>JAOXOE010000001.1:754294-766586 GCA_028565055.1 Phoeniculus purpureus
TGAGGGTGGTTGATGGCTGGAATGAGTGGCCTGTGGAGATGGTGGGGGCCCCATCCCTGGAGTCATTGAAGGTCAGGCTTGATGAGGCTCTGAGCAGCCTGACTGAGGTAGAGTTGTTCCTTTGTAGGGAGGTTGGACTCGATGACTTCTGGAGGTCCCTTCCAGCCTAGAACGTTCTATGAGTCTATGACAGAAACTGTCCACAGAACAATTCTATTTCCAACTAGCCCTTCTTCCAGCACAGCTCAAACATATTCAGATTAACAGAATCACAGAATTGCTGAGGCTGGAAAAGCCCTCTGAGCTCAGCCAGACCAAACCAGGACCTAAAATCACCACTTTGGCCAGACCAGGGCACTGAGGGCCACAGCCAGGCTGCCCTTCAACACCTCCAGGGATGGCAAATCCGCCACTGCCGTGGGAAGTCCAGTTCAGGGTCTGATCACCCTTTCCGTGAGGAAGGGCTTCCTAACATCCAACCTAGCCCTTCCCTGGTGCAGCTTCAGGCCCTGCCCTCTTGTCCTGTATTCACAAGAAAGAAAAACATAAAAGGGAAAGGTTGTAGTTCTTGTGTAGGGATTACGGCACAGCCCATCCATTTACTCCTCCTCTGTTCTGCAGTTCCCAAGCAGAACTACCACAGACTCTCCAACTGTAGCATAAAAGGACAAGAGGGAAAAGGACAAACAAATTGGCCCAGACAATCAAGTGACACAGATTAGTCTTTATAACAGTCTTAGAAGCCGCTGAACAGCCTGATTGGAGCACAGTTTACCATCATAGCCCCCATCATTTCTTAGAATCATCCAGGCTGGAAAGGACCTCCAGGGTCATCAAGTCCAGCCCTCAGCCCAACAGCTCCCTCACCCCTAGACTGTGGCCTCAAGGGCTCCAGCTGCTCCGTTTTTAAACACCTCCAGGGATGGGGACTCCACCACCTCCCTGAGCAGCCTGGTCCAGTGCCCAACCACTCTCTCAGCAAAGAGCTTCTTTCTAAGATCCAATCAAAACCTCCCCTGATGCAACATGAGGCCATTTCCCCTCGTCCTATCATTAGTGATCTGGGAGAAGAGACCAGCAGCACCCTCACTGCAACCTCCTTTGAGGGAGCTGTAGCGAGCAAGAAGGTCTCCTCTCAGCCTCCTCTTCCCTAGACTAAATAACCCCAGTTCCCTCAGTCACTCTCCACAGGGCCTGTTCTCCAACCCTGTCCCCAGCCTCATTGCCCTTCTCTGGCCCCACTCCAGCCCCTCAATGTCCTGATACTGTGGCACCCAACACTAGACTCAGTACTCAAGGTGCTGTCTCATGAGTGCAGAGTACAGGGGCACCATCACCTCCCACTCTGTCAGGAAAGAGCATCTTCCTAAGACTCAATCTAAACCTCTCCTGGCACAACCTGAGGCTATTGGCAGGACTGTAATCTTCCTGCGAGCTCTGCACAGCAGTATTTCCTTGGAAGAAATACAGGGAAATGCTAGGAGTCAGAAGCCATCTCCTGCCTTCCAGTGCCCAGAGAGCAGAGGGGAAATAACCCCTCCAGCCCTTTCTGCCAGTTCAGTTCAATTAACTCTTTGCCTTGAGTGTCATTTGCAAGTCAGAACATTTCTGGTTGGAGCACAGAGCCACCTCCCTCCTTCCACAGTCCTTAGACAAGACAAGTGATGGCTATTTTCTTCCTTACACCCTCCCTGGGGATAGAAGTCATAGCTGCTGCATGATTATTTATACTTCTTCATTCATGGGAACACAGTGGGTAGAGCAGGATGGAGCCAGGCTCTGCTCAGGGGCACTCAGTGACAGGACAAGGGGCAGCAGGTGTGAGCTGGAGCAGAGGAGGTTCCACATCAATGTGAGAAGGATCTTCCCAGGTAGGGTGACAGAGCCCTGGCAGGGCTGCCCAGGGGGGTTGTGGAGTCATCTCCTCTGGAGACGCTTCAAACCCACCTGAACACGTTCCTGTGCGACTGGATCTCAAGGATCCTGCTGTGGCAGGGGGATGGGACTGGCTGATCTTTTGAGACCCCTTCCAATCCCCAATGTTTGGGGATTCTGTGACTGGATCTAGGTGATCCTGCTGTGGCAGGGGGATTGGACTGGATGATCTTGCAAGGTCCCTTCCAATCCCTAATGTTCTGGGATTCTGTGTGAAATAACCTGGCAAAAAAAAAAAAAATCAGTTAAATAACTGTGCTGAGGAGAAAGAAACCTCTAATATCTTCTCATACCCCCATGTTTTCCATGTTCTGCTTTGTAGGCAGTGTGTAACTGCTTGAAGGGATACTCCGGAGATGGGAAAAGATGCACGTACATCAGCCTCTGCTCACAAGTGAGTATGGGAAGGAGGAGAATATTGTAACATCTTCTAATAATAATATTATTAATAATAATGTCTTCTAATAATAATAACCCACAACTTTGGGGTTGTGCATGCAATTGAAATGTAGATGTGCCCAGAATCTACTTCTGATACCTTCGGTGAATTTCAGCCGTGCTTGGTTCAGCCCTTGCCTTCATGCTCTTGCTATTTTAGAAACTAATCACAGAATCACTCTGGTTGGAAAAGACCCCTGGGATCATCGAGTCCAACCCTCTACCCCACCTTACAAGTTCACCCCTAAACCAGATCCCTCAACGCCTCATCCAAATGATCTTTAAACACATGCAGGGAATCACAGAATGTTCTAGGCTGGAAGGGACCTCTAGAGGTCATCTAGTCCAACCTCCCTACAAAGGGACAAGTCTGCCTAGGTCAGGCTGCTCAGAGGCTCATCAAGCCTGACCTTCAGTGACTCCAGGGATGGGCCCCCATGACCTCCCTGGGCAGCCCAGTCCAGCCATCAACAACCCTCGCAGTGTCACTTTGTCACTGCTGGAGTCCACGGAAGAAGCCACTGACTGCATTTGTGTTTGGGACACAACCTTTCAGTTACTGTAGAAAAACATCCAGTGAAAACAGTTGAAGAGCTTATTTCAAATGATAAGAAAAAAAAAGATGGGGTCTGCTATGGTGTTACCTGTAATTACAAAAGATATATCCCAGAATGAATGAGGCTGGAGAAGCCCCCTGAGCCCAGCCAGCCCAGACCAGGACCTGACACCACCACAGCAGCCACACCAGGGCACTAAGGGCAACAGCCAGGCTGCCCTTCAATACCTCCAGGGATGGCGACCCCACCACTGCCCCGGGCAGTCCAGTCCAGGCTCTGATCCCCCTTTCCATGAGGAAGGGCTTCCTAACATCCAACCTAACCCTCCCCTCTTGTCCTGGTGCTGGTTGCCTGGGAGAAGAGCCTGGCCCCCACCTGACTACAACCTCCCTTCAGGGAGCTGTAGAGAGGGAGAAGGTCCCCCTTGAGTCTCCTCCAGGCTGAATACCCCCAGTTCCCTCAGCCTCTCCTCACTAGCCTTTCCCTCCAGTCCCTTCCCCAGCCCCATTGCTGGGGGTGGAGTTGCTGTCCCTGGAGCATTTCAACCAACAAGTAGACCTGGCACTTGAAAACATGGTTCAGTGGGCAATGTGGTACTTGGTTGGTGGTTTGACTTTGAAGTTCTTGGAGATCTTTTCCAACCTCAATGATTTTATGATTCTAGATTCTACAATAGTTCCCTTAAATATTAATTAGTGCCATCCTGCCAGAACAACTAAGACTCATCCCCAAGATCCTGAACTTTAGGGGTTGGAAGGGATCTTGAAAGATCATCCAGTCCAATCACAGAACATTAGAGGTTGGAAGGGACCTCCAAAGATCATCCAGTCCAATCACAGAACATGAGGGGTTGGAAGGGACCTCGAAAGATCATCCAGTCCAATCACAGAACATTAGGGGTTGGAAGGGACCTTGAAAGATCATCCAGTGCAATCACAGAACATTAGGGGTTGGAAGGGACCTCCAAAGATCATCCAGTCCAATCCCCCTGCCACAGCAGGATCACATAGATCCAGTCACATAGAAAGGGTAATCAGGCACTGGAATGGGCTTCCCAGGGAGGCGGTTGAGTTGCCATCCCTGGATGTGTTTAAAGTTCCTTTGGATGAGGTATTGAGGGATCTGGTTTAGGGGTCACCTTGTAAGGTAGGGTGGATGGTTGGACTCAATGATCCCAGGGGTCTTTTCCAGCCAGAGTGATTCTGTCATCCTGTGAACATATCCAGGCGGGTTTTAATGAACTCTACATGGGATTCCCATTGGAATCCGTCTAACACCATGAACTGAAGATATAAGGAAGGAATAGGAAGCTGCATCCTGGGCACAGGAGGATGCTATTTCTTCTCAAGTTTACATATCCCTTCTTGTTTGCAATGAAGTCTGGACTGTCATAAATTCCAGTAAAATCTGTTGGGTTCAAGTGTTTCTAAGCTGTAGGCATCGGGAATAAGACGGTGCTGGGATGTGATGCTGCATCCTCCTGGCAATGAAGGAATTAAAGACTTTCAATTTTTCAACCCAAGAATAACGGAGGCTGCAGTGAATTCGCCATCTGCAACGACACTGAGCTGACAGAAAGGACCTGCACCTGCAAGCAGAACTACATTGGGGACGGATTTGAGTGCCGAGGCAACATCTTCCAGGTAAAGTGCTGCATTTGCTGTCCCTTTTTTTCCTTCTGATAGTTATTTTAACTTAATTTTCATTTTATTCAATTTTCATTTAGTTATTTTATTTTAATTTTATTTTCATTTAATTCCATTTTCATTTAAGTTAAATAAAATTGAATTCAATATTCACATAGTTTTGTTTTCATTTAATTTAATTTTTATTTAATTCCATTTACATTAAATTAAATTCAATATTCATTTTTTAATTTAATTCAATTTTACATTTTAATTAAATTTTAGTTAAATTAAATTCATTATTCATTTAATTTTATTGTCATTTAATTCAATTTTAACTTAATTTCAATTTAATTTAATTCTCACCGAATTCCATTTTCATTTTTCTTTTGAAACACCCCAATTTTTTTCTTGATTCAATTGGTGATATTTTAAACTCTACCCTAGAATTTAAAATAATCCTAACCCAAGAAAAGGAACAGGATTCCACAAAGCAATGATATCTGCCTCGAAAACAACCAACAAAAACACTCCAGACTACATAGCCAAGTGACTCCTGGAAAATCATGAGGACCGCAGGACTAGGGAGGTGATGCTGCAGTTTTTATCTTTGAAAGAAGCCAGTTCTTTGGTAGAGCAGGAGCAGTGCAGATGGGCAACGTTGCATAGAATCATCATGGCTGGAGAGGACCTCGAGGATCATCAAGCCCAGCCCTCAGCCCAACAGCTCCCTAACCCCTAGACCATGGCCTCAAGTGCTCCAGCTGCTCCGTTTTTAAACACTCCTATCATGAGTGATTTGGGAGAAGAGACCAGCAGCAGCCTGGCTACAATCTTTGAGGGAGCTGTAGAAACCCTAAATTCTCCTTCTTTTTCAAAGGCTGCTGTTGTTTGTGCTTCACAGATACTGCCCCTCATTTGGTGCCCTGTCACTAAGTTTTGTTCTTGATTGCAGGAACTGCTGAGGAACTCCAACACCTCTAGGTTTTATTTGTACTTAGAGGTAAGGAAAGGTCAAGTTTTCTTTGCTTGGGGTTGGTTTAGGAGGGGTATTCCACTTCTTTGGTGGGCTGGGGATTTTTTTCCCCCCTAAAGAAGAGGCAGAGAGCAGGGATGAATCTGGCACAGACCACAGAATCACAGAACACAAGGGATTGGAAGGGACCTCCAAAGATCATCCAGTCCCATCCCCCAGCCACAGCAGGATCCCCTAGATCCAGTCACACAGGAACATGGCCAGGTGGGTTTGAAACATCTCCAGAGGAGGAGACTCCACAACGCCCCTGGGCAGCCCCTTCTAGGGCTCTGTCACCCTTACTGGGAAGAAGGTCCTTCTCACATCGATGTGGACCCTCCTCTGCTCCAGCTAACACCCACTGCCCCTTGTCCTAGCACTGGGTGCCCCTGAGCAGAGCCTGGCTTCATCCTCCTGACACCCACCCTTTCCATACTGATCAACATTCGTGGGGTCACCCCTCAGGCTCCTTTTTTCCCAGCTCAAGAGCCCCAGCTCCGTCAGCCTTTCCTCAGCAGGGAGGTGCTCCGCTGCCTTCTTCATCTTTGTGGCTCTGCGCTGGACTCTCTCCAGCAGCTCTGGGTCCTTCTTGAACTGAGGGGCCCAGAACTGGACACAACATTCCAGATATAGTCTCACTAAAGCAGAGTAGAGAGGGAGAAGAACCCTTCTCTATCTCCTAACCACCCTCATTCTGATCCACCCCAGGATGCCATTTGGCTTCTTGGCCACAAGGGCCCATTGCTGGCTCATGGCCATCCTGCTGGCCACCAGGATCCCCAGGTCCCTTTCCCCTGCACTGCTCTCCAACAGGTCAGTCCCCAATCTATACTGGTACCTGGGGTTGGTTTTGCCCAGATGCCAGACTCATTTGAAGGGAAGGACAAGGCTATTCCAGACTCCTTCTCTTTAGCTGCACAGAAACCTGCTCATGACCCAAGTTTGGTCCAGCTGCATTTTCAGAAGTTGTTTAACCAGACACTGGAAGCTGAACAGAGAGGCTACAGCAACCCCTTTCTGGATCAAGCAGACCAGATCTTTCTCTATTTGGAAACTACAAAAATCATGGAATACAGAAGGTTTGTAAACGTTTTTCAGGGGAAAACAGTAAATAATAAAGGGGAAAGAGCAGTAACAGAGTAATTTAATCTTGTCCCCACAGAACCATCCATCCCCTGCACAAATTTGAATGTCAGCAGAGGTAAATCTCTACATCTAGGGACACGAAATAAGCAAGTGGTGTTCTGTAGGGTTATAGTGTAAAGCTGTAACTCCAGCGACTTTGGGAATATTGAAGATAATCAACAGCAGGGAAGGTCCCAGTGTGTCGACGGGTATTAATTAGCTAATTGGAAATGGCTAGATGGAGCAGAGTGCTTTGTCAGAAGGAAAAGTTTACAGCCTCGCTGTGTATCGGTCTCACATCTGGGATGGCAAATGAAGCCCTGGCACTCAGAAACAAAAAGGGGTCAGGAGGAAAGCAGGTGGAAGGGGGCACCACAAGCAGCCTGGAAGTGATTACAAGGCTGGAAAACACAACTTGGAGCAAAGCGCCAAGAGCCACGAGCTCAACTCTTGTTAGCTGAGCGAAGAGAGGGCTGAGAGGTTACTGGATCAGTGTGCAACCTGCAACAGAGGGCACAGGAGTGAGGGGAAAAAATCCCCACTAATGAATTTTAAAAAAATAAATAATAGAACTCCAAAGGCTGGAGAGCTGAAGCTGGGCACCCATTTCCAGAGCATAATTATGCACTGAGATCAAAGGTTACGCTGTGTTGTCTGTCCTGGGTGGTTTTTTTCTCTTCTCCCAGTTAAGACTGGCTGATTTTCCAAAGCTCATGTCCTCTTTCAAATGGGAATTAATTCAAGAGAGTACTGCGGCTTGTTTTCTGCCGAGGTCAGGCGAGGAGATCACAGCCGCTCCTTATAATCTGGGAATCTTAATAAGGCTGCTGCACCCTTCACGGCCAGCGTTTGGGCTCTTGAGTGAAGGAACCATTAGTGTTCAAAGGACTGTGGCTGCACAACACCTTTAGTTACCACTGGTATAAGCTACTGGTGATGTTTGTGTCTGGTGAACAGGTTTGGGCTAGAGGGGTCTTCTCACCCAAACCACATCTTGCTTGTACTTTGAGGAAAGTGGAAGACTCAAAAAATAGCCCCTCGAAATATCACTCACAGCACCTGGGAACGAATCCAGCCTGTTCTATACAGCTCTAGCCTCTGCAAACGAGATGTACTTCCAGCTTCTTGCTCTGGTGCACTGGGCTGCTGCAGAAATGTTGGGGTTCTGGCTGTAATCATAGAATCATCAGGGATTGCAAGGGACCTCGAAAGATCATCCAGTCCAATCCCCCTGCCAGAGCAGGATAATGACGCGCTATAGGCTACTCTTGAGTTGTATCTCTCAAGGGTTTGGAGTTCTGTTTGAGTTAGACCTAGAAGGAGGAATCAGAAGCTGAGACTGCAAAGCATAAGAGAGATCTCCTAGTGGGACGGGTTGAATTGCCATCCCTGGACATGTCTCAGTCATGGAGATCTGGAGCTCAGGGACAGAGTTTAGTGGTGGCCTTGGGACAACTGGGTTCAGGATTGGACTCTGTGATCTTGAAGGTCTTTTCCAACCTAAAGAAGTCGACAACTCGATGATTTCATTTTCCCACTCTGCACACCAGCTGTAGCAACAACTTACTCATCTATCAGGACTTTGGTTCAGTAACAAGCGCCCAGCACAGTGGTGGCTTCTGCTCATTAACCCTCTGGTGTATCACCAGCCCTGGGTCACACTGGGCTGACTGAACAGGCTTAAAGAGAAACCCAGATCCCACTCCAAGCACCAAGACACGCATCGCTGACTTCTATCGGGTGCGGTTTGATCACCAACCTCGCCAAGCACCCAGAACACATCTCACCACTGAGACAAGGACCATCATCTCCAGTTTAGGGCCATAAAACATTCGAAGACATTTCCACTGCAATGTAGTCATCTGGCCTCTGTTGTAGTTGTTAAACTACCCACAAGGAGAATGAGAGCTGGGCTGCCTTTGTTTTCTCTCTTTCCCAGCAGCTCTGCTGGTCTGTTTATTTATTTATTTTGATGAAAGAGAAACAAACAGGGATGACAAATTCATTTAAACTACCAACAGTCAACTGCAATCACCGGGTCATAAAACAAAGGGACAGCAGTTATTTTCTCTCCAGGCACCTCAGCTGTTCTGCAAACACAGATTACATGAGCGGGAATGATCCAAGCGAGCAGGCCGCTTCCCCCTTTTGGCACTGGGCCCTCAACACCAAAACAAAACACAAAAAAACAACAGAATGAGGGTGGGCAGCAGATTATTCATCTGCTCCAAAGAACAGCCACACTGGCACTCGTGTTCCCATAGGAAAGTAGAGGTCTGGTCTGCACGACAACAACTGCAACTGCTGAGACCGATGCGTTTACTCAGCTTGGGGTGGGGATTTGCTTGAATCTCACCCAGTGCTTGGGGAAAGAAAGAAATCCTTTTGCAATATTTGACTTGTAAACCCAGTTGGCTTCTGGGCAGTGACCTGCAATTGCTAGGACTACGGAGGGACTACAAAGATGTTGAGGGTGCTGGAGCATCTCTGAGCAGAGCAAAGGCTGAGAGCCCTGGGGCTGTTCAGCTGGAGAAGGGCAGCTGAAAGGAATCTGATCAATGCTGAGCAACAGCTAAAGGGTGGGAGCAGGAGGATGGAGCATCAGTAGTGCCCAGCGATAGGATAAGGGGCACTGGGCACAAACCAGAACACACAAAGTTCCATCTGAACCTGAGGAAAAACTTCTTGACTTAATGGTGCCAGAGCCCTGGCTCAGTCTGCCCAGAGAGGTTGTGAAGTCTCCTGCTCTGGAGACATTCCAAACCCTCCTGGACTCTATCCTGGGCAACTGGGTCTGGGTGACCCTGCTCTGGCAGGGGGGTTGGACTGGATGATCCCCAGAGGGCACTTCCAGTCCCTCCCAGCCTGAGATTCTGTGACTGATGAGAACACAAACACACGTGTGCACGCACACGCACACAGACACGTTTACCTTTAACACATGGTCCTTCTGCTATGATTAAGGAGAAGTTGGAAAATACAATCATAGAATCATAAAACCATAGAATCATAGGCTGGCTCAGGTTGGAAGAGACCTCTGAGATTATCTACTCCAACCTCCTTGCCATCGGCAGCGACGCCTCTCAACCAGACTTGGTTGCTCCAGGCCTCATCCAACTGGCCTTGAACACCTCCAGGGAGGGGGCAGCCACAGCCTCTCTGGGCAATCAATTCCAGAGTCTCTCCACCCTTGCCCAGTAGTAAACGGTCCAGCACAATCCAGAGGACGGGTAAGTATCCAGCTGCATTCAAAAGTGGACCAAAAAGCGATGAACTCCCTCAGAAAGGTGAAATCTATCCAATTCAGACACAGCACAACACAGCAATTCCCGGAGGATAAAAACAAGCTGCCTTTTGGTTTCACTGGACTATCTTTTGCTCGTGGAACACATCAGAAGGTCAGGGAGGAGTGGAAGACCTGAACAGGTAATTTGAGTGCAGATTTCTGCTCTGCAATTACCATTTCGCTGAGCTTCACTGGTTCTGCGCATTGTGGAGCTGGGGAGGAGACAGGCAGCAGCTGATGTTCAGTGCTGAAGGAGAGCTAAATATTTAAATCGCAAAGCAGAAGGATCTAGTCACTCGTTTTAGCGGGTGTGCGTACAAACCCACCTTTCAGAGCATCCTCTCAGGGCTGAGATTTGCAGCTCTAATGCGCAGGAGGCACAGGTCGATGCTTAACCCAAGAGGTCTGCGCTGCTGCTCCTCAAACTGGCACATACAATCCAGGGAGGAGAAGGCAACCCGCTGTTTAAATACCAGCCGTGTTAACTCACGGATTATACAGCACGCTCCATGTATTTCAGGCCTCCAACTAATTGCTCGAGACATCCTGCTGCAGCGCGGATGGTACTGTGCTGTGCCCCGAGTCTTCATTAAATGCCACCTCTCAATAACAGACTCCGAAAGGGGCTTTAATTGCATTTTACTCGCAGCTCCTGAACTTTAAAAGTTGTTAATCAGGTTCCTATGTAAATGCAACGACGATTAAAGGTTAAGTACAGGTTTCTGAAATTTCAGCAGCCGAAGACACATCACCCTTCCCAGGGAAAGAGAAACTACCAGCCTTGACAGGAACTAAACATCTTAATGAAACACTCACAAGAACCCCACTTATTTCTGCGTGAAGTTCGATTTTCAAATGTCAAACTTAATCAGGCACTTGACAAAAGCGCGCGACATCCTAACAGCACACCAGAACATCCCGGTGCCTTGGGATTCTTCCCAGAGGAAGCACCTGTACATCCCCCAGTTCCTGGCTCCTCAACAAACCCAGCTTCTTCTAGGCGCCTGTTCCAAACACCAGGAGGAAGAAAAGTTTTACGGCTCTAACACTGCAGGAGTCCAGCGGAGGCGCCGGATGCTCTATTTTTCAGCGTGGCAGCTCTTCTGCTCGCTCAGTTTATCCCTGTAACAAGTGTCAGGCTGCCAAGTGAACATAAGGGTCCTCATAAATCTGACTTGCAGAGATTTATTTCCCTTGAGGGCTCAGCCCATCAATTATCACCAGTCAGAAGTACAAAAAACTTCTTTGTCGGGAGTAAATTCAAGATGTCTGTGTGGTGCTCCACGAGCAGCTTGCGGCTCTGTGTTTTCACTGAGTAACAGAATGATTGGGGTTGGAAGGGACCTCAGAGATCGTGTAGTTCCAACCTCTTGCCATGGGCAGCAACACCTCTCCCCAGACCAGGCTGCTCATCCAGCCTGGCCTTCAACACTGCCAGGGGTGATGGAGCAGCCACAGCCTCCCTGGGCAACCTGTTCCAGTGTCTCAGCACCCTCACAGGGAGGAATTTCTGCCTCAGATCTCATCTCCATCTCCCCTCATTTAGCTTGAAAGTTTTGGTGCTGGATACTACTCGAGAACATCCAGATGTGCTGCTTTCTGCTCCTGACCCTGAACTCGGAGCTACCCTGGAGGTGCACACGGACCAAGCCCTGTGCTCCCTCCCTCATGCTGCTGCTGGTGATTAATTTAACCGGCACATTCGTTACCTGCAGCCTCACTCTAACAAAAATAAAACCAGACTGCGTCAGTCAGAAGGCTGAGCCCCATTTGAAACCTGATTTATGATCTATCCCGATCACCAAGGCCTCCAGTCCAAGTGATTTGCAGGAAAGGTTTTTTTTAATGTGAGTTCAAACATTTAAAACTGGATTTTAAGGCTCAGTTGTTTTATAACAACAAACTGCACCTGATCCCAGGAGAATACCCTCTCGCCAGTAACCTGTATAGCAGCTACAGCAACTGCAGGACTGCATGGGAGAGAAAAAGCAGCCACGGAAAAGCCTGTGCAGCGGAGAGGCCTCTTGTATTTACAAAGAGATTTAGCTGTGGAAGCTGCACAGGCAGACTCCTCCTCTAAACAGGATCAAATAGGGAGAAAGGAATCACAGAATCACAGAACACTAGGGATTGGAAGGGATCTCGAAAGGTCATTCAGTTCAACCCCCTGCCACAGCAGGATCACCTAGATCCAGTCACACAGGAACATGGCCAGGTGGGCTTGAAACGTCTCAAGAGAAGGAGACTCCACAACCCCCCTGGGCAGCCCCTGCCAGGGCTCTGGCACCCTCACTGGGAAGAAGTTCCTTCT
>JAOXOE010000001.1:766686-785595 GCA_028565055.1 Phoeniculus purpureus
CCCCTAGATCCAGTCACACAGGAACACAGCCAGGCGGGTTTTAAATGTCTCCAGAGAAGGAGACTCCACAACCCCCCGGGCAGATCTAATATTCACCACCGTACACTCACCTATTATTATTAATTAACTCCGGGAGGAATTCACGTGACCAATACTCACCGCTGGAGCTTCCTGGGGTACTGAACTGGGAAGTCTCAAGGAACTTGCGAGGTGTAGACAAGTTAGTCATATCCATAAGAGGGACAGGAGAAGCATCTTTCACAAGCGAGCTGTTTGAGGTGAGAGAATTGGGGCAGTTTACTACGACTGACAATCTCAGTTCACAGCAAACAACCCATTTATTTCTAAACCTCATCATCCAAAAGGAGCCATGAGGAGGGGACACTGTCCTATCAAAGACAAAATCTGGCAGCCTAACACTTGCCTGGATTAAACAGCACTTTAGGCTTAGCTGGTCACAGCAGCACGACCAGGACACAGACACTCTAGAGGTTGCCATAAATTAACATGAGATTGTCAAGAACTCTCTGGAAAACCATACAAAGGAGAAGAAATGTTCCCATTTGAGTGATCTGATCAACTGCTTAATCCTCCAAGCTGTTCTGATTCCACTCGAAACCTCCACCCCTTTCTTACTCTTCAAACTCCTGCCCTGTGCACACCCACACACAGCCCTCTCTGAATGAAGCTTCTTAGAAAGCAAAGAGCTCCTTGGTCACCTCCGAAACAAATTCACGGTACTACTGGGCAAAAGCGTGTCGTGCCGCCCCGAGCTGCACAGTCACAGACGTTTCTTGTGTTCTGGTCAGCAGCCAACTACAGGCAGCACAACCAACCAAAGCAACGAGCCCGTCCCTCATGCAGGAGTTTGTATCATCAAATATCAGCGGAGCGCAGCAGGGAATGTGGGAGAAGACAGAAACCAAGACAAAGATAAGGGGCCCCGTAACTGCAGTTAATTAGCAGCAGCACTGTCTGGGTACAGCAAAGCTTTGTGTCTGTTTTTAATTAACGAGATGAGCGAGGAAGAAGCTGAGGACTTGCTAGCAACCCTCCTTCCTAGAAGTTTCAACTTCAATCATTCCTTCTTTTCATTAATTCATTTCATGCAACTTACTATCTTCTTTTATTTTTGGCAAGCCTATTCTTTTAATTCCTTCTCGTAATAAAATGCTAATTTATCTCCTTTCTGCATCTTTATCATGCGCTGGTTCCCTTTTCGCTGCCCAGACCTGTTTATTGCCTCCTCTGCTCTACAGAAACTTGCCTTCCAATACTGCCTTTGCTTTCCAGCCAGTGTCTGTCCTTACAGAATCACAGAACATGGGGATTGGAAGGGACCTTGAAAGATCACCCAGTCCAATCCCCCTGCCACAGCAGGGTCCCCTAGATCCAGTCACACAGGAACATGGCCAGGTGGGTCTTAAACATCTCCAGAGAAGGGGACTCCACAACCTTCCTGGGCAGCCCCTTCCCTCTGTCACTCTCCCTGGAAAGAAGTTCCTTCTCACATTGATGTGTAACTTCCTATGTTCCAGCTCACACCATTGTCCCTTGTCCTATCACTGGGTGCCCCTGAGCAGAGCCTGGCTCCATCCTCCTGACACGCACCCATCACATATTGATCAACATTCATGGGGTCACCCCGAAGAGCCCCAGCTCCCTCAGCCTTTCCTCAGCAGGGAGATGCTCCCCTCCATCATCTTCATAGCTCTGCACTGCACTCTCTCAAACAGTTCTGTGTCTTTCTGAAACTGAGGGGCCCAGAGCTGGAAACGATACACCAGATGTGGTCTCACCAGAGCAGAGTAGAGGGGAGGAGAACCTCTCTCAATCTGCTAATTGATCCCATCTTTCTGATCCATACCAGGATGTTATCGGCCTTCTTGGCCACAAGGGCACATTGCTGGCTCATGGCCATCCTGCTGGCCACCAGGACCCCCAGGTCCCTTTCTCCTACACGGCTCTCCAACAGGTCCATCTCCAGCCTATACTGGTCCCTGGCTTTGTTCTTGCCCAGCTGCCAGACTCCTCACTTGCCCTTGTTATCCCTCCTAACAACTTGGAATTCACTAGATTAGGCAAAACCAGCCGGCAGCGGCAGCTACAATTAACCTGAGTCTCCATTGACCGGAGGCACCAGCCAAGGAATTTCAGCTGCTCAGGCACTTCATAATATCGCAGCCTCCAGCTAGGAGCCTCAGGGTGAGCTGCAACCCTTGATTTAAGTCTTGAGCAAGGTTTCCCTGTGTTCTTCTCTCTGCCTGACCTGAGCCTCACGATCACGTTTGTAGCAAAGGGACATGCAGAGAAGGAAAAGAAGGAATCAACCTCATCGTACTTCTGTGAGAAGCAGCACCAAATAACCCCACCAAACCAACAACACCGAAAACAGAACTGAAAGAATGAGCACGGGCTGCTCACAGGCTCCAAGGCGCATCAACACATTTACAGGTTTGCTGCTCTCCACAGCCACAAGCACGAGAAGTCTCCTTGCCAACAACAAAAGCTTGAGGTCTACGTCGATGGCACAAACGACTTCCCACAGGTTCTGCCCACGTAAAGGAGAACGTTGTCCTCCTCCCTCCCCACGCTGTCGCCCTCAGTGAGCATCACACCAAACCCACCTCATTCGCCCTTTCTCCTTGGTGCGCTGGCCTACTCGGTTAGTCGACTTGATGTAAAGGTGGCGGTGTAACTCATCAATGAGGACCAAGTGCATGTTCATCTTCTTACTGTGCAGCTCCAGCCTCAGATCACTCAGTCCCTCCACTTGAAGAAGGGGACCCTCCAAAGAGTCCACCGCTGACACCTGGAAGGAGAACACGTGTGACGAATTTTAAAGGTCAATTCATTCCTCTCAGGACTTTTTGATTAGGGGAGGGAAGGGTATCTGAGTGTCACGATGATTCTGCCCATAAACCCTGTTGAAGGGGAAAACTTTTAAAGGTTATTTCTCTTCCTACAAGAAAATTCAAGGTATCAAACGGGTCAATCTTCTGAACAGTCAAGGGATGCACTTGAAAATCTTAAAGGTCTTTTCCAACCTGAAAGGTTCTATGATTCTACAAGCTCAGATTTAACGAGCAGCCCTTCAAACACTTTCAGCACACATATAAAACAAATTACTTAACGTGTGGTTCGTTAAATAAAATCAAAGTGCAGTTTATCACAAAATAAAAGGATTATCAAGTGGAAAAGTGTTAGGCAAAAGACACTGCTAATGATGTTTGACTGTCTTCACTCTTCCCTTTATGGAAACACCAACAGAACTAATTTTATTTGACTGAAGTGATGCCAGGACGTAGCTGGAACAGCTCTGGAGGCCTCATCTTCCCACCTGCATTGCTGCTACATCATGTAACGATGCCATGGTGTGGCCAGCAGTAGGAGGGAAGGGGCTGCCACCCAGAACCAAGCCACAACTTGAGTACAGGGGTCAGAGTTGGGCATCTCAATCCAAGAAAGACATTGAGAGGCTGGAGGGGGTCCAGAGAAGGGCACCAAGGTTGCTGAAGGGCCACGAGAACAAACCTTGTAAGGAGCAGCTGAGGGAGCTGGGGCCGGTTAGTCTGGAGAGAAGGAGGCTGAGGGGAGATGATCTCACTGTCTGAAATTCAGGAGGGTGGAGAGAGCTGGGGGTTGGTCTCTTGCCCCAAGGAATAAAACACAGGACAAGAGCAAATGGCCTCAAGCTGCCCCAGGGGAAGTTGAAGTTGGCCCCAAGGAGAAACTTCTTCCTGGAAAGGGTCATCAGGACTTGGCAGAGGCTGCCCAGGGAGGAGGTTGAATCACCATCCCTGGCTGGGTTTCCCAGTCGTGGAGATCTGGAGCTCAGGGCTAAGTGGTGGCCTTGGGACAACTGGGTTCATGGCTGGACTCAATGATCTTAAAGGGCTTTTCCAACCTAAACAATTCTCATAGATGCACAGAAGGTTGGAAGGGACCCCAAGGACCATCTAGTCCAACCTAGCCAGATTAAGGAAAGCTATGGCAGAGTGCAGGGGCACGGACTCACAATCAATTATCAAGACTTACAAACAGAAAACCACTTCATACAGGCAACAAAGGAATGGACAGGGATGCAGACAGGCAGGAACATCAACCCATAGTTAATGTTTCTCTGCTACTGCACTTCCACAGTGACCAGCTGACGTCCAGTGGGCACTGCACCACAGAATTTAATTTCCACTTACATCCTAAAAACAAACACCAGGAAGGACAAGTCAGTGCACAAAAGCCACACTATCAGCTGGCATCTCTCCCAGTTCATCTGTTCCCCTATCCAACAGAGCACTTCCACAGCTACTCAGTAAATTTAAAAAGTGATAACAAAACAACGGCTCCCGCTGCAGTTCCCATTACCTCAGCGCCGATGTCGTGAGGAACTGGAAATAGAGGGTTTTGCACAGAGACGTGAAATTTAACAAACCAAACACGTTCCCTAAGAAATGAAGATACTGGTCATTAAATCAAACATTTGCCTGCACTTCAGGGTTGAAGTTTAGAGCAGAGCTGCAGATAAACATTACAAATGAAACACAAGGAGACGCAGTAAGAGGACAGCCAAGCCAAGGTCTTGTCCCTTAATACCAGTAAATATTTACTACACTGAAAGAACATCTATACCCAACGGACTCTCTGCTTGCCTCAAAGGCAGAAGTGACCCTCAAGCAGCTTTGAGGCACCCAGGCTTTTTGAATACAGAGTAGTCTCCTCCAAGAAGCTGCACTTTCTCCATCCTCTTGAAAAACTTCACCAAGAAGTCCCTAACAACAAAATTCTCTTCTCTCCATGGATGATGAGAGCTTGCACTTGCAGCTCTGTCTTGAGAAAGAACTAGTGTCGCTGTATCAATCACAGAGGCTCCTCCTGAGCTCAAAGGAGCATTTATGGGTTCCTACAGCTTGACATGAAGCACAATCCATCCTTGTGCCTCCCAGTATCCATTTGTGATTAGTTCTAGAAGTTGGGCCCTAGCACTTGGCAAAACTCCTTCTCTGGAGACACTCAAAATCACCTGGATGTGCTCCTGCAGAATCTTCCCTAGGTGATCCTGCTCTGGCAGCAGGGGTTGGATGAGATGTTCTCCAGAGGTCCCTTCCAATCCCCACCAGTCTGTGATTCTGTGAAAGCCACATGGCAGATGAAGCAAAAAAAACCCAACCTTCTCCCCCAAAAGCTGGCATGCCTGAGCATGTACGGAAAGGGCTCCGCAGACACCACTTGGAAACCTTTGGCAGAAGTGCAAGTGCTGATTTTTATCTCCTTCCCTTGGCAGGTAGAGTTGTACCCCAAAGCTCCCAGTTCCAACGGTGCTTTTACCTCCCCCAGTCACTCAGAGGGAGCTGCAGACATTTATCACTGCCCTGAAAGCTGTCAGCAATCTCACCAAAGCAAGAACAAGATCAGGAACAACATTTGTCAAACTGAGAAGCTGAGATGAAAATGCAGCAAGGGAAGAACCGAAAGCAGGCAGCAAAATGACATTAAAAAGGTTACGAGAGATGCAGGAAGTTTTACCCAAAACACAGGCAAAAAAAACCACCAAGTTGTAGTTTTGCACTCAAATCACTTCCCTCTAATTTTATCTTCCCAGCTCCTAACGAGTTAGATGTGCTGAAAACTAATTCTTAAGACCAACATGGAGCTCTGAAGCATGTCCTTTAAGAGGTGTCACCAGCAGGTGAGAGGAAATGATTGTCCCTCACTGCTCTAGTGAGACCTCACCTGGATTCCTGTGTCTTGGTCTGGAGTCTCCAACACAAGGAGGATAGGAGACTGTTGGAGTGAGCCCAGAGGACACCACAAGGATGATCAGAGGGCCGGAGCACCTCTGCTCTGGGGACAGGCTGAGGGACCTGGGGCTGTTCAGCCTGGAGAAGACAAGGCTCCATGAGGGGAGACTGTACAGCAGCTTTCAGCACCTGAAGGGGCTCCAGGAAAGCTGGAGAGGGACTTTTTCTGAGAGACTCTGGTGACAGGACAAGGAGGATGGGTTCAAGGTAAGAGAAGAGAGATTGAGATGAGATCTGAGGCAGAAATTCCTCCCTGTGATGGGGCTGAGGCCCTGGAACAGGTGGCCCTGGAACAGGTTGCCCAGGGAGGTTGTGGCTGCTCCATCATCCCTGGAAGTGTTCAAGGTCAGGTAGGATGGGGTTGTGGGCACCCTGGTCTGGTGAGAGCAGGGGCTGGCACTGGATGATCTCCGAGCTCCCTTCCAACCTAACCCACTCTATGATACTTGCAGTCAGAAAAGCTGGATATCCTTAACCAATGCCACTCTCCTGGTGACCGAACTCTCCGGGTAAAGAAGACAGTTTCAACGTCAAGCAAGCTCAGAGCCTTTTACCTTCAGGAAGCCCCATTCCAGCAAAGTCTCACTGAACCACTCTTTTCTCCTCCAAGATTTCCTGTTACCACCTATTATCAAGACAGAGCCCAAGAGAAAAGCTTTAACACACACAGAGCAGTTTGGGTCTTGAAAGGGGTGAGCAGCTCAATGCACGCTGTTGGAAGGCAAGGTAAGGTCTCCCAACAAACAAACATAAACACTCAGTTGAAAAAGAAGCCAAACATCTCTCCCTTGTGTCGCTTTAATTACAGAAAGATGATTTAAATCCTGGCGAGCTGCAAAGCAGCACCTCAGATTCTATTTCAGAATACAAAACACGAGATTAAAACGTTTTGTCTCATTTACGTGCTGGATAATCTACCAGCAACCGGGAGCAGGAGCAGCTCCAATGAGGCAGAGATGTCTGCAGTGAAGGCACAGAATTAAAAAGACGCTGGAGGGAGATCTGACAAGGCAACCGTTACGGGCAGAACCTCGAGAGGCTGTGGTTCACCCGACTGTCCTGGGGAAGTATCACTTCTTCAAACGTATTTGCAGCGAAGAACAGACCCTGCCAACTCACTGGTTCCCATTGTTTGACTGGTTCGTTCTCTGGAAGGAGGGAGATCATGAGGTAAAGACGGATGGAAAAGGAAGTGAAGAAGAAAGTGAACAGGGAGTGGTAATGAAATCGACCCTGGTCACTGCTTGGAAACACAAGTAGTTCTCAATTTCTTAGACTTGTAGAATCATTAGGGATTGGAAGAGACCTCAAAAGATCGTCTAGTCCAATCCCCCTGCCACAGCAGAATCACCTAGACCTATTTAAAGTTCTTACTTTAAATGAACCCCCACTATCCATGTGGGACATATAAATGAGGTGGTTATCATGAGAAACACTGAGTTTATAAGGAGAGGGTGCAAGGAAGGGCAACAAGGTTGGAGAAACGTTTGGAGAACAAACCTTGTGAGGAGTAGCTGAGGGAGCTGGGGCTGGTTAGTCTGGAGAGGAGGAGGCTGAGGGGAGACCTTCTCTGTCTACAACTGCCTGAACTTCAGCAGGGTGGAGACAGGTGGGGATTGGTCTCTTCTCCCAAGGAAGAAGTGACAGGACCAGAGGAAACAGCCTCAAGCTGCCCCAGGGGACATTGAGTTGTCCCTGAGGAGAAAGTTCTCCCTGGAAAGGGCCCTGAGACCTTGGCAGAGGCTGCCCAGGGAGGGGGTTGAATGGCCATCCCTGGCCAGGTTTCCCAGTTGTGGAGATCTGGAGCTCAGGGCCAGGGTTTAGCAGTGGCTGTGGGACAGTCTGACTCAGGGCTGGACTTGAACTTTATTGTTTCTTCTGTTACTGCCACCCTGCCCCTGCACTGAACTGAGGGTGTAATTAATGCACTGTCCCAGCTCTCTCCGTCTTCTCCTTGCTCTGGCAAGCGTGTGGGATAATGAAGATTAAAGATGCTATAAAACATGCAGTGGCATCACATTTAATTAGATTTTTCTCCCCTCAGCTCAGACTAAATTTCCCAAGTAGTTACCTGGGTTTTAATACTCCTACAACCCACCGAGCACTTTTCATCCTAACAAAGAGACTAATAGATGTGGGATTGTATATGGAGGGGAAGAGTTATCACTCCCAGTCTCTGGTTAAGACTGATAATGGAATAACAGCCTTTTTCACAGAACCTGAAAATTAGATTTCTAGAAGAGAATTACAAGTGGTTCAAGGGTCCAGAAAAAACACCAGAGGGTCCTTCAAGCCTCTTTCTGATACCCACCTGGCTGAGATAAATGGAAATAAGGGCTTCTTGTTTTCCTGAGGGTAGGGGGTTGGGGTAGATAACGGAATCGCCTTTCAACACCTGGACATAAAGATAACTCTAGGTAAAGGAGCTCCCCAACATTGATCTCTTGGCAGGGGTTGAGGTGTAGAGAGGAGCTACAGGAAGAGAAAAACAGCTGCACAAATGATTTAAAAACATCTTATTCTTGAAAAAGCTGATCTACCAGGAGCAAGTAGTACCAAGAGAAACAGCTGAGCAGCCCCATCGCCACCTTTTCTTATTCGTTCTATCTGAAAGAAGTCTGTCTCTCCCACTAAGAGCCCAGTTAAGTACAGAATAACTGTATTTAATCTAATAATTAAAATATTGACCTGGATTACTGCAGAATTTGGCTTTGAATCCTGAGAGTTCCTCCTGATGTTCAGATGTACTTATCTCTAGCTAGTTATTACTGTCCTTATTACTACTGTAATTAGTATTGAGCCCTTAAGGAAGGGAGGATCAATGAGCTAAGCCTGAAAAAAGAGCTCTGCTTTGTATGAGCTCAAAACCACAAGTTTATAGAAAATAACTGTGGCACCAGACCCGTTCCACAGCTTGCTGAAAGGTCACAGGCAGTTTATAGCTGGGTTTAATTGCCTTAAAAAAAGGGTGGGGGGGGTTACACATTTGCCTCTCATAACATCCAATTTGGAAGGTTGCGGTTTATCACGTCAACAGCAAGGCACAACCACAGAACTAGCAAGGTGCTTGTGACAAATTCTTCTTCCTTTGCTGACTTGGGCCAAAGTTTTCCCATCTGCTTGGAGCTGAACCTAAAGAATTCTAAGGGAATACGCTCAGTGGAAATTCACATCTTGTTTCTTGGAGAACTGAAAAGGAAAACGAGGATTTTTCCTTAAAGTCTAGACCTCCACAATCCTGGAATGAGCCAGCAATGTGCCCCTGTGGCCAAGAAGGCCAACAGCATCTTGGGATGGATCAGAAGGGGGGTGGTTAGCGGATCAAGGGAGGTTCTCCTCCCCCTCTACTCAGCCCTGCTGAGACCACATCTGGAATCTTGTGTCCAGTTCCGGGCCCCTCAGTTCCCAAAGGACACAAAAGTGCTGGAGAGAGCCCAGCACAGAGCCAAAAAACGTGATGAAGGGAGTGGAGCATCTCCCTGCTGAGGAAAGGCTGAGGGAGATGGGGCTCTGAGCTTGGAGAAGAGGAGCCTGAGGGGTGACCCCATGGATGTTGATAAATAGGTGAAGGGTGGGTGTCAGGACGATGGAGCCAGGCTCTGCTCAGTGGCATCCGATGACAGGACAAGGGGCAATGGGTGTCAGCTGGAACAAAGGAGGTTCCACATCAATCTGAGAAGGAACTTCTCCCTGGTGAGGGTGCCAGAGCCCTGGAAGAGGCTGCCCGAGGCAGGTTGTAGAGTTGTCTTCTCTGGAGATGTTCAAAACCTGCCTGGTCACGTTCCTGTGCGACTGAATCTAGGTGATCTTGCTGCGGGAGGGGGTCCCTTCAAATCCCTAGTGGAAGATTAGATCCCTAGATGATCTTTCGGGGTCCCTTCCAATCCCTAATGTTCTGCGATTCTCAAGTGTACGAGATAAAACGAAACCCCTCAACTAGGTGATTCTTCAGCACAAAAAAGACCCCAAACACCAGAATACTGGTTTTTCCAACTAGAAAAACAACGTGCTTGCAGGCTGAGTTCAGACAACAGATGTAAGAACAGAAACAATGGAGAGAGGTTAAAAAAACCCCAATGTGGCAAGCCCTACACTGGAAAAAAAATAAAAATCAAGTCATACACCAACAAGGGGGAACAAAAGGGGCAAAAAGAGCTGAATCCTCTGAATAAACCAGCAAGTAAATAGCAGCAACCTCCAAGGTTTGGGCTGGATCAAGACAATGCTGACATTTAGAAGGAAAATTGATCTGTTGTTTTTACATGGAACTTGCTTTCAAAATGTACAGGAAGGGAAAAGTGACTCAGGAACAGCTTGAATGTGCACAGCAGATCTAAAAAAGCAGCACCCAGAATTCAGTTTGCAACTGCCTTGTGGGAGAGAAGGTTCTAACCTGGAAAGTTTCCTTCAGGGTGGAAAGGTGCTCACACTCCAGTCGTTGGCTCTTGTGCCGAGCAAAAAGGCAGAATGACTATAAATGATGGTGTACACTCAAAGAATTTGATGGGTGCTCAATTTAGGAACAGATTACAGAACCACAGAATCAGGCTGGAGAAGACATCCAAGACCAATGAGACCAACGCCAAATGTCTCAAGGCCACCACTAAACCCCGGGTTGAGCATCAAATCTCCACAACTGGGAAACACAGTCAGGGATGGCCATTCAACCCCCTCCCTGGGCAGCCTCTGCCAAGGCCTAAGGACCCTTTCCAGGGAGAAGTTTCTCCTCAGAGCCAACCTCAACTTCTGGGGCAGCTTGAGGCCATTTCCTCTTGTCCTGTCACTTGTTCCGTGGGAGAAAAGACCAACTCCCACCTCCCTACAATCCGCTTTAAAAACCTGAAGAACCAAAGCTCTGCAGGAGAAAGTGGTACAAAGCAGAGTAGCAGAAGGAAACCCTTAGAGATGCCACCAACTTTGACACCCATTGTCCCATCAGAAGTGTGATGGATTGAGCATAAGCCACAGAAAAAAGCCAAACTTTAGAAAAGAGAAAGAAGTTAAGGTGTTGGACTTGAGTTGCACTTGGAGAAGAATGAGAAAACACATTAAGTGTCTGGTGAGTGGCATCGCTGCCCAAGGCAGGGGGTTGGAACTAGGTGATCTCTGAGCTCCCTTCCAAACTAAACCAGTCTGTGATTCTATTAAACGACACAACCACTTCCCTGCTGCTACAGTACTGCCTGGAGTATGTTTTACAATGAGTTGCAGCTAACACCACTGCTTCTGCCTTACAGAATCAAAGCAAACCAGTTATAAACCCCTTAACGCAAGAGAAATGAAGGATGTTTGCGTGCTGATGTGTTTAACTGGCAATGACCCAACCCAACTTACTGCTTTTCTCTACAAACCTTAAAGCATTGATAAAACTATGCTCCTCACTTGCTGTCCTTTAGTCCAGCTCCATAAATTCAACTGTCTGGAATCTGCCTCAGTTCTGTCACCCATCGATCACTCCACTTCCTCCTCCGCTCGCTGTTAATTCGTCAATGTCTTTCTAGTAATGAAGTGCTGAAAGTGAAGCAGTGCTCAAGGAGCAGAAGGGCTAGAACCCCCCAGAGGATTATCCAACTGCTCACCTGGACTTTAACTCCAACACAGGAGCAATTTCAACACCAGTACGGTCAAACAACTTCTCTTAAATGGGCAAGTCTGAGCATCTGCTGGGGCCACAGACTTGTCTGAGACTTTTCCCACTGGAGTGACTACTTGATGGGAATGAATCATAGAGCGGTGAACTTGGTAGAGTTATTGGTTGGACTCAATGATCACCAAATGTTAGGGACTGGAAGGGACCTCTGGAGATCTACTTCAACCCCACTGCTAGAGCAGGATCTCCTAGAGTAGATCCCACAGGAACACATCCAGGCAAGTTTGGAACATCTCCAGAGCAGGAGCTTCCACAATCTCTCTGGGCAGCCCGGGACAGGGCTCTGATACCCTCACCATAAAAAAGCTTTTCCTTAGGTTCAAACTAAACGTCTGATGTTCCAGTTTGTGTCCACTGCCCCTTGGTCCACTGCTGGGCACCACCAAGAACACCCTGGGGTCCCATCATCCTGACACTCACCCTTCAGATACTTAAAAGCACTGATGAGATCTGCCCTCAGTCTCCTCCTCTCCTGGGTTAACAGTCCCAGTTCTGTCAGCCTCTCCTCAAAAGGCTCCTGAACATCTCAGCAGCTCTGCACTGCACTCTCTCTAGTAGCTTCTTGACCTTCCTGAACTGGGGAGCCCAGAACCAGACCCAGTGCGAAGCTGCCGAAGCACAGTATTGGAGCCAAAAGTGACAGGAGAAACTGAAGACAGTTCTGCTGAGTGATCTTCATCACTAAAGACATTAGAGTCTCCATCTGAAGCTGCCTGTTGCCAACTGCTGGAAGTCCATGGACCATTCTGGAAAATGACTGAAGAACTGCTATCTTTTCCTATGTCCTCACTCTCTTTTTGATGCATCTTCTGCATCAGACACAGCACTGACCTGGAGCACCTTTGGCCTTACCTCACACAGACATCTATATTATATCTCACAGGAGTGCTGCCATGGATGACCAGTACAGCATGAGCACTGGGAAGGCTGCAAAACTAGAAGCAAAAGGATTATCCTTTCCCTTTTCCCTGTTTATTGTGATAAAGCCTCATTTAGGCTATATCACAATTAAGTCAAGGCTGTTCAGGACCATCTCAGTCCCCCAAGTCTTCTCTCTCCAGGTGAAGAAGGTCAACCACTATGATTCTATGATACAGAGCCCAGCACTAAAGATCCAGCACTAAATGGCCATCTACTTCTTATCCCTGCATCAAAACTATAACCACAAAGGATTAAATTTAATGCTCAGGAAGAGCCTCACGGATGCTGTTCCCTTTAAGGACAGCGTCTTGCCGTGCAACTACTGCTTCACCATAAGAAGACGCTCAACACCCCCCACTCCACCTTCACTACAGCGTGTTTTCTTATTTAATAAACTTTCATCAGCCTAATGAATGGCTGTTATTAGCAGAGCTAACAGCCTCGCGACAATCCTCCAGAGAGATACCGATGCTCGTTGGTGCATTAACGAAGAGCTGAGGGGCTGAGGTCAAGCACGTGTCAATGCAAATGAGGCTGGATTAGCCATGAACACTGGAAGGCAACAGACGGCCTCAGATAATGGAAATTATAGGATCAAAAGGAGATTAAGTTGTTGATAGGTACAGTGAGGGAGTTTCAAAGACAATCTCCAGGTTCTGCTGTCTGTAAACTGTGACTAGGAAGTTTATTTTAAAAAATTAAATCAGAGAAGAGAACATAAAGAGAAAAAAGGCTAAAGAGAAAGATGCAGAAAGTAAATGTGAAGTGTTGTAACAAAAGCAGGATCCACGCTGCTTGTATAGGAACGTAGACGTGTTCGACCAACCTTAATTACTTCAGCTTCATGAGGCTCCCTGAAGGCAGGAAAAATACTACTAATAACTCTTGGAATTTGCACCATGGTTCAGTATTTTAAACGAATGAGGAATTGGGGGGGGTGGTGTGGAAATCACTATTTTTGTAATGCCAAAGAATGCCAACTTCAAGCAGGGCCCAAATTTAAATGATGTAACAAAAGCAGGTCTGTAGAATCCCCGACCAGCCAACATCTCTTATTTCCACTTCTGGCATTAATTCCACAAAATACAACAGTGTTCCACTGCGGTACCCGAATCCCAGCTCTGCGGTGAGAAATGCAGAAAGCTAAATGAAAGACTGTTTTTATCGATTTTCATTGTTCCAGCTGAAAGGCAGAGAGTAAATAAAATGCAGAGCAAGAGCCACGCGGCAATTTTTTTGTTTGTTTCATTACTCCAGACTACTCACAGCCTAAGACGTCTGCTCGCTACACGGGGATTTCAATTGGACGACTCTCCTCACACTGTACGGAGGGAAAAGCCACAGGCAGCTGCTACAGCCAAGGAACAAAAACTCAACCTCTCAGCTGTGCCCAGGGCTGCAGCCATCCGTGTTTCCTGAGAAGGTGTTAACCACTCACAGTGCCTTCACAGAACAGTAATAGAATTGTTTAGGTTGGAAAAGACCTTTAAGGTCAATGAACCCAACCCTTAACCCAGCTGTCTCAAGGCCACCCTGGCCCTGAGCTCCACATCTCCAGGGATGGCCATCCAACCCCTTCCCTGGGCAGCCTCTGCCAAGGCCTGAGGGTCCTTTCCAGGAAGAAATGTCTCCTCAGAGCCAACCTCAGCTTCCCCTGGGGCAGCTTGAGGTTATCTCCTCTTATCCTATCACTTGTTCCCTGTGAGAAGAGACCAATCCTCACTTCTGTCATGAGTTTCAGCCAGCTGCAGACAGCGAGAAGGTCTCCCCTCAGCCTCTTTCTCTCCAGATTAACCAGCCCATATTCCAGACCACAGGAGGACATGCCCAGCATATAAATCTAGGGAAAGACATACATGAACAGCTTCTGCTTCACATATTAAACTGGTTTTACCCCAGCCCATGGGTTTTCTCACGTTCACCCTTGGATTCCGAGGGGAGTAAATGGCTGTGTGGTGCGTTGCTGCTGGCTGAGGTTAAACACCAAGTTCCATGGTCTACTGGAATTAAAAGATTTTTTAAACCCTATATACTTTGACAAAGCAGTACTGGTTCATTAAAATTGCAAAGCTAGGCACATAAAAGCCTGGCAAAGCAAAGAAAGTAGCCCAAGCAATTTTCATTTAATCGCATTATGAAGTGACCTTTAATTACTTGATTCAACAACACTCCTTCCCTCAACTGTTTTCACCATTTCATCTCCTAGATTATTTAAACAAATGGAAAACTGCTCTCTCCCTGTGGGTCGCTCATTGGTCAAGAGCAGAGCCTCAAAAATTAGATCAACACCACAGACCCCAATGAAACCTAACTGAGCAACTGCCAGGCAGAAGGAGGAACTGCTTCCTCCAAGCAAAAATCCTTCTGTCTTTGTCCAGCTCACCCTGCTGGGTGCCCTCTGCTTCCTTGGGCTAGATAATCCCAAGGGTCTTTTCCAACCCGAACGATTCCATGATTCCAGTTCTGGCTTGGCTATAGGGTTGTGTACGACATCTGAAACATTTCTAGAAGAATTTGGATTCTTGCCTTCCAGCAGCCCAGCGCTGGCTACACACCCAGCCTTGTGCTACCAGCTCTGCTGCTCTCCCTTTGGATATGGCCCATTGCCTTCTCATAGGAAGCTCCTTCTGCATCAGAACTGTCCTCTCTCAGCACCTAATCATGGAAACACTTAGGCTGGAAGAGACCTGTAAGATCATCAAATCCAACCATTACCCCAGCACTGCCAGGTCCCCACTAATCCCTGTACCTCACCTCACACGTACACAGCTTTGCAACCCCTCCAGAGACAAGGACTCCACCACCGCCTTGGGAAGCCTGGGCCAGAAATTGTTCCTCGGGGCCAACTTAAACTGTCCCTGGCACAACCTGAGGTCACTTCCTCTTGTCCTGCCACTTGTTTCTGAGGGGAAGAGACTGATCCCCACCTGGCTCTAACCTCCAGAATCTCAGGGAGCTGTGGAGAGCAAGAAGGTCTCCCCTGAGCCTCTACTTTACGTTAAGCAGAGAGCACACACGTACGTGTTTGCGTGTGCACTCAGCTGCCACAGAAGAGTGAATGCTCCTTCTAGCCATGACATGTGTGGTCACACAGATCCTTCACAAAGACACGAAGAAGCACAGACAGACCAAAAGTAACTGAAATGTATTCCATCTCGTACAGCAGCTCTACCTGTTCTGAACTCCAATTTCTCCAAAGCCTCACAACTCCAGGGAAGTTGGAACAAGGTTCTTTTAACATAACCTGTGTAAAGTTTAATTAGGGAACAACAAACCTGATCCTACCAGCTCTGCTCTCTGGAGTGCGTGTCAGCAATATGCTGGAGGAAACCAGGCTGCGGACACACAGCATCTGAAGCTCCTCTCTGCTACTCCAGACAGATACAAAACCAGAGACAAAATAGCTGCCACTTAACATTTTTAACTTCAGACAAATGTTAGCTGTCACAAACTACCTTTGCATTGTGCTCAGACCACTGGGAAAAGCTGCCAGTGGTTTATTAACGATTCTTCCCCGCATTACTCAGTCGTTGCACATTAGAACCAGCAGCTGGAGAGTTTTTGAGTGATAATGAAACCTGTAACAAGCCATCTTCAGCCGTCTTTGCCAAACAATGAGCGAATTAAAATTTCAATTTAAATGCAGGGGTTTGAAACACGCTTCAGTGGCAAAATTACTTCAATTAATGTGAGCGGAATACAAAGAGCTGACTGCAGAAACACGACGCAGCAACCTGAAATGATGCCATTAGAGCTCCTGCATCAACCGAACACGATGGCTGCAAAGGTCTAATTTCCACCCTACGTATCGCAGGGCTACAGGCAACAATATTAATCAGCACTCCAATTTCAGAGAGAGGGATCCGAGCTCCTTGTCAGATCACTTTGAGGTTTTTTATAAGCCACGAGCATCTGTTTACCTTGAGGAGTGAGACTGAAGGGGAGAGATCTGTCTACACGCTGCATCCTTGGCAGTTCAGTAATTATTTTACTTAGTATTCCCATTGTATGAAAGGAGAAGGGAAGCCAGCGAGTGATCACAACATCACAGTCTTGCATCGTTGAGAGATGGCAAAAGGTAAAGAGCCTGCAGTGACTTTTGGCTATGAAGAAGCTCCAAAGGCAGGTAGGTCACAGTCTCTACTACCTGCCTCCATGGGAGAACTGCACCTGTCAATGAACAGCTGAAATAAGGGGTTCAGTTCTCACTCGAGGTTTCTCTGCATTCCTCGATGTACTGAGGAAGTAGCTGGGTTTTATAACTACCATTTGATTTCTTAGAAAAGAGACTATTCTGGAAAACAGCCCAACCAAATGAGCAACAAAAACCCAAGATGGTGAGGTCCAAACTTGAGTGAGGTCTGATATTGGCTCTATCTCCCACCCCTGGGCAACCTCACCCACCCACGTGCGTGTGGATATGAAACATTTAAGTGTTGATATGAAATCCTGCAGCCACAGTACAGTGCCAACCAGTGAAAGATCACAAAGACACACGATGGAAAGCAGTTCTAAAGCACACTGCGTGATGAATCCTAACTGCTGTTGTTTTCCTTCTGACACTTCTACCTTACACTCCTGATAGGGAACCGATTGATTTTCTTGGAATCTCCCTCTGAAAAGAACTTTCTTGAATTGAAAAACCAAAACAAACTGGCGAAACAAAAAGCACCAACATTTCAAACAATATTGATATTAACTCTGAATACTCTGCCCAGGGAGGGGGTTGAGTCACCGTTCCTATTCCAGGATGTGTTTAGAGGTCATTTAGATGTGGTGCTTAGAGATCTGGTCTAGTGGTGAGCTTGGCAGAGTGGAGTTATTCTCCATGTCATCTAGTGATAGGACAAGGGGCAATGGGTGTCAGCTGGAACAGAGAAGGTTCCATATGAATGTGAGAAGGAACTTGTTCCCAGTGAGGGTGACAGAGCACTGCAAGGGGCTGCACAGGAGGGTTGTGGAGTCTCCTCTGGAGACATTTAAAACCCACCTGGATGTATTCCTATGTGACTTTGTCTAGGTGATCCTGCTGTGTCAGGGGGATTGGACTGGACGATCTTTCAAGGTCCCTTCCAATCCCTGATGTTCTGTGATTTGTGAGTTGATGATCTCAAGCATCTTTTCCAACCTCAATGATTCTGTAATTTTTCCCTCTGTATTGGCAGCCCTTCAACTGCTGAAGGAGGGCAACAAGGCTGGGGAAGGGTCTGGAGAACTAACCTTGTGAGGAGAGGCCAAGGAAGCTGGGGTGGGTCAGTCTGGAGAAAAGGAGGCTGAAGGGAGACCTCACAGACTACAACTGCCTGGCAAGGAGTTGGGGGGTGGGGCTGATGTCTTTTGACAAGGACAAAGGGAAACGGCCTCAAGTTGCACTAGAGGAAGTTTAGGTTGGACACAAGGAAAAGCTTTTTCCTAGAAAGGGCCTTGGCAGATGCTGCCCAGGGAGGGGGTTGAATTGCCAGCCCCAGATATGTTTCACAGATGTAGAGATGTTGAACTCAGGGCCAGGGTTTAGCAGTGGCCTCGGGACAGCTGGGTTACTGGTTGCATTCAATTAACAGTGTTTTCCAACCTGAACAATTCTATGACTCCATAATCAGACCGCTGACCAGTGCAATCCTGTTACAGCCCAGCACGAGGTACCACATCTTACCAGCATGTCTGTCGCGTTGAGGTAGTGCTTGCTGGCCATGCACTGCTCCAGCTTCTGTGGCACTTGCTTGATGTTCTCTATCTCATCCAGCAAGTTCAGGACATGCTTGTGCTCGATTCCTTCAATCCACAGCTTGCGCAGCTCATCCCTCTTGCAGTGCAGCAGCATCTTGCATGAGAGCAGATTCTCCTTCACCTATGAGCAGCATGTGAAAGTTTTGAGTTAAATCTGTCTCTGTAGCTGGTGCTTTCAACACAGATCAGCCTTTTCCTCTACTCCATATTAGGGACTTTTAGTCCTTTCCATATCAGGAATTCCAAAAATACCAGAAGACCGTAACCAAGCCCAAAGTCTTTAACATTTCTGGTAAATCCTTTAGCCAACGGGAGTCACAGCACAGTGAAACCAGAACTGCTTTCACCGGAAAATGGCTTTCAGCACAAGTTTTGCACCACTAGTGACAATTTAACTGAAGTACCACAACATGAACCAAGGCAGGATCCTCTCTCAACCATGACCAACGTTGAGTAACGCCCCAAAAAGGTCAATTCAGCATTTTGGCATCCAGTAAGAATCCAATTCTCAGTGAAAGCAAACAACCACTACTAATTTTTCCACTGTAAACATTTTCCATCTGCCTATTATGGATCTTTTGGCACAGCTCCTCCTTTCTTCGAGCTTGGTGTCCGTTCCCTGAAACGTGACTGGCTCCAAGAACAAACCTAACACCTTCAGCAACCCCAAGTTGTTTGTACTGTTAGAGGTGGGGTCTCATGGGAACCAACAGCAGTTAAAGTCTCTGCTGCATTCGTGGAGAGTTTTTCTTCTCCATTCTCTCTCCTCAAACATCCAGCCTGAACTCCCTGCTTTTGGGTTCTCCCAGTTAT
>JAOXOE010000001.1:785611-798841 GCA_028565055.1 Phoeniculus purpureus
CTCAAAAGATCATCTAGTCCAATCCCCCTGCCACAGCAGGATCACCCAGACCAAGTCGCACAGGAACACATCCAGGCAGGTTTTAAACCACCGGTAAGGCCAGTACAATGGAGCTTCTGCTTAAAGCAAACCAATAAATACATATTAAAATGTAGAAGCAATTAGCAACACGGCTTCACACATTGCTTTCACACTCTTGTTGTTTTTGTGAGAAGTTCTGAATATGGAGGGTCCAACCTTTTCTCAGGCTGAACTCTCACTGAATTACACATGAAGAGAGACTCTCGGATGCAGGACCTTCAGCTTTTTATTTAAATAATGAGTCTTAGAGCACTCCAGAAATCCCAGTGCAGCTGCACTTTCTCCTCCCTCACTTGTCTAAAGGCAGTTTTAAAAATAAAAAACATGTGAAAAACATGGCTGGAGCAAAAACACAGACAAAGGATAACTAACAGACACACAAACCAACCTCTGACCACAGTCAGGAGACTCCAAAGAGTTCAGCACAGTAACGCTGCAGCCTGGAAGGTCCTTCTGGAGAGAACCACATAATAAATCCAACAGAAAACCTACTGTTAGAGTGTCCTGACTTGCTGCAAAAACAGAGGCAAACTAGAACGCAGACAGAGCTCATACCAAACTTAAATTAAGGTATTGAACACAGATTCCAGTGTTCCGCCGACACAGTCCACGCTCATCCATGGATGCTCTTTCACAGAGCCAAGCCAGGTTGGCAAAACAACCATGGGGCTAGAAGGAATCGCACATGATGCTCCTACTAATGTCCTTGCATGAAAGAAGGTCAACTGTATCTGCATCTGGGAACAGGGGAAGGTGTGAACCGCTTTAGGAGCCTTCCTTTGGTACACCAAATTGGTTTACAGTGGTAACAGCTCTGAAGCTCAGTTCTAAGCCAAGCCTTTCCCAGAAGGAATTCAAACAACAGTGAACTGAAAGAAGCAGATACAGAGGGAGCTGGACTATCCATCACTTCCACGATTCCTAATGCAACTGTGTTCAACCACCTTTCACCCAGGAGAACATCAAAACAAAGTCTGATGGTGTAACACAGATTGATGACAAACCTGATCTGGGGCCTCCCATGAGATTAGGTCAAAGCTACTTCAATACGTATTGACCAAAACTAATAAGAAAACTTAAATATCAAAAGGTCCTTCACCCTCAGTCATTCTTTTGGGTGGGACCAAAAGGTCACCCCACGGTGTGTTGGTTTTGACTCCACGTACTGTGTGAGAACAGGCCGCTGGCTACAGTTTATTTCAAATTTAGTGCAATTGATCTCTGCTTTCAAAGCTTTGAGCTCTGTACATAAATCCCAGAATGAACTCTTAGCCTTGGAGAGCATCAGAATGGTCTCATTTTCTTTGAGAATGCTACATGAATTTTAAAAGCCAGAAGGGTCAGTATGTAGCCCCCAAAGGGTAAAAGCCAACCGGCTCCTAATGCGCTGCTGGGAAAGGGTTTGAGACCTCCACAGAGCCAGGACAAGAAGAAATGGAATAAATTTGATGCCTAGTTTGCAAAGTTTAGATACTTCCAACTACAGAGGAAGTAGAGCTAGCACAGAAGAACAAAGAACTCATCTACTGCTGCAGGGAGAGAGCAGATGGAACAAGTCCACAACAAAGAGTGGCAGAGTTATTTACTGGCACGTTACTCAAGTGAGAGCACTCAAAATACAGGAAGATACGGAGCGGGGGACAGAGTTCATGCTCGTTCGCACAACAGAACCCAGTTCAGAAATAGCAACAAAATTCATAGTCTGTGAGCAAAAAGCAAGCTGATGAATAACCCCGACGTTTTAGGAGGTGGTTGGAGGCCAACATGTCAAAACATGAACAGATTCCACGGGAAGGTGTTAGCTTAGCAGCGCTTCGACTTCCAAAACCCCACAGCAACATGCCCAAACAATCAATGAATGGGGGGCACTGCAAAGCTTTGAGCTTCAGAGCCACCTCTTGTTTTGCTCATTAACACCAGAACAGGTTACCCAGGCAGGCTATGACTGCTTCATCATCCCTGGAAGTGTTCAAGACCAGGTTCGATGGGGCTCTGGGCAGGCTGGTGCCCCTGCTCATCGCAAGGAGGTTGGAGCTAGATGATCATAGAACCATTAGGGATTGGAAGGGACCTCGAAAGATCATCCAGTCCTATCCCCCTGCCAGAGCAGGGTCACCTAGACCAAGTCACAATACTTGAGGTCCCTTTCAACTCAAACCATTCCATGAAAACATGAGCTGAGAAAGCAGTAGTCACTGTCTCAGCAAGCTCTGGTTTTCAAGGTGCTCTGTGGCACAGCTAGGAGCAGAACATCAAGTCCTAATAGAGTTGGTCCCAATCTGTGTCTTTACATCAACTTGTTTGTAAAGGATCTCTGTTATCATATATTCACAGAGTGGTCTGGGTTGGAAGGGAGCTCAGAGCTCACCCAGTTCCAACCCTTTGCCACATGCAGTGACATCTTTCACCTGGTCTAGTGGGAGGTGTCCCTGTCCATGGCAGGGAGGTTGGAACTAGATGATACTTAAGGTCTTAGTTCAGTTCAGGATGATAACAAGTAGCTGGAAAAAAAGGAGACAGAAATAAAAAGTTAAAATGGGAGCTTGGACATCACATTATGATTAAAAGGACCATAGCACAGAGGAAGAAGAGGAGCTGATCTGGACCCAGAGCACATACTGCAAACAAACACAAAGAGAGCCACACCAGACCTGTTTGATCTTGTTGCGCGAGTTGGTGATGCGCTCTGTGATGCTCTGGTAGGTGCGGATGGCAGTGGTGAGCTCGGTGTAGTGCTGGACAATGAGCTCGTCCAAATCCCGGTCGCATTTCTCGTAAGCTTCTTCCAAACGGCCTTTCTCAGTCTCTCGGTCCTCAACATCATCACTGGTAGATAAAGTCCTGAGAACAAAAAGAGCCAGAAATATTGTGGTGAATTATTTCCCAATTTTCAGGTGCTTCAGAGGTTTTTTTGCTACACTACTGGATTCATAGAGAGGAAGATCTCCCTGGCAAGGAAAGGTTGAGGGAGCTGGGCGTCTTCAGCTTGGAAAAAAGGAGACTGAGGGGTGACCCCATGAATGTTGATCAATACGTGAAGGGTGGGTGTCAGGGGGATGGAGACAGGCTCTGCTCAGGGGCACGCAATGATAGGACAAGGGGCTGTGGGTGTGAGCTGGAGCAGAGGAGGTCCCACATCAATCTGAGAAGCAACTGCTCACAATGAGGATGATGCCCACGCAGAGTATAAGGATAGTAAAAGACTAAGAGCTATTGTTACATCAACCCTAAAGACTGAAAACGCACCATCTGGAGCAAAAGAGCTGCTTGATTTTCTTCTGGGTTTCTTAAGTTATTCGTGTGGGAAAAGTCAAATAGTCAGAAGCAGACAGAAATTCCCCTGCTGAACTCTGCTACCATAACAGATTCCACTTTGGATTTGTTAAGGAATGAGGTCCAGTTACACTAAGGCCAGTGTCTCCTGCTTTAAAATAAATAAAGCATCAATTTTTGTTGCAGTAACAGTCACTTGTCCTCTAGAGTAGAAGTTAGAAGGTGACAGCTTGTTGCGCATCACTGAAAAACGCCAAAGGAGAGGAACCTTCTTCCCTAAGGTTTATTGTAAAGGGTCTTCAGAAGGGTATTTGATAGACGTCTTTGGAATTCTTCAGTCCAAAGCACTAAGAACTCAAGTGCAAAAGCTCTTCAAGCAAATGTAATTAAAAAACTGAACTCAAACATACAAGCAATTCTCCACCTCTCTCAAAGTCAGCAGAGACCCAAAACTTCCAGTTCACTAATCTGTCTTCCCCTCGGAGGAAAACAACAGGCTGCACCACCTACTCATGGCCTCCATCTTTCAAAGGAAAGGGGGAAAAAAAAGCCACTTTGCAGGGGATCATGACTGCAGAAAGAGCAGCTAAGAAAACTCAAGTGAGCAAGCAAATCTGCATTGCCATATGGAATGCAGCACGAGAGGAGGACAGGAGCACAAGCATGCTTGTCCTACTCAGCAACCAAGGAGAGCTGAGGAACTGTAGCCAAAATATACCCTACAAAACCCTAAAAGAAGACAAAGTACCCAAGTGATGTGTTTTAGACAGCTCTGACATTCCGTTTCACTGGCATGACGGCAGAGGCAGAAGGTACCACATGGAAATGAGAAGGGAACCTCTTTCTTTATTATGGCTCAGACCATCAGCACTGGTGTCTCACCCCCTCATTCCTAATCCCCAAACACCAAGAGCTGCACATTTTACAGTGGAACAGGGTTTAGCAGTGACCTAGGACAGCTGGGTTAACAGCTGGACTGGACCAGATGATCTTTCGGGGACCCTTCCAATCCCTAATGATTCTATGATTAAAGGCCTAAATGATGCTATGATTCTATCAAAGTTATCTATAGTATTTCACATGTTTCCCAATAGTACAGAAACACGGGGGGTTAAATCCCCATCCCTGGACGTGCTTCACAGTTGTAGCAGTCTGGAGCTGAGGGCCATGGTTTAGGGGTAGCCTTGGTACAGCTGGATTCATGGTTGATCTTTTCCAACCTAAATGACTCTATGATTCTGTAAAGGGGGATCGCAGGCTCTGATCTACCCAGAGCTCTGCCTGCAGCACCCTCGCACTGCACAGCACGACACGCAGCTCCCAGCTGCTGCAGACTCTTAATGGAAATACTTGTATCTCGTAATTGAGTTTCACTTGCCCTCTGCAAGGAAAACATTTCTTTGCTAAACAACACTTGACATTTGCAGAGCCAAAACATAGATGTTTACAGGTCACAATGGGACCTGCATGTTAGAAACCTCAGAAGGAGGACAGAGCCAGCGCAGCTGGAAATCTGAAGCCCTTGTGAGATACCACAACTTACTCCTACTGAAATCAAACCACAGCAATGTTTGAATTGTCAATAGTAATTGTCATTTTGCTGTTCATCTGCTCAGACGTACAACGCACGTTTGCTAGATGTTTAAGGGGGGGAAACCAGCACATCAGGCTGAGAACATCTCATGCAGCCTAAATGCCAAAGACCTCATGCACACAACCCAGCCAGCAGTAACATGAAAGCATTGCCAACCCGTATGTAAAGGGGTAAGAGGAGCACGGAGGTGTTGAAGCTCTTGTTCATCCAGCCTGACCTGAGGAACCTGAGCAGCACCTGCTGGGAATGCAGTTGCCAAATAAGTCTTTTTCTACTTTTCAGAGTTCCCTGAAAAAATGAGTTTAATATGCAGCAACAGTCCAGAATCACTCTGAGGCTATAGCAAACCTTACTCGGGCCATACTCTGTGATGCGTGCAGTTCTGATCTCTGCTATCACCCTTGGAAAGGCAAACAACAGCAGAGAGAATGAAGCAGCTGCTCCCTGCAGAGACTATAAGGTTCAAGCTCTTTGCTTTGGTTAAAACAAGGCAGAGAGGTGTAGGTGCAACACATCTAACTCAGCAGCTGCAGACATGAGGGAAACAGAGAAGCACCGGACACCAGCAAGTACCCAGACCTCACTACTGGAGACAAACACAAGGCTGGTGGAGCCATTGATCAGACAATCACAGAGTGGTTTAGGTTGAAAGGGACCTCAGAGATCATCCGGTCCCAAACCACTGCCACTGGCAGCAGTGTCTCTCACCAGACCAGATTTCATCCACCCTGGCCTTGAACACTGCCAGGGACGATGGAGCAGCTGCAACCTCCCTGGGCAACCTGTTCCAGTACCTCATTGCCTTCACAGGGAAGAATTTATGCCTCAGATACAAATCTCCCTTCTTTCAGTTCAAAACCATTGCTCCTTATCCTATCACTGCACTCCCTGATGAAAAGCCCTTCCCCGGCTTTCCTGTAGTCCCCTTCAAGCACGGGATGGCCACACCAAGGTCTCCTCAGAGCCTCCCCTTCTCCAGCTGAACACTTCTGTCTCAGCCTGGCCTCAGAGCAGAGGGTTTCTGGCCTCCACAGAATTTCTGAGGCATCCTCTGGACTTGTTCCAACAGGTTCACGACCTTATTCATGCCTCAGAGCACTTCTATGGTCTTACGCTCTGGAAGACTCCAGTCAGACAGACAATCTAAAGCTGAACAACATTTTGGAGGTGCTGGAGATGCCGTTACCTGACTTCTACATGTGCAGACCAACACACACTGTAAAAACCAGCACGGGTTCTTCCATTCACCTCAGAACATAATGCAGCACCTGAACATACAAGAAAGGAGGCAGCCACGACCCATCCTAGCAGAGTTGCAGGTGAAACAAGTGAGAAGGGAAGAACATGGAGCTTAGAGACACGACTTTGCCATGGGCTTGGGACAGCTGGGTTAATGGTTGATCTCAATGATCTTACAGGTCTTTTCCAATCTAAACAGTTCTATGATTCGATGAGCCCACGTGCTCACTCCACACCACTACCTGTTCCTCCAGCCTGATCCCAACCTGTGAGACTTGAACTCAACAAAAGCTTCAGGCTCCGTCGGCTGCAATGTTCCAAGATTTCCAGCTGGTTCTGCTGGATGCAGCAGCTGGGAAGTGTTCTCAGGTTTAACACCTGCATTGGGAACCTCTCGCTTTCATTAATCACCTGCTCTGGCAAAAACATTGCGCAAACAATCAGCACTAAAAATATCCAACTTATATTGTGACCAGAAAATTTACCAGTATTTACAGCCTCATAGTCTGTTCTAGTTTAAAAACACTAACTGATCACTGACTGTGCCAAAATGGATAACTCACTCCACACAACGAAGAACTCCAGCCTAGCCGGTTGGTCACTCTTTCCCCCTCTTCCCACGTGAGTTTGCCTTAAATACCTGCAGATTATTTCTTCAAGGACAGGATAAATGTTTAAAAATCAGACCCTGAGATGCAAAGGGTTTAAAAACCAACTCCAGAAACTACCGTTTCAGCTGTTCTACAGAAAGTTTCAAAAGTAAGAAGTTTCAGGTTTAGGATCTGGTTGTTTCCAGTCATCATGGATGTCTGGATCAACGGCTGGAAAGCACAGAAGGTGCCATCTGTCCCACAATCATGTACTGAAGAACCTCCAAAGAGCACTCTGAGCAAAGCAAACCAATTCTTTAACAGATCACAGAACCACAAAAATCAAGGAATTGTTTAGGTTGGAAAAAGACGTTCAAGACCATCAAGTCCAACCATTAACCCAACTGTTGCAGGGCCACAGCTAAACCCCAGCCCTGAGCCCCTGATCTCCCTAACTGGGAACATGTCCAGGGATGGCAACTCAAGTCCTCTGCCGAGGCCTGAAGACCCTCTCCAAGAAGTTGTTTCTCCTCAGGGCCAACCTAAACTTCCCCTGGGGCAGCTTGAGGCCATTTCCTCTTGTCCTATCACTTGTTCCTTGGGAGAAGAGACCAACCGCCCCCACCCCCAGCTCTCTCACCCTGCTGAAGTTCAGGCATTGTAGACAGCAAGGAGGTCTCCCCTCAGCCTCCTTTCCTCCAGACTAACCAGCCCCTGCTCCCTCAGCTGCTCCTCACAAGGTTTGTTCTCCAGACCTTTCCTCACCCTTACTGCCCTTCTGTGGACCTGCTCCAGCCCCTCAATATCTTTCTTGTAATGAGGTGCCCAAAACTGACCCCAGTACTTGATGCGTGGACCCTTACCTACTTAACCAAATTGACTCATCACCTTGCCTCCACTCCAGTAATTCATTACTGTGTATCTTCCTTATTCAAAACCAGAACACTGCATCCTCAAAGTCTCGCAGCAGCTCGAACTACAGAAAGGAGTGATGTCACCTCCAATGTTAAACACTTCGCTTTCAGCACCTGAATTTCCAATCGAAGCCCCTGGTACAGGAGCCATTTCTTTCTCTTGCTCTGCAGGAGAAAAGCAAAGCAAAGAATACTTAATATTCCCGAGATCAGCTACGATCCTGCTAACACTGCAGAAAAGGAAGCCAAGGGCATCTTTGCTTGTTGCAGTTCTATTAACATGTGCAGCAAGGTAGGAGAAAAGTCAACAAGCTGTTTGCAAAGAGAAAGGATCAAAATTGTTTGGGAAAGGAACTCTGCAGACAGAGCTTTGCATGGGGAACTACAAAATAGGACTAGGTTCAAGAAGGACACGAAGCTGCTGGATAGAGTCCAGCATAGAGCAACAAAGATGATGAAGGCAGTACAACATCTCCCTTATGAGGAAAGGCTGAGGGAGCTGCATCTCCTTAGCTTGGAGGAGCCTGAGGGGTGACCCCATGAATGTTTATAAATAAGTGAAGGGTGGGTGTCAGGAGAATGGAGCCAGGCTCTGCTCAATGTCATCTAGTAATAGGACAAGGTGCAATGGGTGTAAACTGGAACATAGGAGGTTCCATATAAGTATCAGAAGGAACTTCTTCACAGCGAGGGTGATAAAGCGCTGGCAGGGGCTGCCCAGGGAGGTTGTGGGGTCTCCTTCTCTGGAGACGTTTAAAACCCGCCTGGCCATGTTCCTGTGCGACTTGGTCTAGGTGATCCTGCTGTGGCAGGGGGATTGGGCTGGATGATCTTTCAGGGTTCCTTCCAATCCCTGATGTTCTGTGATTCTGTAATTATGAAACAGTGACGAGCACACGTCAGCTTTTTAAAACAGAAACATTCAAAACCACACGACAAATGGAAGGAACATCCCTTTAGGTACTGAGTATGTGCAGGTCATGAACCCTGTGGGGATCTCCTGGGGGTTCCCTAATCAGTTCACTTAGGGAGTTTTTTCCCCACTCCTGTTTTTCTACAAGAGAATCCACCTCCCTGCTAAGATACCTGTCACTTGTACTTGGCAGCTGGGTGGCTCCATACGCCTGGCTCGTCAGCAAGAGCTCAACAGGATTAGAATAATTCCAACTGGATGTTAGTCTGTTAACAGACATGTTTACACTACAGCAAAACAAATTCATTGAGCCAAATCTTGTTGACTTCTAGTTTTACACCATTAAAAATAAGGAACACACAAGTGCAAAAATTCACTTAATTCACTGGAGTCTCTTGCACAGTTGGAGATGGGGAAAAACTTCTTCATAAACTGGCTGCTCATGGCTTGGACGAGCACACAACCTGCTGGATAAAACACTGGTTGAACGGCCGGGCCCAAAGAGTGGTGGTTAATGGAGTTAAATCCAGCTGGCAGCCTGTCACAAGTGGTTGGTGTGCCTCAGGTCTCGGTGTTGGGACCATCTCTGTCTAACATCTTTACTGATGATCTCGATAAGGACAAAGGGTCCATCATTAGTAAGTTTGCAGATGACACCAAGCGAGGTGGGAGTGTTCATCTGCCAGAGGGTAGGGAGGCTCATCAGAGAGACTTGCAGAGATTGGAGCGATGGGCCAATGTTAACAGCAGGAGCTTTTATAAGGCCAAGTGCCAGGTCCTGCACTTGGGCCACAACAACCCCCTGCAACGCTACAGGCTTGGGGAGCTGTGGCTGGAGAGCTGTGTGGCAGAGAGGGACCTGGGGGTTCTAATAGACAGGAAGATGACTATGAGCCAGCAGTGTGCCCAGCTGGCCAAGAAGCCCAATGGCATCCTGGCTTGTATTAGAAATAGTGTGGCCATCAGGAGTAGAGAGGCAGAGAGGAGACCTGATCACTCTCTACAACTACCTGAAAGGATGTTGTGCAGAGGCTGAGGCTTGTCTTGTTTCACAAGCCGTTAGTGACAGAACAAGAAGGAATGGGTTCAAGCTACAATACAGTAGGTTTAGACTTGATATACAGAAGAACTTTTTCACAGAAAGGGCGGTCAGGCACTGGAATGGGCTTGCCAGGGAGGGGGCTGAGTCACCATCTCTGGATGTCTTTAAAGATCCTTTGGCTGAGGTGTTGATCAATATGGTTGAGGGCTAGGTGAACCTGTAAGGTAGGGTAGACGGTTGGACTCTGTGATCTTAGGGGTCTTTTCCAACCAGAGTGACTATGTGATTCTGTGAATCTAAATAAATCCCACAGTACTCTTTTAGTGGAAATGTGACAAGTCCTCTGGGTATGTAGACCATTTCTCTTTTACAATTTCCTAAAGCAGTGGAGCTTTTGAAACATGAGCAGTTTGTTTTGTTTTTTTTCCATTCTACTCGATAAGCTGATGCACACCTTCCTCTTGATACCCTGCAAAGTCACGTACCAAGTGCTCAGAAACCTGTGTTTCCTGAACGTCAAAGCTGACTGCTTCACTATGCTGGTGGCATGCATGCAGCATGTTGAGCTCACCCGGATGTGAACATGAGAAGTTCAAATACTGAAATGGAGCTATTACCGAAGTGAAAAGTTCATCCTTTAAAGCATCATTTAAAGTTTCTCCAGAATTCTCCACTTTATAGCTAAGTTACTATTCTTAGTCAAACCCTTGATAACAAGGAGGCGGTTTTGTTCACACTCAGCGAGAGCAGAGTTATCATTACGCCCTGCCAGCACTTTAGTCCACAGTGGGACATTATTACCTGCATACAGAAAAAGAAGGGTTACCACATAAGGCTCTGGGAAAGAAAACGAAAGCTCTCATGACACTTCTGGGAGCAATAAAGCAAAGGCTTTTTCAGGAGATACTGCTATCCACTGGGAATCTGTCACTACATTGTATAGAGCACACAGACAAAGAGCATTCCTAGAGCAAAGCTCTACCTTTTCTTGTCTAGCTATTGCCAAATTCAAATATGTGTTTTCACACAATTTATTGTTATGAGGTGCACTGTCTAGATTTTGAAAGCCTTTCAGTTTGCAGTACTGTCTTTTACAAGCATGATTTCTAGAGGTGTATATATTTGGATTAAGTTTTATTTGTGGTATAGTAATGATTTAAAAAAGAAGTTGTTTTGCATATATGAAGCAGTTCCTTCTATTCCTCCTGCTAGTACAGTTGCAGACAGAGTTCAGAGTTCCTTAAAACCCACAGAAGTAGGTTTCAAACCCAGCCCAGAGATTCAATTTTTGTCATATGAGAAAGGATTACTGCAATTACCACCATTACTACTGGTCAGTTACACAGCAGATTGCACACCACAAACACACACGCTACGACTAGTATTTTCTTGATAGTCAAATTCTGCTGTTCTCCCAACCTCTATAGATTTTCAAGCCAACAATAGCTGTTCTTTTGATTAGAAGCTCTAGCCTGTGTGACCGCTTTCTTATTCTGGGCTGAATCACCACAAAACCGAGCTGATTGGTTAAAAAAGAAAAGCTGAACACCATAGCAACTGGCTCACAGCCTTGCGAACATGCCGGAAGGATTTTCAAGTTGAACAAGAGCTATAAGTGAAAACACAGGGCCAAAAGCAGAGCTGGCATCAACAATACAACACAACCACAGAAATTACTTAGCCAGGTAAGCCCCAATCTTAGAAGATGCTTAGCCCCAATCCCTTTCCCACAGTACCTTCTGGGCAGCAGCAGATCTTCAGGTTCTTATCAAAATTGAGCACAGGGAACAAAGGAAAACCTGTGCTATGGTTCTGATTCTGCGTACAGACATCTACACACGGCAGATTCTTTGACAAAACAAACTGGATTGTATTTTTAAAAATCCAGTCACAGAAGTGGCAAGAACAGTGCTTGATCCTCAGTTTTTATTAATAATCATACCAGCTCATAATTGAAAGTACTTTGGTTCTAAAGAAACATCTCCAAGTACACATATACATTTTCCAAGGCCGTGACACGTTCAGGAACACATCAACCTACAGAAGACATCGGTAATAATGACAACTTTGTCTAAGAATAGCATCAGTTCTGTAAGGAATAGATTTGAAGCAGTATGCTGTTCTGGAGTACCACTACGAGTCTGCACTGGATTTACATAGCAAATTTGGAGGTGGGGGCATCTGCAGAGGCAGCCTCTGTGAGAAGAGATCAGGAGCTGTCCCCATGTTGGATGGAGCCAATTCTAGCCAGCTCCAAGACAGACATGGTGCTGTCCAGAGCTGAGCCCATGAGAGATGCTGGTGCACATCTATTACAGAAATAGGATAAAAAAGCTGCATCTGCGAGAGAGGAGTGAGAAAATATGAAAGAAACAGCCATGCAGACACCAAGGTCAGTGAAGAATGAGGGGGAGGATGTGCTCCAGGCTCATGGAGAAGAATACGGTGATGCAGATTGTCCTCCTGCAGTCCATGGAGAACCACAGTGGAGCAAATACCAACTTGCACTCATGGAGGGCCCCACATCAGAGCAAGTGGAGATGCCTTAAGTAAACTTCCCAGAGCCGATGGTGGAGCAGGTTCCTCGCAGCAGCTGTGGCCCACGAAGAGACCTTATTTATCTCTACAACTTCTTAGGACAGATCGTTTTGCTCTCTATAACTACTTGAAAGAAAGAGGTCATACTGAGGTAGAGCCCATCTATTTTCCCAAGTAGCAAGTTCTAGAATTAGAGGAAATGGTCACAAATTGTGCCAGGGGAGGTTACACTGGGTACAATGAAGAATTTCTTCACTGAAAGGACCATCAGACATTGGAACAAGCTGCCCAAGGAGGTAATGGTCATCAACTCTGGACATATTTAAAAGATATATAGATATGGTGCCATGGGACGTGATTCAGTGGTGACCTGACAATGCTAGTTCAGTAATTGGACTTGATTATCTTAAAGGTCTCTTTCAACCAAAATGATTCTGTGAGAGGAGCTCACAAAAGAGGCAGGTTTTTTTGGAACGAATGTTATCATTATTTGGACATACGTACTTATACTGAACTTTTCACAAGATTTATAATGACAAAATAGTTATTTAATATAAAGTATTATCAGGAATTTTTGAAGTAACTTCAACCACCAGGTAGGTATTTTGTATTTAGAAAAACAAAATGTTTAAAGATACATATCTGCATGCTAGCCTACTTGACAAGCATCTACAAGCAATTCATTAATGAGAAGGAAATTCAAAGGCAACACAGTAGAAATGGTTCATCTTAGTATACAGTACTGCTGATAGAGTTAGGGCCCAGAAAAAGTATTACAGAACCATTAATCACAAAAGGGAGCATCTTAGCACAGGAAGAGTACACTCAAACACGACACAGTCTATCTGGTTACAATCCCAGGACAGCAAAACATCTAAACTAAACAGATTTGCAGCACACCAAGTCATATTACTGCTACATTCTAATGTAGAACTTCATAACATTTAGACTTCTGAGTTCAAAATTAAGATCATAGAATCATAACGGATTGGAAGGGACCTCAAAAGATCATCTAGTCCAATCTGCCTGCAACAGCAGGATCACCT
>JAOXOE010000001.1:798941-827767 GCA_028565055.1 Phoeniculus purpureus
GGCTTGGGGAGCTGTGGCTGGAGAGCAGTCTGGCAGAGACGGACCTGGGGGTTCTAATTGACAGCAAGATGAACATGGGCCCGCAGGGTGCCCAGGTGGCCAAGAAGGCCAGCAGCATCCTGGCTTGTATTAGCAATAGTGTGGAGAGCAGGAGTAGGTAGGTTATCGTCCCCCTGTATTCGGCACTGGTAACATCTTGAGTACTGTGTTCAGTTTTGGGCACCTCAGTACAAGAGAGATGAGGAGGTGCTGGAGCGGGTGCAGAGGAGGGCGACTAAGCTGGTGAAGGGCCTGGAAAATAAACCTCATGAGGAAAGACCGAGAGAGCTGGGGCTCTTTAGTTTGAAGAAGGGGAGACTGAGAGGAGACCTCATGACTCTCTACAACTACCTGAAAGGATGTTGTGGAGAGGTTGGGTGTTGAATCACCACTCCTGGATGTGTCTCACAGTCATGGAGATGCAGAGCTCAGCAACAGGGCTTAGCAGTGGCCTTGGGACAGTTGGGTTCATGGTTGGACTGGATGATCTCAAAGGTCTTTTCAACCTGAACAATTCTATGACTTTATAATAGAAGACAGAATAGAGGAGATGATTAGACAATCCTGAAGTGTTTTTACCATGGCATGTTCAGCCTATTTCATACAAGAAAAAATACCAACCCTTGCTACTTCCCTGAGGTCAGTGAATTTACACTGGAATTAGATCAATAGCTATTTTTTCTCTCCACAGACCTCAGAGGCCCAGCATCTTCCTCTTGAGTGGCCACGTGTAATCTCCACAGATTTTCAATGACGTAAAAGGACAGAAAACAACCCGTAATTTCTTCAGAAGATGAAGATACTTACTTCTTGTTGTGAACTGAAAGAACATGATGTTTTCAAAGCTATTCCACAGCCTAAGAAACAAAGCCCATTGTACTGCACAACACAGAATCATTCAGGTTGGAAAAGACCTTCAAGATGGAGTTCAATCATTAACCCAACTGTCCCAAGGCCACCGCTAAACCCTAGCCCTCAGCTCCAGATCTCTACATCTGTAAAATACTTCCAAGGATGGCAATTCAACCGCCTCCCTGGGCAGCCTCTACAAAGGCCTGAGGGCCCTTTCCAGGAAGAAGATTCTCCTGGTGCTCATGCACTGTATCACTTGTTACTGACCCTTACCTCTCTACCTTTAAGGTAGTTGTAGACAGGGAGAAGGTCTCCCCTCAGCCTCCTTTTCTGCAGACTAACTGACCCCAGCCACTCCTCACAAGTCTTACTCTCCCATGTGGCACAGCAGGAGCACAGGATTGCCATGCCATGATGACCAGCTGTTAAAACCATGATGTGATCCACCTCCCTTCACCACACACTATTTTTGAAGCTCCAGATGCACTCCAGCCCCTAAAGATACTTGAATATCATCCCCCTGGGCACCACAGAAAGCACAGGGCACACAGACTAGGCTTTACACCCTCTAACGTCCCACAGCTCCCACCAACACCCAACTTAACTGCACTGACAAGTGACTATGAAATAAGCTTTGATGGATTGTTTGCTCAGACCCCATCAGTGAGCTTAGCACAAGTAGAGAACAGCCACAAGGGCAGACCAGACCCAAAGAAGAAATCTTTTATGATGAGGGTGGGGCAACCTGGGCCAGGGTCTCACCAAGAAGTGGAAGAAGGAAGCCCCATCCCTGGAACCATCAGGTTGGCTCTCAAGGCTCTGAGCAAGGATGGCCCTGCTCACTGCAGAGGGTTGGAGGAGATGAGCTTTGAAGTTCCCTTCTGATCCAAACTCTCCTGTAATTCAATGAAGTGCCATTTCTGGGGTATCTTGTGACACTTGAAAGGGAAAGACCCTTGCAAACCAGCAGCAAGCACCACTGCAGATTCTTCAGGGAGCCACAGTGAGAGAAAGATCACAATAACCTTTAGGACTACCCGTCTACAGGCATCAGCCTCAGAACTACAGCTCCAGAAGGAATCAAGATGCAAGACTCAACAAGAATTTCTGTTCACACTGAGAAGTCTCACATTTCCCCGCACAGCTTTTGCCAGGCTTTCCAGGACACAAGCAATTTCTTTTGCCAGCCCGCTGTTTGCTTCCTCCCTGCCCAATAAAACACCAAGAAAATTAGATTGTGTCAGTTTTCAGAGAAAACTGTTAACTTTAATGAACAATAGATGTTCCATTTCTGCAAATTTGCTTTTTCCTGATGTCTCCAGCAAGGCTGAGTGGTAACTGCCTGCATGTCTCACCTAGCCTAAGGCCAGCCCTGCTAAGTATGACTACTGCTCGGCTAGGGGATAGTAAACAGTCTTAATTATCAATTTCTTGACTAGAGAATTTGTTTCATGGGGAGAACAGAGCAGTAGCAGTATGTGGGCATCATGCTTCTACGGATTTGTTTTATTAAACAAAAACAAAAGAGGAGACATAGCGAGCAAAATGCAAATAAGTGTTTGACAGTTGTAGAGATCTGAAGCCTACAGCCAGGGTATAGCAGTGGCCTTGGGACAGACGGGTTCAGGGTTGGACTCAACCTTGAAGATCTTCTCTAACCTAATGGTAGAAGCATGACAAAAGTAGGATGAGAGGAAATGGCCTCAAGTTGCATCAGGGGACGTTTAGATTGGATCTTAGGAAGAAGTTCTTTGCTGAGAGAGTGGTTGGGCACTGGAACAGGCTGCGCACGGAGGTGGATGAGTCCCCATCCCTGGAGGTGTTTAAAAACTGAGTAGCTGGAGCAATTGAGGCCATGGTCTAGGGGTTATGGAGCTGTTGGGATGAGGGCTGGGCTTGATGATGCTGGAGGTCCTTTCCAGCCATGATTCTATGATTCTGAGCACTGCATCATCCACCTGATGCACAGGTGCAGACTGGAAACCTAGGAAGAGTCTTCTGTTATTTGCGGATGAGGTTTCTCCCAGCACACGAGTCACTCAGCATCACTTACCCAAATGAAAACACACATTAAATACAGTGGGAAACACCAACAAAGAGAGACAGGCAAGCAGATTCAATTTAAATATTTCACATACTAAGTAGGAAAACAAACATTCTAGTGGAGCATAATTCAACGAAGCGCTGAAACACTGAGGGAGGAATCAAACAGAGCTCCTGTTTTAACACAAAAACTGCATAAACTTTCTACCACCTGTTTAGGCGATGCTCAACGTCATCCCATACACTTCAGCTTTGCAGCCCCTCACAAGCATGTATTGAAGCTACAATAGCACAAGCAGCGTGTGCTGTCAGCTGCATACCAAGAGCTCAGCTTAAGGAATGCCTAGGCCAGACCTAGAAGTGCAGCCAACGTGCTGCCAACTTGCTTATGATGGAACATTTCTCTCCCGCAAACACAACAGAAACTGTTCAGCAGAAGCAACTTCCTATTGCATCTAGTCCTGGGCTCCCCAGTTCAGGAAGGACAAGGAGCTACTTCAAGGGAGTCCAGCACAGAGTTGCTGAGATGATCATAGGGCTGGAGCATCTTCCTTATGAGGAGAGGCTGAGAGAGCTGGGGCTGTTCAGCCTGTAAAGGAGGAGACTGAGGACAGATCTCATCAATGCTTAGAAGTATCTAAAGGATGAGTATCAGGATGACGGGACCAGGCTCTTCTGATGCCCAAGAACAGGACAGGAGACAGTGGCCACAAACCGCAACACAAAGTTCCCCGTGATCATAAGGAGAAACTTCCTTGCTGTGAGGGTGGCAAAGCCCTGCTCCAGGCTGCTCACAGTTTGTAGAGTCTCCAGCTGTGGAGACATTCAAACCCTACCTGGCCATGTTCCTGCAGGATCTTCTTCAAGTGACCCTACTCTAGCAGAGAGGTTAGACTAGATGATCTCAAGGTCTTCCAACACTAACCATTCTAAGAAAAGTTTGCACATCATCACTGGGCAAAATCCAAACCTTAAGTGATACAGATTCACAATTATTGAGGCTGCAAAAGCCCTCTGTGCTCATCCAGCCCAGCCCATAACCTCACATCACCACAATCAGCCCAACCAGAGCAGATTATTGCAACTACCCTTCAGAAGGGATAACACCACAAGTGGGGCTGTTTATGTATTTGTTCTCGATTTTATGCCATACCAAGGGCCTAAAACACAAACCAGGCTACAACAAGCCTCTGCAGGGGACAGGGAAACAGAAAACCAGAAATCAAAGCGTGGCCTTCCCTAACAGACACGATTTTTGACTAACAAAGGATTTGTAGAGTTAAACGAACCAAACAGTTGCTAGAAGGCACAAATAATCATTTAAGAAGAGTGCTGGGGATGTCTGGAAAGACCAGTCTCATCCCTGCAGGAAACAGCTGCAATGTGCCAAGGAGAATTCACAATTAAAGGAGAACAAAAACAACCAAGCCGAGTAAGAAGGAACCCATTAGGATCTAATTTTTTCTCATTTATTTGCTTTCTCATTTTGGTTCAAGCTGCTGTGATCATCGCTAGACATTGAGTTCACTGATACCCAAAGGGCAACCACAGAGCCACCCACCGTGAGACACGGCTGAGACCCACAGACCAAAAGCTCTTTGCATCTCTTAGATTTCCTCCCACAAACAAGTAACAGGTGAATAAAAGATGTGAGGAGAAGGGAATGAAACAACTGAGGTGAGAGGGAGCACCTGGCCGTATCTGTGTGTCCAGCAACTCAGACACTAGCAAGTTGTGAATCATCACAGGCATTAGGGAGTTTGAAGTGTAAGTTGCAGGGAGCACCAGGCATTGCCTTCACACCCGTATGGAAAGGTGAGTACAGGTGCTCTGCAAGAAGAAATACTGTGTGGAAAATTCACTTCTTGTAATTATTCCTCATCTAAAAGTTGCAAGGGAAAAAACAGAAGGTTAGACAGTGTGTCTGATCTTGACCATAGAAAACTTTAGGTTGAAAAAGACCTTCAAAATCAAGTCCAATTACTAACCCAACAATCCCAAGGCCACCACTAACTCTGGCACAAAGCTCCAGATGTCCACAACTGGAGCTTTGTGCAACATCCCATCCAAGGATGGCCATACAACCCCCTCCATGGGCAGCATCTGCCAAGGCCTGAGAACCCTTTCCAGGATGAAGGTTCTCCTCAGGACCAACCTCAACTTCCCCTGGGGCAACTCGAGGCCATTTCCTCTGGTCCTATCACTTGATCCTTGGGAGAAATGGAAAACTCCCACCTCTCTCCACCCTCCTGAATTTCAGGCAATTGCAGACAGCAAGAAGGTCTCCACTCAGCCTCTTTTTCTCCAGACTAACCAGCTCCAGTTCCCATTGACTACAAACATTATGACAGGTGGCTAAGTGTTAAGCAACACCTAAAAATCAAACGTGTTTCTTAAACATTTACTGGGGGCATCTTATCACAGAATGACTGACTGGTGGAGGCTTAAAGGACTTCTGAGGAGCATCCAAGTTCAACCACTCTGCTGTCAGAGTAGGGTCATCTAGAGCAGGTTGCCCAGGATGGTGTCCAGGTGGGTTTGGGATCTCTCCAGAGCAGGAGACTCTACAACCTTTCTGAGCAGCGTGGGCGAAGGCTTTGCCACCCTGAAAGTCAAGAAGTTTCTCCTCAGGTTCAGGGAGAACTTCCTGTGCTCCAGTTTCTGCCCCTTGTCCTGTCACTGAGCAGAGTCTGGCCTCCATCCTCCTGCCTCCACCCTTTAGCTCTTGCTCAGCATCAATCAGCTCTGTCTCAGCTGCTCTTGTCTAGATGAAGAGCCCCAGGGCTCTCAGCCCTTCCTCTGCTCAGAGATGCTCCATTGCCCTCAGCACCTTCATAGCCCTTACAAATATTTCACCCTCTGAGTTTATCAGAATAAAATGTGTAAGTGATGAAACCATCACATCTGTCCCCAGCTAAAAATCAGGGTTGGGTTGGTCAGGTTTTTTCCCCCCCACTCCAAGCTCTATTTTTATGGGTATAAAAAAAACCTACATGGAAAAGAACGTTTCTAGAGCAGAACAGCAAGAATTCTTTTCTCTCGCCTGCTGTCCCATCCTTCAACAAGGCCCAACGAAAACAGTGGTGTAGAACCCCCCCAGGACAAGATCAACTGTACTCGAGCACAGTGTCTACGCTGCTCTATAAATTTCCAGACATTCATTAAGCTAAATGGACTTATTTGAATTTTATAATTGAAAACTGTTGTCTTACAGACAAGTCCCAAATGGGGTGATCTATAGCTTCCAGCGCTATTTAACCTCAAATAATATCATCTGGTAGGACATGTTGTAAAACTTCTACAGAGTATCACTGAAACAGCTGTAAAAGTCACTTCCTTAAGAAACAAAGTCAGGCAAAAGAAGAGAATTTAAAACCAAAAACACGTTTTAAAATTTAACTCGGCAGCAGTACATTTTCTCTTCATTTGCACAGGTTAGCTGAGTATTCCTATGAAATTATGGACTTGAACCAAAACACTCGGAAGGGGATTTTTTACAAGGGACTCCAGTGATGGGGCAAGGGGGATGAGTTCAAGCAAAAAGACTGGAGACTGAGATATCATCTGAGGCAGAAATTCCTCCCTGTGAGGGTGCTGAGGCCCTGGAACAGGTTGCAGTTGCTCCGTCATCCCTCAAAGTGTTCAAGGCCAGGTTGGACGGGGCTCTGGGCAACCTGGTCTGGTGAGTGGTGTCGCTGCCCATGGCACAGGGTTGGCAGTGGGTATCTCCGAGCTCCCTCCTAACCTGAACCAGCCTGTGATTCTGTGGAAGTGTTCAGCGGACAAACTACTCCCATCGCAGAGACAAGGTGCTGGAAAGGAGACAGTCGACAGTCACACCATTCAAGTCACTAGCTCTGGGGGAAGTGGAAGATCACTGGAAATGGACCGTAAGGATTCTGCCCACAAACAAAGTGCGAAATCCTGAGGTCAGCACAGTCCATCCTCCTCAAGGTACCCAATCTCCAGACAATCAGATCTCCGCTGAACAAACAAAGAAGCAACTCCCTCCTCCACTGCACAGAACAGAAGCAAGTCTCAGTTAAACACACAAAGCAAACAGAGCATTAAAAACATTCTCCTCCTCTACTTAAACTCCATTAATCTTTCATGCCGCTTGCACAGTCAGTGAGAGCATTTCTAACAGAAGCTGATGCTCTTTTTCTCATTGAGGACCTGCAGATGTGCACATGACAGCCACACAGAAGAGGCCGAGCAGCCTACAGCCCCCCAAATAAATACCAGCAGTTATTTTGCTAAATTAACGAACCCTTAATCAAATGGCACCACCAAAAGCGATGGGGTGAAAACCTGCACTGCGGTCGCTCAAGATAACTTCAACAGAAGCCATCACAGTCCTCCAACAGCAGCACATGAAGATGAAGAAATAATCCCAGACATAGGCCAGACCCTAATGACAGCAGCTCAAAGTAACTGTCCACCTCAGAAAAGGGATGAGGACAGCAGAGGTGTCCCTGAGATGCCAGTGACACGGGCAGGCACAAGCAGAGCAACTCTGTCAGCTACCACTCACAGATTCATAGAATCAACAAGGTTGGAAAAGACCTTCAGGACCACGTTAGATGGAGACTCTGGGCAACCTGGTCTGGTGCAAGGCGTCCCTGGCAATGGCAGGGATGACTGGATGATCACAGGGGCCCCTTCCATCCTAAACCAGTCTGTGATCTGTCTTTTAAAACCACACTTTGTCATACACAATGTATTCTCAACACATTTCTCAGCTACATTTCTATCCTAATGAAGAACCACTACCTTTACAAAATTCTAAACCACCATTCACTATAAAAGGACTTTGAAGATCCCATTGCAGTACATACTAGAAGAAATAAAACAGTTGTTCTGATCTGTAACACGGGCAACAGCTACACATCCATCTTCCTCTAAATCACAAACCAGGATCTCTGCGCTTTGGACAGACCAAATGCCAGGTCATTAGCACAAATCTATTTAAATGTTCACTGCTAACACTAAAATAAGGACCAAGAAGCATTGAAGAGAACCCCACTTCTGAAAAGAAAGTGAAGGTGCAGGTAAAAAGGCTCCAACACAACCTCTGCAGGCACAACGGTAGGAAACGCGGCATTTCTTACCCCGCTTTTAGTTCTCCTTGGCACCTGCCCAGTGTGTTTGCCCATGAGAAAGTTCAGCACAAAGATTTCAATGAGGTCTTCACAGAGACACTGCTAAAGTTTGTTTTCTCCCAATTAAAGCAGCTATTAAAGGCCAGTCTTAAAAAAACCCAGCAACCTTTAATTGGAAAGAAAAGCACCTAACAGTAAATAAAAGGCAGACGCAGTCACCAATTAAAAACCTGACAAGACCCTTCAAAAAATAAACCAGCACTTGCTAAATGCCAGGTTGCTTGTTTCTGAGCACAAAAGCTGCTTCAACCAGCTCCCAACAAAACAAAAGGTTAAGAAAAATCAATAAACACACGTGTTTGTCCTCTGAAGGATAAAAAACCTATTCCCCCAGTTGTCCTCCAGCAGATGAGCCGAGTTTCCTCCAGCCTCTGCACTATTTTATTAAAAAGCCCATGTGATCAGCATTAGATTCGGCAACAAAAGGCTTCTGGTCTCCAGGGACAACATTCTGACCTTACAAAGTACTTTTTTTTATAAAGGAACTTGAAAGATCCTTCTTCCACGTGAAGGAATTAACATGTTTTGTATGTGGCTGTGCTGCGGTACAAGTGGAATCACCGAGCTTTCTGCCAGCCAGCAGAAGCCTGGGGACAGGAGTTGTAAAGCTCCAGTATCCAACTGGAGAAGTCATGGTCCCAAGAGCTCCGGCATCTTGTAGCAAACAATGGTCATGTCTTCCCAACAAGGGCAAACCGCAGATACTCTCCTATCGCCTAGAAGCAGGGGGAAGGCTCCCTTGAGCCACAACAAAGGTGGCAATTTTACCAGGAGGCTTTGCAAGCATTTATTAGGCTTCTCAAAGGCTCTTCTAAAGGATTTCTCCTCAAGAACAAATCCTCTACTTCTCCTTTAAGAGAAGCAAGATGGGGAACTCCTCCCAAGAAGTCAGTCGGTACCCTCAGTGAGGGAGTGACTATCTCAAAACTCAGTTTCAAATGGACCAGTCATGCCCCAGGGCAGTGCTGCACACCACTCACTCCCAACACTGTTCTTACAGCCACGACAGACAAGGTAGCAGGTAGTGAATCCATCAAGTACAGGAATTTCTTAATATCCCAGGAAGGCCGGTGCCCTCCTACTCTTGTAGTGCTGGGTAGGAAACACGACGGCAGATCACCATAAAACATCTCTCCTGTCATACTGTGGCTCATCTCCAGCCATCGTCAATCACCACCCCGGGGGCCTTTTCCAACAGGAAGTTTTCTAACCACATATCCCCAAGCCTAGGCCTGGGAGCAAGAAATCACCCCTCTGATCCCAAATACCCCATCAGGGTTATCCTCAGTAGCAGACCCTGACTGTGCTCAAACAACAGGATTTTGTTTTCACTTTTAAACTCTACTGAGCAGTCTATCTGCTCAGGACACACTTTCTTCCAGATCAGTCCACTCTTGAGGCTGCCTTTATTCTTGGCAATAACTAGAAAACCAAGGTGAATTGGATGAGTCCACAAACCTTCCTACAGGAAGTAAGTACCAAAGAACAAATGTGTTCCCCAACACAACAGGAAACGTTGACACTTGACCAGCACAAACAAGACATCACCAGTGGGATGGTCCTTCCTGTTGGGCCCCCCTTCACCTCAAAGTTGCACACACTGAGTTGTTAAAAATCAACACCATGGACTAGGGACAACTCAGAACATCCAAACTATACAGAAATGAACGACCATGTTGAAACCTACACTGTTACACTGATTTATGCAATTAACTTCCCTAATTAGCAGCACCTTGATTACAGATCAGAGCCTCAGTTCCATTAAGAAGCCATTTTTTACTCTGATTCAGTGCTGCTATAACACAACAAACTTTGTCACAGATTTGGCCTCTACTACTCTCACTGAGATGCTTGTTTTCCTCCAGGAAAGTCGAGTGAAATAAGTACAAGAATCCCTAAATCTACTGAGAGAGGAAAGTAAATTATTCAGTCTCTTGCTACAGCGAGCGGAGATCTTCAGTAAATAGCAAATATTATCCCTTAATTAATAAAATCATTTATTTATAAAATGCCTTTTAAAGCAAATCCCACTTCAATAGATTTTGCAGACCTAAACAATGAGTCTTATTGGGTTCAGCAGCAGCAGCTCCTTTGGTTTTGTTCACAGCAGAAGTTATTTTCCTTTTATAAGCCTTTCAACACACAAGAGAAATAAATAACCTCAATAAACAGTGAAATGCAGGCAGGGAAGCACAAAAATGTTTTGGAAAGAAAAATATCAGGAAAAGAAAACTTTGCTGCATTTTAAGACAACATCCTGCTGCTAAAGCACAGTAAAGTTAAAAGAACAACACGTTTAACTCAGCCAGGCCTGAATGTGTTTGCAGGAGTATTTTATGAGGATGAAACCCAGCAAATAAATAATTCACCTGTTGCTCGGCAAGTTCATCCTCACTTGAGCTGCAATATTTACAGTGAAAGGATTGAAATTCCTTTCTACACCTTACTTTGCTGACCCTAAAACATAAGTGTTAGCACATTCCTGACCCTCACCTGACTACAATCTCCCATCAGGGAGTCGGAGAGAGGGAAAATGTCTCCCCTAAGTCTCTTCTCCAGGCTAAACAACCCCCAGCCTCTCCCCAACAGCCTTTCCCCAGCCCCGCTGCTCTCCTAACATTTATTTAATAAGGGTGATTGCCTCAACATTGTGCCTAAAGTCTTGCCCTAAAGCATTTGCTTCTCAGTCAGTGTCTATGAGGAAACAATTAGGAGACAAACACAACTCCACCTTTGAAGAACATGTTAGCAGGGGCCTGGTCTCATTTTATATTACAAATGTAAAATCCAGATTGCTTAAGAGATAAAAAAATGAGACCATTAAAACACTCCTGAATATTATATGCATGAAAAGGAAAAAATAGGGCAATTACTATGGAATCATAGAATGGTTTAGGTTGGAAAAGACCTCAGTCCCAATATCCTGCCATGGACAGGGACACCTCTCACCAGATCAGGTTGCCCAGAACCCCATCCAGTCTCGACTTCAACACTTCCAGGGATGGAGAAGTCAACTTCCCTGGGCAACCTGTTCCAGTCCCTCAGCACTCTCATATATCCAATCTCATAAATCCAGGCTATTTATCCTCATTCCACAAGTAAAATGCAAGTGTCCAGCAAACTCTCAAAATACACAGGAGAAGCCTGATTTCTTCCAGTTTGCACAATCAGTCAAACAATTACCTAAATGGCCAGTGTGAACTCACAGATAGCTGCTCCCAGCTGCCCAGATACAAGACCTGCAGGAACATCAACCATTTTAATAGCCATGTATTTGAGTACTGCCTTCCTACTAACATTTCTCATAAACACAAAAGTTACTCAAGTACAGCAACAGCACTGCAAGGCCTCGGTTTTATACACGGTCACACCAATACGCACTTTCTCCACCCATACGTATACACAGAGACCACAGAATCTTTTAGGCTGGAGGAGACCCTCAAGTTCCTAGAGTACAACAGTTCTACAACCACCAACCCCACTAACCTCTGCCTCTCACCCCACGTTTCCACAGCTTTGCAACCTCTCCAGGGATGGGAACTCACTCACTGCTCTGGGCAGCCAGAGGAACCCTTTCACTGAAGAAACTGTTCCTCAGGGGCAACCTCAACCTCCCCTGGGGCAACGTGAAACCGTTTCCTCTCGTCCTAGGGAGGAAGAAAAGACTGAACCTCACTGCACTCTAACAACCCCCTGAGCTTCAGGAGGTTAAAGAAAGTCTCTTTTGAGCCTCCTGTTCAACCCTCCCAGTTCCCTCACCTGCTCCTCAGAGCACTGGTGCTCCAGCTCCTTCCCGAAATCCATTGCCCTTCTCTGGCCCTGCTCCAACCCCGCGATGCCCTTCTGTCAGCGAGTGAGGGGCCCAGACCTGACCCGAGGTGTCTCACCCAAATCAGCCAGACCTGGAGAAAGCGACACTGCCCCCACTCCCTCACCCCAAATGAGGAAGGGGTGCCACCTCTCTCAGCTTTTCCCGCACCACTTCCCACTCAGCCCCGCTCTGTCTGTGCTCGGGGGGGTCCCACAACAGCTGAGTAGGAGATGCCTGGACGCGAGGCCTCACACGGGGAGACCAGGCGAGCGCGGACCGGGAAGGCCCCGGATGTGGAGTGCGGGGGTCCCGCACAAGGCGCGGGGTCCCCTCGCAGCGGCGGGGGCGGCCGTACCTGATGACGGAGATGAGCAGCCCCGAGGGATCTTTGCTGCGGCTCATACTGCTGCGGTAGCGCCCGACGGCCTCGCCCGCCGCCATCTTGTGACCGCCGTGTTGATGCAGGGCAGCCAATCAGGACGGAGAGAGCGGGACGTGGCGGTAACTCTGAGCCAATGGGAAGGAGGACAGGACGAGGCGCCGCCATCATGGGAGCTGTAGTTCTCGTGTGATGGCGGCAGCTGCCTCGGCCTCAGGAGCGTCCCCTCAGCGAGGCGGCCCCGCGCGGGAAGGGGCTTGAAGCTGATGGACGGGCTGAGGCCAGTTTGGCCACAGAACGAAGGAAGTTTTTCAGCCCCCTCTGCTCTGCCCTTCTAAGGGCACATCAGGAGTCCTGGGTCCAGTTCTGAGCTCCCCAGTTCAAGAGAGACCAGCAGAGGCTGCGACGGTGCTGGGGGCACTGGAGCTGAGGAAAGGCTGAGAGCTCTGGGGCTGTTCAGCTGGAGAAAAGCAGCTGAGAGGGATCGGATGCTGACAAAGGGCTAAAGGGTGGAGCCAGGAGGATGGAGCCAGGCTCTGCTCAGTGGGGCCCAGCAACAAGGGCCAGTGGGCACAAACTGGAACCTGTGAAGTTCCACCTGAGCCTGAGGAGAAACTTCTTGACTTTGAGGGTGGCAGAGCCCTGGCCCAGGCTGCCCAGAGAGGTTGTGGAGTCTCCTGCACTGGAGAGATCTCAAACCCACCTGGGCAACCTACTCTGGTGACCCTGCTCTAGCAGCGAGCACGGACTGGATGATCCTCCCAATCCCCACCAACACCTGTCAGTCTGGCTAATTAACAGATGAAGAGATTAGCAGCCAGACAGGATACACCTGCAGACAGGGCTCTGCCCAGAAAGCACCATTTGCTTTGAAAACTCCAGAAAAAGGGGTGGGATCACAAGGGACCAAAACCACCCACACAGAGCCTGGCCAGACCACCTGGGCCTCTGTCAGACTGGATGATGACCAGCTTAAATGTTTGTAGGGTTTGGTGTAACACATCCTATGGCCTTGTTGATGCTAAACATGTGCCTTGACCTCCAACTAGTTCTGATTGCAGGGAACATACAAGGGGATGAAAATAACTTCATTTTTTGTATGTAAGTTATGATCTTGTTAAAATAGTTTCACCCTGGCTTTCACTGAGAAAATGGTCATGTCACTTGAGGTAAAACAGCTTGGGTGACCTTTGAAGTCAGCTCTGAGGAAACTTGAGCATGTTGCATTGGAATTATGCTCTTTACCCAGCTGGAGATGACAAATCAGTTCACAAAACAGCTGGGAAATGGGACATCTCTGATGCTCGTTGCTTACTCAAGTCCAATCTACTTGGCCATGTCCACTGCTTTCCTACTGTGATGCTCCGTCCTTTGCCACAGAATCACCTCATTGGAATAGACTGCCCAGAAAAGTGCTGAAGTCACCATCCCTGAAGGTCTTCAAACATTGTGTGCACCTGGTGCTGAGGGAAATGGGTTACTACTAACTGGTCAGTGCTGGGTGAACAGCTGGACTTGATTACCTTTAAGATCTCTAACAACCAAACAGATTCAGTGATTGTGTGAGAGGGAAAAGTCTGTGCTGCCATGTTCAGCATTAGGAAATGAAAACTGTTTTTTATCGTCTTGCTGGACTATGTCAAACCTATTGTCTGAGGACAGCTGCCTCGTTCTCCCTGTTTGAAAATGGGGTTTCCAGGAGAAAACAGGTAAGACATGTTTTTCTTTGATAGACCCAGGTAACTGACTACCTGGCTTCTGTGTATTGAAAGCATCATCCCCACACAATCTCAGAGCAGCCTTCCTTTGAGTGACTCCCCACTTCCTTCCTGTAAGGGAGACCCAGATACACTTTCTGTAGGTCTGGATCTACCTGTAATTTGAGCTGCAGACAGATCTAAAGGTCTAAAAATTCCATGTGATAGTGACAGTAGGGAAAGGAGTTTTTCTCTGGAAGACCTCAGAAACCAGAAGCAGCAGCAGCCAAAAGCTCACGAATTAGACAATTTTATTAGAAGGACAGTTTCAGTGATGGAGGGAGGGTAGAAAGGAGCTCCTCTTGTTTTGGGCTGTGGGGAGACTGCAGGTGCCTGTGGGATGATGGGGTGGTGCAGACTGCGTCTGTGTTCTTGTCCTCAGGACAGGGACTTTGTTGAAAGTCTAGCTGAGAGACTGTGCAGAGGGGATGGGAGTGCAACAGGGTCTGCTCCTGTTTGCATCACTGGGCCTGTAGCTGCAAAGGGCAAGACGGAAACTGAAGGGAGAACCAGCCTTGTTCATGAGGGGCAAACCCTGCCCAGTACTCTGCCTGGATCTTACTGCCTTGACTTTTTGTTTGTGGCCTTGTAGAATGTGGTGAAGCTTCTGATTGTGTTGCCAAGGACAGGAGAGCACCTGGGTCTGGTTCTATCTCTCTCCAGGACTGTAGCTGCAAAAGGCAAGAAGGAAACCAAAGGGGGAACCACCCTTGTTCATGAGGGGCACCCCCTGCCCAAGAGCCCCGTCAGGCTCATGTTGCCTTAACTTTGTGTCAATGTCCTTTAGAATGTAGTGAAGCTTCTGCTTGTGTGGCCAAGGAAAGGAGAGCTCCAGGGTCTGGTTCTGTCCCTCTCTGGGCCTTTGGCTACAAAAACAAGAAGGAAATCAAAGGGGCAACCACCCTTGGTCATGAGGGGCACCCCCTGCCCCTCTGCCTGGATCTTGTTGACTTAACTTGATGGCAGTGGCCTTGTAGAAGGTAGTGAAGCTTCTATGTGTAGCCAAGGGCCAAAGAGCACCTGGGTCTGGTTCTGTCCCTCTCTGGGCCTTCAGCTACAAAAACAAGAAGGAAACCAAAGGAGCAACCACCCCTGTTCATGAGAAGCACCCTCTTCCCAGGGCTCTGCTCAGATCTTGTTGACTTAACTTTGTGTCAGTGGCCTTGTAGAAGGTAGTAAAGATTCTGTTTGTGTAGCTGAGGACAGGAGAGTACCGGGGTCTGTCCTCTGTGGGCCCTTGGCTGCAAAAGGGAAGAAAAAAACAAAGGAGCAACTGCCCTGTCTCACCAGGGGCAATGTTGGGCTCCTGTTTTCTTAACTTGGTGTCAGTGGCCTTCTAGAAGTAATGAAGCTTCTGTTTGCCCATCTGAGGACAGCAGAGCACCCAGGGTCTGGCTCTGTCCATCTCTGGGTTCATGGCTGCAAAAACAAGAAGAAAAAGCGGCAGCCACCCTTGTTCTTGAGAGGCAACCCCTGCCCAGGGCTCTGTCAGGCTCTTGTTGCCTTAACTTTGCATCAGTGGCCTTCTAGAAGGTAGTGAAGCCTCTACCCATGTTGTGGTGGACAGGAGAGCACCAGGATCTGGTCTTTCCCCTCTCTGGCCAGTGTCTGCAAAAGGCAAGAAGATACCCAAGGGGCAACCACCCTTGTACATGAAGGGGTACCCCCTGCCCAGGGTTCTGTCAGGCTCTTGTTCCCTTAACTTTGTGGCAGTGGCCTTCTAGAAGGTAGTTCCGGCTCTGCTTGTGTAGCTGAGGATGGGAGAGCACCAGGGTCTGGTTCTGTCCCTCTCTGGCCCTGTGGCTGCAAAAGGGAAGAAAAATACCAAAGCAGCAACAACCCTGTGTCACCAGCGGCAATGTTAGGCTCCTGTTGCCTTAACTTGGTGCCAGTGGCCTTCTAGAGGATAGTGAAGCTTCTGGTTGTCTGGCTGAGGACAGGAGAGCACCAGGGTCTGGGTCTGTCCATCTCTGGGCCCATGGCTACAAAGGACAAGAAAGAAACTGAAGAGGCAGCCACCCCTGTTCATGTTGAGCACCCCCTGCCCTGGGACTCTTCAGGCTCAGTTTTACTTAACTTGGTGGCAGTGGCCTTCTACAAGGTAGTGAAGCCTCTGCTTGTGTTGCCCAAGCACAGAGGAGCAGCAAGGTCTGGTCCTGTCCTCGTGGGAGCCCCTGGCTCTGGAAGACAAAGCAGGAGCCACCACCCTCTCCAAGGGTATCTCCCCTGTCTCTGCCCGGGCCCAGCAGCCCTGCCATGCTGTCCTCCCGGCCCTCTCACCTCAGCCTTTGCTCACCTGCCTGCTTGCCTCCAGACTGGGGCACCTCACTGGTCACCACCTCTCTCCCTGTCCCCTGCATGCGTGGCACCAGTATCCCATGACCTGGCAATTACCCTGGCAACCGTCTGTGTGTCAGTGGAATGGGGGCAGGGCTGATGGAATCATCGAATCACAGAACCATGGAAGCTGGAAGAGGCCTCCAGGATCATCTAGTTTCACTGTCAGCCCAAGGCCACCGTGGCCATTGAGCCATGGTTTCCTGTGCCAGACCTGCACTAAGCCCTACAAAGCTAAATGGTTTTAACTGCTCTAAAAGAGGAGAAGAAGCAGAAGTGGGAAATCAGGATGCACCTAGTCACACTGACATTTCATCCCAGGGAGGGAGTTGAATGGCCATCCCTGATGTGTTTCAAAGTCGTGGAGATCTGGAACTTAGGGACAAAGCAGTGGGTTGGGACAGTTGGGTTCAGGGTTAGACTTGATGATCTTGCAGGTCTTTTCCAACATCCATGATTCTATGATACCTCTCTGGTCAAGTGCTTTAAGTGCTTGTGCCGAAAGCACCACGCAAGACCCAGGTTTGTTATTGTAGAGGTGGGAATTCTTCAGCCGGTGTCGCAGCAGTCAGGTGCTAATAGCTGCCGTGTGTTTCCTAAACCAGATTTACTCCATCATGACAAAGACACCACTCCTGGCTGTTATGCCAGAGTTGTTTCTTCAACCCAAAGCTGCATGTTAACGACTTTAATTGCATGAAAATTGCTGAAATCCGTAGGTAAGTATCCATTTAGATGAACTGTGTTTGAAATACAGGGTAATTGGGAGCCTGGTGCTCCTAAAGCTTATTTACAAGGGGAAGATTTCCACAGTAGCTATTGTGGAAGATTCTCTATTTATTATAATCACCGGCTGTATCTATTGTCATTAGGGGAATGGCAGAATAAGAGCTCGGGCACTTTAATTCTGAACTAAAAGATACTTTAATCCTGAGTAACCGGTGTGTTTTCAGAACAGAATAATTACTCCAAAGTAAAGTGATTTTTATCTCAGATAGGGTGTGCACTTGAAGTGTTTTCCTGGATGGCTGTTCTGCTCCATTTCCCCCGTGCAGACAGGCTCTCAGCTCTACAATTTGCCATTCAGCTGCATCAAAAAAGCTCGTCTTCGTTTATTTTCTGGGCAGGCTGGCTAATGCCTTTGCTCGAGGACGGAGATTTGAATGGCAGCAGTTTTATGCGCTGGCTGGAGGCAGTTTTTTCTCAAACTGCCAACTTGCCAATATCGGGTTTTTGTTAATTGGCAATTTGTATTGACTGCTCCGTGCCGGAACGTCCTGGAGATTGCAGTGGGGATGAAATCAATGTGTCCTACCTTTTCATTCCTGACAGCTAAGATAATCACCTCATTTAGGAAGAACTTCATCAGGACAAACAACAGCAAATCTCTATCAGAACTGTAACCTCGCTGACTTTCAATCCTGGACTCTAATTGCTAAACCTCTGCCTCATTTCATTCACAGGCCCTTTCCCTTCCCTCCTCTCCCAACCCAAGCAGAGCTACAGGTGTGAATTTGTTTTCCTTAAAGAAAAGAAAAACTATTTCTGCATAGTGTGGGCATAGCACATGAACATTAGAATCAAAGAATTTTTTAGGTTGGAACAGATTTTTAAGCTCATCGAGTCCAACCATTAACTTGGTGGTCCCAAGGCCACCACCAAGGGATTGGAAGGGACCTCGAAAGGTCATCTAGTCCAATCCCCCTGCCACAGCAGGGCCCCCTAGGTCAAGTCACAGAATCACAGAACATTAAGGACTGGAAGGGACCTCAAAAGATCATCTAGTCCAATCCCCCATGCTGGGGTGTTGCTTTACCCCTTTTCTGCAGTGTTTTACCTGCAGTCCCTTAGTACCATCTATCCACTGGTGTTTTCTAAGCCTGTGAATTCCCACATCCAACTGATTTACCGGTTGCTCAGAGCAGTTGTGCACAGGGGTCTCTCACCCACAGGTTTAACATTTCAAAAAATACCACATTTTGCTTCATTATTTCATTTTGAACATTAGTAGAAATGTCAGAGGAAAGGGTTTGGCTCACACCGATACCTTAGAGGTGTAATTGCCTTGTTACATTAGTGCTAACGAAATTACCTTTGACTTGCTTCAGTGTAAATGGGAGCAGAGCGAAGGCCAGAGTTTCCATCTGAAGACTTTAAGAGCAATTTTGCTTGTATGAAGCGAGCGTAATTTGCTTGGCACATATCAGACGCTTCAATAAAATATATCACCTCTTCCTGCAGAGCTTGTCATCCTGATATCAACTGCACTATGCTGGAGTCTCTCCATGGTCAAAGAATCAGGTTCCAGGCCCCCACTTCTTGCAGTTGACTTAATTCTGGGGTTTTACGTAGCTTTAACAGGCGTTACCAGTCTGCCTAACTGCTGAGACATCAGGATGTGTCCCAACGGTTTGTCGCTCAACTGGGTGACCTTGTTGTTCCAGATGAGCCTGCACTAAGGGTGTTTACGGTTGTATTTTTGGATTTCCTGCATGACAACCACCAGCATCACTCCCCAGCATGGAGCTGCCATCAATTCTTTCTATTTCAGCTTGTGAGTAGGAAAGAAGTAACCCACGGGGCAGCTGAAGGAGTTGCCTGGCTTAATGCTAGGCAGAGATATGATTCAAATGCTGCCTTATTGTTCTTGCGTCCTGACATTTCCCAAGTTGCAGAGTGCACTGCTGCTGCAGGAAAAAATGTCACTACGACTAAGCTAAGTGGAAAAGTACTGCTGCTTTTCCAGTGTCAAAGCCATGGAACATGAGATAATGCAATCCCTGAAGGAAATCAGAGCCAGCAGGGTGAGGGGTTTCTCTTCAAAGGCAGGTAAAGTGCTGTGAAGGAAGATGAGCTGTTCTTCTGTAAACCGCTAAAAAAACCCCAGCTTATTTGGGTTTATAATTATTGGGGTTTATTTTTTCATCTGACTTATCTTTACTGAGGGATTGATGGTTGTGTAGTGTGTGATCCATGACAGTGTAGAGAGGTTAGACTGAACCAGCTTGTTGGTCTCAAAGAATTGTTTAGGTTGAAAAAGACCTTCAAAATCACCAAGTCCAACCATGAACCCAGCTGTCCCAAGGTCACAGTTAGACCCTGGCCCTGAGCTTCAGATCTCCATGACGGGAAACTTGGCCAGGGATGGTGATTCAACCCCTTCCCTGGACAGCCTCTGCCAAGGCCTGATGGCCCTTTCCAGGAAAAAGTGTCTCATTAAGGAGAAAGGCTGCCGGCTGTGTATTGGCGGATTGTAATTAAAATCATGAAGCCTTATCTTTGTTTGGCACCATGGAAAACTTGAACTAAGTAAGAAGCATAAACCCAGCACTCACCTGCTGGCTGTTGTCCTTTTTTCCTCCCAGCCAGCTCCATATGTTCCCTGTGTCCAGCTGACCGTCAGCCTACGTGTAGTGACTTTGTTTGCACAGCAACTCTTGCCTCACATGATGTCTGCAAAGTATGTTCCTACAGACTAGGGAGAACAAAGTGGCTGGTTAGGAAAGAAAGTCCCAGATTCCTGCTAGTGCTGAGAAGGAGGTGGAACTCATTAGCTTGTCTCTTCCAGCAGGTGCCCTTGTGGCCAAGAATGCCAATGGCATCCTGGAGTGGGTCAGAAGGGAGTCGGTTAGCAGCTCGAGAGAGAGGTTCTCCTCCCCTCTACTCTGCCCTGCTGAGACCACATCTGGAATCTTGTGTCCAGTTCTGGGCCCCTCAGTTCCAGAAGGCCACAAAATTGGTGGAGAGAGTCCAGCGCAGAGCCACAGAGTTGATGGAAGGAGTGGAACATCTCCCTGCTGAGGAAAGGTTGAGGGAGCTGGGGCTCTTGAGCTTGGAGAAAAGGAGCCTGAGGGGTGACCCCATGGATGTTGATAAATATGTGATGGGTTAGTCTCATGAGGATGGAGCCAGGCTCTGCTCAGTGGGCAGATAGGTCAAGGGGCAGTGGGTGTGAGCTGGAACACAGGAGGTTCCATATCAATATGTGAAGGAGCTTCTTCCTGGTGAGGGTGACAGAGCCCTGGAAGGGGCTGCTCAGGATGGTTGTGGAGTCTCCTTCTCTGGAGATGTTTAAAACCTGCCTAGACATGTTCCTGTGTGACTGGATCTAGGGGATCCTGCTGAGATTGGACTGGATGATCTTTCAAGATCCCTTCCAATCCCTGATGTTCTGTGATTCCCATGGGAGGGAGAGGTAATGGATGCCTCAACCCCAGGAAAAACCCACAGATCAGTGCTCTACCTTATTAAACTGTAGACAGCCAAGCGTGACATGCGTTGGCGATAAGATTTCATAAATTCCACTGTTTGCAGAAGTGTTTCATCCTACTGGATACAGCTCGGGATATTTTTCTGTTTTGTGTAACTAGCAGCTCCGGGCAAGAGAAACAACAAGAACCGAAGGAAGTGAAACTCCCAGTACCAGCAACTCACTCTTGTATTTTCAAGAAACGCAGCGCTTGTATCAATCCTTCTGAAATGAGACATCAGATACCCAGTTTCAAGGCTTCCCTTGCAGAAAATGGGGCATAAGTTTCAGCAGTTGAACAGTAGTTTTGGCCTCAAATTTAATTTACTATGAGGTGATATCAGAGAAGGATAATCTGACACTTGTTGTACTGCTGTAGCAGGTTTGACAAAGTAAATATTTCACAGGCAAACAGCAGAACCCTCATATTACCAGAAAAACTGTGACCCAGCGGTGCTAAAATCAAGCACACAACCACAAACCCCACTTCCCTTATGGTCTCCAATTTGCGCTGCCAAGAAGAAGAAACTGGTATGATCTATCCTCAGTCTGCAGCTCAGCTTGTCTGGGTTGCTGGAGCAGGTCCAGAGGAGAGCAACGAAGCTAGTGAAGGGACTAGAGAGAAAGTCTGATGAGGAGAGGATGAGGGCGCTTGGAGGTGTTTAGCCTGGAGAAGAGGAGACTCAGAGGAGAACTTCTCCCTCTCTCCAACTCCCTGAAGGGAGGTTGTAGTCAGGTCGAGGTCGAGCTCTTCTATGCAACTAGCACCTGGATGAGAGGGCAGGTCCTGAAGCTGCCAGGGGAGGGTTAGGTTGGATGTTAGGAAGCTCTTCCTCATGGGAGGGGTGATCAGAGCCTGGACTGGACTGCCCAGGGCAGTGGTGGAGTCCCCATCCCTGGAGGTGTTAAAGAACAGCCTGGATGTTGCACTTAGTGCCCTGGTCTACCTGATCGTAGTAATGTCAGGCCCTGGTCTGGGCTGGATGAGCTCAGAGGGCTTTTCCAGCCTCAGTAATTCTATGATTCTGTAATTCTGTGACAGCCCTGCAGAAGGACCTCACAGAGAGTCAGTGGTGCATCTGAAAGGGCTTTCCCCAGTGCCTTTCTGCATGGTGGAAATCTGAGCTGCCCCAGTGCTGGAGCCTGTCCAGAGAAGGGCAATGAGGCTCATGAAGGGTCTGGAGCACAAGTCCTCTGCAGAGCAGATCAGGGTACTGGGGTTTTTAGGCTAGAGAGAAGGAGGCTGAGAGAATACTTCACTGTCTACAACCACCTGAAAGGAGGTTGCAGTGAGGAGGGGGCCAACCTCGTCTCCCTGGTAACAAGCAATAAGACTAGAGGAAATAGCTGCAAGTAGTGCCAGGGGAGGTTTAGCCTGGATGTTAATTTCTGCACTGAAAGGGTTGTTGGGCTGCCCAGGGAAGTAGTGAAGTCCCCATCCCTGAAGAGATTTAATTGGTGTGTGGACCTGGTGCTGAGGTAACATGGTTTAGGAGTGACCTGGCAGTGCTGGGTAAAAGGTTGAACTTGATGATTTTAGGTGATCAAGAAGGGTTGATTTTCCCCACTATGACCCATCACCTCAGAACTGTTCCACTTTGATGGGCAAGATGAACCTAAAGAAGTGGTCGCTTGCTTGACCCACCCCTGGAGCTATTCAAAATCAGACTGGGACTCTGAGCAATCTGTTCTGGTTAGAGATGGCCCTGCTTGTCGTAGGGTTGTTGGACTAGACGACCTTTGGATGTCCCTTCCAACCCAACACATTCTGTGGTGAAGCATCCTCAGAGTTCAGACTGAAAACTGTCCAACAGTAACCAATGTGTGAGGTGGGAATGATGATAATTCCCAAATATTTGATGTTGTGGAGTGTTTGTGAGTAGTCAAAGGCTGTGGATGCTGAGGGAGCTACAGGCGCTGCAGCTCCACAAACGTCGTGATAAAGAGCTAAATGAAGCACCAAATCTACGGGAACAGACTTAAATCAACTTTATTGTACAGCGGTGTTGTGTGGGCACTGAGGAAGGCTGAAGATAGATGTCTTTAATTTTTTTTGTGTTATTGTCAGCAAGAAAGACAAAATCAGCAAGACAGATACTTGCACAGGAAGCCCACAACTCTAGTTGTGGCACTAGTGCAGGGCCTGAGACAGGTGGGAGATCACTCTATGTTTTTTCTCTTTCATCAATGGTCTTGCTGTCACCGAAAGATCTGGTGGTAGATTAAGAGATGCCAGTGGTGTAGAACCAGTTCATCGGCTAACCTTACTGACTGGGGTTCAGGTGGCCTTTGAAACACACAAAGGATGGAATCACAGAATCATGTAGGTTGGAAAAGATCTTTAAGATCATCAAAGCCAACCATTAACCCAGCACTGCCAGACTGCCGCTAAGCCATGTCCCTCATCACAACATCTCCACGGCTTTTGAGTCTCTCCAAGGATGAGGACACAACCACTACCCTGGGTAGCCTGTTCCTACATCTGATAACCATTGCGATGAAGAAATTCTTCCTTATCCAATCCAAACCTGATCAGTACAACTTGAGGTCATTTTCTGTCATCCTGTGACTTGTTCCTTGGGAGAAGAGACCGACCCCCACCTCACTCCAACCTCCTGAATTTTAGGGAGTTGTTGAGAGTGATAAGGTCACCCTTGAACTTCTTTTTCTCCAGACTAAACACCCACAGTTCCTTCAGCTGCTCCTTATAGGGTGTGTTCTCTGGACCCAAAGACTGCAGATCTCAGGAGATTTGCTTTACACCACTGTGGGAATTGAAGCTGTCAGTGCACCTGAGAAGTTCCTGCAGTTGATGGTGTAACTAAGTAATTTCCAAAGGATGCAGCAGAGGTTTTGCAGTTCCCATTTAAAGCCTGGTAAGGTGATATTAAATGCTCAGCAAGAATATGAAGTGTAATCACCTGTGCATCTATAAAACGAGATGAAATGTAATGCAATGAAATTAATTAAAAGGTCTTATCATCTCTACTCTAAAGATGGCACTGGTGTGACTGGTGTGGGTTAACAATTCCCCTTCAGGAAAGTCAGGCTCTACCATGAAATATCATTTTCTTTTCCTATTTTCTTTGTGGGTTTGGCAAAGAACAACATTTCAAGGAGGATCTGGGGAAAAATCAGGTCAGCACAACTCATCGGTATCTGTCACAAACTAATAGATGCCTGTCACAACAAGAGCTGAAGATGACCATTAAGCGCTGAAGACTGTTCAGCTGCTTCCTTTGCTGTCTTTCATCATCCTTTCCCTGCTGCCCTCTGTTCCCCATTCTTCCCCAATTCATCTGCTGCCTTTCACAGAATCAGAGAATCACAGAATTATTGAGGCTAGAACAGCCTTCTGAGCTCATCCACCCCAGCCTATGACCTAACATCACCATAATCAGCTAGACTAAGTGTCACATCCAGTCTGTCCTTAAACACCTCCAGAAGTGAGGACTCTACCGCTGCCCTGGGCAGTCCATTCCATTTTCCACTGTCCCCTCCCTTCCCATATCATTACATTTCACTCAACACCTTTGATATTTTTAAAATTATAATGACAGGACTTAAATTTTCAAACCACCGTGCTGCTGGTTTCAGTGTTACATCCCTTTCTCTCTTAAACTCATGTATCTCATCTATTTAAATGAGAAAGTCGTCAGGGCAGAGGCCTCCACGTTTTAACCTTAGCGTCGTGGAGATTTATGTAGCATAATTAAGCAGGGTAATAAAGTACACCTCAGCGAAGGCTGAAATGTAAGTTGTGGAATTTACACTGGTTTCACTGCTCTTCAGGTGAGAGGTGAGCGCCGTGATGACTTTATCTAACTTCTTGCATTACTCAGACCAGGGGAATTCATGCAGTGAGCCCTGCAGCTCAGATCTGCTGATGGGCTGCTCACCCTGTCCAACAGAAGTTTGGCCTTCCTGCTACAACTGCATCTCCTATGTCCCGTTTTCATTTGTCTGGCCCATGCCCTCAGCCCAGTTTGATCTCACTGCGCCAGAAGGATCTCAAACTCCTTCTCTCCCTGGGCTTGCAAGTCCTTCGTGCAACCCTGTAACCTGAGGCTGTGTGATGTGAAGAGGCTAAATGAATGCTTAACCCATCCCAAGGCAATCACAGAAGCACTGGAAGGGGCTGCCCAAGGGCGTTGTGGAGTCTCCACTGGAGATATTGAAACCCCCCCCCCGGCCATGTTCCTGTGCAACTTGATCTAGGTGATCCTGCTCTGGTGTGGAGATTGGACTAGATGATCTTTTGAGGTCCCTTCCAATCCCTAATGTTCTGTGAAATGTAGACTTGGCTTTAGAGGAACAGGATGCAGGAGGAAAATTCTTTAAATCTCATAACTGACCCATGTAACCTGACGAATCTGTCTGGGAATCACTTTGAGCTTTATCTACATGTCCACCCAAAATTCTGTCTGAATTGTGTTCTTCTCAAGTTCTTCTTACTTGTAGCAAGATGGCCCCGTGGGTCACCATTCCAGGGAGCAGACCAGCCCGCCACAACCATGCGCGTGGCCCCACAGGGGTTTATTCAAACAGCCACAGACCGTGGATTCAGGCGGATGATAAGAAGAGAGCTGAAAGGCACAGAGGAGTGAACAGCCTTTGTTGTGTGCTTCTCTCACAGAAGTAAAAAGGAAGCAGAGAAGATATAACACACGCTCCCTTTCATTTTTTTTTCCAAGGGAAAAAGCAATAAGTGCGTAGCCTTGGGTTATGAACATCTTGATCGCTCAATCACAGTCTCGGCGACTGGATGCAGTCATTACAAGCTCAGTAAATTTTGGAACCTTTGGAAAGCTGCTGCTGCCTTTGCAGTAAGAAACCATTTGTCTGAAGTGGTTTTAGTTCAGTGGGTCCAGAATTCTGCCAGGGTGTGATGGCAGAAAAAGCCGTGGGGGTAGATATAATCCCCAGGATAATTCTGCCTTCAGTCCTTACGAAGACAACAGTCCCCTGCTGCCATGGAGGTAAGAAGGGACTGGAATATCTATGAGCGTTTTACCCACATCACAGCCTGAAGCATAAATCGTGCTGCAGAACGAAAACAAAATCCAGAGGGTTTTTTTTCTTTCCTTTGTTTGGCTTCATGTTTTTCCTCTGTCTCCATGCTGCTCCCAGATTCTCAGCTCAGCCTGAGCTGAGAACAAGCAGTGAATACAGAAATCATCCTGGGGCCACCAAGAATCTCCAGGCTACAGCAAAGGGGCAGAGAGGCTGGCACTCACCTGACTCCGCTGATAATAGGGGTCCAGCTCTCTCCTCTATAGTGTCTCCCTGTGTAACTTCAGGCACAATGACAGAACTTGGGGATGCAGCACAATTCTCTTCTTTGACATCCCTGCAGGTTCTCTAAGTGCCTGAGTTTTCACCCAGAGACTCTCCCTGGGTACATCCATTCTCATTTTGCAACTCTCACGCATCTTTACCCCGGTAGAGCTCCCCACAGCTCTTGTTCTCTCCCAAAATGAAGCAGTTTCCATCTCTTAGTGTAAAAAAACTGATGTTGTTACCCTTTACCCACCCAAAGCACAGGTAGATGAACATGAGTGGTGTTTGCTCGCTGTCAAAGCCTCTGCCAAAGGAAGAAGTGACCTCCTGTGGTAGCACAGAGGTCAGAGCCCTTATCCCTGCCCTGCCTTGAGCCGCACTTAGAGCTCCTTGTGTCTGGGACACCCCATACTGAACTCTGTAAGGGCTCAGGTGAGAGGGAAAGATGTTTTCTCCAGTCCCTGACTGATGATCTCTCCTGACAGCGTTACCTGAGAGAGCAAGAAGCCCATAGTTTATACTTTCACCAGGGTCCTACTTCACAAGAAGCAAAATAACCAAACAATGAAGATCTGGTATGTAAAATTCAAGCATTCCAAATTCATGCAAGTATCGAAGAGAGAAAATTCAGGCTGAGGCTGAGGGATGCAGAAAGCTTTGATTAAGAAAGTGGCTCTGGGGACCTGATGAAGGAATGAGAACATCGCCAGTGCATGAGGGAGTGCTCTGAGTTCAACACCAAGACCCAACTATCAACTATCACTGACAGGTGAAATTATACAGTGAGACCCAAGCACGGAATATTATCCTGCTGGGGGTTGTCTTACTGGGCTGCAGAAGACGGATTTCAGATTGTCTCTGCTTTAAAATCTTTCATGCAAAGAAGACCTTTGGCATCTCAAACCTGGCTTTGGTGCTGCAGAGCAACATTAATCCTCGGACTGCAAAGCATATTCATAGAATCAGAGAATGTGCTGGGTTGGAAGAGCTCTCCAAAGGTCGTCTAGTCCAACAATCCTATGACAAGCAGGGCCATCACTCACCAGACCAGACCGTCCAAAGTCCCATTCAGCCTGACCTTGAATGGCTCCAGAGATGGGGCCTCCATCACCTCTCTAGGCAGCCTGTTCCAGGGATCCTCCAACCTCAGATTAAAGAACTTTTTCCTCATGTCCAGACTAATTCTTCCCTTTTCCACCTTCAAACCATGACTCCTCATCCTATCATTACATGCCAGGTCCATGATCCATCCCTTCCAGATCATGACAGCTTTAGAATCACAGAATCACTCGGGCTGGAAAAGACCTCTGGGATCATCAAGTCCAACCATCTACCCTACCTTACAAATTCACCCCTAAACCAGATCCCTCAACTCCTCATCCAAATGATCCTTAAACACATCCAGGGATGGCGACTCAACCACCTCCCTGGCAAGCCCATTCCAGTGCCTGACCACCCTTTTTTCTGTGAAAAGATTCTTCCTAACATCAAGTCTAAACCTTCCTAATACCAAGTATCTACCCTGTTGTAACTTGAACCCCTTCCCTCTTGTTCTATCACTAATCACTTGTGAGAAGAGAACAGCACCATCCTCTCCACAACGTCCTTTCAGGAAGCTGTAGAGAGTGATGAGGTCTCCTCTCAGCCTCCTCTTCTTCAAGCTAAAGAGCTCCAGCAATTTCAGTCTTTCCTTGTAAGATTTACTCTCCAGGCACTTCACCACCTTAGCTGCCCTCCTCTGCCCCCCTCTTCCCCTGTGAGCCAGACAAAGCCATATTTAGGGAGAAACAGGCTGTGTCTGCCTGTAAACGAAGACAACCCAAAACATGGTCCCCTACAACGCTGAGGGTGAGGCCAAACCGTCCTCGAGGCAGCAGCGCTTTCACCCCTTGTATGGTGGATCTTTGCAATCAAGAACACACAAAGAATTACTCCGTTCTTGTGTAACAACATTTTAATGTCAATAAAAAGTGGCTTCATAGTTCAAGATTACAAATAAAAAAATATTTCATCTTGACCCTTTTTGCTATTTTTTTTCTCTCCCCCCTCTCAGGGGAGTCTTCAAATTGTACTTTGGAAGCGATAACACCACGAGAGGCGGGTGGATGCTCGCGCTACAAAAACAAGCCAAAGGACTTCCCTTCCCCACATCTGCCATCGCCCAACGTTTGGGAACGGAGCGGGTTTTGGTGTTTGCTCCAGAGGAAGTCTGAAGAGCAGGTGGAACCACGAGGAGCAGGCACGGACCACCACCACCACCCACCAGCAGCTCGCCCTTTGGAGCGGAGCGGAGCTGGGAGGGTACCACAAGGAAGGAGTCGAGCGCCTCTCCAGCTACCGGGGGCTGCATCAAGAAGGCACAAACATAAGCGATGGTAAGGTCAGTAAACAAAATTTTACTGTCATCATTTCATAACACAGATACTGTATTTCTCCTTGAAAGTGTAAAGCTACACGAGAGAAGATGGACAGACCCTTTTGTTTTCCAAGACTAATATGGATACAATAAATATGGAGTTTTACAGACCAGAGCTGTACACAGAAACTTTGTCCCACAGCCATAGAAATTTACATTTAACAGTGCAACATATAATTTAACCCTTTTTATTTTCATCTGACATAAGGATGTTTCTTTACTTACTGAACACGAGCAACTACCGGGTTTTCATATACATATTTTATAGAGATATATATATATTTTATGTATATATATATATATATTTTCAACAATCTGTACAGGTTTCCAAACATAAAACTCCAAAAAAGGCACAATCGTCTATACAACATGTACAAAAAATGGCTGGAGCTGACGAGAAACGACAATTATTGGTCAAAGAGTTCATGATTGCACGAAGATTAGTCAATGGGGTTGTGTCAGAAAAGTGTGCTTTAAGGAAAAGTATAAAAAAAACCCACC
>JAOXOE010000001.1:827867-862711 GCA_028565055.1 Phoeniculus purpureus
GTTAGTTCAAATTTCTGCCTGTGGAAGCTTGTAAAACGTTGCTGTGAGGATTTCAGCACTTACCTCCTTAGAGAATCCACTCCACAGGATCTTGTTTTCATTGATGAAGAGCCTCTCCCCTTTCTTGGCATAAACGTTGTAGTGCCCAACCTCTTCAAAGACAACTGAGCCATCCTCCGGGGAGAGATGCCAATTGATTATTGAGTAATTTCCTACCAGGTCCCCAAATTCATCAAAATCCACTTGCTCCCCCATGTTATTTGTGAAATTTAAGTGTCGCAGATGCTTGAGGACCTAGAGAAATAAAGACATACCATGAATGTCTACATGTCACAACCCTACCTCAGCACACATTTGCTATGGGGACAGAACTAGAAATAATCACTTTACTACAGTCTTTCATTTCTTAAAAATCAATTAATCACAGCAGTGGCAGATTTTCTCTCACAGACATGAAATGCACACAGAGATCCATTACGAGCTTCATAGACAGCACAAGACATCATGATCCTTAGGGTGGTTAGCACTCATCTATCATGCTTACTAGTTGTTACTCCATCACTAGCCACTTAGTGCTCACTTTCAGTCCCTTTGAGCCACCTCTGTAAACCTGTAGCTCTTTTCTGGGGCAGGGAAGCGGCAGCAGTCACTGAAGTCTTTCAGTGGCCTCTCACTTTGCTCTTGCAAACACTCTGCATAAATGCTCTCAGTTGGCATTGCTCATCTCATACCGATCACTCACTCAGAAACAGGAATGCTTGAGAAACAATTCAAACTTGACTTCTGAGTGAAAACTCCAAGCCAAATGCAATTCAGTAAAAAAACAACAAATCAAGCTCCTTCACCATGTGGCAGGACTGGAGAAGTCACACCACTCTTTTTTTTTTATTCCTGTCTCCTGGTTTTGTTGTTTCAAGTAACAACATTCTGTCTGTCCTGATGTGTTCACTCCTGTAATTTTCACCTCATGCCTTAAATTGATATGCTGAAGACAAAAGCCGTTAATCCTAAAGACAAATCCAGTTACAGAATTAACAGTCTAGATAATCTGACATACAACAGCATGAAAGAAAGCCTGTACTGGCAACTGTGATACAACTCACCCGCACTTTTTCACAGAACCAAAGAATCACAGAACCTCTGGGATTGGAAGTGACCTCGAAAGATCATCTAGTCCAATCCCCCTGCCATGGGCAGGGACATCCCACCCTAGATGTGGAAAGCCTACCAAAGGATTCCTGTGAGTTGGTTAAATTGCGTGTAGTTCTCCTATAAAGAATTTATAGGAGAACTGTTTACAGTTCTATCCCTTTTCCTGTGTGACTGTTCTTAAGAGTGCATTTACTTCTTTGACTACTACTCAGCCATTGCTGAGAAGCCCACTCAAGGGCCTGTTCAAGCTCGAAGATCTCACTAGTGGTTAGACGGAACTCACTGTTTATGTTTATCGTCTGCTGACTGTCTTTGAACCAACTATTCATCCATGCAAGGACAAAATCTGACGACAGACTATCAGAAATCTTTTAGAAGGCTGAGCATCCTCTATGAACAGGAGCTCCCCTATCCATATCCATCCCAATGCCTTCAAAAAAATTTGGAAGTTTTATGAGATAGGGTTTCTCTTTACAGCAGTCATGGTGACTCCTTGGTATATTCTATTTTCCCCTCATTATGATTATTTATTTCTACAACAGTACGTGGGCTAATAATGGGCTCAGTCATGCTCTGCTAGTTCACTGAATTTCCACAGGAACCCATTTAGAAAATCTTTGTCACCTTTGTCAGCTTTACAGGCGTCAGGCCCCAAGACTGTTTCAAGTGAGGGTTTGGTCACCATTGCCTTCACCTTCACTTCACCTACTTCACCTGTAAGATGTAGAAAAGCACTGAAGTCTTAAGTTTCATTTTGCTCTTGTGTCTCATAGCTTCTTCTACAGCCTCTTCAATCACACTGATCATCTACAAGTCCCTCATAAATAACCAGACTCAGGAACCTTCTCAAGTTTATCCATAAAGAGCACACTTTTCTTCTGCCATGGCCTCACCCTGTCACTTGCAGTCATAATCTATGGCTCACAGGCAGACCTACTTCAGCAGTTTAAAAAAGGATTTATGAGCTTTTACAGCTTGTTTCTCATTCTGTGTTTTGGGCTGCCTTATTTTATTTTACATTTAACCTGCCAGAGTTTATGACCCTTCCAGTTTTACTCACTGGACATAATTCAGCTATTTGAAGGATGCTCAGTTTTAATAAACACCACTTAATACCTTTGCCTTGTCCTGTCAGCTTCCTTAGCCTTTCTTGATCTGCAGTAGTCACTTTGTGTCATTAGTATTAGAGTCAGTGGCAGGCAAAGACCCCCACTTAAATGGTGAACTCTGTCAAGCAGCAGGTAACTGCATGTGTCCATGAATGTCCAAAGCTGAACTTCTGTACTGCAGAGCACAAGCTCATTGCAAGTGCTCTGTACTAGTTTTCCATTTTGATAGCAGCTGGACTAAACAAAAGGGGCATGTCCTGAATCCTCCAAATCGTAACAAGGTGTGAGACAGAACCACCAGCTCAGAGTCTGATTGCAACTAGAACCTAGAGCCCAAGACTAGAAAGAACAAGGTGAAGATCATGCCTGGATGAAAACGACTCTGAAAAGAAGGTGCCAATATGTACATCAATAGTACAGTTACCCTGGGAAAACGCAGTTAGTTCTTGTCACTTGATCAGAAAAGAAGAAAAACCGATAAGGAAGATTAGAGAGGTCCAGGTGTGGTGATGATAGCAATTAGACTGTCACTCTGATGTGCATTTGAAGAGAAATCAAAGTGTGGGATTATTTAACTGTTTATGACACACGTAGTGATTTGTGGGAAAGTGGTTACGTATTGTCACAGAAGCAGAAACTCCTATCCCTGCAAAGCCAACTGCCTTTACTCGCATCTCCTCAGAAGTACGGGACAAGGTGCAGTGACAAGATGTATGGATCGGCACATAAGTGATGATTGCTTTGGTTTTGCTTCCATCATGAGTATGAGGGGCAGCAGTATGGGTATGGAGGAGGGGCAGCAATGGGGCTGACATGAGCATCATGCACACGTTTTTGTTTTTTCATTGTGAGACAGAAGCAGGCCCTCCAATACAGACATGCAGAAATTGAAGAGGGAGGAACTCAGATGGGCTGTGCTGGACAACATCTCACTTGCTGCTCAGTGGAAGATGCTTGCTGCTTCCTTTTGTCTCATGACATACTGTGAGTGCCAGTCTGGTTGGACAATAATGAAGCCCAGAGTTTGCTGTGACAATGACTGGCTGGACTGCCTGTAACTGGGCTTAATGGGTCAGCTTATGTGGTTTTCTAGCCAGCAACCAAGGGACACTGCTTTGCTGAGTCAAAACTTCAGCAGCTTTAATGCTTCCTTGACAGTGAAAGGTGGCAGAAGTAACACATTAATAATAGCTGCTACAACAGTAGGAGCAAGTTGTTTAAACAGTTTAAAAAATGTCAAAGGCATGCATTTCAAAATGGGACATGACATTAAATGGGACTAATCTGATTTACGCTCAGATGTACTATATTACTATGTTTACAAGGCTGTCTGAACACAAGCCTAATGGATTTCACAAGAGAGGCTGCATAAGCCAGATCTAAATGCGATATATCGAATAATCCCATTAGGTTTTTCCTGGTGTTTGCAGATGCCTGAATGCCACTACAAAACTGTCTGAAGCAATGTGAAAAGACCTGTCTGCTGAGCCACAGATGTTCCTAAAGGAATCAAGAAATGATCTTACAGTATCTTGGCATCACATGGCCGCTTTTCCAGACTGATTTAGCTATCAGTTAGGAGGCCAAGGAACACAGGAAGGATGGGCCAGGTTATTTTATTTTCACAGAATCATAGAATCATTCGGGTTGGAAAAGACCCTTGGATCATCACATCCAACCCTTAACACTATTCTACCAAATTCACCACTAAATCATACCACTAAGCATCACACCCAAATGGCCTTTAAACACATATAGGGATGGTGACTCAACCACCTCCCTGAGCAGTCTGTTCTAATGCCTGACTACTGTTTCAGTAAAAAACATTTTCCTATTGTCCAGAAAAGACATTTCTGAAGGTCCTCCAAAGCTCAGGCCGGCTGTGCACACACCTGCTCTTCTAAGTGCACATGTCTAAAGAATGCAAATGCTGAGCTTGCAGAATCATAGCATCATGTACTGCTTAAGGAAAAGCTGATAGCTGACAGCACATCCTTAAGTGTGTTGTGATAAAGGAGAATGATTTTGCTATGTGTGATATGATTGGAAAATATATCAAGAAAGCTTTCATGTACTTGGCTTTGACTGGGTTCACATGATACATAAGGAAATAAACAGAGTGGGAAAATCCTCTGCATACATCTCAACTGTAGGATTTTCTGAAACCAAAGATTTATATAGGAAAACTTCATGTGAAATCCATGCAATCAAACTGAAAAATGCACCTTCAAGTCACAGTTCAATTTAATTGCTGTTGGGGTTTTCTACGTGGTTTCGGAAACAGGGCAAACAGTTTTGAGTCTGTCAAAGTGCTTGTTTGGACAGTTTCGATTAGATGCAATTAGTGAGGTTAAATAATTCCAGAGGGGAGAAGGGAAGCCAAGGGTTTTTCCTCTAACATTTTCTCCCTTTTTATTGGCCCAAAGCATGACATTGCACTATTAGTTCCCTTGAGTACAAAAGAATCCCTCCTACAAGTAACTTCAAGAGCTAAGACATCTGGAGTACTCTCAGTCCAGGCTCAGACACATCTCACATAGACCTAATGTGATCTTGTGACTGCAGTAGATTTCTCTGGAGAAAAATGGATGGAGTACTGTCATCTTTCTACTCCTCACAAATACTGTGAGCATGAATGCAGTTCCTAGTGATATGGACAAAAATCATGAGAGTAAAATGAAAAGATAACATCTGCAGAGAACCCCCAGGTGTGGAATATAACAGTATACCAAATCAAGCAGGCTTCTGACCAGTCTCTGCCCCAGTGAGGTACAAGCATAGGACCAGTGATGACACAGGCCTCTCCATTTTCTCTGTTAGAAAAGTTAATGGACAAGCTGGAGGGAAGGACTGAATGACTGTACCGCATGCATGATAAATCCATTATCGATTCAGAAATTTTGTTTGTGTTCATTAAAGGTCATTAATTAAGGGGTAATAATATTTTCTTCTTTTAATCTTACAAATAAACTCAAACAACACTATTTTGTTATAGTGTAGAGCTCTAGAACAGACCATTCAGACAAGGCTGTGAATTACACAGACACAAATACTATATTAACAGAAATCAGAACATAGAAGAGCATAGAAGAACAAAGAAAAAAATCACCAGGCAACACTGTAAGAAATTTTTTCCATATACTCAAACTGAAATGTGTCATGTATGACAGATCCTCATGACACAGTGCTTTAAGAGACAGCTAAAGAGGCTGGAAAGCTGAAGAGACAGCAGGAAGGGGCAAAAAAGCTAGATGTTATTTATGTTATTGCCCTTCCTAACAGAAAAAAAAACTCCGGGAAATTTTTATCTAAAGTGCACTTGTTTTGGAGCCATAATATGACATTAATGGAGATAGAAGGTCCTCAAAAAAAGATTAGAGAACAGCCCAAGCAATTTAAATTGGATCTAAAAGGCTGACAGAAGCAGACAGTTCATCACAGCACTCCATGAGCAATAAAAAGTGTGCCAATACAGCAGGTTTATGATGTACACATAAAAATACCACTGGCTATGAATGGCAAAGTCAATATGCTGTCTCTTATTATCCCACAGCAATGCCAATCCACCTTTCTGGTACATATCTGCATGGAATGTACTCCTAAATGTGCCTGAAGTTTCCCTCTATGTCAGTCCCTCCAGGGGAGTTAAGTCCTCTTATGGAGCCACAGAATCAAAGAATCAGAGAACATCAGGGATTGGAAGGGACCTCGAAAGATCATCCCACCGAATGGCAGCACAGCCTGCTGGGATGTCTGCCACACCTCCCAGCTTTGTGCCATCAGTGCACCCTAATCCCTCATCCAAGTCATTAATGAATAGATTGAATAGGACTGGTGCCAGTACCGACCCTTGGGGGATTCCACTAGATACATGCCTCCAACTAGAATCTGTCCAACTGACCACTACTCTGGCTTCTATCCTGCAGCCACCTCACAATCCACCCCACTACTCGATCATCTAGACCACACTGCCTCATTTTGGCTGCGAGGATGCTGTGGGAGACATCTTCCTGTAGATCTTCACTGAAGTCAATATAGACCACATCCACTGCTTTGCCATCATCTATCCACCTGGTTTTGCCCTCATAAAAGGCTATCCAGGTTGGTTAAGCATGACTTCCCTTTGGTGAAGCCATGCTGACTGTCCCTAATGACCCTCTTGTCCTTGATGTGCCTAGAGACAGCATCAAGGATAAATTGTTCCATCATGTTTCCTGAGATGGAAGGGAGGCTGATGGTCCAAGTCTATATTACTTGGGTCCTCTTTCTTACCCTTTCTGAAGATTGGAATGCCATTTGCTATTGTCCAGTCCCCAGGCACCTCTCCTGATCCCATGACTTAGAAAAGATGATGGAGAGTGGCCTAGCAATGGCTGTCTCCCTTAGCACTCGCGGGTGCATCCCATCTAGGCCCCTGGATTTATGTACATCCGGTTTGCTCAGCTTATCCCTAACCCAGTCCTCATCATCCAGTTGTCTGCCTCTCAATTCAGCTTGGTTTCTGTACGTAACAAATGTATCTGCAGTCCATTTGTGAGGCAGACTCAATGAGACTCTGCAGGTGCCTAGATATTCAGCAGCTTCCTCTGTCTTCATTGCAATTCTTCCCAAATGACTAATTTTCTCGCCAGCTGCAGTTAATACCTCTTCTAATACCTTTTCATTCTCTTTACCACAAAGCAGCTGCTTTCCAAACAGTTTTAATTGTTCAGACAGGCCTATATAGCTCAACAGACACAAAATTGATTAGATAAGCCATTAGGCTCAAAGGTCTGCAGAGACATATGTCATCTAAGGTATCATTTGCTTTTTTAAAGGTTTGCAGAATCAATTTCCAACCAGACAGACATACCTAAATGCAAAGTTGGAGAAGGCACCAATCTATTCCTACCTCTTAATAATCCGTATCACCAGCACAGAGGAAGGAACTGTTGGCTGGGTGGTGAACAGAGGTAATAAAAACTTCAGGTGTTGCTAGGTGAAGTCAATTTCTATTTGCTTTTATTTTGTGGAACAGCATATGGCAGCTTTTCACTAAGTCTGAGGTCAATCAGATTTCTAGGCATAGAATAATTTACATGAACCTGCTAATCATTAGGACAGCACATCTTTCAGCTTGTGCAGCTGAAAAAGAAGAGCTATCTCATTTTCCACTTATGAACCTGATGCAGTTCACAGCCTTCAGCGTAGCCGCAACCTGCAAATTGTCTGGGAGTCCACCTAAGGATGCTATGCTCCATGACCCTATGGCTGCACACCTGTCTTCTCAAATACACAGGAACCTATTTTCATTACTTAACCACAATGTTTTTACTACAAGAAAGAAAGGGAAGCCCATCAGCTACCTGTTGACAATCATCAAGAGGGCAGAAACACAGAGTGAACTATGTCTGAAGAAAAGACAGGGTTTTTTCTCTTCTTACACAGAAAGAATATGAAGTGGCAAATATTTGCTCTGAAGGACAGATCAGGATCCCCTAATTAATTTTTGTCTTGTTTTAGCAACCTTCTGATACCCGGAAGGGGCCTGTAAGTATGGTGAAGAGCTGTTCACAAGGGCAAGTAACAACAGGACAAGAAGTAATGGTTTTAAACTGGAAAAGGGAAGATTTAGGTTAGACTTCAGGAAAAAGCTCTTTAATCTGAGGGTGATGGAACACTGGAACAGGTTGCCTAGAGAGGTAGTTGAGGCCCCATGCCTAGAGACTTTCAAGGTCAGGCTTGATGGGGTCTGGACAATCTGGTCTAATGAGTGATGTCCCTGATTTTCGTAGGGAAGTTGGACAGGCTGATCTTTGGAGGTCCCTTCCAATCCTACGGTTCTATGATTCTATGGCTTGCTATTAGAAGTGACCATAAGAGTAGTCATGTAAGCAGAGACCAAGAAAACAAAGGAACCTGAGAGACTTGTGAACTCTTATCCTGGAAGATAATAATAAAAAGGGTTTCAAAAGCAGACTGTTTGAGCTGTATAGGAGTAACAGGTCAAAGATGCAGTGAACTTTGGCAAAGAGGCAGCATCACTACAGGAGTCCTGAACCCACATCCCACCTCTTGCCATATCTTATCATTCTGTGCTATATGACAGGTGAGTCCATGAACCAGAGCAACACACAGAATTAGCTCTACTCAATACAGTTTCCTGAAAAAATAACAGGCAACCAGCAGAACAGAATGCGCTTTGTTAATCAGAGGTGATGGAGTCCTTTAAGAGGACAACTCTTAAACAACATGACTATAAAGTATACAACTGAAAGAAGTTGTGTAATTTATAGTCATGCACTTTAATCTTTAGTGCTTTGTGTCAAATTTTGCATTTTCCAAATGACAGAAATAGCCTGTACATTTTGTTCTGGTTTCTCCTGCACCTTTTTGTTACCTGAAAAAACACTGCAAAAAGAAGCAATTGATCTGATTGTGAGTCATACGGTGCAGGACACGACAATGGCACACACAGACACAATAGTATCTGCTCTGTGCAGGCATCTTGCAAAGGTGTCCACCTGGATTATTTGCTGCCTTGCAGCAGGGTAGGTTCTTAAAGCATAATAGCTGCAGGCATATACGCTGCTCAGAATAAGGGCAGCACAGACATCCTATTACAGTATGGAATTTTCTGTACAGAGTGCTAGTTTTCCCATTTTCAGAAAGAGGAGTCTGAACTCGGTGGGCAGATCCATGTATGGAATGAGTAGCACAGCTCCAACCTACAATCTGCTCTGCCTGCTTACGAGCTCTGCGTGTGCCCACGTCTTTGCACATGGTATGGCAGCCAGCGAGTTTAGGCTGACCAGTCCCATGTCTAATGGGGATGCCTACAGCTTCAGAGGCATTGGTAAAACAAGTGGACAGGGTCTATTACAGACCAAGGGCTCAGGTGGAAGAAATGAGTAAGCAGCTTCTTAAACAAGTAGCTATAAATAAGTAGAGAAAAAAAGTGGTTATATTTGATATTTCAGCTTGGGAGATATTGAAAAATCCAGAGCTCCCTGTGCTGAAACAACCTAGAGCCTTCTTAAATTGTAGGTGATAAATTCTTTATAGGAGAACTACACGCAATTTAACAACTCACAGGAATCCTTTGGTAGGCTTTCCACATCTAGGGTGGGATGTCCCTGCCCATGGCAGGGGGATTGCACTTGATGATCTTTCGAGGTCCCTTCCAATCCCTAATGATTCTGTGATTCTATTCCATGATTCTAGGATTCTATAGTTCAAACAAACTGATCACTGAGGCTTCACACAAGCTCCTCTATGGATTACATAAAAGAGTTCCTCCAAAAGGTTTGTTTTACGAGTACATAAAATTAACAATTAGCTGACACCAAGTAAATAGCAACTCTTTTGTATTAATGGAATAACACCATGGAAAGACAACAAAATTAAAGATTACATAATTAAATGGTGAAACACACTATTTATCCTCTCCAGCCACCCACTCCACTAGCAAGAGTTGCTCTGGACAGGCTAAGAGAGGCATGAGTTCAACAGGTTTACCTTATCTGTCCCAAACACCACCTGGTCAGGGACTGCAGTCTCTATTAGCAGTTGCTGCCTCCAGTTTCAGGCACAGAGGCTTTTTAACACTGACCTCACTCTCTTGGGTTTTTCAAGAAACCCTTGACAGGATTGTGAGAAGAGGGAGCAGGCTCTGACCACCAACAGAGGTCCCACTGCAAACGAGATTGACTTTAGTAGAAAGATTTTCTTCAGCCTGGTTGTCAGAAACTCTCTGGAGATGCTGGAGTGCAGATGCTTGTGAGGTGAACTCATTATCCTCAGGGTTGAGGAAAGCTGCCCGAGTGTAATGAGCCGCAATGCCTGATATGAAGTATGTGTGCACACAAATTTGGCATTTACCTGCTATTCATGTGTTTGGTTTTGAAATGAAGTGAAAAAAAATGCATAAATATCAAATATGCTTGACAGCCACCACCACATAATGGTGGTCATTTCAAATATAGCCCATACTCTTGTACCACTTGCTACAACTGCCCAGTAGTGTTATTCCTCACATACCACCTTGATGCTGACTCCCTCCTTTAAGGCAAGTACACATATCCTAAAGTCTAGATCAGCAGGATGCTTCACACTTTGCTATGGTCATCCTTCAGCACCAGACAATGCTCACAAGACGATATGCTTTCCAATTGTGGAATCCTCAAAAAAACCCCACATTATTTTACTTAGGTGTTGTATGAATATCATACTTTACCTTCCAAGCTGACAAGGCATAAAGGAACAAATTAAAAATACATTTACTATGGATTACTTTACTGATACAGTAAAGGTAACTGTCTGCTCACTTCTGCTAGTATACTCCTGACAAACTGAATAGCTTTGAAAGACAGAAATCTCAAAGAGAGCTAGCAATTGCAGGATTGCCCTAAACCTAGGTCAAGCCCTGCACTCATCAACTCTGAGTAGTGGTTTTGGTAAACCCAAATAATCCATTGAGAACAACGCAGATTTTCTATAAATGCCAAGACAAAGCCTCTTACTTTGATCCGCCTGATGTTTTTGAGCAGACTGAGAGCAGACAGAAACCAAACCGCAGTTCCCACATGTGAATACTGACCCAACATCAGCAAAGTTTGTGGCACGAATAGCCATTATTTAGACTACCCTAAACGGAGAAAATTACAACATGCAAACAGGGATGTGATTGTCCTCATGTTCATCCATACTGCTCTGATTTCTGGCACAAATTTTCTGTGATGACCCGAATGGGGCAAACGGAATTTGCTACCTAACTGTCATATCTTCTAGCCTTACAAGCTAATTCTTTTAATCAAGAATGCAGTAAATATTACAGACACATATTGAATACCAGATAGCAGAACCAAACACACGGTAAGGTAGAGAGTTTTCATAAAGGATCGTAAGACAAAAGACCATAATACCACCCACGTGCCAGTGAGTGAATGGGCAACTGTGACTAAGTCATTGGTATCATTTTATCAGTTCACAGATACCACTGTCAAATCAAAGCAGGCACCTATCATTTGCTCAATAGCCACACGTTATTTTCCTTCAATACTCTATGTGCTTTAGTTTGATGCTATGTACTTAAAACTCTGGGGAAAAGGTAGAGCCTGTATGGAAAATTGTTGTACGGATTGCAAAACATGTAGAGCTTGCCAAAGAAAATGAACTCTATAAACTGTTTTCCTTGTTTACGTGCTCTCTTCAGGCTCTCTTGTTTATGTAGGGGCTCAATATACGATCAAGTTACCTTGTGTCAGCTAGGCTGTGGTAATTGTCTGTGCGTGCAATTTTGGCCCGTAGCAAATGCAAGAAAACTTTGCTTAAGCCCCTTTCACTCCAAACAAGCCTAACGCAACTTACCTTACACTCTTTGTGGAGTGGGAGTGTCTACCTAATTCATACACAGAGATATGCTCTGTCCCAGGAGCCTTATACTGTGTCTGAGACCCAAGATTACACAAGGCATGCTAAAAAAAGGCATCCAGACAGTTGGTCTTTTTTCTGCAAGTGTCTTGCACAGGCACACAAATGAAAGACTTACCTGCCATGCCTCGACCTTCTTAATGTCCGCACAGGATCCATTAGTGAAGAGTCCTTTCCCAGGGGTACAGGTATATATATCCTGCAAAGCATGGGCAATAGAATACACTGCCAAATACACATTATAGGATATCCGCAAGTGAGTGTAGTCCATGTATGGAGTCTCCACACTGGTGATGTTCTCATTCCCTGTGCAGGGAGGCCGGAAGGCAGCTGTTCCATTTCCAAGTCCTTCTTCATTACCTTTGTGGAAGGAAGTTGAAGCAGGAGAATTTTTAGACCCATCAGGGAGATAGCAGTTAAATGTTTCTTCCCAAAACTCCTTGGCAAAGCCATTGTTGGTGGACTTCTTGGGATGCACCTTTTGCAGGAACTCACGAAAGCCTGGGATCTGTCCTGCCTTCAGGGCAAACCCAATGGTGCTGCCAATGACACGGAAGAACTCGGGCATGGCTATCAGTGAAGAGCTAGCCCAGGCTTCACTTGCCAACCAGATCTTGCCAGTGATGTTTCGCCTGACGATTTCTCTGATGAGAGGTTCCAGGTCTGGCCCGCTGGAGAAAACAACAATCACCCTTGCTGTGGAGTTCTGGATGACCTCCACTACCTGCTGAATCTCCTCTTCATCTGAGTACTGGGAGATGAGTTCACTAAAATCAATGCAGATATCTCTCTCCTCTGCCTCCTCCCGAAATTTTTCAATCCCTGGCCGACCATAGTCATCGTCCGCTGCAATTGTTCCCACCCAGTTCCAGCGAAAGTACTCAATGATGTCTGCCATTGCCGTGGCCTGATGCTCATCATTGGGGATCGTGCGGAGGAAGGACTTGAACTGATTCTTATTGCTCAAGAGACGACTGGATGAGGCATAGCTGACCTGAGAGCACAATAAAGAAACCAAACACACCATGAAGTGAACTGCCTGGGAATAAATTGCCTACATTTATCTAGCATCACTGTCAACTCAACTGTGTAAACTCAAACGGGATGAAGACACTGCTGAGCACCACAGTGGCATCGACGTACTCTTAGTCTGTGGTTACACATGAGCCACTGTGACAGTCTGTGCAGTACTGTAACTGTGACTGTCTCACAGAAGCACATGTACAGGAGCAGCTGCTTGGACCTGAAAGACTAGAGCAAACTTGTATCGATCTGTAAGATCAAGAATCTCAGAGAGAGAGACTGACACTATCTTGGAGGAACAGCAAAGCGGTGAGCCACGTGTGGCCTACAGGTACCTCTTGGATTTTCTATCAGCAGGAGAAAAACCATAAAAGTCAGAAGAGAACAGTTTAGAGATCTGGAGAACTTTTAAAAGTCACTTATCTTTGCTTTTTGAGATTGGTATCTGAACTCTTTGGGACTGACTTGGATTTGAAAAAGCCTGTAAACAGTTAATTTTGTACAAAGTGGAGATTTGCAGAAAATCTTACCTTCTCTTTAAACTCTGGCATTTAATGTTTCTGCAAGAAAGAAAAGGAGGTCTCCTAGAGCAGTTTCAGGGGCGACAGGAGCAAATCATCCTTTCACAGAGCTATACTCTCTCCTGAACAGACTCCTGCCCAGTGATACTCTTATCTCCTGCTATGTATTGTTAGGAGTTGCAGGCAAGGCACTCCACTCCTGCAAGGCACCACATTCCCACAAGTGCTGTAAGGGTACACTGAGGTGAAATACTGGGAAACAGAAGCCATAACATTTTTAGTTTCTACGTCAGTGGAATGAGTAATGAACCCTACCTTAATTGTCAAATACATGTCCACCTCCTACTGAAACGCAGGGTCTGTTAAGCATGGATTTGCTAATGGCCTTGCTATAAATGGCAGTGATAACATGTATTCTAATGCTGCCCAACAACTCCAAGTTTAAAAACCTGCTTTCAGTTGTCACACTTCAACCACCTGGCTACGGTTTGGTTTCAGAACTGAACCTCCTGACATCTACACAGTTCTGCACCTTCTAGATAAGACTACTGCCTCATAGCACAAATGACATTCCCTGGTCAAAACACTAGTCTGAGAACTGCAAACATCTTTTGTATCCAGTCCAACCCATCAACCCTTCTCAGCTGCACTTGTTCACCTGGTATTGCGATGTGCAAATTAACAATACCCCTGTCATGGTGTTTACTGCACAACACCTTCCAGTGCTACGTCAGGAAATACCTACAGAGCACATATTAGTCTTAGCTCAAACCATTCCTGCCCTGCTCAGAGACTAAATGTCCATTTTTTCAGACTCCTGCAAGGGAGTCAGCCGATAACATTAAAAAGACAAAATATATTACTGTGCAGCAGGTAGTCATTTGTGGCACAGATGGGAATTGGGACACTGGTTGAAGTAAAATTTCCTCTCATGATAGAAAGTGCAGTGAGACACAATCTTGTTACAAGTACTCTTACGACCTGCATTCCTTTCAGAAGATGAACTGAAAACGTTAAGCTACACAAGGCAACACATAAATGGGTAAGGCCAAGCACTTTCTCTAAAGTTCTCTGTAGTGTGGAAATCTAAAATAAAAAGCTACGACATTAAGCTGTAATATGCCAGGCTCATACTTTCCTTAGGGCCTTAGCAGTGCAACAAACTTGTGAAACAAAAGGATGGGATCCTGGATGCTGGCACTGGCCCCAGTAGAGTATATTGCAAGAAGGATATTGTGACACAGGAGCTGGCACAAGTACACCACCACTCCTATAATCCCAGGACAAGGAGGGAGCTTTCATCAACCCTGTTCTGGAGGCCCTAGGGCAAATGAAAGGCAGGCAACCCAGAAGAAACCTTCACAGCATATGACTAGCACAAGCAACAACTTTGCAGATTACCTACTTGAATGATCAGAGATGCTGAAAGACCTAAAAGTACTGGGCAATAACTGAGCTCTGCCTTAAGCAAGATCATAGAATTATTAAGGTTGGAAGAGACCTTCAAGATCAAGTCCAACAATCAACTCAACACCACCATGACCAACCACTAAACTGTGTTTCCAAGTACCAAATACATGTTCTTTTGAACACCTCCAGCGACAGTGACTCTGCCACTTCCCTGGGAAGTCTGTTCCAATATCTGACCACTCTTTCAGTGAAGAAATTCATCCTAATGTTCAATCTAAACCTCTCCCGGTGAGGAGACAATTTCCTCTTGTCCTATTACTAGTACCTTGTGAAAAGAAACTGACTCCCACCTCTCTACAGCGTTCTTTCAGGTAATTGTAGAAAGCAATAAGGTCTCCCCTCAGTCTCCTTCTCTCCAGACTCAAACAAGTCCAGTTCCCTCAGCCACTCCTGATAAGACCTGTCCTCTAGGCTCTTCACTAGCTTTGCTGGCCTTCTTTGAACACACTCCAGCATCTTAATGTCCTTCTTGTATTAAGGTGCCCCAAACTGAATCCAGTACTCAAGATGAGACCTATCTAGTGCCAAATACAGGGGGACGATAACCTCCCTACTCCTGCTGGCCACACTATTGCTAACACAAGCCAGGATGCCGCTGTCCTTCTTGGCCACCTGGGCACCCTGCGGGCTCATGTTCATCTTGCTGTCAATTAGAACCCCCAGGTCCGTCTCTGCCAGACTGCTCTCCAGCCACAGCTCCCCAAGCCTGGCAGATGAACACTCCCACCTCGCTTGGTGTCACCTGCAAACTTACTAGTGATACACTTCAAGTTCCTGTGTTTGCCTCGGTATCAGCATTGGATGCTGAAACAGGAGATGAGTGACTGATAAAAGTTTCCTAGAGTATTTGCCCAGGTATTCACCGTGAACAAGTCCCAGAATGATGGTCCAGAAGGCAGAATTCAAGATCATAATATGAGATCCTTAGGTAGTGGACAAGTCTACCAGCAGCAAATCCTACACATGTCCTGGTTCGTGGTCCTGCTCAAGGGAGAGTAGAGCTCAGGAATGCACATACCACTCTCTTCTGCTATAGGAGTATTTCCCTGCTGAGAATAATAAATGGTCTGAGCCAAATCATGGCCAGATGGTCTCGGTCTCAGTCAGCGGTTGTTTATACCAAGACCTGGTAGAGAGGGTCAGCCAAGCTCCCTGACCCTAATATTGTCCACAGAAAAATAATCAATTTGCAAGGCCAGGAAGACTGACCTGTTAGCCCTGTTTGTTGATCCACGACATAATGGCTCAATAACTTTAATTATTAAAGCCAGCAGAGACAACCATTGATCCTCCCACTTAGTGCCATCTCGCTAGCCTAAATCCCAAGAGTTTTGAGCACAGGCATTTGCAAGAGAGAACCAACCACTCTGAATGGCTGATCCATGGGCATCCCCTACATTTGGACCCCCTATGCTGAAAGTCTGGCTCCTGGCAGTCCGTCCGTTGCACCTCCTCAGAGCAATCAAGTGATGACCCTTCCCTGCAAAGGCAAGTCTCTACTTCTCAGCTAACGAGACACCGAAAAGGCCATTTATAGAGTTGACCCAGATCATCTTTTCTCTCCAACAGTTCAAAAAGCAATCGGCGTAAAGAACATTAATCGAGCTGGCGCCAAGAGGTAATTGAGGACAGTAATTACCCAGTTTTTATAAGAGCTGGAAATGTAATAAGGATTTTAAGAAAGTAATAACTGCAGCTTTCTGCAGAGAGATCCCCTGGTGCATAGAGTTTAGCTAAGGGCCTATCTTTTTGAAAATACATTTCCTTGTAGTTATTACATCACTGTCTTGCTGGGACATCTCTCCGGAGCCTTTGTAAATGTAATGGGCTTTGCTAAATCTGAATACGCTGTCTCTCTGCATTCTGAGCTGCTGTGTTGGATTGACACATCTAATGCGGCAATAATGCAGGATACGGAAAAAACACGCGTTTATATGCTTTACCTGCTCCCAGCTCTTGGCTTCACTCTTCAAACCTGGCAGATTTCTGTCAGTCACCCAATTCTTCTTTCTGCTTTGGAAGCCGTGACCAAAAAGGATCCGATGAAATTTCCCAATGGCTCATTCAACTCACATGGCAGCTCCTAGGATCTGTGGTCAAAAGCTGATGCAAATTCTCCCAGCAGGATCAAGGGACATTTCATCTTGCTGTTTAAATCACAAGAAGCTGCAACAGAAAGAAAAACTCTGATGAAATGGTAAATTTGTCCTCACTTAAATCTGATGATAAGACATGGGGGAACTGGTGTGACCTGGAACAGAGGAGGTTCCACATCAATATGAGAAGGAACTTCTTCCTAGTGAGGGTGACAGAGCACTGGAAGGGGCTGCCCAGGGGGTTGTGGAGTCTCCTTCTCTGGAGACGTTTGAAACCCACCTGGCCATGTTTCTGTGTCACTTGATCTAGGTGATCCTGCTGTGTCAAGGGGACTGGACTGGATGAGCTTTCAGAGTCCCTTCCAATCCCTAATGTTCTGTGATTCTGTGATGATATTTGGCAAAACCTCCTCCTTTATGCAGAACACCCTGAGTTCAGCTGAGATGCTGGTCCAGCCATCCCCTGCTTCCTGGGACATCTTCAGGATCCATCACACATCACCTGAAGTGCAGGACTCCTGGGTCGTCTTCTTTACTTGGGTACAGATGCCTTATGGGCTCTGAATCAATAACCTGTGTTGCACTAGGCATTTGTTTCTCCACCATTACTTATATTTCTGTCCAAATTATCTACCTCCTTCATTGACACTGGGCTTCTTTCTTGCTGTGAACCTGTACCATATGAACCCATAACTGGCTTGGACTGATGAGTTCCTCCATGTCATTGCAAAGAAAGCAATCTGGCTCTCCTCACCACAAGCCACTGTCTCTTGTGATCTCTCTGCAATCCTTTACCTCCCGAAAATCCCATTATCTAGTAAAATATGATGGCTTGGATGAGTTCCTTAAGAAGGTGCAGGTCCAAAAGCAGGATATTTTAAGTACAGTATGAACCTCAGCTTGAAATCTTGAATTTTCAGAGTATCTACCCAAACACTAAATGCTTCAGAGGCTCAATAGTTTCTTAGTTATGGTCAGTTTGGCACATTTCTTGTGTATTTATGCAGTTTAGTATGAGGGGGCCCTGCTCCATAACTGCTGTCTGCACTGAAAGTAATAAAACCCATAATTATTCCTTTAGGTCTTTCAGCTTGATTTAAAAAAACCACAACAAAACCACTGTTGGCAGCTAGAAATATTGAATATTGGGAATTCATATTTTTGTGAGATTGATGTATAAAAGTTATGCTGAGTGTGCTGAGCTCATTTATTTTTTCCTTATATACCCCATCAGCTATGGCAAGAGTCAGACCCGAGCTGTCAGGGGTGGGGATGTGACAGCAAGAGAAGCATTGCCCTTGACAGTACCTTCAAACAGTCCAGACTTGTCCCTTGAGTTACCTGTGGAGACCACGAGCTCTTCAAGGCAAGAAGCAAATGTGTTCTGAATGTGTACAGGGCTTTCCATGGTGGTGCTGGCACAACTAGGTGTTGCTGTAACACAGAACGATAGGGATTGGAAGGGACCTCAAAAGATCATCTAGCGCAACCCCCTCAGCACCGCAGGATCCCCTAGATCCAGTCGCACAGAGACCTGGCCAGACGGGTTTTAAACGTTTTGTCTGATTCTGGCTTCTCTCTGGAGGCAGACAGCTCATTCCTAATAAAGGGCTCCTGTCCTGCAGTATTCAGTGTTTTTCTTGCCCAGATCTCTGATAAAGCTTCATTTCACGACAAATCTACCCCTGGTAACTTCTTAGTAACTAAGACCATTCAGAAAAATCTTCCATGCTCTTTGCTGGGATCACGTACACCTGGGCTACTTCTTAAACAGTTCTGCTTAAACCTCTTCCCTGCCACACAAACAGCAAAGTCCTGTTAAGCTCCAGGTAGAGAAAATTTACTTTGAGTTAATCACCCGTGGTTCTAGATGCAGAACATTTTCTGCATCACATAACTCTTCCCTGCATCCACTTGTTAATCTTGTTAGTTTTGATTAAAATTTGGTGGGGGATTCCAAGACCTTCTATTGACCCATTCTGGTAGATGCTGGAAATTTATTCAGGCCAATTAGACATCTGCCAGTTCCATATTCAAAGGCCATGGCATATGTTTGCTCAACAGGGTACGGCAACAAGGAGAAACAGAATTTGCATCCTGAGCAAGGTAGCACGACGGTGTATTGTATCAGTATCGTTTTTTAATGAGATCTGCTGGCTTTCAGGGACTTGAAAAAGTGTAGATTTATGCTAAAGTGTCAATAAGTGCCATTCAGAGACATTTCTGTATCACGCCTGAAAGCAGAAGACACAGAGGGGTAATAGAGTGAGTCACTGCCATCAGCGTGTTTTCTCCAAGAATTACATCGACTTGTGTTTGGCTGCCCTCGCCTAAGCTAAACAGTCCTTTCTGCTGCTCTGTCAGTGCTTCTTCTTGCTTCAGAGGATGTGTTCTAGCTTTAGGAGACCAATCTCCCACATATGCATCATATTCGTGTTGCTCCACGTTCACAGAATCACAGAATCACAGAATCACTCAGGTTGGAAAAGACCCTTGCGATCATCAAGTCCAACCATCAATGTTCTCTGAAGATGTGTGCTTCAATTGAACCAGTGAACATCTGTGAGACAATGGTGGAAAAGGACCCCTGGGAAATGGATGTGGGGGTTAGTAGTGACTGAAGATTGGCCAATGTGTGCTCAGGTGGCCAAGAAGGCAAATGGCTTCCTGGCTTGTGTCAGCACTGGGGTGGCCAACATGACCAGAGCAGAGATTGTCCCTCTGTGCTGGGCACTGGTGAGGCCTCACCTCAGATCCTGTGTTCAGGTTTGGGCCCTTCACTACAAGAAGGACATTAAAGTGGTGGAGCATGTTCAGAGCAGGGCAATGAATCTGAGGAAGGATCTGGAGGACAAGTGCTCTGAGGAGCAGCTGGAAGAATTGGGGGCTTTTAGCCTGGAGAAAAGGAAGCGCAGGGAAGATGACCTCATTCTCCATCACTCCTTAAAATTCAGGGGATTGGAGCGAGATGGGAGTTGTTATTCTCCCAAGGAACAAGTGACAGGATGACAGAAAATGGCCTCAAGTTGTGCTGATCAGGTTTAGATTGGAAAAGGAAGAATTTCTTCATCAAAATGGGTATCAGATATAGAAACAGGCTACCCAGGGTAGTGGTTGTGTCCTCATCCTTGGAGAGACTCAAAAGCCGTGGAGTCTGGCAGACAGGACCAAAGGAAATGCCCTCAAGCTGCCCCAGGGGAAGTTGAGGTTGGCCCTGAGGAGAAACTTCTTCCTGGAAAGGGTCCTCAGGCCTTGGCAGAGGCTGCTCAGGGAGGGGGTTGAAAGGCCATCCCTGGATGGGTTTCCTAGTCTTGGAGATCTGGAGCTCAGGGACAGGGTTTAGTGGTGGCCTTGGGACCATTGGGTTAGCGGCTGGACTCGATGATCTTGAAGGTCTTTTCCAACCTAAACAATTCTCTGATTCATCCAGTGGGAAGTGGCACGTGGTAGACATCCCACTTTGCTCCTCTCAAAAGCTGACCCCACTCGTAGCCTGCCACTGCAGCTGGTGATTCCTCTCTTGTTTAGAATAGTAATTAGAATATCCTTGCACAACTTTGAAGCTAAATTAATCCTTGGTTCTCTCTCTCTTTCTGTGTGTATGAATAATAGATTTACTGTGCTAAAGCTATCAAAGGCTCTGGCAGGCATCTGCTCAGCTCCCTTGGGCAAATATCCTAGAAAGGAGCTGCAGCTCCAGACCAGATTTGCATGTTTGATGCATTGCTGTGTCTCAGTTTAAAAGAAGGCAATCTGTTGGGTCTTAGTTCATCGCACGCCTGTTGAAGCCTTGGTGCTGGACTGCGGCAACACTAGCAAGGGCGGATTCTTTTTGAAACACTGAGAAATTTTTCTCTCCCAAGAGTGCAATTTGTATCTTGATTAATCTAAAAGTTTGGGGGTTTTACGCTGAGGGGTGCAGTGGGATTTTTTAAGAAGCGTGGGTAACCGTAAAGAGAAAGGGAAGGCATCTGCCGGAATCTCTTTCCTACTGGAAAATCAGCTATGCTGTAGGCAAATGCTGTGCCTCAGTGGAGCAGAGACACTTTCAGGTAATTAATGTTCTTCCTTTACCAGCACTGGGAAAACCACGGACTTTAGTGGGAGATTTATACAACTTTCTGTCAAAGCTTAAAGCAGCGGTGGAAAGGGGGTGATTTGTAAGGGAAGGTTCCGAATCAGCACACAGGAGCCAAGCCCCAAGTCAAGGATGCTGAGATGTAGCTGATGAAGTTTAAGCCATTTTCTTCCACGGGTCATGAGTTGCTCCAGACATTTTTCTTGTTGTGGCTCAGATACTTTTCTAACAAACCCATGTTTGGCAAATAGATGCAGCAAATCCCTCAGACACCCAAATAGTAGGGAAGGGAACCCTGATTTTAATCTCCAAAACCACAAGCTAACAGCAGTGGAGGTAGTAGATTGTTTGTCCCATCTAGGACAGCTAAGAAAATTGGTGCTCAGGAGGTAAGAACTGCCAGAAGTCAAGCTGAGATAGAACCACTCAAGGAAATGAAACCAATTCATTAAGTCCCATGAAGAGGACTTGCTGTGGTGTAAGGATGAGGACTGATTGAGGATCGACAAGATTTTCCCACATGCTCCAAACACTCAGACTAAGGAAATAGTCTAAGAAAAAACAACTTTGGTCACAAAATCCCCCTTCAGCTAGCTTGTCCCAGGGATAGAGCACTTGCTCCATCTTGCTTGCCACCACCACTCACTCTGGCTGTTTCATCTACATTCACTGAAGAACAACCTACCCAGCCCCTCTCCCAGGCACACAACAGCCAATCCACTGCGATGATTTGGCTCTGTTCAGCTAATATGGAGACTGCTCCTTGCACTGCTCTCACTTGTGCTGTCTCCATGCAAAGCCTTTGGTCTTGCAGAGTCCTACAAATGGTGCTCTAGAGGCATCCTGCTACAAGTGCAGTAAAAGGCAGAACATTGAGGTTTCTGTGGCTTCCCAGATCCTGACATAAAGAGGTTAATTCCCATCCTCCATCTTCTAAAGTCTTGTCCATCCTACATTTGTTCACGTCAGTGGAGTGAGACATTTTAGGCCCCTTCAAGATGAAAGGTGCGTTGGTGTTTTAAGCAGACTTAGCATCTGTTTGCAAACCATTGATCTCTGTTGTTACCTGATAAAACGGCTAAGGAGGCCTTGGCAACAGCATCGCGTGAGACCATTACTAGCTACTGGCTATAGCAGGCTCTGAATATCCTTTCCAGGCTCAGCAGTGTTGTCTCTGTCATGAAAAGCCTTCACCCTGGCACAGATGAAAAGAGACGACATGGCATATAGTGAAACCCACCAATAAAATGCTTAGGGCTAACGCATACCGTGGTTTAGGTGTGCTTAGGTATATTTTGGGTACATTTCCCTCTTATCCCTCTCTTTCTGCACCCAGTATTTTGTTGAATCAATGGTCGATTGCTCAGTTTCCTTGTCCTCAACTAAACCACATTTTCTCCACTGATAGCTCCATACAGTTGCCTCTGGAAATGCTCATGATCGCAGTCCACTCTGCACTAAGCTGACACATCCCAGTACTGAAGAAGATTTCTAGCTGTGAAGTGCTCCCAGCTGCTCCTTCTGCACAGGGCAATCTTTCAGGCATTGCCTCAGGAGAGGACAGTTTGCTTGCCAGAGATACAGGATGGTGAAAGGATAAGATTTGGGCACTGGTTTTGGGCACCTCAGTACATTGAGGTGCTGGAGTGAGCGCAGAGGAGGGCAACGAAGCTGGTGAAGGGCCTGGAGAAGAAATCTTGTGAGGAGAGATTGAGAGAGTTGAGACTGTTTAGTTTGAGGAAGAGGAGGCTGAGGGGAGACCTCATCACTCTCTACAGCTACCTGAAAGGACACTGTCACACTTTTCCAACCTGAATGATCCTGTGATTGATGGAGATGAGGCTGGTATAAAATGAATGGGGTAGGATTTGGGTTTAGGACTCTGATTGTTGCTTTGCAGCCCATCCTCAATAGGTGCATGAGCAAAGGCAGGAGGTAAATCTGAGCCTGCACGAGTACAGATGGAAACCTTTCCACGTCTATTTGTGGGAATCCATTGTTGTGGATAAGAAGATCAAGTGCTAGATGAGAGTCTCCAGAGACTTATCTGAAAACAGAAAATCCTTTTACGGACTTTTATACTGGGGCTGAGGAGGAGGAGGTAAATGGACTGTGTATCTGTTTCAGGATGAACACGGCCTTGGTTCTGGTCGACACTCTTTCCATTTTTAGCAGTGTAGGGTGTACGACCAACTTCTATAAATGACAAATCGTTGTTTATCCTTCACAAGGGTTACAAGTGGAAATATTCAAATTTGTAGCTCTTATGATATCAGCTGGAAGACCCGTGAAGGTGCCTGTTGATATTCACAGGTCACTTCACTCCCTCTGCTATGAAAAACATCCCTATTCTGTGTGTGAGAGACCTCTTCCTCTGGACTAGAGCTCCACTTGCAACTTGTCTGACCTTTATATCTGCAGCTTGATGAGTTAAATCAGTGTCACAGCCCATGGAGTTGCAAGGTTACTTTGACAGAAGCACAGAGACACTGTCAGTTCTGGTTTTCATGCTTGAAGATCTCACCGCTCCCGTAAGAGGCAATTTGCACACCCTTCACTTGCAACACCTCAGAGCCGCAGAGAGAGCTCCCGGGGGGGATTTGGCTCTCCAAGGGACACCGGAGCTTGTTTCATTCGGGGTACGATCCTACGGGTGGCAGAAGCCTGAACTAAAACACCAGGCAGAGTCTTCTTTTCCCTTCTACCACCTCCAATTTCCAAAGCAATTGCTGGGGGTAGCTATTAAAACCCAAACAAATCCCAGGTGCCCCCCAAATAAAAGGCTAATTTAATTTAAAAAATTGATTTGCACTCTTGGTACAAGACTCTTGATTTTTTGTAACGTTGAGCAGTAGCACAAGAACAAAAAGAGCATCTAACACTGATTAACATCCGAGTCATGGATTGCTGGGGTATGTTCCGCCAGCTGAGTTTAGCTATTCAACTGGCACGGCAACTCCTCTACAATATTAAAGTTCCCCGGCGTAATTTGCCACTCCTCCAGTCATTTGTGCATATGCTCGGCACATGGTCCCAAAGCTTGCATGATGATTTTGCCATATATAAAAGGCACGCTGACTTCTCATCAATAAGATGCACATTGCTGTTTGACAAGAACAATGTGCTCAAAGAACAGCCTCACAATAGCTTCTATCAATCAAGCGCTCTGCGGAAAATCAAAAATGACAACGAAACCTCCAGCATTAAATAACCCACGGCGCTGGAAATTAATCAGGAATCTGGTGTGCTTGAAAAACAAATGTGTTTTTAATAAATTGGATTTGAGCATCACTTACAAGCCATGGATTAGCAGCTGAATGGAGGCTGCTTTGATTTGCACTGGTAAACTCCAGGGGAGCTTGCTCATGGACGTGTTCAAGCCATTGATGACACCGTCAGCCTGCTGGGCTCAGTGACATTTAAGCAGTGTGGACACTATTCTTTTTAATGGATACAGAATACATGTTTATTAAAAAACCTCAACAACCTAAATCTCTGATCCTGCTCCCAACTATCCCCAGACAATCCCGGGGTTATTAAGAAAATACTTCCCAATACGTAACAGTTCAACCCCAAGAGAAGAAGATGAAAGGGAATGAAGAGCGCATGATATGAATTAGTGAAAACTTGGGTGTGACTTGAAAAGGAAGAGATAAAACCTCTCCAGAAATAGCACCAAAGGTAAATGACTGCAGTGTTTTTAAGTTCTTGCTATAGAGCTACAATTACCACCCTCCTCTGGGCAAGTGGAGAATGAGTAACCTGTTTTCATAGCTTTTCCCTCTTGCTTCAAATTTCCAAAGCCCAGAATGAGAATGAAAATTGTTCATTCCATTATCTTTCTGCAGATTTGCTATCGACATGAAGCACACCCTCTCACCCCTCTCCTCTATCGAACACACAGAGTATTTCAGAGTCCCTTGGTTACCAGACAAAGGACTGAAACCCTATTGTTACTTAGAACACTCAGTGAGGTCAGGAAGACACTGAATACAATTCCTGGGACTTCTCTTTTGAAACTAGCGTCTGTGAGAAGAGTTTCAGCTACTAAGAACTAGAATCACAGAACATCAGGGATTGGAAGGGACCTCGAAAGATCATCTAGTCCAATCCCCCTGCCACAGCAGGGTCCCCTAGATCCAGTCACACAGGAACACATCCAGGCAGCTTTTAAATGTCTCCAGAGAAGGAGACTCCACAACCCCCTGGGCAGCCCCTTCCAGGGCTCTGTCACCCTCACCAGGAAGAAGTTCCTTCTCATATTGATGTGGAACCTCCTCTGTCCTAGCTCACACCTGTTACATCTTGTGCTATCATTGGGTGCCCCTAAGCAGAGCCTGGCTCCACCCTCCTGACACTCACCCTTCACGTATTTATCAACATTCATGGGGTCACCGCTCAGGCTCCTTTTTTCCCAGCTCAAGAGACCCAGCTCCCTCAGCCTTTCCTCATCAGGGATATGTTGTACTCCATCATCTTCGTGGCTCTGCACTGCTCTCTCTCCGATAGCTCTGTGTCCTTCTGGAACTGAGTGGCCCAGAACAAGTTTCCAGATGTAGAATATGCGTACAGTTGTGAATAGCACAAATGTAGATGGTTAGCCTGGTATTAGGGGAAGTCTTTTAGGGGAGCTTTTAATCTGTTCCACTGAGAGATGTCTTCTCTTCAGTGACTGAAAATGCAGAAGACGACTGCAACTCAGAATCATAATCTATTTAATTGTAACAGAAATATGCAGAAAATCAAAAAGCCAGTGTAAAGCAGAGTGAGGCTTCCAGTTATTTCCCATCCCATGAGAGCAGGAGGGCAAAACTAAGAGGTGACAAAATCAACAGAGTAGAGACAAAAAGGTATTTTAATAGATTTCTTCATTAATCTGAAAATCTCACTGACACAAGGTACCACTGAGTTATGAAGATTTGAAGGGCTCAAACCAAAGGTGTAGGTCTAATGGGAAGGAGGGTTTGAAACCAGATGATCTCTGAGGTACCTTCCAACCTAAACTACTCTGTGATTCTATTTTATCAAAATAGGTGGTTGCTATAAAATAGGTGGTTTGCACGTTACCAAAACTGCTCAGAGAAGACAACACATCTTCAAGCCTCAAGGTATAAACCCCATCCTGAGACTAAGAGGCTGAGGACAAACTCCTCCTAAGACACAAAGGGTAGATAATGGCTGGACTCAGTGATCTTAAAGGTCTTTTCCAACCTAAATGATTCTAGGAGTCAAGTGGCACAGGCTGCCCTCAAAGACAGCATCAGAAATTATACAGCTCACTGGTCTGGCCATCTCTGAACATCCCCATGTGCCTATCAAAGACTTTGGATTTGAATAGGAGGCTCATTCTTTTCGAGGATGATCGCCCCCAGCATCATTAGATGCAAAAGCAGGTACATTATCTAAAGTTGGTCTCATCTGTAACCATTAACTCCCATCGACTTCAGTGGGAAACATCTCTCTAGCCCATATAGGATTAGCCAACTTCAAAAAAGGGAAAAAGAAAGCCCAAGCTTGAGTGTTTAAATCCCACTGATCTCAGCCAGAGCTGGGAGCGTATCAAAAGGAAGAGCTGGACCTCTATCTTCTATGATTTCTTGCCCATCCCTGCCAATCGCAGGCATCCGGACCTCTTCTCGACAATTAGACTAATAATTAAGAAATAACAGCATAATGTAAATGGGGAGTTGCTGGCTAGCCCCGCTAACATCAGGGATAAATTGAGCAGTAATCTGCAAAGGATGTTATTGCTATTATAAAAATAAAGATCTGTCTCCCTAGCCAATCAATTCGGCAGATATATACCAACAATCACGTTGTTAAAAATGACTCCGATAAATTACCCGCTCTTCCATCTAATGGAGCTAGGAACAGCTGTGAGACAATTTAGAGCTGATAGAGCCATACGTCGGGAGCGCTTTTTCATCCTGATGCCTCTCCATTCCCTTCAAAGCTGTTGTACTGTAGCAGGCATCGTTGTTTAATGCACCCATGTGAAAACAGACTGTATTTCACACCGCGGGTTAGCAAAGTAATTTTGGCAGAAATGCTCAAGAATCTCTGCGTTTAATATGGGTGGAATAATTCAATTTCCTCCCTATTATTTCAGCTATGCAGTTACAATCTCCTTAATTCTTCATTAAACCCTCCAGGCTTGGGGAACGTTGCTGTGGTTTATGAGCTGCCATACTTCTTTCAAACGAACGGGGAAAGACGCACAGAGGAGCAGTTACAATCATGTATTTTTTAGTCAGACGTGCTAGTGATTTCAGCTAAATCACAGCAACTTAGCTCCTTGCTTTGGTCACGTGGCGTCTTCGTGCTGCTGGTGGCTGGCGCTTGGGCTGAATCACGGAGTGTTTCATGGCATTTATTTCTTCCTCTTGCATCTTCATTCTGGCCAGAAGCCACCAAGCGGCACCTCTCTGCCTGCACGTTCCTACCAGTGTGTTAGGTTTTGGAAGGGACAAAGTGAAAGGAGTGTTGTCCGTGCTGGCTGCTCTCTTGAGTCCTTACTGAAACAAATGAGGAAAATCCTCGTTGGGAAGAGCAGAGACCTTGACATCACCCATGTGGAGCCACTGCAGGGTCAGGACTCACATCTTGGGCCATCTGCTCCAATGAATTGCAAGGGAGAAGAGCTGATGGCCACTCAGTAGGGCTTCTCTGACCCTGGAATGTACCGTGACTATTGTCACAGAAATCATAGATACATAGAATGGTTTGTGTTTGGAAGGGACCTTCAAAGCTCATCCAGTTCCACTCCGTGTAGTTTGCAGGGACATCTTCTATTACAGCAGGCTCTGCCCCAAGATCCAACGTGACCTGGAATGTTTCCAGGGATGGAGCTTCTCCCAGATATCTGAGCAACCTGGGCCACGATCTCACCACCCTCATCCTTACATGTAGTACCCTCACTGAGCTCTGCTCTCCTGATTCTCAAGGCCCTGATGATGTTGCTTCTGCCTGGCTGTCAAACCAGTGCTGCTTTTTGATGCACGCAGAGCTGGAGAGCTAATTTTTCCACCTAGGCGCTATGTACGACAGTCTCGACTCTCTCAATGAAATTTAGACTGGTTTAAGTACAGAGGGACTCAGAAAGGCCCAGAGCTGCCAGCAAGCAGACGTTGCCACAATCAGCTTATGGCCTTCGGATGGGAATAAAGCTGAAAACAGGTTGGTCTGAAGTCTCATCTGTGTGCAAATGTGGCATCTCCTCATTTTCCATACAGGATGTGAACAAGTGGGACCTTCTTTTTCTGAAGCTGTGCAACTCTTGTGTTGGTTTAAATTAACTTTGCATGAACTTCGCCTTCTAATCTTGAAATTAGCTCCAACTTCCCTTGGCTCTTTCTAGTCTGCTCTACAGACATTGTCTTCTCCCTTGCCAACTTTAATTGCACTTTCAAAGCCACCCTTGCCTCCACAAAAAACACTCTTGTAGATTCGTCTGTAGATTGTCCCATCTCTCTTCACTTTCTTTTATCGATGTATGTCTCCTGCATTCATTTTTTCCCTCTCCATTTACCCACTTCCATCCAGTGTCCTCTGTCTTCATGGAAACCACTTTGGGAACCACTTTTGGTCAAAACTCTGCTTCATTTTCATCCCCCACCATGACCTATCCCTTGCACTTCTTGCTTTCTCTTGGCTTTTGTGACTTGGTGTCACTGTCACCTCTGTGGGGGTCCCTCAGTGCTTCTTCTCTCTGCAGCTGCCCCCTTCTTCCTCCCCCTTTTTATGTTATTTTGGAAATATTGGCTTTTTATACACATCAAGTGGTAGTTGTGGTCCAAGGCAGGTTTGAAACTGCCCTGTGCATCAATGGCTTGTGAGGATCTGTGTTATATTCTCCAGCCCAAGTCTTCTGACTTGCCTCTCCCACCATCTTTCTGAGGTCTCCATTTGCATACTATCTCACGTGGGGAGCACAAATGAGGTGACTTCTTTATCTGCTTTGACAGTCCTTATTTCATAGTCAGGGCCATGTTTATTCCATGGTTCATTTTCACCTCTCACTCATCTGCAGTTGTTTACAACTTCATTTGAATTTCCACTGGGGCACTTCAGAAACTGCAGAATTCAGATGGAGCTTCCCAAAGGACTCACTTTCCTCTAAACTCCTTCTATTACCTCTGTTAACTAATACACTTAATAACACCATTCTTTTTCCTGCATTCTGGCTGATTAAACCAAAGATTGTGTTTGACTTCCCTTCCCTCCCCTCTTCTAGTTTACGCTGCAAAAATCCACCCCTCCCTTATTTGTTCTGACAGCTAAATTACCTTCCCACCTTCCCTAAATCAATATGCCACCGTCTATCGTTGCTTCATCAATCCCTAAAATTTTGCTATGGCAGCACCGATGACAAGGCACAAACTACTCCTGGAGCAAAGTGTGTTGAGACATGCACCCGATGCTGAGACACTCATCAGTCACAAGCATCCTGGTCTACGTCCTGTATTGCCCAGACCCCCTAGACACGCTGAGGTGCTTCACTTGCTTTTCTTTGCTTCTGAGGAATGCAAAGGTACAGAGGATAGAATCATAGAACCATTAAGGTTGGAAGAGATCTACAAGATCATCCAGTCCAAATGTCAACCTGACCCCATCATGCCCATGAAATCCTGTCCCCCAGGGCCACATCTACATGGTTTTTGAACACTTCCATGGCCAGGGACTCCACCCCCTCCCTGGGCAGCCTGTTTCAACCCCTGACCACTCTGTCAGGGAAGAAAATTTTTCTTACATCCAATCTAAGCCTCCCCTGGCACAACGTGAGGCCTTTTCCTCTTGTCCTGTCACTAGTGACCTGGGAGAAGAGACTGATCCTGACCTCTCTACAGCCTCCTTTCGGGTAGTTGTGAAGAGCAATAAGGTCTCCCCTCAGCCTCCTTTTCTTGTGCTTCGTCTTTGGGTTCTGCTCGGTGTTGTCAGCCAGGGAAAAGCAATCCTGTAATCGTATAATGGATTCCTGATTTCACTGTAAGTGCCTCGGCGCATCTATTTCGGGCGAGGTACATCTATTTTTCTGCAAAACACTCAGTAAGTTGTTTCGTGATGAGGAGAGTGACAAATAGTAGTAATAATTTCAAATGTCTGCTGGCAGAAAGCGGCAGCTCCTACACGCACTCAACCCAGATACAGTTATCTCTGAGTGTAGGAGGTGTTTCAGACTTAATTCCACCTGGACCACACTGTTCCCAGAGCTGTATTTGCTGCTCCTGTGAGTGGGTAATTTAAGTAATAATGATGTAACCTAGACAATCTGCCTTGTGACCACTTTAGCCCGTCGTTCTGCCTTTCACTTTGCTTTCGGTCCAACTTTTCTAACATGTCTGCCCATCAAAGACGTCTCTCTCGGAAGCAAGCCAAGAACAGCCGGAGAGGATCACAAGTGTCAGTGGAATCCTGTTGCCATTAGGCCAGCACAGCAGGTGTACTCTACATGGCCATGCTTGATATATTCAGCAAAACAGCAGGTGCACCATCCATGAACATAACTTTAACTCTCAGTAGCAACCAAGCAGTTAAGATACCCAGAACAAGAGTGGTGTAATGAACGAGTGAAATGAGGAGAGGGAGGAGGCAGAGCAACAGTGTTCCTGTTCGTTGCATTGATGCTGAGCCAAGGTAACACTGATTTAGAGATTAGATTTGGTAATACTGTTCCATAATGTATACCCTAACCCGCTGGTCTGAGTATCACAACATCACTGAATCGTGTTCCTCTAGTTCTGTCACTTCCTACTTGGGAGGAGAGACTGATGTTCCAATGTCCCAAATTTAAAACCCACCTAGACATGTGCGACTTGATCTACAAGGGACCTTGAAAGATCATCCAGTCCAATCCCCCTGCCAGAGCAGGACTACCTAGACCAAGTCGCACTGGATCTAGGTGATCCTGCTCTGGCAGGAAGATTGGACTGGATGATCTTTTGAGGTCCCTTCCAATCCCTAATGTTTGGTGATTCAGTGATTTCAAGGAGTTGTTGAGAGAGAGAAGCTCCCCCGAGCCTCCTCAGAGAAAAATTGAATCACAGAATGGTTAGGTTGGAAAGGACCTCAGAGGTCATCCCGTTCCAACCTTCTGCCATGGACAGGGACATCTCTTACCAGACCTGGTTGCCCAGAGCCCCATCCAACCTGGCCTTCAACACTGCCAGGGATGGAGCAGCCACAACCTCCCTGGGCCTCAGCACCCTCACAGGGAGGAATTTCTGCCTCAGATCTCATTTACATCTCCCCTCTTTTAGTTTGAACCCATCCCCCTCGTCCTATCACTAGAATCCCTTCTAAAAAGTCCCTCTCCAGCTTTCCTGTGGGCCCAGGCTAAACAACTCTTGCAGTTCCCTCAGCCTCTCGTCATTTACATGGGCTGACTTGTCCCCACGGGCAGTGCAGGGTGACCGGCTGCTCCAAGGGCATTGCTGAACAGAAGGTTAAGTTAGGTGAAACTAGAGAACTCCTTCACAGCAGGAGTCAAAGATCAGCTCCCCAGATTGTCTGGTTTGAAGTGGAGATGGAGATACCTCACAAAGAATATTTGTTGCCAGCACAACCACTGTACACGTGCTCCGGTCTCGACGGAGATGTCTCCGTGTGCACAGTTAAGCGCTCTGCTGTATATGAAAGTGCTGGATTCTAGATCATGTCATGTTAGATATCATTATGACCCTGGATGATGTGCTCCAGCTTAACAGACTGTGCCATCCTAATGTTACGTGCTGGGAACACGCGGCAATTTGTCAAGGCAGTTAGTCAGGCAAAGCAATAAATTACATAAAATAAACCAGAGCTCTTCTCATAGCAGCTACTTTGGGCTGTTTTTTTTATTTGCAGCTGCAGTTGGGAAGTAACTAATGGAGGCAGAACAAAGTGGACATCCCCAGAATGGATGCGCTGCTGCTAAATTTCATGTCGTGCTACCACCACTTGCTTTCAAACCCCAAAATGCAAACACAAAGTCACCTCTGGGAGGAAAAGACCAGCGGACTTCACCTCTTCCTACTGATTTCAGGACCTGCCCGGACAGGAGCGCAAGAACAAATATCCCAACTCCAACAACAGGTGTATCTTGTTCAACACCCTGCATCTGAAATTAAACACCCAAACAAGTTGGCTTTCCTGGCCTCTAGAAATTTGCAGATAATGAGTTTTCTGGCTCTTAATTCACATTTTAGTGTTTAGTAACCTCTGGTGGCTTTTACCCACTCCTGCTTTTCTGAGCTCCTACAAATCCTGGCCGTGGTGGGGTTGGGTTGATGGTTGGACTAGATAATCTTGAAGGAGGGTTTGGGATCTCTCCAAAGCAGAGGCTCCACAACCTCTCTGGGCAGCCTGGGCCAGGGCTCTGGTACCTTCAAGGGACAGAAGTTTTACCTCAAGTTCAGGTGGATCTTCGCAGGTTCCAGTTAGTGCCCATTGCCCCTCATCCTACACTCGACCTTGCTGAACTTCATTTGATTCCTCTCCACCCAACTCTCCAGCCTGTCCAGGTCGCCCTGAACAGTAGCACAGCCTGACGGTGTGTCAGCCACTGCATCTCATTCTGGTTGTCAGCAAACTGGATGGGGGGACACTGTCCCTTCACTCAGGTCACTGATGGATACAATGAACAGGACTGGACCCAGTCCTTACCCTTGGATCCAGCCCTATAGCTAGATTCTGCACCACCAATCACAACCCTCTGACCTCTGTCCTTCAGTCAGTTCTTAACCCACCTCATTGTCTGTCTGACCCACACTTCCTAAGAGTACTGAAGACGTCACAGGAGACAGTTACAGGAACAAGTGGAAAAGCCAAACGGATCGAGAGCCAGGAGCTTCAGAAGATCCTGCCTGCTAGGTGGCAGTAGGGCCTTTTTAAATGGGATTTGGGGCAATAGCATCATCAAAGAGCTTCATTTAGTGGCCAGGAGCACACACTAGCACAGGATCATAGAATCATAAAGGTTGGAAGAGACCTAAAAGATCATCTGGTCCAACTGTCAACCTCATCCTTCCCACTAAACCCTGTTCCCCAGGGCCACATCTACTAGTTTTTTGAATCCCTCCAGGGCTGGTAACTCCACCTCCGCTCCCTGGGCAGCCTGTTCCAACCCCTGACCACTCTGGCAGGGAGGAAATTTGTCCTGATGTCCAACCTAACCCTCCCCTGGCACCACTTGAGGCCATTTCCGCTTGTCCTATTGCTAGTGACTTGAGAAAAGAGACCAACCCCCGCCCCTCTACAACCTCTTTTCAGGTAGTCCAAGAGCAATGAGGTCTTCCCTCAACCTCCTTTTCTCCAGACAAAACAACCCCAGACTAAACATCCCCAGCCGCTCCTCATCAGACCTGTCCTCCAGGCCTTTCCCCAGCTCTGCTGCTCTTCTCTGGACCTGCTTGAGCCCCTCAATGTTCTTCTTGTATGGAGGTGCTCAAAACTGACCCCGTAGTCAGGACAAGACCTCACTGGTGCTGGGTACAGGGGAATACGGGGGAGTACAGCTACGTAACACTGGCGTTTGCTAGGAGAAGGTAAAGCTAACAGCAACAAGCCTGTGGCGAGGGCTGTAAAGGCACTGAGATGCCTTAACAAGAAGGCTAATGTTACAGATACCGGAAACAAATCAGACCTTGGGGGTTTGTGTGATACCAAACAAGGCAATAAAACTAGTGATTATGGCTCAGAAAAAAAATGAACAATTTGTAAATATTCTTTTTTAATAGGCAGAAGGAAGATTTTGTCTTCATAGCTGACCGTGATGCGGAAGCACTTCCCATTTTAAGAGTGACTAGGAAGGATGTTCAACAGCAACTATCAAACATACTTGTGTTGATGGGCCATATAACTAGCTCTTCAAAGTATTAAAAAACTGGCTGCAAAGGGCCCTAAACCATTAACAACTGGTTTTTCATAAACCTTGTCATACTGGGGAAGTTCTAGAGAACTGGTGAGAGTTCACCTGGTACAAATGCACTGCGGGATAAACAGGGTGGCCTCAACATCCCCTGCTCAGTCTGACTTACCAGTGGGGGATACAATTATAGACAGGCTGATTTGGGCTGCAATCAGCAGAGGCTTTTAGGGAGGCAGGGTAATTATGGCAATCGATGGGCTTGTGTGGAAAACAGCTCTCATCAAAGAAATTTAATTTTTTGTACTGGTCTGCAGGTTTGGAGGGGAAAATTGATGGTGTTGGAGTAACAGATTTACCACAAGACTCTGATGGGCAGGTGCTGTGACAATTTAAGACCTGGTTCCTCTCAGCTGCCCATTCCGTACCTCTCCGCTCCAGAGTACGGCTTACAAAGGCCACGTGCATGAATGATGCTGTCACTGTTCAGGCTCTTGATCAGGAAAATGGTGGAAAAGGCAAAACAACTCCTGGTTGTGTTGGCAGGTGACTCCAACATTGAAGAATTTGGCAATGACCAAGCTGGACTGACCTGCTGAGATGGTCTGACTTGAGCCAGCCTGCGAAAGGAACCAGTGCAAGCCCTTGCATCCAGCTCTGAGAGTGTAGGTCATGCCAGCAAGACAGGAGACATAGTTTGTGATGCCAAGGCAACAACAAAAACTCACCCAAAGGGGAGTCTACAGCATGAAGCTGTAGCTGGAAGAGAGGAACACTGTCCCTGGCTAAACAAGCAGGGAGCAGGAATGAAAGAAAGGAATGGGGGTCCTGGTGGCCAGCAGGATGACCAGGAGCCAGCAATAGTCCCCTGTGGCCAAGAAGGCAAATGGCATCCTGGGAGGTGGATCAAAATGGTGATGGTTAGCAGATCGAGCGAGATTCTCCTCCCCCTCTACTCTGCCTGGTTGAGACCACATCTGGAATTTTGTGTCCAGTTCTGGGCCCCTCAGTTCCAGAAGGACACAGAGCTCCTGGAAAGAGACCAGCACAGAGCCACAGAGATGATGGAGGGGAGCATCTCCCTGATGAGGAAAGGCTGAGGGAGCTGGGTCTCTTGAGCTTGGAGAAAAGGAGACTGAGGGG
>JAOXOE010000001.1:862811-882435 GCA_028565055.1 Phoeniculus purpureus
CTAGGTGATCCTGCTGTGGCACGGGGATTGGACTGGATGATCTTCAAGGTCCCTTCCAGTCTCTAATGTTCTGTGATTCTATGATCTTTCAGACATTATTTTGTAGGAAGTACATTGGGTGATTCTGCTGTGGTGGCAGGGGAGATCGGACTAGACGATCTTTTGAGGTCCCTTCCAATCCCTGATGTTCTATGATTCTGTGATCCTTTGCGTTTATACAGCACCGTGAAGTTCTTTATCTTATGCCTGAAGACTCTACTTCAGCTTAGTGTATATCATTACCCCATGGTATAGGCTAACCTATGAGCTTATCCTACAGCTCAGACCACGGACCAGGTCCTGGCATTTTTTGATTTCATAGAATCACAGAACATGAGGGATTGGAAGGGACCTCAAAAGATCATCTAGTCCAATCCCCTTTCCCAGTAGCTAATTAGGTTATGCCAACTGAGTACTGCCCCTTTTGCACAGGATTTGCTTTACTTGCCTTATCGGAGTTTTTCTTCCAATTGCTTGCCAATTAAGTGCAGGCTGGGGTGCTGATCACTGGCACCCACCAAGGATTTAAAACCACAGTTGGGAGCAGAGGTTTCAGTGAAATTTGTATGTGTTTACATCACGCCTGAAGTTGGCCTGATCCTGCATTCCTGCTGATGCAGCTGGCATCTCCAGAGTCACAAGAAGTAAAGGATCAGGCCTATCACATAATACAAAGTCCACAAGCAGCTATTTGGTATATTTTTACCACTATTACTCATGCAATATGGTTTTAACTCCCTATGCAGCGCAACACACTACATTTAGCACAAGTGGGGCCATCCTGAACACTGAGCACTTACGGGTCACAATGAGACAGAGGCTGATAATCGAGAAAAATTAGATATAAGACAGACATTGGACAGTGGGATGTTTGTCTCTAAGTAGTATAATGTTACTGGAATATTTATTGTTGTAAATACACTTCACTGAATCACAGAACAACAGAACATCAGGGATTGGAATAGACCTTGAAAGATCATCTAGTCCAACCCCCCCTGCCACAACAGGATCACCTTGATCCAGTCACACAGGAACATATCCAGGAGACTTTTAAATGTCTCCAGAGAAGGAGACTCCACAACCCCCCTGGGCAGCCCCTTCCAGTGTTCTGTCACCCTCACTGTGAAGAAATTGAAGAAGTTCCTTCTCATATTCATATGGAAGCTCCTGTATTCTAGCTCACACACATTGCCCCTTGTCCTATCATTAGATGCCACTGAGCAGAGCCTGGGTCCATCACCCACACACCCACCTCATCCTCACACCCACCTTCCACATGTTTATAAGCATTAATAGGGTCTTTATTTCTCTAAGCTAAAGACTGAAGCAAAAGATCCATCCCCTGGTGCCTGAAAGCTGCCATCTGGCTCTTCCCGTAACAACTGCAACACAACGTCAGAACTCTCTGAAGCAAGCAACACCCCTCCTATGTCTCCATACAAGTTTTATCTTACACATAGCAGCTGTTGCCTAGAGACGTCCCTGGCTAGAGCAGAAGTTTGCAGCTTTTCACTGGAGCCCTTGTTGCCTTATGCTACTCATGCGAGCAAAAATAGAGAGACCTTGGTAAATGCAAACAAAAACCAGTCACAGAAATCAGCTGCTCCAACTATTCCATCTAAAACTGATCAGTGTGATTAAGGAGGCTGGTTGCATTATGTTTTTCCAGTGTTATCTTGAAAAAAATAAGTAACGTAGAAAGTTCTCTGTTAAAAGAAAACCTGCATGCTGCCAACCACCATCACAGAACATTAGGGATTGGAAGAGACCTCGAAAGATCCTTTGCCAAAGTACGTAGGAGCCACTGGCCCAAATGGTGACTTTGCTAGGTTGCATGAAGTCCTACTTGGTTTTTAAGAAGCAAACTTAATTTCAAAATAATAATTTCAAAAGAGAAACGGTAATCTTTATTAATTTGATGTTAATTAAATCTAAATAGTAATCTTAATTTTTATCTAAATTTAAATCTAACTGTAATCTAGTAATTTCCATTTAAATCAGTAGTCTGAAAGCTAAAACTTTCAGAATTAATGCATGACTTCAGATGATTTGGAAATAGTTCTCTTGACAGCTACGACATAAGTCATAGAATCACAAAGCATTAAGGATTGGAAGGGACCTTGAAAGATCATCCACTGCAATGCCCCTGCCGCAGCAGAATCACCTAGATTCAGTTGCCCAGAAACACGTCCAGGCGGAGTTTAAACATCTCCAGAGAAGGAGACTCCACAATCCCCCTGGGCAGCCCCTTCCAGGGCTCTGTCACCCTCACCGGGAAGAAGTTCCTTCTCATACTGATGTGGAAGCTCCTGTGTTCCAGCTCACACACATTGCCCCTTCTCCTACCTTTAGATGCCACCGAGCAGAGCCTGGCTCTATCCTCCTGACACCCACCCTTCACATATTTGTCAACATTAATGAGGTCACCCCTCAGTCCCCTTTTCTCCAAGCTCAAGAGACCCAGCTCCCTCAGGCTTTCCTCATCAGGGAGATGCTCCACTCCATCATCTCTGTGGCTCTGCGCTGGACACTCTCCCCAGCACCTTCTCCAACTATCTCCCATAAAGCAAACACAGTTCTTCACAGGACCTCCTAGAAAGTGAAAGGGAAGATGGAAATTCCCTTTCTGCTTCTCAGCTCTGAATTAAAGTCGCCCTGAGAATTCTTAATTCTGCAAGAAAAATACGTGTGCTCACTACCCACAGCAGCAATAGGTTTGTTTCTTGCAAATTCCATCCTGGTGGATTGAACTAGACGATCTTTCAAGATCCCTTCCAATCCCTGATGTTCTGTGATTGTTTCCTAATTGCATTGTGATTCTTTTCCTGAAGCGTTTTCCATGTCACTGTTCAACAGTAGATGGAGCAGTGGATCATTACTGTATTCGAGGTTTGTGTCAATTATTGCAGAACTTTCCATCTACTGACTTACTAGACTGCACAAGTGAAAAAAAAAAAGACAGTAATTGTTGGAGCTTTTAGAATGATGATGCAAACTGAAAGAACATCAGGAACCCAAACTCATTTGGGCAAATTAATAATACTAGCCTGCTCTGCCCTGGTGAGACCACAGCTGGAATCTTGTGTCCGGTTCTGGGCCCCTCAGTTCCAGAAGGACATAGAACTACCAGAGAGAGTCCAGCACAGGGCCACAGAGACAATGAAGGGATTGGAGCGTCTCCTTGATGAGGAAAGGCTGAGGGAGCTGGGTCTCTTGAGCTTGGAGAAAAGGAGACTGAGGGGTGACCTCATTCATGTTGATAAATATGTGAAGGGTGAGTGTCAGGAGGATGGAGCCAGGCTCTGCTTAGGGGCACCCAATGACAGGACAAGGAGTAGTGGGTGTCAACTGGAGCAGAGGAGGTTCCATATTAATCTGAGAAGGAACTTCTTCCCCATGAGGGTGACAGAGCGCTGGAAGGGGCTGCCCAGGGTGGGTTGTGGAGCCTCCTTCTCTGGAGACATTTAAAAGCCACCCGGAAGATGTTCCTGTGCAACTTGGTCTAGGTGATCCTGCTGTGTCAGGGGCATTGGACTGGATGATCTTTCGAGGTCCCTTCCAATCCCTAATGTTCTGTGATTCTGTGACTCTGTGAATGGTTCCTCTGTGTAGGGCATTTGCAAGACCATTAGTGAATACCTGCACCCAGGTCTGACATCTGCACTTTGCAAAGGGTGTTACAAGATGATAAGGGCAAAGAAAAGAGCAAGAGCCGTGTAAAATACCTGCCTTTCCGTGAGGCAGTTGAGAAGCACAGTCTTATTCCTGTCTGCAGACTGTGCCCTTGCATGAACTCCCTGTTAGCTCTGTAAATGCTGCATTAGACTGTGTCTTCAAGAGCAAGGTCCAGGAAAGCAGCAAAGACTTTCCCCATCCTTCCCATTTCTGTATTCCAGTTTGAATATTTACTTCAGCCTCGCTGAAATGCTTTTAGGAGCCTGATGCTTTAAAATGTGGAGTATGTCTCCATAGCTCGGTGGAGAATTCACGAGAGACAGCACAATATGTACTCAGGAAAGGCAGTTCTCAAAAGCCACACTTCTTCTGGTACTTGATCTGCAAAGCCTGGATCTTGTATGAATCTCCAACACGCTGTGTTCTACTCGACAGGCAATAAACTATGTCTGGAAGTAGAGAGAGTAAAGTTGTTCCCCTGCTTGGATCTTGGCTCCAGACATTTGAAGAATGTCTGAGTAACAAACTCCTCAGCTATGGCTGAGTTTTGTTTCTTTACTCACAAAAGGTGAAAACAGAACAGAGCTGCTTTGGGTAGGGACAGAGAACTCGGTCAGAATTTGGACCAAGAGCCAGACAGCACTGGAATAATGAAAGGGCTGGATGATGGTCGATCTGTTCTTCTGCCATTTGTTCATAGGTGTTCCTGGTGTTACTTCCCCCCACAAAGTACATATAACTGCAAACCCAACACCAGAGCAGTCAATGATCCTACCAAAGTTATAGGATTAGTTGTTTTCACACTAATTAGGACCAATTTCTTCCCCAAAGGGATTGTCAAAGCCTGGACCAGGCTGCCCAGAGCAGTGCTGCAGTCCCCGTGTCTGGAATCACAGTACCACAGAACATTAGGGATTGGAAGGGACCTCGAAAGATCAGCCAGTCCAATCCCCGTGCCACAGCAGGATCCCCTAGATCAAGATGCACCGGAACATATCTAGGCAGGTTTTAAAGTGTGGAGATGTAGTGTGAGGGACAGAGGTTAGTCAGGACTTGGCAGTGCTGGGAATGGTTGGACTCGATGAGCTTCAGGGTCTCTTCCAAACGAAATTATTCTGTGATTCTGTAATTTGGACAAAAGATTCTGCTGTTTTATGAATGACATGGTCTCAGAATAGCAAAGGGCACTGAAGGGTCATTTCCAACAATTCCAATAGTAGGAGAGTAATTAGAACAAGTCAACAAACGTTAAGGGCAACACTTTGATCCTAGAGCATTTCCCGTTTCTAGTGCACAAACCTTCCGTAGGCAGAATCCTCAGAGACAAAACTTAACTGTGCTGAGCTGCTGTGACTGTCTCAGGGATAGGAAGGAGGTTAAGGGATAAAGTAATTAGACAAACTGACAAAGTTGGAAGAAACAGGCAAGTTCTGGTGGTCCCCAGCTCTCCTGGAGGTCATGTGAAATCATATTGAATCATAATAATGGAATTTCTCAGATTGGAAAAGTCCTTTTTGATCATCGCATCCAACCATGAATTCAACTGTCCCAAGGCCACTGCTAAACCCTGTCCCTGAGCTCTAGATCTCCACGACTGGGAAACACGTCCAGGGATGGAGATTCAACCCTTCCCTGGGCAGCCCCTGCCAAGGCCTGATTGCCCTTTCCATGAAGTTTTTCCACATCTCCAACCTAAACTTCCTCTGGTGCAACATGAAGCCATTTCCTCTTGTTCCATGACTTGTAGGTGCTGGAGTGGGTCCAGAGGAGCAGTGAGGCTGGGGAAGGAACTGGAAAGAAGGTCTGACGGGGAGAGGCTAAGGGAGCAGCTTGGGGAAGAGAAGACTCAGGGAGGAACCTTCTCCCGCTCTCCAACTCCCTGAAGGGAAGATGTAAACAGGTGGGAGTTGGGCTCTTTTCCCAGACAACTAGCACCAGGACGAGAGGACAGGACCTGAAGCTGCCAGGGGAGTGTTAGATTGGATGTTAGGAAGCCCTTCCTCCTGGAAAGGGTGATCAGATAGTGTTTATTGTGAGAAGATACCAACTCCACTTCTCTATCTCTACAGCTGTGGGTCCAAAAGCCTGTGTCCTATGGAGGAATCAGTTGTTCAGTGAGGATACTACTTTGCTTTGCCACACAGGGACATGAGGTGTAAATTAGGATGCCCCTGGTGCATTCAGTAAAGCTATGAAGACTTTCAGCAGCTGAGCACCTGGCTCATTCATTTGCAAACTGTTCCAGGATTAGTAGAGGTTAAGCATGATCCAGAAATGTCAGATGTCACAGCAGTACATTCAGAGATAATAAACTTTAAGAAGAAAGTTCCCTTAAAATACCAGCCTCTCACTCAGCAGTGCTCATTTAAGAGTTTAAAGGATGCTGCACATTACTGGCCCATAAATAATAGTAATGAAAAGGTCAGGCAACCTGTTAGGAAAATCTTGCTGTTGGGTGAGTGAGCCTGTCGAATCAGAGACAGGATGAAAACCCAGTCTTAGAGCTGCGGTCCATTTGTGTCTGGGCCACCCCAATTCATGCTGCCAAACTCTGTCCTTGCTTAACTTAAACTGCAGTGCCTGAACAATGTGGTGGAGTTGAGTCAGGCACAACTTATGCCTGTTTTTTCCCCGGTGAGAGTAGCAAGGTCTTTAAGAAGAATGTGAAATGGAAAAATGAAGAAGCCAACATAATCTAATATTTCCTGTTTCACGAGAACAAGTGTTATGAGGAGCAGCTGAGGCAACTAGGATTGTTTAGTCTGGAGAAGAGAAGGCTGAGGGGAGACCTTACAGCTCTCTACAGCTACCTCAAAGGAGGTTGTAGTGAGATGAGTGTTGGTCTCTTCTCCCAGATTCCTAATAACAGGACGAGAGGAAATGACATCAAGTTGCATCAGGGGAGGGTTAGATTGGATCTTAGGAAGAAGTTCTTTGCTGAGAGAGTGGTTCGAGCACTGGAACAGGCTGCCCAGGGAGGTGGTGGAGTCCCTACCCCTGGAGGTGTTTAAAAACCGAGTAGCTGGAGCACTTGAGGCCATGGTCTAGGGGTTAGGGAGATGTTGGGATGAGACTTGGGCTTGGTGATCCTGGAGCTCCTTTCCAGCCATGATGATTCAGTGATTCTATGATAAGGCAACAACAGACTCCAATCTCCTAATTCTCCTCTACCCATCAGAATAAAAACAAATGTAATAAAAATATGAGTTCCTACAGATGATCCAACACATTTTTTGCCTGTACTGGCAGAAATCAGCATCTCTTCTTTTTTTTCTTCTTTTCTTCCCCCCCCGCCCCGTTGCTTCCAAATCTGAATATCTATGGGAAATAAAAAGGGAGTGAGAATTTACAGGAGGTTTTTTATTTTCCCTGTTAGATTGCAATAAAGATTAGGTAGGTCAGTGCTGTGCTGTTCAAGAGTTTATTTACTTCACGCTGTGATTTCTCCTTGAAAGAGTAAGGGCAAAGTAACCTTTGCATCTTCAAAAGCTCTGGCACTGCTGTGATTACTCCGAGAGAAATTTGTATATTGTTAGGTTGGCAGCAAACTGTTCAGTCCCGCAAGAGATTCAGCTAATAGCTCAGGTGAGCTGAGAAGAGCTCCAGTTACTTGGACGTTTCTATGCCGCATCTCATTAATTAATCTGCTCCAGCTCCCTCTTTCTGAACCATTGTAGGTTCCCTGCTTATACAGTCTTATCGACCTGACCCTGGGGAAAATCAATTCTTGTAATCTATCTTATTACATTTAAATATATGTACAGAGCACGATACGGTGCAGCAGCAGCGGGGCTTGGAAGAGGCAAGCAAAAATGTCTGGGATGGAGGAGAAGAAGGAGGAAGAGCAGGTAAATCCTGCAGGTCTGCCCTGATTTGGTTTTTCCAAGTTCATACCATTATAAAGGTAGAATGAGGTCTTTGGTAAAAGGGACATACTGCTGCTTATGTCCAGTGTGGTGCAAGATCAAGCTGGGGACGTGGGTGCCCCGAAATCCACGGCACATCTCACAGCCTCGTCTAAGGATCCTGAAGTCCGGCAGATCACAGAATCACTTTTGTTTGAAGAGACCTTTCAATTAATCAAGTCCAACTGTTGACCCAGCACTGCTAGGTCATAGAATCAGAGAATCATTAGGGACTGGAAGGGATCCAATCCCCCTGCCACAGCAGGATCACCTAGACTAAGTCACACAGGAACACATCCAGGCGGGTCTTAAACGACTCCAGTGAAGGAGACTCCACAGCTCCCCTGGGTAGGAACCTCTAACCTGTGTCCATCAGCACCAGGGCCACATCATGCTTTTAACTCTTGATGTCCCTGCTGTTTGGGCCAAAAATATGGAATCATTTAGGTTGGGAAAGACTTTTAAGATCATCGAGTCCAACCAAGAACCCAACTGTCCCAAGGCCCCTGCTAAACTCTGGCTCTCAACTCCAGATCTTCACAACTGGGAAACCCAGCCAGGGATGGTGATTTAACCCCCTGCCTGGGCAGCCTCTGCCAAGGCCTGAGGACCCTTTCCAGGAAGAAGCTTCTCCTCAGGGCCAGCCTAAACTTCCCCTGGGGCAACTTGAGGCCATTTGCTCTGGTCCTATCACTTGTTACTGGCAGAAGAGACCAATGTCTGTTTACTGCTGGGAAATTTGTCCCTGTACGAAAGGATTGTGGATAACCAAAAGCAGGAATTATATTGTCCCCAAAAGAGAGACACTAGATCCTATAGTCATTACTTTTATCTTCATTAAGTGCGAGGAGTAACAGACCATCAGGACATTAGAAGTCTGTGTACAGGCACCACAATAACAGAGGGTGGGTATGGACAGGCTGATGTACGGAACACATGGAGTTGGTGAGATGATTTTTGTTTAAAAGCAGTGAATTCCTTGAAAGAGTCCAAAAAAAAAGCCCTGGACACCATCCATCTCAGTAAAGACAGCACAGAGCGCTCATGTCTGGTGGTGTCTCATTTCCACTGGAGGTGGGAAATGGGTGAGGCTCAACCCAGAAAAGCTTTCCTGTGACCCAGAACCGTCCTGGGGCAGGACAAAGTGGGTGCAGATGCCCAGGATTAGGCTGGTCTACACCCAAACAATGTGACACCTCCATTTTATAATGAGAATCTGTGGCAGAGAGGTACCTTTCAGCCTTCTCCTCCTTTACCCCTCTCTTTTGTTTTCTCTTCTTATGCCAACTTTAGAGAAAAGGGAGAGGAAGATCTGAAAGCTTTGCTTTGGCTTCCTTCCCTGCGACAACAGACGCAATGACAAATCCGAGATGCTGCCAGCCCTCCTTCAAGGGCTGGATTGATGTCCCTGCCTCGTGGCTAGACCCAGCTGGGAGAAGGGGAATTAGGCCTTGTCTTTCAATTACCGCTGTTTTGCTCAGGGCCGCACGGCGAAGCCTCCCAGCGGAGAAGTCCTTCTTGCCGCTTATAATCTCTGGACTGTATTTGAAAATAAAGCTTTTAATTAAAACTGGCGTTTCTCAGCTTCCCACTGGCAGCCGACATCTGCCTGCAAAGAAAAATCTTCTGTGACACTTGCGGAACAGGAGCCCAGTGTTCGAGGGAGCAAACGAATTCCCCACTCTCCTGCCATCAGATGAGATGCGAAAGACAAGCTCCTCACTGCTGACATCCATCAAAGATCCGGTGGCATTTTGCAGCACCAAGGGGGTTAACCCCAGTGACCTGGCTGGATTCCAGCTCAAGCCATCTTCATCTCAATTCCCACCTTCTTCCAGTTCCTTAGGTGACATGTTCCCCTTTCTCTTCCCCTTCCCCTTCCCTTCCTCTGTCATTGGGATGCAAAGAATTCAACAGCTGCTTGGTCACCTCAAAGGTGACAGCATTTCTTAGGAGCTTCCTTCTACCTCAACCCAAAAATCATGGAGTCACCAAACGACTGACTGGCTGGGGGGCGTTGGAAGTGACCTCTGGAGATCATCAGATCCAACTCCCTGTGCCAGAGCAGGGTCACCCAGAGCAGGTTGCCCAGAATGATGTCCGTGTGGGTTTGGGATCTCTGCAGAGCAGGAGATTCCACAACCTCTCTGGGCAGCCGGGGCCAGCCTCACTGGAAAGAAGTTTCTCCTCAGGTTCAGGTGGAACTTCCCATTTATGCCCGTTGCCCCTTGTCCTGTCACTGGGCACCACTGAGCAGTCTGGCTTCATCCTCCTGCTTCCACCTTTTAGCTGTTGCTCAGATCCCTCCAGCTGAACAGCTCCAGGGCTCTCAGTGGTTCCTCGACACAGAGACACCCCAGTACCCCCGGCTGTTAGAATCCAGGGCCAGCAGGTTGCTCCCACTCTGCTGCCAAAGCTCAGAGCCCACAGCAGTGCATTGTGGGTCAGGATGGCCGAGCGGTCTAAGGCGCTGCGTTCAGGTCGCAGTCTCCCCTGGAGGCGTGGGTTCGAATCCCACTTCTGACAGCTCATTTTGGGGCTGCCTGGGGTGGGAGACCCAGTCGCCAGCATCTCTCACCAGCCACTGGTGTTCCTTAAGGGCGCTGAGAATTGGAGCCACTGCTGTTTAAAGTCGCTATTTTGGATGAGGGGATTGAGCGCATCCTCCCTCAGTTTGCAGTTTGCACCAAGTTGGGTGGTTGTAGTAGAGAGATCTCCACAGGCTGGATCAAGGCCGATTGTATGACTGTGTCCTGCATTTGGGAGACAACAACCCGAAGCAAAGCTGCAGGTTTGGTGGGGGTTGGGGGGAGAGTGGCTGGGAAGCTGCTTGGCAGAAAGGGACTAGGGGTGATGATTGATCATCAGCTAAAAATGAGACAGCAGCTGGTTGAGGTGGCCAAGAAAGCCAGGTGGCTTCCGGGCTTAGATTAGAAACAGTGTGGCCAGTAGGAGTAGGGAGGTGATTGTCCCCCTCTACTGGGCATTGGGGAGGCCACAGCTCGAGTATTGGAGTCAGGTTTGGGCACTTCAATGAGGGGCTGCAGCAGGTCCAGGGAAGGGCAATAAGCTTGGGGAAGGGTCTGGAGAACAAACCTTGTGAGGAGCAGATGAGGGAGCTGGGGCTGGTTAGTCTGGAGAAAAGGAGGCTGAGAGGAGACCTTCTCACTGTCTGGAACTGCCTGAACTTCAGGAGGTTAGACAGAGCTGAGGGTTGGTCTCTTCTCCAAAGGAACAAGTGATAGGGCTGGCCTCAAGTTGCCCCAGGGGAAGTTTAGGCTGGCCCCGAGGAGAAACTTCTTCCTGGAAAGGGTCATCAGGCCTTGGCAGAGGCTGCCCAGGTGGGCGGCTGAATTGCCATCCCTGAACATGTTTCAAAGTCATGGAGATCTGAAGCTAAGGGCCAGGGTTTAGCAGTGGCCTTGAGACAGTTGGGTTCATGGTTGGACTCCATCTTTAAGGTCTGTTCCAACCTGAGTGATTCTACGATTCTGTGTTGTCAGAGTCTTCAGCAGCTGATAGGGACCATTTCAAATGCTGCCAGGGAACTATTTCCATTAACGCTGCCTACATTATCTCAATTAACATTGAAGGGTGCAGAGAATCTTAAGAGTATTGGCCAAGTTCTTGAAGGACTTCAATTGCATAGTGACACAGTCAAGTCCCCTTATGATACTGCTTCAATCTGATGGGAGTCCTTTTGTGTTTTAAGTGAGGAGCTTGACATATGAATTAATTTTATTAAGTCTGTTTCTCCAGAGGTCCTGAGGGCAGGGTTTTTCCCTCTGCTCACAGTCCTGTGGACTAATCGTCTCTGGTCCTTCTCCCTGCCGCAGCCTCACTTCAGGCATCTTATGTGCCAGAACTGTCATGTGCAGCCTAATCATGGTCATGGGGAGAGCAGACAGGCAGACTGAAGTGACCTGTTGGAACATGTCTGAGAGCCACATTAGAGCTCCATGCTGTGAGTTTTGCAATGAGTTTCATGCAGTCCTGTAATTCCAACCAAACCACTCCACCATTAACAAAATCCCCCAGGTTGGAAATGGTGGGGATTCGACACCAAAAGATAAAAGATCAAACTCACTTATCCTCCATCACTGGTGATCTCGAATCATCAAGGCAAAAAGCCAAGAACTAGAAAACAAATGTGGCCTCAGGAGTTTGCTTGTAAATTTATAGGGCAACGGCACTGCCTGTTCTCCAGGATAAAATAGCCTCAAGTAAGATCTTAGAATAATCTCTGCTAGTGCAGCATCTCTATCTGATACAATTAAGATTATCCTGTAGATGTTGAGTGGTTTTAGCAGCTTTTCCCCTCCCACCATTAAATATTCAATGTTTCTAATTTATCACTTTGATACTGACTTGTTTTGGCTCAGATGCTTTGGCCATGGACTGCAGACAAGGGGAAAAGGAGACTGCTCATCAGTTAGGTGCTGAAGAAGGACACATTGTACTCACATCTCTGATCCCTTATGCCACATGTGTTCCCTCACGTCAAAGGAAGATGAGCTCAGTACCCCTGCTGTGAAGCAGCACCCCTTGGCACCAGCTTGGCCAATCATTAGTGTTTCTATTTCCCAATTATTTAAAACGGGTGTAGGACATTGCGGCTTCAGTTCACCAGCTACCCAACAGACACAAGGAGTGGTTGAGCACCTCAAAATAACAGTACAAGGAACAAGTGATAGGACAAGAGCAAATGGCCTCAGGTGGCACCAGGGGAATTTTATGTTGGCACTGAGGAGAAACTTCTCCCTGGAAAGGGCCCTCAGGCCTTGGCAGAGGCTGCCCAGGGAGGAGGTTGAGTGGCCATCCCTGAATGTGTTTCAAAGTCATGGAGATCTGGAGCACAAGGCCAGGGTTTAGTGGTGGCCTTGAGACAGTTGGGTTAATGGTTGGTCTTGATGATCTTGAAGGTCTTTTCCAACCTGAATGATTCTGTGTTTCTATGAAAATGTCAATGGGAAGATGGTGAAAAGAGATAAAGTGCCACAGCATCTCACCCTGGGATCACTGCCCTGTGTGTTGCTGTGTTCTGCTTTGGGGCTGACACACGATACAAGGTGACCAAGGCTAACAAGTGCCCTGTGGTGGGATTTATCTGCCCTGACATAGGTACCCAAATGTTAGACGTCCACATCTAAGCTACTTACCCCAGGTTCCCATCATAATCAGTGGAAAACAAGGAGGACAGTGCGTCGCATCTTAACAACAGATGTCTGCGACGGGTCGGATGAGTTTCTCTGTGCAAGCGTCTGTTTCCCCTGTTCTGTCTGTGGTGGAACATGGAGCTGCAGTGCTCGGTCCAGTTCTCCATGCCTCTGTCATTATCCAAGCAAAGAGAACCCATCTGCCTTCTGTATCAGCACAAAGCCTCTGCCAAGGGCCAAGCTCTCTCTTTGCTGCCTGAATCTATAAAGCAGACAAAATCATTACGAGTCAGGCTGGGGAGGAAGTATTCAACAGGGCATGAAATTATAGGATGAGAGGTTATGGTTTGAAGCTGGAAAAGGGGAGATTTCGGTTAGACAGGAGGGAAAAGTTCTTGGATCTGAGGGTGGGGGATCCCTGGAACAGGCTGCCTAGAGAGGTGGTGTCCCCATCCCTAGAGACATTCCAGGTCAGGCTGGATGGGGCTCTGGGCAATCTGTTCTGGTTACAGATGGCCCTGCTTGTTGTACAGGGGTTGGACCTTTGGAAGTCTCTCCCAACTCTGTGATTCTACGACTCCTGCCTTAGTTCTACTGACCACATTTGCATAGAAAGCCCCATAATTTCATTAAGCTTTTTCCTTTAAAACTTCTGATAAGACACTTCAGTAAAGTTTCCTTGGTGATAGTGACTGACTGTGACTGATTTACGGGTTTTAGAAATGATTTTCGAACTTCACTATCCTCAAGGAAAGCTGCTGGTGTAGCAGAACCATTCTGGACCTTACAGCACAGTGGGACAGCCAGACTTAGATACACCAGAAGCTGAGGATGTTTATGTAGTCATTAATAGTCCTAAGGAATAAATGGAAGAATAAATCATCATCCCAGGAATACCTAAAGTCATATTAGAGATCATCATTTGAAACATCAAAAGGAACCACTCTGTGATGCTGTTCAGAAGCTGGGTGAGACTAAAGACTACTGTCACCTGCAACCTCAGAGCAGGTCTTCATAAAAAGATATGGACCTCACCTGGCTGTCAACACTGGTGCTATGAATTCTCTTGGTTACTGTCTTGGTGGCTCTCAGTGATGCAGATGTGCATCGCTAGCTGTGAGTGTACTTCTGAGACGTCAGCTGTGGGTCTGATGTGCCTCTTCAGATCCCAAACCAGCATCTTCAAGCAGCACTTCACAGCCACCTACACCACAAACAGTATTTCAAGGGTGAACAGCATCACAATGTCATGGTGTCCTTCTAGGTTCCTGCTTGTCAGTCAGTGCGTGCGAGTAGTTTAAAACGGATCCTGTCCAGGCGGAGGGCCGAATACACAAACAAACCCAGGAAGTCTTGGAAAAGACCATCTCTTCTACTGATAGCTCCTACCGAGTGAACACGTCTGCAAGAAGATGATGTTCCTCTGTATTCGAGCGTAGAAAAACAGGGCCTGTGCACTCTTCTGGGATTCAAAATGATGCATCTGACATGTGCACTTCCCAAAAGGGCTTGAGTGAGGGCAGGAAGAATTCTGTTCTCCTCAGGGTCACTTGGAAAATCTCACCCTTACAGTATTTTGAGGTCCCTGAACAGCAAATGAGACAGAAGTGGACATTTCCCCATGGGATATGATGCTTCTGGTCTTCAACTGTCTTTCACCAAGGGTCATTTAGTTAATTCAGCCCCGTTCTGCTGCCGTCAGGATGTTCTGCATTCAGGACATGGCTCTGGCGGGGCTGCTCGATGCATACGCTAGAGAGCCATTAAAAGATAAGAACTGTAATCCAAATTTGTATAAAGATCTGAATAGACAGGATCCAAGCTGCAGGAGAGAAAGAAAAGTGCAATCAGCATTTGTACTACCAAGCAGGGTACAGTCACGCCATCTCCATCTTTCCACACGTTCCCTCATCAGGGGATGTGGCACCATTCAGCTCTGCAAGGTCACTGTGCTTGACCAGCACTGGGACCATCCCCAGACTGCTTTGGGAGACAGAAAATGGATGTTTGAGAACCCGTTGTCAAATATGCTGGTTGCAAGGGAGTAAAAGAAGCTGGTCTAATATTTCTTCCCACTTGCATGTAGAAAATCTCTGCACAGAATCACAGAATTCGTTTAGGTTGGAAAAGAGCTTTAAGGTCATCAAGTCCAATCATTAACCCAACTGTCCCAAGGGCAACGCTAAACCCTGTAGAACTCACTGCAGTAAAAATACCCTTCCAAGACTGGGTTGAGACATGAACTGAGACCTGAACCAGATCTTAGATCGTCCCCAGTTTTTACATTTTAAAGCTGACTCTCTGGATCCAAACCTCCCTGTGGTCTGGAGTCTGGGCTGAACCTGTAACCTGGTAAATATGGTTTGGGCCATCACTAGCAGAAGGCCACAGGCTATCACAGAATCACAGAACATTAGGGATTGGAAAGGACCTCAAAAGATCATCTAGTCCAATCCCCCCACCACAGCAGGATCACCTAGTCCAAGTCTCACAGGAACTATGTGCTCACCCAACACCACAGGGTCTCTGGATGTTTCTGGACTTGCTGTGCCCTGAGCTGGGTGTCCCTGTGATCAGAAGTGCCCCATGGCCAAGGGCTTCATGCCCAACCTGCTTGAGTTCAGCACTAGGGACACCCAAGGCTGTTGCCCCCAAGCAGGCACTGTCCAGCAAACACCAGCCTTTTGTGTGCCTGGGCTGGGCGCTGGGAGCTCTGCCACTGGTGCTGGGGACCACGGTGAAGGAAACAGGTGGTGGGAAGAGGAGGGATGAAGATATCTCCAGGTGACTCCAAGAGTGAGAAGGAAGAAATCCCCCCATGCCCATCACACTCCTGCCAGGGCAGACCTTAGGATGGTGGTGATTACTTGTAACCTTCTCCCTGACTGTGCTTGAGGGAAAGGGATCTTGTCACCTGCTGGGGAGCAGAAGGACACTGTCAGGGTCAGAATCTCAGCACAGATGATGGGTGAAGACTAGGAAGGGCTTTTTTAATAGAAAAATATTAATGCTATTACAGATGAGCCTTTAGAAATATTAATTAGGAATATCTGACTTCCAAAACAGTAGTTGTATTAACAAATTATTGGCTTCATTTATTTCTGCCCCTTTAACAATAGTTCGGAAGGAGAACAAGGTATCGGAGGTTTTCTTTTCTTTAGGCTGAGATCTCAGGAGGCTACTTCCATTCTGTCTCAGAGCCTCATTTCCAGCTCTGAGTTGGTTCTGAGTCTTGCCAGGTACAGATCCAAGGGTATCTCAAAGCATCTGCCTTTCACTTGTTTTAATCATTGACATCAGACCCTCACCTTGCTGAGCAGTATTTTCTCTGACAGGTAACAACATGATAAAAAACCTGTTCACCACTTGATTTTCCAAAGGGAATGAAACACCTCTCTCACCTCTGCTAACTCTCCACAGTGCCCCAGGCTGAAGAGACGCAAGAATTTGAGTGCCCTTGGGAACAATCTTTCCCTGCGAGCAAACCCCAGCCAGCTATAATCTGGCTGCCAATGTCATCTCCAGCATAATCAAGTATTGACTTAATTAGAAATCCTTTTAAGTGATGCATAGGGAGAAAAACAGGGATTTTTTCAAAGCGTTCCTCATTTGTAATTATTATTTCGCTTGTGAATCTTCCACACTCCATTGAAAATGCCATATGGAAAACAAATTAGTTTGCTACAGTGACTAATGTTTACTGCCACTTCTGCTCCAAGGTTTTGGGCCAAGTTTTTCAATCATCAATCCTTTCTCTGGCAAAACCGACGACGAAATTGGTCTGTGTGATCAAAATCTGGGTGTAACTACTTACTTCTACGAGAATGACTGTAGGAAATGGCAGCACATCCCACCCGGCCACTAGGAGGTTGGACTTGATGACCCTGGTGGTCCTTTCCAGCCATGATGATTCTGTGATTCTGTGATTCTGAGTGATCCAGGGATTTCTTAGGAAACAGTTACCTAGAATCATAGAACGGCTGGGGTTGGAAGGTTGACCTTAAAGATCATCTAGTTGCAGCCCCCCTGCACAGGCAGGGACACCTTCACTACAGCAGGTTACTCAGGGCCCCGGGTTGAAGGCCAACCTGGTTTTCAACAGTGCCAGGGATGGGGCAGCCACAACTGCCTTGGGCAGCCTGTTCCAGCATCTCCCCACCCTCACAGAATTTGTTCCTCATGTCTAACCTCAATCTCCCCTCTCCAAATCTGGAACCCTTTCCCCTTGTCCTCTCGCTACCACCCCTGTCAAAAGCCTTCTCCCAGCTTTCTGGTAGCCCCCTTCAGAGATTGGAAAGCTGCTAGAAGATCACCTGGGAGCCTCCTACCAGCTGAACAACTCTCAGACTTGCTCAGCCTGTCCTCAGAGCATTTGAGTTGCTCTTCTCTGGACACCTTCCAGGAGCTCTGTGTCCTTCTGATGTTGGGACTCGAGAACTGGACCCAGTAGTCCAGGTGGGGTCTCACAAGTGCAGTTATGCAGTTGCCTGGAAGTGTTGCCAGCTCTCAATGTGACAGACTGGAAATCGCACTGTTGGCTTTAACAGAGGGACAGCATTTCCTGGATGCATCATGTGGCTGGTTGTGGAGAGCTTCATGATCTGTTTGGAGCTTCCCAACCTTGTGAAGTGGTTTGCACCTTTCTTTAGCTCCCTCCCCACTTGGAACAATAGAATCACAGAATTGCTCAGGTTGGAAGAGACCATCAAGATCACTGAGTCCAACCATTAACCCAGCTGTCCCAGGGGCACCGCTAAATCCTGTCCTTGAGCTCCAGATCTCCACGACTGCGAAACATGTCTAGGGATTCAAACCCCTCCCTGGGCAAGCCTCTGTCAAGGCCTGAGGACTCCTTCAGTAATACTTAGTCTGAAATATTATTTGTTTAACACTACTCCTGTTGCTCCACTCTCATGCATCTCCCTTGCACTTGGCCATTCCCTGATCCTCCAGGGTAACTCCAAGTGCATTTTTTCTCAGTATTCTTTCCCTTAATTTAACTGAGGGTAGGAGCTGTTCTTCAATTATAGAACCATAGAATGACTCAGGTTGGAAGGGACCTCAGAGATCATCTACTCCACCCCTCCTGCCATGGGCAGTGACACTTCTCAACTAGACTTGGTTGCTCAAGGCCTCATCCAGCCTAGCCTTGAACACCTCCAGGAAGGGGGCAGCCACAACCTCTCCAGGAAATTGATTCCAGAGTCTCTCTGCCTTTGCACTGAAGAACTTCTTCATCAGATCTAGTCTAAACCTCCTCTCCTTCAGTTCCAAACCTTGTCCTATCACTAGATCCCCTTGGGAAAAGCCCCTCTCCAGCCTTCCTGGAGGTTTCACAGAATAGCAATTTCAGGATTGCCCCCCTGCCTTTTTTAAAGACTGGCCTAATGCTGGACTCTCTCCCACCTTCTGCTGCTTTCCCAGTGTTCTGTGTGCTCTTTCCAAACAGTCAGGAGTAAAGGGAGTTCATTTGTTGGGAGTGATTGGCCCTGCATGGTGCCCGTTGGCTCAGGTAGAAGCCACTGGCTGGCCTTCCAGTTATGGCCAGAGGGTTACTGCAATAACCATCAAAGCCTGGATCTCACTTTTCCTTTCAAATGAGCACTTGCATTCCGTGGAACTGGAATGGACCATCTGGATATGAGTGTGCACAGTCAGCCAGGGTTTTTGGCTCCTCTGTGCTGAGAATTTAATGGAAGTTTTGATTCAAGTTTCTGTGGCTGAGTCCTGCATGAGCAAGTCCTGCTTCTAGTGGCCATATGGATTCCCATTGGTCAGATCTCATCTGGAGGATGCCAGTAGGAGCCATATTAAAAGAACAGGCATTGGGAATGCAGCTCGGAAAGAAGAACTTGGCTTGCTGCGGTACAGCACTCATCCAAAAACACAAGCACAGAAGTACTGAAGAGTGTGGGAGTTGCTTAGGACGAAGGATGTCAGGGTTTGGAGTGTTTGCATCACTATTAGGTATTATTTATGAATAACAATATCTCTAATCACTTCTTGGAGGACAGGACAGTTGGGAACCGTAACTCTATCAGCCAAAATGATGAGTGTTTCCAAATACCATCTGTTGATAGTTACCTCTGAGCAATGAAAACAGAAACCATATTTACATACTGGTTGGTTGTGGAGCACCTCCAGGACTCTGACTGAGGGCACCCTGCTGGGCATAGATTTGATGATTGGAAAGACAATTGTTCCCTACTGTTCCCATCCGCTTCCGTACGGACCTCCTGGGTTCTTCTTCTGCAGTTCAAGTAGAGCTGAATACTCTTGTCAGCAAGGGTGTCTCTTTGCTGTGAGATCACTCATTTAGTAACCCTGAATAGGAATACAGGATAAGAAGTGCTCCAAGTTATCACAAGCAACCACAATGAGTATCGTATGGAGCTGAATATGAGCTAGCAGGGAGCCCAGGTGGCTCAGAATGCCAGTGGAATCCTAGCTTGGACCAGCAATAGTGTGGCCAGCAGCAGTAGGGACTTCTGGGGAAGCCTCCCCTCGAGTACTGGGAGCAGTGCTGGGCCACTCACTTCAAGAAAGAGATGGAAGGGCTGGAGCAGGTCCAGAGGAAGAAGGAGGCTGGGGAAGTGACTGGAGGGGAAGGCTGATGAGGAGAGGCTGAGGAAGCTGGGGGTGTTTAGCCTGGAGAAGAGGAGACTCAGGGGAAACCTTCTCCCTCTCTCCAACTCCCTGAAGGGAGGTTGCAGTCAGGTGGGGGTTGGGCTCTTCTCCCAGGTAACCAGCGCAGGGCCTGAAGCTGCCAGGAGAGGGTTAGGTTGGATGTTAGGAAGCCCTTCCTCATGGAAAGGATGATCAGAGCCTGGACTGGACTGCCCAGGGCAG
>JAOXOE010000001.1:882535-905355 GCA_028565055.1 Phoeniculus purpureus
GACTGCCCAGGGCAGTGGTGGAGTCCCCATCCCTGGAGGTGTTGAAGGGCAGCCTGGCTGTGACCCTTAGTGCCCTGATCTAGCTGCTGGGGTGATGTTAGGTCCTGGGCTGGGCTGGATTCGCTCAGAGGGCTTCTCCAGCCTCAATAATTCAGTGATTCTGAGTGAGAAGTATCCTGCCAATTCCCCCTCATCTCTCTTAGAAATCATAGAATCATGAAATCCAAGGAGATAGATCAATTTAAGTTTTCCAGCCAGGACTAACCCGCCCCGTATGAAAATTACAGGACACAACACACCTTTCTAACACAAACCACTGTTAATGTTGCAAAGGAAAGCAAATTAGGGAACGCCAGATTGATTGTTGCCATGGAGAAGTCCTTGAGAGCATTAATCACTGCTTTGAGAGCCAGGTTGGACTAACGCACAGAAAAGAAAGAGCGAGGCCACACACAGAACCGCCGGGTGAGAACTGTCACGGAGCTGCTTGTCAAACGGTCTCCATTATCCTGCAGGAAGAAGGTAGCTGTCCTGCGGAAAGGCACAGTACGGGACCACGTCATTAACGTTCCACCATCATGCACATGCCCAGACAACAGCCTGGGAGCTCGCCCGAGCATCTGAACTGTTGAGGGCTATGGAACATCCTTCTTTTACGGGGTTCTGTTTGAATGCAAACTTTGTGTTGGTTTTCCTAGGAAATAAGTGAATGAGCTGCACAGAGGTCATGTCCCCACAGTATTAATGGTCAGGACCTGTTGTGTCAACTTGAGTCTGCTCCTCTGCGCCTTGCTTTGTCTTTGTCTGCAAAACAAGGATAACGATGCTTGACTTTTCAAATGTCTTTGGGAGCACTGCACTGAAGGATATTTAAGCTCAGTGTTATCACAGAACCACAGAATGGTGGGACCTCTGGAGATCAGCTAGTCCAAATCCCCCTGCTGGAGCAGGTTCTTCTAGAGCAGATCCCACAGGAACACATCCAGGTAGGTTTGGAATGTCTTCACAAGCTCTCTGGGCAGCCTGGGCCAGGGTTCTGCTACACTCACAGAATCACAGAACATCAGGGATTGGAAGGGACCTTGAAAGATCATCTGTCCAGTCCCCCTGCCACAGCAGGATCCCCTAGATCCAGTTGCACAGGAGCATGGCCAGGCAGGCTTTAAACCTCCCCAGAGAAGGAGACTCCACAACCCACCTGGGCAGCCCCTTCCAGTGCTCTGTCACCCTCACCGGGAAGAAGTTCCTTCTCACATTGATGTAGAACCTCCTGTGTTCCAGCTGACACCCATCGCCCCTTGTACTATCACTAGATGGCACCAAGAGGAGCCTGGCTCCATCCTCCCGACACCCATCCTTGAATTATTCAAACTATAACTAGCATCTTGAATGACCATCTTTTCTTCTCCCTCCCTGCTCTGTTACCTCTTCCCCATTCCAACTGATTTAAAAAACAATAACCTAAACTTGCTCTTTCACTGCTCTTTGCTGTGAGCTTTGGCTGCCCTTTACTCACTACCCAGGTTTAATATTCCCAAATTTTATTAACTATTTATTTACAACCTGCCAAATCAAACAGATTAGCAAGTGAGGCACAAAACAAGGCAAAAGAGCCCGTGTTAGTCTCTTGCTGGGTAAATAATCTGCTTGGGTCATGTTTAATTAATCAGTCTGCTGTTTCACAGAGGACTCAGCCATTCCTGTCCATCCTGGCAAATAATCTGCTAGTCTGCATGTTGCCTGGATTGTCTCTGTTGCACATGGGAGCAGCTGGCTGCAGGCTTTCTTCCAGAGAGGAAAAGAGCAAATTGAACAGAATGATGCTGAGGAGAAGCCTGGAGACCTCACTGCACAGACCTGAGACACCTGGGATATATGAGGGGTACAGCAGAGATGGCAGCATCCCCAGAGCGACCAAACATCTGCAGAAACTTGCCATGATCAAGCATTCTCCAGAGCTGGGCCACAACAGCTACTGTAGAATCATCAAACCATGGAGCGGTTTTGGTTGAAAGGAATCTTAAAGACCATCTAGTTCCAATCCCCTGCCATGGGCAGTGACACCTCTCACCACACCAGGTTGCCCAGAGCCCCATTCAACCTGGCCTTGAACACTTCTAAGGATGATGGAGCAGCCACAGCTTCCCTGGGCAACATGTTCCAGTACATCACCATGGCCAAACTGAAGATTTTCTTCTATACATGTAAACTAAATCTACCTTCTTCCCATTTAAAATCATCACCATGATTTAAAATCATCAGCACTAAGGTCTTCTGGAGCTTCTCTTCTCCAGCTGAATCCCCCCAACTCTCCCAGCCTGTCCCACAGCAGAGGGTTCCCCTCTCAGAGCAGTAGTTCTGGGGCCTCCTCTGGCCCCGCTCCACCAGCTACCCAACCTGAAAGGAGATTGTAGAGATGTGTCTTCTCCCAGAGATCAAGTGATAGGACAGAAGGAAACGGCCTCAGGTTGCCCCTCAGGAAGTTGACGTTGGCCCTGAGGAGAAACTTCCTCCTGGAAAGGGCCCTCAGGCCTTGGCAGAGGCTGCCCAGGGAGGGGGTTGAATCACCATCCCTGACTGGTTTTCCCAGTGGGGCCAGGGTTTAGCAGTGGGATGGGACCGTTGGGTTCAGGGTTGGACTAGATGATCTTGAAGGTCTTTCCAAGCTACACAATTCCATGTTTCTATGATTCTAATCAGATCTGAGCAAGTACTTGACTTTTCAAAGCAGTATGAGAGTCTCTTCCCTGTCTTGGTGTTCCATGCGTCCACGATACACAGATTCGTTAATGAATATGAAGTTATAGGGAGCCACAGGTATAGACCTTTTCACATCAACAGAAGATGTCAGATAATCTGCTTGGACCTCCCGCCATGACCGCTCATTCACTTCCCAGTACCTTCCGCCAGCATCAAGGAGACCCTATGGTAGGCACCCAAGCAGAAGACAGAGGATTAATCTGTTCCCTTGGGTTTGTCCCACTGCTTCGTTGATCTGCCTTGCAGATTTCACGTCTCTCAACACCCACCCTCTGTTCCACCTCCTTCTATCAGACTGAAAAGCTGTGAGATTTGTCTCTCAGTGGAAGTGCTTAAGCACCGCAATCAAATAACCCATCAGTCGCTTTTCACCAAGACAGAGCCACTGAACTCTCTGACTCACTGTCAAGATCTATTTCAGCCACTGAATCATTTCCTGGGCTCTTATCTGTCTACCTCTAGAACACTTCTATGTTTTGGGGGCTGACTGCCATTAGCGGTGTCATTCAAGCTGCGTCCAGAGGTAAGTTCACCTCCTTAAATTAGCTGCTGGTCTCCTGAACTGTTTAATCTCCTGTTTAATTATTCTGGCACTTCAGCGACGTAGCCGACAGCCGTCTTGAAAATTTACTATTGCAAGAGCAAACAGTGCGAACGGAAGACCCTGGATGGCAAATAGAGGACTTTTCCCTGCTGATTCCCACAGACCGTGTCTTGTTTTAAGCAGCTGTAATGAGATGAAAGATAAACCGGCACATTTCAATTAAAGAATCGCGATCTCCCCGAGGAAAACTCTTCAAGGAACTCGCGTGAAGATATAATCTGACTGCTGCTCCATTTGGGTTTTGGAGACATGGAATTAAGTTCTCTTGAAGAATAAAATATTTCTTGCTTTAGGCAATTTGTAGTGAAGGGATGTTGGTCCTTTTCCCTCCAATAGGCCACTGGATGTATCATCAACCACAAGCTTGAGATTAATTCAGCTGGCCTGAATTTCCCAGTGTCAATGACTGTAGGAAGGGTTTCAAGGAAGTGAATATCTACGTCCACCAAGTACTAGCGATAGGACACGAGGAAATGGGGTCACGTTGTGCCAGGGGAGGTTCAGATTGGATCTGAAGAAAAGCCTCCCAGAAAGAGTGGGGTGGCCTTGGAACAGAGTGCCCAGGGAGAGGATGGAGGCACCGTCCCTGGAGGCGTTCAACAAACGGGCAGCTACGGTGTTTCAGGAGATGGTTTAGTGGTTGGAGGTTGTAGGGCAGACAGTTGGACTTGATGATCTTGAAGATCTTTTCCAACCTTGTTGATTCTATGATCCAAACTAATAATGCTTTATCTTTTGACTATCAAGTTACCAGTAGTGACCTTCCACCTCTGCAGAGTTTTGCATGTATTCGCCACCATTTTTAATTTGCATCCTCCACCATTTCTAGGTTTCCCACTTGGCTGATGAGCAGACTGCCCCAGACTATGTCAGACAACAGGTTGGACAAGACGGACACGTCCCTTGTAATAAGAGTGAAGGTGATGTCCCAAGACACAGTGGCTCTGGTCATGTCTGCTGGGTGGGATCAGGGATGAGGTGTAACAGCAGCAGTGTGGAAGCAGAAGGATCTCCTGATCCATCTCGGTAATACATGGAGAGATAGGGCACAGTGAAACCTTCACTACAGAGCCAGGCTCTCTCAGTTCCATCTAATGGTAGGACAAGGGGCAATGGGTGTGAGCTGGAATATAGGAGGTCCCACATCAATATGAGAAGGAACTTCTTCCCGGTGAGGGTGACAGAGCACGGGAAGGGGTTGTGGAGTCTCCTCTGGAGACGTTTAAAATACACCTGGGTATGTTTCTGTGCAACTGGATCTGGGTGATCCCGCTGTGGCAGGGGGATTGGACTAGATGATCTTTCGAGGTCCCTTCCAATCCCTAGTGTTCTGTGAAAGGTAAAGAGTGTTAATGTTTGTACATAGGAACCCTGATTTTTTTCTGCCCCCCTTTGCTGTCTTGCAGGGGGATAGTAAAAGCCTGACCCATCCTGTCTGATCTCTGGGTTTTTCTCTATGTCCTCCCTCAAGGAGCTTCTACAGTAGAAAAGTAGGGTTTGTTCTACTCTTTCCGTCTCTTCTTCTTCTCTTGCGCCTTCTTCATGCCAGCTGGTCTAACTCTGGGCAGAGGCTGAGCTCCTCAGCGACAAAGGGTTTGCATATCACTGGGGATACAGCTTAGGGCTGTCCAGAGATGCAGTGTCTAGGTCCCCAAGGACAGCCTGTCCCTCCAAGTCCAGACTCCTGCAAATCTCTATGAAACTGCCCTCAGCCATGCTGCCGTTTCCCATTTGCCCATTGTGATCTGACCACTGCCCAGACCATGACTGGTCTTAGGTGCTGCAGAAGCACAAGTAATAATGAGAAATATCAGAGAATAGTTTTCCAAAGAGAAACTGTACATTTCAGCCCCCTAAAAAGTTGAGGGAAGGAGGGGGTTGTCTAATGATGGAAGTAGTAGTGAATATTAACTGAGATTACTTAAAATCTCTCTCCCTCTTCAGACAGAGCAGAGAGGAGAGATAATGATCAAAAAGACCTGCTTCTGAAAATGCAGCTCCCAGTCCTTGTGACTCAGGCACCAGTGGAGCAAGGCCAGAGCAACTATCAATGCTAAGTCCCCAAGTCCTTGATGCTCTCTGCAGGAGGCACTTGAATGTGGCCACTATGATGCTACAGCCCAGCCAAGTTTTCTGATGAATAACTCCATAGGGGGCAGAGGCCTCTTGAAGGTCACGAAACATTTCTGCTGACATTGATGTTAAATACTAAATCCTTTCACTTTTGTAGTGAAGCAGCTGGAACCCAGCTCTGTGCTGCAGTCCCGTCAGCCACATATTTACAGAGGCAACTGCAATGAAGCCAGGCACGGACCACCTCTGTTAGGCACCCCCCCCGCATCTTCCACGATCCCCCAAGTCTGTGGATGTCTTTGTGCCATCCAGTAAAACCTGACACTGCTGCAAAGAGATGAAAAACACACACAGTAGATACAAAAATCTTCCTTCTTTGTGTTGCCAGGAGCATCTTAATTTGTTAAAACTGCATAAGCTGAATTACCGTTCTTTATTTTCCACAGGTTTTTGGAAACTGAAACGAGGGGAGGTTCTGCCCAGTGCCAGGCTGGATTTGGAGGCCACTCTCTATGGCCAAATATGTTTGCTTCTCCAAGTATTTTTGCTTCTCTGATAGTGCCCTTGTCACTGTCACCTAGCACACGGGATTCTGGCTGTCAGTAGCACAAGACCATGGGCACTGCATAGTGCAGGGTATCAGGATGATTATGGACTTGCCATGCCCTGAGCTGCGTGTCCCTGTGATCACAAGTGTCTCATGGCCGAGAGCTTCATGCCCCCACATGGCCAAGGGCTGCTGCCCCAGGCAGGCACTGTCCAGCAAACAGCAGCCCTTTGTGTGCCTGGGCTGGGCGCTGGGAGCTCTGCCACTGGTGCTGGGGACCAGGAGAATGGAGTAGGTGGTGGGTAGGGTAGGGATGAAGATACCTCCAGGTGACCCCAAGAGTGAGGAGGAAGAAACCCCCCCATGGCCATTACACTCCTGCCAGGGCAGACCTTAGGATGGTGGTGATGACTTGTAACCTTCTCCCTGATTGTGCTCCAGGGATAGGGATCCTATCACCTGCTGGGATGCAGAAGGACACTGTCAGGGTCAGCATCTCAGCAGAGATGTGAGGTGAAGTCTAGGAAGGGCTTTTTCTATTAAAAAAATTAAATTGCTCTGTCACTGGTGCTGGGGATTGGGAGAAGGGAGCAGATGATGGGGAGAGGAGGGATGAAGATACCCATTGGAGGACCCACCAGTAAGGAGGATGAACGGGCATCTTATTCTTGCCAGAAATAGGCCTGGGGATGGTTGTGCAGAGGAACACTGATAGGATGAGCATCTCGCCAGAGATGAGGGGTAGTCTCTAGGAAGGTTTCTTTGTATAAAAAATGCAATTGCATTACTGCTGAGACTTTAATTAGTTTTTAATTAGTTTGGAGTCCAAGACTGTTGCAGTGTTACCTGGGCTAACAACCAGTTCTTGGCTCTGCTCCTGACATGCGTCCAGTTCGTAAATAGAGGACCAGCCTCTAGAGAGAGAAGTGACCTGTGCTGAGGCCTCCACAAGTGCTTTATCCCTAATATCACTGGAAACATGGAGCCTCCAGACAGCTATGGGCTGAGTTTTGTAGTGATCTTGTGCACTGGTGTCAGGTGAAGTCTGAACACCAGCATTCCTCTGTCTTCTGCACCACAGACACCTCACACTGAGACCGCATCTACAATACTGTGTCCTGTTCTGGGCACCACACTGTAACGAAGATATTGAGATGTTGGAGCAAGGACAGAGAAGGGCAGCAAAGTTGGAGAACATGACTTACGAGGAGGGGCTGAGGAAGCTGGAGAACATGACTTACGAGGAGGGGCTGAGTTTAGCCTGAAGAAGAGGAGGCTGAGAAGAGACTTTATTGCCCTTTACAGTTACCTGAAAGGAGGTAGTAGGGAGGCCAGTGTTGGCCTCTTCTCCCAGATAACTGCTGGCAGGACAAGAGGAAACAGCTACAGTCTGCTCCAGGGGAAGTTCAACTGGACAACAGGAAAACATTCTTTAGTGAAAGAGTAGTGAAACACTGGAACAGGCTGCCCAGGGAGGTGGCTGCCAATCCAGCTCCACATCGAAGATGAATCCTTTCCACAGTGCACAGGAGAGTGCCAGTGCTCAGCAGCACAGCACTCCTGGTTTTCACCTTCACAGAAGACCAAGAACACAGTTGTGCTGTGCCGCTGTGCTTGCAGAGCCTGAGAATTTCACATCTCCTCACAGAGTTGTGGCTGGGAACTGATCACATCAGGAGCTTCTTTTTTAGTTGTTCAATCAGCAAATAAGCTTGAGTTCACCAGCTGAAGCCAGAGCAGAGAGGTTTGCGAAGGAACTTTTATTGTTCTAAAGATTTATTAAGTATTCAGACATTACGGACCCGAGTAAATTCTAATTGCGTTTCGAACTCCACATTTAATAAATGGACCATGGAGAAGGGGAGAAAGAAAAAGGGCCGTGAGCAGTGGGAGGAAAAACAGGAAATGAGACCATGAATCAAAGCTGCTCTTGGAGATGACAGTCGGGCTGGCTACAAAATCTGCAGCTCCTCGCTGCTGATGGGAACCACAGCAGTCAAATAAAAGCCTATCCACATAAATAATCACATATTAATATGACATAATATTAATGTATTGTGCTGTGAAGCCCAGAGGTAAATGTGAAGGTCCTGAACTGCACGATAAGTGTTAACTGAAGCAGGTCTGCAACAGCTTCCTGTGCTGGAGAGCACAGGCTGCCCTGAGGGGGGTGCAGGGATATCTGAAGCAATGATAGACTTAGAGAATCACAGGCTGGTTCAGGTTGGAAGGCACCTCTCAGAGATCACCCAGTGCCAACTCCCTGCCATGGGCAGCGACACCCCTCAACAGACCAGGTTGCTCACAGCTCCAACTAACCTGGCCTTAAACTTTTCCAGGGATGGAGCAACCGCAACCTCCCTGGGCAACCTGTTCCAGGGCCTCAGAAGCCTCACAGGGAGGAATTTCTGCCTCAGATCTCATCTCAATCTCCCCTCTTTTAGCTTGAAACCGTTCCCCTTGTCTTATCACCAGAGTCTCTTGGAAAACATCCCTCTTCAGCTTTCTTGGAGCCTTTTCAGGTACTGGAAGCTGCTCTAAGGTCCCCCCGCAGCCTTCTGTTCTCCAGACTGAACAGCCCCAAGTCCCTCAGCCTGTCCCCAGAGCAGAGAGGCTCCATCCCTCTGATCATCCTTGTGGCCTCCTCAGTTCCATGTCCTTGTACAGAGGACTCCAGAACTGGCTGCAGGACTCCGGGTTGGGTCTCACAAGAGCAGAACAGAGGGGGAGAATTCCCTCCCTTGATCTGCTGGTGACACTTTTGTTAGAGCTGAGTCACGTCAAGCTGCTCATCTACCAATACCCTCAAGTCCTAACCCAGTGAAGAGAGTGTAGCAGCCAACAGCAAAATACAGACTGATGAAGTATCAACAAGAGACCTCAAGGAAGTGGTGGTGGCCTGGGGACAGCACACGTCACACGGAGCTGTCTCAGCCTCACTCCTGCAGTGAACGCAATGAGTTGAACTAAACCTGTTTTTCCCCTCAGAAAAAAGGAAGAATAATTCATCATTATTGATTGATCAGGTTGTTAACCTTGATGACTCAGGAAATCCAACCATGCAGATACAATTCCTTCTGGGATAGCAGCTGGTTGCTGCTCACCATAGGGTGCTGCTGAGTATGAAGCAAAATTCAGGCACACTCTTGTCTTGAACTAATGAGAGGAAAGCACTGGCTGTGAAAAGTGAAGCAATGATTGAGGCATTGATTCTGAGGGGAGCCACCATCCTTCAGCCTCTGCTGGAGCTGAAGTGGGATGAAAGGGAAGGGATTGTGCTCTTTGTACAACCAGGTCTTCAAATGTCTGTGCAAAGCTCGTTTAGAGGAATTTGATGGCTCGGCTTAATTTGCTCTGGGGCTTTGACAGGTACTGAGACCTTTGCCAATAGCACTGACTGAGGCAGGACTTGGCACAACAGGAACGTACCGAAGATAACAGAATTTACTCATGAAACCTCATCTTACGGCAAAATCAGAGTCACAGACTGGTTTGGGTTGGAAGGGACCTTCAAAGCTCAGCCAGTCCAACTCTAACATCTTCAACTACAGCAGGTTGCTCAGAGTCCCAAGGTGAGACTCTGACCTGGGACAGTTTCGGAGATGAGGCTTCTCCCACCTCTCTGGGCAACCTGGGCCAAGGTCTAACCACCGCCAGCAGCAACAATTTCTTCTTTCTCTCCAGTCTGAATCTCCCTCTTCCAGTTTAACCATCACCCCTTGTCCTGTCCCACTAGCCCCTGCTTGAATGTCTGGTCCTCATCCTTCTTTAAATCCTGAAAGGTTACACTTCAAGTGGGGTAAGAAGTCCACTTGAAGTCCAACAGAAGACACCGCGGGCTGTTAGACCAACACAAGAGGATAATTTCCAGCTCTTGAGAGCTTGTGGTCTTTGCTTGAACAGTCTTTGCTGGTAAGGAGGAACCCAGGTACTATCAAAGCCCTTCCATGCTGAACGTTTCTACAGGAGAGATGACCATCAAGGGATAACCAGGGAAAGTCATACGGTACAATGTTCTCACCGTGGCAGTGACCGAGCAAGATGATCCTCCACTGAATAAAAGCTCAACAGCAGGTGTGCAATGAGCCTTTACATGTCACCTCACCCACTGAGTGTTTTCATGGCAGGTGTTAAGTCTTGAGACAGGAGTCTGAAATGTGATCGTAACCTGCTCCTGGGCTCATTAAGATTTATTTGTTTGTGAATGTCTGGCAGTGCTGTCCTTCACTACTCTTTGGCTGTACTTTACAGCGAGTAATTTGAGTATTAAATGGTACGGGAAATATTTCTACCACAAATAATTACGTCTGGCAAAGGACTAACAAGATTGGACTGGACAACAGCTTCTGCTTCTTAACGAAGACTCAAGAGTTTGTAATCTGGTCATAAAGTCATAGAATCATAGAGTCATCATGGCTGGAAAGGATCTCCAGGATCACCAAGCCCAGCCCTGATCCCAACAGCTCCCTATCCCCTAGACCATGGCCTCAAGTGCTCTAGCTACTCATTTTTTTAAACCTCCTGGGATGGGGACTCCACCACCTCCCTGGGCAGCCTGTTCCAGTGGTCTCAGGAAAGAACTTCTATTTCCCCTCATTCTATCATTAGTGATTTGGGAGAAGAGACCAGCACCAGCCTCGCTACTACCTCCTTTCAAGTAGCTGTAGAGAGCAAGAAGGTCTCCTCTCAGCCTTCCCTTGTCTAGACTAAATAACCCCAGTTCCATCAGCCACTCTTCACAGGGCCTGTTTTCCTGCCCTCTCCCCAGCCTCGTTGCCCTTCTCTGGCCCCGCTCCAGCCCCTCAAAGTCCTTCTGATCCTGTGTGTCAGTCAGGTGGGGTGTGTGGAAAAGCACAGGGTGGCACAAGAAGTGAGTATTTTCAACCGAATACGATACTGCTTGTTTCTGAGACGCACAAGGAAGGAAACACCTGAAGCTTACCAGTTTAAAGTGGATTTTCTGCTCAGGCAGGTCAGAAACAGGTTCAGGTCCAACAAGGATCAGAAGCTGTCAGCAAGTTTGCATTGATTGCTGATGTTTTGCTTGTTATTCTGCTCTTGTTTTATCTTTTTCCTGAGTAGAAACCTACCATAACCACCAGAGAACTGATACAGAAGACCAAAGTCCTCCTGTTTTGGCACTGAGTGACCTCAGGCATGTCACTTCTTCACCTGTATCTTTGCTCTGACTGGGGTGGGAAGCAGATATTTGAGGTAAATCACATACAAAATCACCCAGCTTGGCTGCACAGGGGTTCTGAGACTGATTAATACTACTGAGGAGTAACATTATTCAATGCTGAGCTCTGTTTGGATTGCTGCTGCCTGTACGTGTTAGTTTAAACCAGGTTGGGTTTCCCTACACCACATATACCCAGCACTAGTGACCGAGGCCTCATCTCAACTTCTGCGATCAGGTTTGGCCACCTCATTACAAGAAAGACATTGAGGGGCTGGAGTGGGTCCAGAGAAGGGCAACAAGGTTGGTGAGGGGTCTGGAGAACAAATCTTGTAAGAGGAGGCTGAGGGAGCTGGGGCTAGTTAGTCTGGAGAGAAGGAGGCTGAGGGGAGACCTTACTGCTCTTTACAGCTACCTGAGAGGAGGGTGTAGAGAGGTGGGAGTCAGTCTCTTCTCCCCAGTCACTACCGATAGGATAAGAGAACACAGCCTCAAGTTGTACCAGGGGAGGTTTAGACTGGACATCAGGACAAATTTCTTTCCTGCCAGAGTGATCAGGGGTTGGAAGAGGTTGCCCAGAGAGGGGGTGGAGTTGCCATCTCTGGAGGTGTTCAAATAACGAATAGTTGTGGCTTGGGGAATTGGGGAACAGGGTTTAGTGGGCAGGATGGGGTTGGGTTGACGGTTGAACTTGATGATCTTGGAGCTCTCTTCCAACCTTAATGATTCTATCATTCTATGAGTTGATACCAGGCAACTCTGTGTACCACAGAGTATACACAGAGTACTTTAAGAGACTGTTGCTCTTAAAATAAGCGTATAAATGCTCACATAAACAGACAGACAGACAACACGTAAATACAGACAGAACAACTTCTTCCCCTGTTTGCAAACCACCTGTGAGAGCTGTGAAGTAGACTGAAGTTTATTTGTCAGCGGTTAATGGAGGATTTTTGCACTGCCTTTGCTGACATTCATTTCTAACCACTTTTTTCATCTAGCCCTGTCCTTGAAAGAGCTCTCCAAGAGGTTTGACAGTCCACAGAGAAAAGCTTCTGACATATAGATAGCTCTGGCCTGCAGCAAACAGTCTTTCATTTCCACCTATTATAGGGGAGCCATAAATTCTGGGGTACCTCAGTCCTGCTCTTTCTACAGCCAGTGAGCCCTGCAGGCACATTGAAATGACCCAGAGCAATTCTGAAATGTCATTCTGCCTGTTTGTTCTTTTCTCTCCCCGCACCCCGCAATCCACGCAGAACTCACGGTGCTCTGTAATTTCAAGTCACACGAAACAATCAGTAAAATCCGCCTGAAGAAAATAGCTGTTGTTAAAACCTCAATCCCTAAGTAGAAATCTTTCTGTCCCGCAAGACAAGAGGATTTTTCTCGGAATTCTCTCAACAGAGGATAAATCTATTACAAGAGCTGCTTCTGATTCGGAGATGGGCATTTCCACGCTAACAAAATACATCCGATCCCCTTAAAAAAAAGACCTCAAGAAGAGGAAATCCAAGGCAGTTTGTGGGTGCTCACACTGCATCCATTCAGAAAGATGCACAGTCTGTTCATTCCCTTAAAAACATACAGCTTGTTGAATTCATAACAGCGTCCCCTCGCAGAAAGCGGTTTAACATCTATAAAAACAGGCATAAACATCACGTCGTGTCCCTCAAGAGAAGAGCTCGTATGTCCTTGATATATTTTCGAGCCATTTTTATTTGGTAGTAATGTGGCTGCCAGCCAGTGCTTCAGCAATATCTTAAGCCCCAAGGAAGGCAGAGAGCACTGCAATGTTGGCTGATAGACACTCTACATCCAAATAAAAATGGCCTGAAAATATATCAAGGACATGTGAGCAGCTCTGTTGATGCAGCCAACATGATGTTTGCATTGATTCCAGAGGAATGAAATGACCCAGTTGACAACAATCCACAGTGACCAGCGTGTACACGCTTGGGGACACCTTTCTTGCAGGAGAACAGAAGGCTTTGTGTCCTGTTGGTACAGATAGGCTGACCTTCCTCGAGCTAAGCAGATGAAGGACTTGCAAGGGATGGGTGTGCTTTGATGAGAAAAGGTAAAGTTTTCACAGAACATTAGGGATTGGAAGGGACCTCGAAAGATCATCCAGTCCAGTCCCCCTGCCACAGCAGGACCCCCTGGATCAAACCACCGCACATGAACGTGGCCAGACGGGTTTTAAACATCTCCAGAGAAGGAGAATCTACAACTCCCCTGGCAGCCCCTTCCAGTGCTCTGGGAAGAAGTTCCTTCTCACATTGATGTGGAACCTCCTCTGTTACAACTCACACCCATTGCCCCTTGTCCTATCATTGGCTGCCACTAAGCAGAGCCTGGCTCCATCCTCCTGACACCCACCCTTCACATATTTATCAACACTCATGATATCACCCCTCAGTCTCCTTTTTCTCAAGCTGAAGAGACCCAGCTCCCCCAACCTCTCCTTATCAGGGAGATGTTTCACTCCATCATCTCTGTGGCTCTGCGCTGGACTCTCTCCAGCAGCTCTGTGTCCTTCTGGAACTGAGGGGTCCAGAACTGGCCACAGTATTCTAGATGTGGTCTCACCAGGGCAGAGTAGAGGGGGAGGAGAACCTCTCCCGATCTGCTACCCACCCCCATTCTGATCCACCCCAGGATGCCATTTGCCTTCTTGGCCACCAGGGCCCATTTCTGGCTCCTGGACATCTTGCTGGCCACCAGGACCCCCATGTCCCTTTCTCCTACACTGCTCTCCAACAGGTTTTACAAATATGTTGGTTAGTATTTCACAGAACCACAGCCTGGTGGAGATTGGAAGGGACTTCTGAAGATCACCAAGTACAACCTCACTGCTGGATCAGGATCACTTGTGGCAGATATCACAGGAACCCAGGAGACTCCACAACCTCTCTGAGCCGCTCTGATGCCCTCGCAGTAAAGAAAAATGTTCCTTTATGTTTAGATGGAACTTCCAGTTTGTGCTCATTGCCTCTTGTCCTGTCACTGGGCACCACTGTAAAGAGCCTGGCCCCATCCTCCTGATCCCTGTCCTTTAAATATTTAGAAGTCTTGATGAGGTCCCCTGTTTAAGCTAAAGAGTCCCAGGTTTCTCAGCCTTTCCTCAGAAGTGAGATGCTCCTCATCACTGTTTGTTCCCAAAGTCATGAAGTTCCAGCAGAAGCCTGGGACCCTCCCTGGTTGCAACAAGAGGCCAATGTAGAAGAAACAAACTGACATCTGTTTACCTATTTCAGTTGCGTAAAGGTGCTTCTTCACAGAATCACAGACTGCTTTAGGTTGGAAGGCAGCTCAGAGATCACTCAGTTCCAAATCCCTGCCATGGCCTGGGACACCTCTCACCAGACCAGGTTGCCCAGGGCCTCATCTAACCCGACCTCACATATCCTGGCTTAGTATCAGTATCAGTGTGGCCAGCAGGACTGAGGACGTCCTTCTCCCTGAGTAATGGGCACTGGGGAGCAGTGAGTACTGTGGGCAGTGCTGGGCCCCTCATTTCAAGAAACTGATGGAGAGGCTGGAGTGTGTCCAGAGGAGCAACAAGGCTGGGGAAGGGACTGGAGGGAAAGGCTGACGGGGAGAGACTGAGGAAGCTGGGGGTTTGTAGCCTGGAGAACAGGACATTCAGAGGGCACCTTCTCCCTCTCTCCAACTCCCTGCAGGGAGGTTGTAGTCAGATGAGGAATCAGGCTCTTCTCCTAGGCAACTAGTGACAGGACAAGAGGGCAGGGCCTGAAGCTGCCAGAGGAGGGTTAGGCTGGATGTTGGGAAGCCCTTCCTCCGGAAAGGGTGATCAGAGCCTGAACTGGAGTGCCCAGGGCAGCGGTGGAGTCCCCATCCCTGGAGGTGTTGAAGGCCAGCCTGGCTGTGGCCCTGAGTGCCTTGGTCTGGCCACTGGGGTGATGTTAGGTGCATGTTTGGGCTGAATGAGCTCAGAGGGCTTTTCCAACCTCAGTAATTCTGCGATTCATTTGATTTCAGCCATCAATCCAGCCGATGGGATCTATGGCGGGGGGAGGGGTGTAGCTGCACACACAGGTTCTCTCGCAGGCTGAAAAGCCACCACAACACGACCCTAATTCCCCCCCTTGGGAAGAAAATCACTTACTGACGGTGCGTTTCAACTGCTGTGATGGGAAAACGTGATGAGGGACGAGATCATTCCCGAGCTCCAGCAGGAACCTGCTTCCCTCACCTCACCAGCCACCCCGTCCTGAGGGGACCCGGGTCGCAGGGGGAAGGCGCGCGGGCGCGCAGGACTCCACTACCCGGGAGGCAGCGCGCGGGCCCCGCCCGGCGCGTGGCGCGAGGGATGCTGGGAGCTGCAGTCCACCCCCCTCAAGTTTCCCTCGAAAAAGTTTCCGCTCCCTGACGGGCCCGCGGGCGGGAGCGCGGTTTCCGTGGAGACGCCGCCGCAGTCAATCAGAAGCGGCGTTGTTCGCGCGCGGGGCGGGGCGTGGCGAGAGGAGGGCCAATGGGAGGCGGCGTTGTTGCGGGGCCGCGCTGGCAGCGGGGCTGAAAAGTCTCCTTGGGGCCGTCCCTTGCTTTGCCCGCAGCCGCGGCCTGGTGCGGGCCGAGATGGGCGCCGGCGGGAGCAGCACCCGGCGCGTCACCTTCGAGGCGGATGAGAATGAGAACATCACGGTGGTGAAGGGCGTGAGGGTGAGAGTCGTGCTGATACGGGCAGCTCAGGGACGGGGCTTCAACGGGAACTCTCTCGGTCTGACTCGGTCAGGCCCGGGCCCTCTGTGGGTTGCCTGTGCCTGTTCCTGTTCTTTGTGACCCCTCTTGTTTTGTTATCCCCTGACCTCTAGATATGAGAGCTTCCTTTCCCTCCGTTCCCCCTCCCTTGCTCGCGTTGAGGTCGTGTCTGCCTTCTTCTGTACCTGTCTTCCCGTTATTCTCCTGTGTATGGCAGCCTGCTGTGTAGCACTAACAAGGGAGCTGATCCATGCCTGGTCAGAGGTTGAAGGGTGGGGGGCAGGACAACGGGCCTAGAGACCAACTCGCTGTCTACAACTGCCTGAACTTCAGTAGGGAGGATACAGGTGGGGGTTGGTCTCTTCTCCCAAGGAACAAGCCACAGGAGCAGAGGAGAGGGCCTCAGTTTGCCCTGAGAGAAGTTAAGGTTGACTCTGAGGAGAAAGGGTCCTCAGGCCTTGGCAGAGGCTGCAGAGAGATGGGATTGAATGGCTGTCCCTGGCCGTGTCATGGAGATCTGGAGGTCAGGGCCAGGCTTTAGTGGTGGCCTTGGGACAGTTGGGTTCAGGGCTGGACTTGTGATCTTGAATGTCCTTCCCAAACCAATCAATTCTGTAATTTTTTGTCAATACCCTGTGACAGGGCAAGAGGCAGCTTGCACAAACTAAAACATGGGAAGTTCCACCTGAATCTGAGGAGAAATTTGTTGACTTTGAGGCTGGCAGAGCCCTGGCTCAGTCTGCTCAGAGAGGTTGTAGAATCTCCTGCTCTGTAGAGATCCTAAACCCACCTGGACACCATCGTGGGCAACCTGCTTCAGGTGACCCTGCTCTAGCAGGGAGGTTGGACTGTATGATTCCTGGAAGTCCCACTGAAATCACTGTCACAATTTGTAACACAAAGGACTTCAAGAAACATTGAAGAGTGGAAACATTTCTGTGACAGACACTGTAGTTCCCATCAGGAAGGTTAATAACATAACTTTTACTTTTTTATCGCTGCTATAGGGAGGAGTGTTGCAGAATGACTCACGATAGTAACTGCTGCCTATTTTAGCAGTGTCAGCCTGTTTCATTTTCTCAGTTGTAGTTGTTTCATGCTCTTGGGCAAAGAGGTGACAGTACTCACACTGGAGTTTGTCACCAAATACCAAGAAGGACTGTTGGAGCTTCTTCAAAGCAAAGCTGAAAGACTGAGAATAAAAAGGGAATGAAATCATGGGTACTAGGAAAACATAGATTCGTTAAAGAACTAACTGAAGTCAATAAAGCATCAAAAGTGGGTTACACCGAACTGTTTTCATACTTAAAAGTAACTGTGAAGTGAAATGGGGTGTTTCAGACACTGGGTTAAGAAATGCTGGGAACTTTGCACTTGTGTATTAGAATACAGACTTTATCAAAAGCTTCATAACACTGATTTCTGTGGGGGAGAAACTTCATGCTGTAGGTTTAGTGAAGAGTTTGCTAATTATAGTTAATTCTCATGGGTACTCAAACAGTGTTTTGATAGAATTTTAGATTCACAGACTGGTTTAGAATCATATCACTTGTCATATCACTTGATAGTTGAATGTGATAACTGTGACCACTTGTCCTTCAACAAGTATTTTGTGGGCTCTATCGGGATCTATGAGGATGCAGTTCATCCTGGGTTAAGTGGTCTGTTCCTTCACAGTGTGATATTTGTTATCTGAATTAGTTAGGAAAGGGAAAAAACCCCTCATTAATTACCAGCAGCTTGTCCAAGGGTGGTGCTGCCTTTCCTGTCCCCTTTATCCTCTGGTTTGCTGTATCTGGTTCTTGAATTCTGAGAGCCAATATCATGTTCAGTCTTTGCACACTGCTGGGAGCTCACCCCATAATTATGGAGAAATAGCAGTTTATTTGGTATCACAGACAGGATTTCAGTAGCTGTCATATTTGGGGGCTCTTTTTTTTTCTTTCAAGTTTTGCTTCATTTTGGGGCACAGAGAGGGATAATGGGGGTAAAGGAGGAGCTGCTGTCTGACTCTGTTTGGGTTGGGGCTTCTATTTTTCAGCTGTCTGACAGTCTCATTGATCGTATGAAGGAACCCTCCTCCCTCAGTGGAAGACCTTCGCACCCATCAGCCTCTGGTGCAGGTAGGCCCATATTTTTCTGGCTTTGAACATGAGGATGGAAACAAAAGGTGCCTTTTGGTGCATTGTCATCAACACTTTGCTGTTTTGCAGATACTATTTCTTGGCTTTTGCTCCGTCGTCTGAAGTAAGAAGTAGTTTAGGCTTTTAGAGGAGTGGTATTCCTGTTTGTTTTCTCCTGACCAACATTAAAGTGTAAAACTGCTTGTTTGGCTTGGTTTTTTGTGCTGGTACCCACTGTTAAAGACCTTTTTCTTTGTTTTGTTTGGCTTGATTGAGAGAGTCCAACACAGGGCCACGGGTATGATTAGGGGACTGGAGCACCTGCTTTGTGAGAAGAGATTGAGAGACTTTTTCCAGCTTGGGGACGAGACAGTTACGAGGGGGTGTGATCACTGTCTATAAATCCATGAGGGCTGGGTGTCAAGAAGAGACAATCTCTTTTCACCTGCACCCTGTGATAGGACAAGGGGCAGTGGGTGTCAGGTGGAGCACAAGAAGTTCCACCTCAACATAAGTAAAAATGTCTTTATGTAAGGGTTACAGAGCAGGGGCTGCCCAGGGAGATTGTAGAATCTCCTTCTCTGGAGACTTTTAAGACCCGTCTGGATGTGTTTCTGTCTTAGATTTTTATGTTCCTTCTTGAGCAGGGCAATTGGACTTGATGAGCCTTGGAGGTCCCTTCCAACCCTCAATGGTCTGTGTGGCTGTGAATCTAAAACCCCCAAAACTAGTTCCAGATGTGTACTGAGTTCTGAAGTGAATGTCCTCACATGCTTCATCAACACAGAGTTTAGTGCAGTGAGCTTGCAGCCAGACTTGAGTGACTGATTGTGATGATGCTAGGTGCTGGTCTGGGCTGGCTGGGCTCAGAGGGCCTTTCCAGCCCAAATCATTCTGGGATTCTGTTAGTCCAGTCTTTAACCCAGTTGTTCCAAATTCACCACTAAACCCTGTCCCTAAGCTCCACATCTACACAACTTAGATCCTTATTGATGACCTTATGGGACGCAGTACTTTGAGGACTCAGTTTCTTGGCAAAGCCTCTTGCACTGGTAATCAGAAGCTTATCTCCTGGCAGCTCCTCCCCTCCTGTTTGTGAATCTGGTGACAGAGACTTACTTTCTTCTGGCAGAGCAGATCACTTGCTGCTCCCTTAGAGAGTTCTCTAAGGGCTGTGATGTGTGGAGGCAGGTTGTGGCTGTGGGACCAGCCGGGTTAACTTTGGGACTTGATGCTTTGTTAGCCATTAGTCTGAACAAACAGCACTTCTTTACAAAAGTGAAGAAGAGGTCTTGAGGGAGTGACGTGAGAGCTATTAAACCCAGCCCTTTCTTCAAGCCTTTGGTAGCTTTTAGTGGAGCAGTAATGGATTAGATTATACGAACAAACACGCATCTTGTTGCTTGCCAGTATCTGATGACTTTATTGACTTCAGTTTGGGGTTGGAAAATGAAATTCCATCCACTTACAACAAAACCTGCCATCTCAATTCTACGTCTTAAAGCATCTCAGCTCGCTCAGGTCACTTTCTGTGTCCTTTTAAATGCACTAAGATACTTAAACAAATGTGAAATCTTTACAGTGCACCTGTGATTCCTAAAGTGGTATCGATGAACAGGAGTTTGGGCAGACAAGGACTTGTTTTATTTCCTGAGTGTGTGGTACCTCTAGCTTCAGTCATAACAGACAGAGGGAATGCTTTAATTTACTTTAATGTCTCAGATATCCACTGAGCTAATAGTCTGTTATGGGAAAATGGAGAAGAAATGTTGAAATTAATCAGGCATCTTGGCATTTCAGGCATTTTTCTATCTTCCTTGAAGACTGAACTTGTTTCACAGTCACGGAGATCTGGAGCTTAGGGCCAGAGTTTAGCAGTGGCCTTGGGACACTTGCGTTCATGGTTGGGCTTGATCTCGAAGGGCTTTTCCAACCTAAGTGTTTCTGTGGGAATGGAGCATCTCTCATGTGAGGACAGGGTAAAAAGGTTGGGGCTGTTCAGTCTGGAGAGGAGAAGGCCCTGGGGGGACTTTCTTTTGACCTTCCAGTAGCTGAGGGGCTCCTACATGAAGGCAAGGGAGAGTCTTTTCAAGAGGATTTGTATGGATGGGACAGGGAAGGGATTGGACCCCTCTGCTCTGCTCCACTCCGGTGAGACACCCCTGCAGGGCTGGGCTCTCGTTCCTTCTCTGGCTTTTAAGGGTCTTTAGTAGTTATTAGCTAAATTACAGCCTGTGCTGATTGTACCAGTAATAAAGGACAATCAGGTTCTGCATGAAAAGACTTAAATGCCTCATGCTAAGTGTTTTGTTTTTTCACTTTCTTCGAGGATGGAGAAGTTTACAGCGTTTGACTAAGTTTCACAAAGCTTTTTGCTTAACTGGCATAAAACCAGCTCGTTAGTTCTGTGCCCTTTCATGTACTAATTGTTTACATCTACCTTTTCATCGCACCAATGCGTTTTCTCTGCATAAACTGAAAGGTGAGGTAAACAGACATTTCCATGGGTTTTATTTTATAGAATTCCTCTTATTTTTATAGAAGAGGAAAAGTCTCAGGGTTGTAGCAGAGCCCGGATTGATTCGTTCTTTTGCTGTGAGACACTTGTAAACTCAGATGACTCCTGTTGGATTTGCAGCTTTTCTCCCCATAGCAGCAGCCAGGAGGGCTTGGGCGCTCCTTTCTGTAGCGTTTATTTTGCTGCCTTCTAGGTACAGCCCTGGGGCCTCTTTCAAAGGAAGTTTTAAACTGAACTCCGTGAAATAAATCAAGTAGGAATCCTCAGTCAACAAACTGAGCTAGTCTGTGGAGAACTGGTATGTTGGAAGGCTGTGATTTGCACCTTATAGAATAATATTGGATTTGATTTTAATACTGTACTTGTGGTTTTGGCTTTATTTCCTTAGGATGGGGGGGGAAAAGAATTTTCATAATGCTGCAGAGGTATTTGTGACAAATCCTGGTGACTTGTGAGAGGCTTTTGGTGTGGAATCTGAGAGCCTCTAATGTAGCTGTCATAGCTAGAGCAGCTTCCATAGAACAATTGGCAGCTCTGGTGAGTAAGGATCATGCTCCTGCTATTGATGAAGGAGCTATCGATGTCAGTGAGCTCAGGAAGCCAAGAAGGGCAATGGCATCCTGGCTTGTATCAATACCACTGTGACCATCAGGGCTAGGGAAGTGGTTGTTCCCCTGTACTGAGCACTGGTGAGGCCCTACCTTGAGTACTGGGGTCAGTTTGGGGGGCTTCAATACAAAAAAGACATTGTGTGGCTGGAGAGCATCCAGAGAAGGACAAAAAGGTTGTTGAAGGGTCTGGAGAACAAACCTTGTGAGAAGCAGCTGAGGGAGCTGGGCCTGATTAGTCTGGAGCAAATGAGGCTCAGGGGAGACCTTCTCACTGTCTGCAGCTGCCTGAAATTCAGAAGGGTGGGGATTGGTCTCTTCTCCCAAAGAACAAGTGACAGGACCAGAGGAAATGGCCTCAAGCTGCCCCAGGGGAAGCTGAGGTTGGCCTTGAGGAGAAATTTCTTCCTGGAAAGGGCCCTCAGGCCTTGGCGGAAGCTGCCCAGGGAGGAGGTTGAATGGCCATCCCTGGCTATGTTTCCCAATCATGGAGATCGGGAGTTCAGGGCCAGGCTTTAGTGGTGGCCTTGGGACAGTTGGGTTCAGGGTTGGGCTCAATGATCTTGAAGGTCAATTCTATGTAGATGAATGGGCTTGGAGAGGAAGGACAGCTTCATGAGCAGCCTCTGCCTTGCAGCCAGTAGCCTGCTTGGGATGTCTATTATTTGATCCCTGATCTAAGTTTGAGCAAACCTTGGCTGTTCTGGCCTGCGTGACACTTGCTCCTGCTTTTCTGTGGCTTCCTGCAGTGCCACTTAGTTGTCACTGGATTTCCTGAAGGTAACTTTATTTCCAGTGATGTATATTGATATTTTTTCAGTTGAAGATTCACTGTCAATGGAGGGATTTTATTAACCAAAGGTGAAACATGTTGTAGCTCAGTAGACTGCTGAAGCTGCCAAGCTTTTAACGCTGTCACCAACAGCAGATCTTTAGCTGTGCCTGACACTGGTGTCACTGAATTGCCTGAGCACAGGGAAGGCAGAATTAAGAACGGGTGATGGAGTAAGTACTGCATGAATTAAACTTGTCACTGTCAGTGTGACATGTGAGGTGTTCCACAGACTCCTTGAGGTGGTTGGGAATGTCCTTGTCAAAAGAAAACTGAAATTAGAAGGAAAAACCACAACACAACTTCCACATTTATTTATTCATTTAACTCTTAGGAATTTGGAGTTTGTGGCTGTGGAAGAGCTCAGTTCACTCCATGTCCTCTAGGTACAGTATTAGCCTCATAAAAGTGTGGTGCCTCGTTAATGGGAGGTTGGGTAGACATGACAGGGCATTAAAGTGGGCAGAACTATTTAGTTCTTGAAAAGACTTGGATTGTTGAATATGGAAAAGGAGCTGTGTGATGGGAACATGTCCAAGGGTAGAACAAATGGCAAAAGGTGTTGGAACTGCTCGTGTGAATCACAGAATTGTTTAGGTTGGAAAAGACCTTTAAGACCATCAAGTTCTACCATTTCTTCCAGCACACAGGTCCCCACTAATCTGTGTCCCTCAAAACCATGTCTCCATAGCTTTTCAGCCCCTCCAGTCACAGAGACCACTGCCCTGGGCAGCCCTTGGCAACCTTACGGGAGAAGAAATTCCTCAGGGACAACCTAAATCTCCCCTGGCACAACTAGAGGCCATTTCTTTTTGTCCAGTCACTTGTTGCTTAGGAGAGGAAACTGACTG
>JAOXOE010000001.1:905455-917886 GCA_028565055.1 Phoeniculus purpureus
GGCAGGGGGATTGGACTAGATGATCTTTCGGGGTCCCTTCCAATCCCTAATGATTCTATGATTCTATGATTCTAGGTTGCTGGAAAACTCATTCTTGTGAACATGCTAAAACTCAACAGCTTTATCCAGATTTGGAAAGCTTTGGGAAGTACTCTGGAGTGCATCACATTCCGATTGTTTACTTCTCCAAGGTAAGGAGAGAAACCTTCATACACAACACACTCCCCACACTCCCTCACCTCCTGGAGAGGCGGAAAATCAGGCATGGAAAATAAGAAGGAAATGTAAATGGGCTTGATAGCTCCTTCCCCTTCCTAATGGGTGATACTTACCTAATTATACTTGCTTGCCATTTCCTTCCCCTGCTTTTTCTGAGAGTAATTTTTCCTAAAAGTTGCTGCTTTTCATTCAGAGACATCCCTTTGAGCTGTTCCTCTTACTAAAGCAGGCAAGGGCAGCAATCCCATTATAAAGGAGGGGAAAAAAACCCCCAAAGGCCTCCTGAATGCTTCTGACAGGTGCTGGGTTTAGTAGCCAGCTCCTGCTGAACATGGCTAACCTCTTCCACCTCCCTTCTCAACCCTCATGCAGGCAAAGAGAATCACAGAATCACTGCATCTGTTTCGCTGGGAGAGACCTTTAAGATCAAGTCCAATGTTTGGCCCAGCACTGCCAGGTTAGTGGTGACTAAATAATGTTTGTCAGCACCAGGTCCATGAGTCATTTAAAGCTCTCCAGGGATGGGGACTCCATCACTGCCCTGCACAGCCTGTTCCAATGCTTGATAACCCTTTTGATGAAGAAATTCTTCCTAACATCCAGCCTAAACCTCGCCTGAACCTCCAAGGTTGCCTTGCTTGGTCAAGGGCAGTACTTGGCATCTTGAGGCCACTGTGGAAACCAGAGGTTGTAGAGATGCTCTGTGTCCAGCAGTCAAAATGACTCTGTCCTCAGCAGGGATCTGCAAAGAAATCTCAGGCTCGGAGGCCTCATGACCAGTGGGAACCAAGGGGTCACCCCACACCAGTACTGAATCTGTACTACTGCTTAGGTGATTCTCCCAGTGACACATGGTGAGATCTAGAAGCTCAAGCAAAAGTTAAGTGCCAGTTGGGAGGCCACCTAGGGACAATGAAAGCCAGCAGCAATTAGTGCTGGCCCCTTCCCTGGGGGAGCTAGCCCAAGAGCTTGCCTAAAACATGTTGACTCTTGAAGGCAAGTCCCAGTGAGAGCTATTCTAGCCCACCGTGACCATGGTTTTCTGGTTGACAGCTAAAGCAAAGGTCAGAGCCACATATTTCTGCTCCAGTTGAGAAGCCACCTAGGGACAATGAAGGTTGCAGGTCAGAGTGGAGAAAAAGGGGTGGCAGAACTACAACATGACCCTCTCCAGACCCACATCAACATGGGCAACCAAACCAAAACATAGCAAGGCTTCATTTACCACAGCCAGCTTCCCTCCTTTAGGCAAGGTCCCATTTAGTGCTGCATGTTGAAGGGACCTTATTCGTCTAGTTCCAACCCTCCTGCCATGGACAATTTCACTTTTCACTACACCAGGTTGCCCAAAGCCCCACTGAACATTAATTGCGCCAGGAGTAGGGGTGGACATGACACAGGTAGGACATGCAGGAGCATCTCCCACCAGAATGTTCCTGTTCATGCACCAGAGACAGGCTAGATGTGACCCTACACCAACAACTTAAGGCAGCACTTGTGGGGTGGCTTGCAGGGGGTTCTGGTGCAGGGAGGGGGGAGCATTCAACCCTCTAGACCCCCATAGTGGACCTCCTCTGCATCCACCCTTTCGCCTTCAACCTACACATCCCTGGAAAGGCCCTCCAGGCCTGTTCCTGCACCCCTAGGTGGGTTTTTTCCTCTTCTTCACAGGGAGCGCAGCTTCCAAGAAGGGAAATACAAAGCCCAAAGGGATTGACTTCAAGGGATGAAACAGGCTCCGCAAAAGAAGTTGTTTCATCCCTGCTCCAGGGGATGCTTTAAAGAGCATCCTTTTGTTTCCTCAAAGGCTGGAAAGGATGTTTCCCAGTCCCAGCCTGGCAGGCTGTAGAAGGTGGAGACCAAGAGGAATTTGGAGAACTTCAAGGGAAACCGACAGCGAAGATTTCCTACACCGAAATCCCCCCATCATCCAGCATTCTGCACTGGTCTAGCCATTTCTGCATCCCTCCACACTACACAGGGGCTCATCTCCTGCCAGGGGAGCATCTACAGTGGCTGCTTGAGAAAGCTCAGCCTGCAGCTGCAGCAACCAGCCAAAAAACTTCACCTCAGGATTGTTAATTCTGCATCAGGAAGAGCTTTTATCTTTCTTTGTTTAATATTTTTTTAACCTACCAGACATTTTTCAGGGAGTCCTTTAGTGCCAGAAGGGGAAGAAGGAAAAGCTGCACAGCAAACTGAGCCCTCTCCTGCCCCATACAGCCCAGAAAAGCAGCCTCATTCCTCCCAGTGCCCCTGGACATCCTCCTCCATTCACCTCCTGACCCAAATGAACAGCAACTGCAGCGTCTTGGGGGCTGACCAGTGTGAAGGACAGTGGGATGGAGTGACACTAACGGCTTTAAGTTCCTGTGTCAGGTGGACACAGGAACTGGCTGTGCATCCCTGCTGTGCCACCCCAAAAACAGTGGGTGTTTTCCTGCTGCAACTCCTGGCCAGGGCATTGCTCAGCACCAAACCTACAGGAGATAATTGCTGGGGTGCAAGAACACAAATCAGGCTTTTGTCCCACCTAGGGCAACGGTAAAGCAAAACAAAAAGAAAAAGGAAAAAGAAAAAGAAGAAGATTAAAAAATTAAAAATAAGAAAAGAGGTAAAAGGGGGAAAAGGGAAATAAGAAAAATGGAAAATGGAAAGAAAGGTTGAGGGCATCACTGTACAGTCAAGGAATTAATTCAAAACCATGCAGATGTGACCCTAGGGAACAGGGTTTAGTGGGCAGGGGAGGGTTGGGTTGATGGTTGGACTGGATCATCTTGGAGGCCTCTTCCAATCTTGATGATTCTATGATTCTAATTAGGGCAGGCAGAGCCATGCCCTCAGCACCACTTGCTCTCCTTGGCATCTCATGGGATGTAAACAGCCCTGGAGAGGCTTCTGCAGGGTCCCCAGCCCTGAGATAGCTCAGGATGAGCAGGAGCCTCGGACAGGAGCAGCGGAGGAGCTTCCCTGCCTCCCAGCGCAAAGGGATGGGTTTGCAGAGCTGGGAGGACTTGAGCAAACCCCAAGGGGAGCAGTGCATGTGAGGAGATAAGAGAGAAGGTATTTACCAGGCAATCACAACCAGGTCCTGTGACTATAGTATTTCTGAGGGATGAACAGATGTATTATTAGAGGACTTAAGGCAAACCCTTTGCTCCAAACCGATTACTATTTGGGGAAATAATTCAGCTCATTGTAACGAAATGCTCTGCTCCAATAGCCCCCTCCAAAGGATGCATATGACGAAGGAATGAGCCGGTGACAGGAACATACTAGGGGGATTTGTTTAACCACATCAGCCTGCTGGGCCAGCACAGCATGGTGCAGGTTACTTGCCTCTGGGGTGGCTAAAGCCTGGATGGCTGGAAAGCAGCAACATGCATGGACAGGGTGGACAGTGCCCCCTGCCCAGCATATTGGGGCCCTTCTTGGCACGACCCTGCATTTAGAAGATGAAAAGATGCACCTTTCAATAATAAATAATAACGCTAACTCTGTGTTTCTATAGCAACTCATCACCATAGCAGCTAAGCGCAGGAGGAAAACTCAGAGCTCATCCCACCGTCTTCATGGTGAGGAGGCAACTGTCCTCCCGGAGGTGGCCCCTGTGGTGGCAAAGCTGGGACTTAAAACACAAAGTCACCTTCCACCCTGGCCCAGAGCACTGCCATCCCCACAGAAGGTGTCTGGGAGGAGGCTGGATGCTCTAGAGAGGTGAGACTTGGTGTCCAAGGGGTGATGGGGATAGGCAGCATCCAGCTGCATCAGGGGAGGGTCAGGCTGGACATTAGGAATAATTTTTTAACTGAAAGAGTAGCCAGACATTGGAAAAGGCTGCCAAGGAGGGGGCTGAGTCATCATCCCTGGATGTGTTTAAAGACCATTTAGATATGGTGCTTAGACATCTGGTCTAATGGTGAACTTCATAGAATAGGGTTATTGGTCAGACTTTATGACCCCAAGGGTTTTCTCCAACCTGAATGATTCTGTGATTCAAGAACACCAGGTACTGAGGTCATTGCAAGCCTCCAAATGAGGCTCGAGGGTGGCCAGAAGGAAACAGGGTAGTGTCAGGGGACACCCATCCACCATCCAGTCAAGAGACACCACAAGGGGGTGAGTACAAAGGGTGAGGAACAACCCAAAAGAGGAAATGTCCAAAATTAGCAGTGGAAACACACACACAGCCCCCATACACATCAGCTTAAAAACCCCACATGTTGCTGTGCTTCTATCAAGAACCAGAAATTTGCACCAAAACCCTGGCAAATAAAATGGAGGTCCTACAACAGCACATAAACTCACTTTTTTAAAGGCAGCAAGACAAGCAGACATCCCCACCCTAATCTAGGTGTGGGGTTTGGTGGGTTTTCCCCCCTCCAAATTGTCTATTGAAGAAAAATCCAAGGGAAAGCCTTTGATAAGCTGCATAACTGGTGTGGTCTTAATCCTAGCTCACCTCCTCTCCCCTGCTGGGCCATGGTGACAGAACCAATGTTGAAAAGCCTCCGGCCCCTCGTCACCTCTGACAACCTCTTCCCAGCCAAATAAAGAAGGTCACACTGCCCAGGGATGGGACAGTGGCCACTAGTGACTATTAGCCATATACATGATGCTGCTCCTCAGGCTCGTCAGTGAGTTCCCAGCAAGAACCTCCCTGGTTTTCTCATCTCACTTACAAAAAGTGAATTATTTGGAAAGGCCATTATCGAAAAAAGTCCATTAGATGGGGATGTATTTAAAAATCGTGTAGATTTGGAGCTTAGGGACAGGGTTTACCAGTGGTCTTGTGACAGTTGGGTTAATGGTTGGACTCGATGACCTTAAAGATCTTTCCAAACCTAAACAGTTCTATGGTGGCTAAAAGCAGTCACTTCTACAAGACTACCTACAAGAGTAGGTGAGGAAACAAGAAGCCAAGGGACTTGCTTGGAGCCATCTCTCCAACAAATCAAAGCCTCTCATGAGCAGCCCAGTGTAAGTTCCCCTAAAGTAAAATGAAGCTGTGCTGCACACTAAGCGGTTGCTGTTCCATCAATAGGCAATTGTAACAGGATACACCTCCTTAGGCTCTAAATGAGTTTTCTTTCCAGCTCTACCTTATAGACAAATCCCCTGTCACAAAAAACAAATAAATCCCCTTTCCCAGTCAAATATGCTCTAACCAAGTCAAACAGGGCCACACGCACATGCAAACCTGCTTCCCAGCCTTCCAGCATGACCATCTTCCCTTTGGGGGCGGCGGGGGAGGCGAAAAGGGAAGAAAACGAAGGACATCAAATAGAAGAAATGAAGTTGCGATTTCTCACTTCAGCTGGGTGATCAATATTTGGGCTCCTCGTGGTTTGTGTTTCAAAGGGGCTGAGCTCTCGCCGCTGAAGCCTTCATAGACACAACGCCAGCACCTGGCTTACAAATTCTTCATCTAGGCAAGATAGTTCTCATTTAAATCTTGTTGCAGTTGAATCTGGAGCCACCCAGGCTTTGATTTACTACTAATTCACCACTCTGAATCCTATAACTCTAAACTCAAGTCGCCAAAGAATTTAACACATGCTCCTCATGAATGTACGACTTGATCGAGGTGATCCTGCTGTGGCAAGGGGATTGGACTAGATGATCTTTTGAGGTCCAATCCCCAATGTTCTGTGTTCCTGTGAATGAGTGTCAGGAGGCAACTGGTGCCACCTGCACGTTGCTCCACTTCAGAAGAAACAGCAAGTACAGCTGGGCTGCATCAGAAGTGGTGTGGCCAGCAGATCGCGAGAGAGGATTCTGCCCCTCTACTCTGCCCCGGTTAGGCCTCACCTGGAGTCCTGTGTCCTGTTCTGGAGCTCCCAACACAAGAGGGACGAGGATCTGATGGAGAAGGTCCAGATGAGGCCACAAAAATTATCAGAGAGCTGGAGGCCCTCTGCTGTGGGGAAAGGCTGAGAGAGTTGGGGTTGTTCAGCCTGAAGACGAGAAGGCTCCGGGAGCCTATAAGGCCTACAAGGGCCTATAAGGCCTATTAAGGCCTATAAGGGCCTGTCAGAAGGCTGGGGAAAACTGTTCACAAATGTAGGAAATAAGAGTCACGGTTTGAAGCTGAAAAAGGAGAGATTCAGTCTGGACATGAGGAAAAAGCTCTTGAATCTGAGGGTGGGGGATCCCTGGAACAGGCTGCCCAGAGAGGTGTGCAGGCCGCATCCCTGGAGCCATTCAAGGTCAGGCTGGCTGGGGCTCTGGGCAGTCTGTTCTAGTTGGCCCTGCTTGTTGTAGAGGGGCTGGACTAGATGATCCTTGGAGGTCCCTTTCAAACCAACACATTCTATAGGAAGAAGAAATGCACATATAAAGAACATATAGAAATACATAGAAAGTGTATGAAACATCTACATGCAGTCCCAGAGTCCTGCATCACTTAACTATTTCGAAGGACAACAATACCAGGATTAAAAAAACCCTCCACCACCCTCAACCTTCCACCCCCAGGCGCATTTTATGGCCAAGGAGAAACAACAAGCAGGTGGGGGTGGCTCATTTTGCAAACATTTACATGCACTTGGCCTGTGAGAGTTCAGCAAGCATCAAGATTTATTTCTCCAGCCCTTACATGAGCTTGGAAGAGGGGGAAGTGTGTGAGTATATATCATGCAAATGCCTGTAACGGAAACCTGTCCCATATTATCTGCATTAGATCCACACATTCGTCCTGTCAGAAGGACAAGGCGAATTCAAGTGCCAGGCAGCTGCTGTGGATTTATTGCCAATGACTTGGTGGGAAAGCCCCAGCAGAGCACAGAGGTGGGGATGACACAACGGCAAGGAAACTTGGAAATCAGACATGAAAGCCACAAGGGATGGTGGCACGAGGCCTCACTTGTGGGTCACCAGTGCAAATTCGGCTACGTTTAGTGGCTGGTTTTCACAGAATCACAGGAAGATGGAATCATAGAATGGTTTAGGTTGGAGAGGACCTCAGGGATTGTCTACTCCAACCCTCCCTGCCATCAGCAGCAACTCCTCTCAACCAGATTTGGTTGCTCAAGGCCTCATCCAACCTGGCTTTGAACACCTCCAGGAAGGGGGCAGCCACAACCTCTCCAGGCTATCAATTCCAGAGTTTCTTGACCCTTGCACTGAAGAACTTTTTCCTAAGATCTAGTCTGATCTTCCCCTTCTTCAGTTTCAAATCATTTCTGCTTGTCCCACTTCCGCCTCCAGGGATGGGGACTCTACCAGTGCCCTGGGCAATCCAGTCCAGGCTCTGATCACTCTTTCCCTGTGGAAGGGCTTCCTAACATCCAACCTAACCCTCCCCTGGCAGCTTCAGGCCCTGCCCTCTCATCCTGGCACTGGTTGCCTGGAGAAGAGCCCAATCCCCACCTGACTACAACCTCCCTTCAGGGAGTTGTAGAGAGGGAGAAAGTCCCCCCTGAGTTTTCTCTTGTCCAAGCTAAACACCTCCAACTTCCTCAGCCCCTCCTCAGCAGACTTTCCTTCCAGTCCTTTCCCCAGCCTCGTTGCTCCTCCGATGCTCCGCTCCAGCCCCTCCATCTCTTTCTTGAAGTGAGGGGCCCAGAATTGCTCTCAGTACTCAAGGGGAGGCCTCCCCAGTGCCCAGTACAGGGGGAAAATTACATCGCTAGTCCTGCTGGCCACACTATTGCTGGTCCAAGACAGGATGCCATTGGCCTTCCTGGCCACCTGGGCACCCTGCTGGCTCCTGTTCAGCTGGTTGTCAAACAGTGCAGCAGTGGTTGTCAACAACTGCTGTCAACCAGTGCAGAGAGGGTTGTCAACCCCTCTGCCAGGCTGCTCTCGAGCCACTCTTTCCTCAGTCTGAATCCCATGGATGTCAGTCTTTTGACTTTGGGGTCTGGATTTCAGCTTCCTGGCATGATGTATTTAAAAAATACCCCAACACTAGCAATTCTTGGCAGCAAAGCCTGGAGTAAAAACAAATGAAAGTCTGCAAATGACCTCTCTCTTTCTAGTGACATCCCCTCAAGTTAGGTCAAAGCCATCTGCTGACAGGCAGCACAGTGAGGATGGAGGTTCCAACCCAGTCACTGCTCCTGCTCAGGTCTTCAGGCTCTCCTCCAACCCTGAGAACTTGATGTCTTCTATAAACATTAGTGTTTGAGATAAAAACAGCTGGGAACAAAGTCTTCAGTAAAGAGTTGGCTTCCTCCATTACTCCAGGCACCACCTTGGAAGAGCATAAGTTCCCAGCAAAGGTTACGTGGACCACTGAGCTGCATGGACTGAGGGTGTCTACCATGAGCTGAATGTTCTGTTTCCAGAGCAGAGGGTGCCCATTTACAGCCTGCAGAACACCTCTAAGGGCTCATGGAAGGTTTGGTTTCCTGCAAAGGAGAAGGTTGCAGGACACTGTCTTCCATTGCAGGAGATGCAGGGCAGAGCCTTGGCACCTCTGACCTGGGTGGTGCTCCCATCCCCAAACACCACTTGGAGTTGAGTTTGAATTTCATGGCAAAGAATGAGGATTCCCTTTGCTTCTCCATGCCTCAGTTTCCCAACTGGATCAGGGGATGGAAGGAGAATATTCCCTGTTTCCTAATACTTCAGGGTTTAAGTGGGAAATGTAATATAAAGTGCTTTTAATCCCAAGACAGTCATACAGGGAAGCTCATCACTGGTAGCCTGGAGTAAGTCAGTGGGTTGCCCAGACTATCTGTGCAGATGGGAAGTCTCATTGCCTTGGGTGCCTGAAGCAGTTAGTGTCCATTAACTGAGACTTGCAAGCAAGAAAGGAGTAAGAAAGAGCCTTCTGAAGCCCTCTGTCACACTGGTGTGTATCAGAAAGGGCTTTTTATTTGAGCATCAAGTGGTTTGAGGGCTGTACTATAGGAAACAGTTTTAATCCAAACCACAACCCTAGTCGAGGAGGGGAATTTGTGGGCAGGACATGAGACTTTTGAGTCCCAACACTGTGGCTGCAAAGGTTGTGTGTCAGTCCCAGCTACATGGGACCTCCCTTTATGGGGATAGTGTGCATAATAAATGAAGAAGAGCCTAGCGACACTCCAGGACATTGTGTCATTTTGCTCAAAACCACCTGTAGGCAATGCCACGCCGCACACTTTGGCACCGCTAACTCCCAAACTCAAAAGCTCTACCGCTAGCACCATCCTCCTGTAGGATCCTGACGCGGAGCCTCCCGTGCCAGCATCATTCTCAGCTTTTCAGGAAGCTTTGCTGAGTTCCCTTAAAATAAGATATTAATTCGTACATGTTGTTAACCCTAAGCACAACCGAACATCATAAGACCTTGCAAGGTTTTTCACCCCGGGGCATGTGTGAGCACAACTCAAACCTCAGCACTGCGGTTTTACTGCAACTGCTCGGCATTGAGAGAATTGGGAGGCAAGAGACAAAGCAACTCAGTAAAAAGGGGAAAGATGCCATAACAAAAGGGGCTCCGGCATCCCTCCTCCCTCCTCACCCTACGAAAACAGAGGAGTCGACACAAAACCAGCTCTGGCAACCCACTGCCCCCAAGGATCTGGCTGCCAGAGATGGTTTCTGCCTTCCCAGCGGCGGATCTGAGCCGCTCCTGTGCCTGTGCTGAGCCCATTGCTTTGCCACATCTCCAGGCTGTCTAGCACCAGGCTTAGAGGGATGCTGGCAGGTGAATGCATGAGAGAAGGCTCAAATATTTCCTCTCCCCATGGATAAGTTCAGCATCTCTCTTAGGATTTCCAACAGCACTCATCCCTGCACTAGCCGGGTGCCCAGTTGCACGCTGAATAGATTTAACAGCAGTCTTGAGCGCCTACGAGGCACTTAACAATCATCAAGCGAAAGCTTCCTCACAGCTCTGTGATTGATCATCTGCCCGTATTTTAAAACAACCCATCTTGGACATAAACAACGCTCAGATCGTGGGGCTGTCATTTATTTGGGCATCTCATCAATAAGCGCCATGCGTTTCAAAATGGGACGGAAAGGAGGGCGATAAAATGCCTTGGACTGGTCCTTGCGGAAAGGAGACACCCCCATAGAGGATGGGTCTGGGCAGAGGAGGGAAGAAAATCCCAGGATTTTCATGCTGGCGCTGGGGTTGGATGTTGAAACCTGGCTGCACACGCAAAGTAGCTGCACATCTGTTGCACGGCTGGAAGCCCCAGCGCTAGCAAAGGGGTCCCACACAAACAAACATGCATGCAACCCTAAAACACCACCAAAATGCCACTCGCATCCCCAAGACCTTAAGGCAATAGCTGAGGCACAGGGAGAAAGCATCTCATCTCACACTGGGAGGCACACGCCACAATTACAATCACAGAGACAGCCAAGGCAAAGCAACCCCAACGCTCTGCCGGCGCTGCCTGCTCACGGATTTTAACCAGCTCCTAGAAGCGAGACCCCGGTGAAACAAGAGGATGGATAAAGAAATAAGTTAACACTCTTTATGCCTTATGAAATATTTGTGCAGGGCTGTGCACACTCAAGATAAGCCCCGAGAAGGCTGCGAGCAGTTGGATCAGCTCTAAAAAATCTCCTGATAGCAACACTGCTCCCCAGCAATAAGAGCTTCCCCCAGCACGGGGGGGGTCCCGTTACATGCCTCCCCTCACTACACCCCGCACCCCCCATAACCCAGAAAGCTGCAGACCCCCTCTGCTTCCCCCCAAACCTCACATCCAAGGCATCGCATGCCGGTGACAGAGGGAAGCCATGAAAAATCAGGTGCGTTTCCAGCGAGCTCTTGGGCTGGAGAGCAGAGCGGAGCAGAAGGTGGGGTAGAAGTTTGATGGGAGAGGAGCACGGCCACGCGATTTCCACCTGCTCCTTTCCACAAAGGCGAGTCCTGAGGGTCCTACACCCCAAATCCAGCCAAAGCCACGTCCCTGCCCAGTCCGGGGTGCAGATGGGGCTCCAAGAGGAGGGTTTCCTCCGGGCTGGGTATCGAGCAGCCACATGCAGCCACTCCAAACCCAAACAGCACTTAGAGCTCTGCTGGGGCTGAGCGAGTGGGTTTGTTTATCTGAGAGGAACTCATCTGCTGCCGGAGTATTAGATTTCCACCAAAACCATGTGCGGCTCGGTGTTTAGATCACTTGTCCCTGTCTACATAATTTAAGGGCATATGTCTCCTGAACGAAGAGCATCGATACGCAGGTTTCGCTTGCAGCACACCCATGCACGAACGGAGAGAGGGAGGGAGGTTGAGCAGAGCTGAATCTGCAGCTGGGATTTTGGGCAGTTAAACTCTCCAGCATCTTGCAGGAAGGGAAATGACAATAGGGGGGACAACCCACCACCACCTCAGTCCCCTCCCAGGTGTTCCCCGTCGGGGGTGGACCCTCTCCCCATCCACTGATCACCCCTGAGAGGTTGATGCTCCCCGGGAAAAGGGTTTTGCCTCCAGCCCCGTGCAGCTGCAGCCTCACGGGAAGCTGCAAAAGTTTGCAAATGCCTCCAGCCTCGAACCCAAGGAAGGCTCTGGGGCACCGCGGGAGGGAAAATCCCACCCACCCCAAGCCCCAAGGGGAGGAAAATCCGCAGCCGGGGATGGCCGGGGGTGCTCGGGGAGAGGCTGCGACGCTGGAGCCGCTACCTCGGGGGGAAAAGTTGAGCCTTGGGCATGAGGAAAAAGCCCTCGGGGACCCACGGATGAGGTGGGGGGACAGCGGGCACCTCCGCTGGGGATGTGGAGCGAAGGGGGAATCCCCCACTGTGAACCTGTTTCTCCCCCCACCCCAGCATCTCCCAAACCGACCCGGGAGGGGCGGAGGGGCCGTGTCTGGGCACCCCCGGCTCAGCCCCGCTGCGTGCAGGGGTCCCCGACTGCCTCCCCACGACCCGAGGGTGAGGAGAAGCGGGTTGGGGACCACCTCTCAGAGCACGCTCCCCCCCTTCCTTTCTTCCTCCTCCTTCCTCCTCCTCTTCTCCTGCCAGGTGTGGAGGGCAGGTCCTGCTGCAGCCCCACCGACCCTCCCAGCGCAACATCCTCTCGGGGCATCCTCCGGGCGGGGCGGGGATGGGATGGGGATGCGGGGGTGTCCTTACCTGGGAATGCTCCTCGCTCGCTTTTGGCTGGCTTTGGGTATATACATATAGTAATTTTTTTCCTCTCTCCTCTGCTTTCCCCCCCACTCCAGCCTTCAGAGCAGGCGCCGCATTGACACTGCAGATGGTCTCGGTGTGTGTGTGTGTCTCTCTCCAATCCCAAATACTCCACGGAGGCGGAACGCAGA
>JAOXOE010000001.1:934846-958504 GCA_028565055.1 Phoeniculus purpureus
GGAAGAATTTCTTCCTGATGGCCAGTCTAACCCTCCCCTGTTGGAGCTTGAAGCCCTTCCCTCTGCTTCTGTTGCTACTAACCTGTGAGCAGAGCCCAGCCCCAGCATCTCTGCAGAGTCCTTTCAGATAGCTTCAGAGAGCCATGAGGTCTCCCCTCAGCCTTCTCTTCCTCCAGCTCAACAGCCCCAACTTTCTCCATCTCTCCTCATCAGATTTATTCTCCAGGCCCTTCCCCAGCTTCATTGCCCTCCTCTGCCCTCGCTCCAGCCCCTTGATGTCTCCCTTGTACTGAGGTGCCCAAAACTGGACACAGTACTCAAGGTGCAGCCTCCACAGTGCTGAGTACAGGGGGACATCACGTCTCTGCTCCTGCTGGACGCACAGACACCAACCAACTTCTTGCCCTGTTGTGTTTTCACAGGAGCTGTAGTTGTAAAGCTGTAGTTGTGGTTCTCGGGTGTGGTTTAATAGTGCACTGACATCAGCATGATAAGAAACTGAGCTTTTACCAGTCCTCTTACAAGAGATCCTGTTTATCTCTGTGTCAGAGCAGCGCTGGCCTTTCCAGTGTGTCTGCAAGTCAGGCTGCTGGGCACGGTTTCGTTAATGCTATTGTGCTGTGAAATTTAGAAATAGAAGGTGACAGCAAGTGTCCAGGCTGTGCAAATAGAGAGCAGAACAACTAATGATTGGATTTTGGTCCCGGTTGTTTTCAGATTGTACACAATTATTTGCCGAACTGGCAAAGGGCTTAGCAGATGCATAGGCTTCCTGAAAAACCCCACAGCAACCCCACAGTCTTAGAAGTGGCAGGGATTTAAGTGTAGGAGACAGGAGAAAGGGGTGTGTGTGGCACCTAAATACATTTAAAATACGAATATACCACAGATACAGAAGCATGAGCTTGCTGGTTTACATTCAATGGGAACAGCATGACCTATATTGTCTTGCAGTTTTGCTATTTTCCCTTAGGGTGTCCTAAAATAAAACCCTAAGTCATTTCTAGTTACAGTTTCAGACAATCCTGCTTCTTCACATCCTGCTGCTGTTCATGAGACAGTGGCTGATGGTTGCTGACTGCCCTTTTGGAAGGAGGAACCTCTTTCTTCTTTCCTTCTCCTCTAACCTCTGCTCAACCTTTAGAACTGAGATTTGGACAATCATTTTCAGTGGCACCCGAATTAATTTTAGCTTTTGGATAGGCAGGATTTTTTCCCCTCCAGGATTTGCAGCTCTTAAAATGTGTGGGGTTTTTTCTAAAGGGCAACTTTCTGAGGTGCTGCACTGATTGTGTACCCAAGGCATTAGCTATCAGAAGCAGTGCAGTGTCACCAAGCTGATAACACCTTTATATAGAGTAGTTACGCAAATAACAGGTAGAGGTGTACCTGACTGAGCACCAGGACTGCTTCCATCTCGTGGAAAAACAAATGCATTTCAGCACTTGTTTTTGTAACAGGCTGAAGAGTGTGGGTAGGCTTGACCCCATATGGTGCCTATGCTCTTGCGTGTTTCACAGAGTCACAGAACATTGGGGACTGGAAGCGACCTCGAGAGATCACCCAGTCCAGTCCCCCTGCCACAGCAGGATCCCCTAGATCCAGTCGCACAGGAACATGGCCAGGCGGGTTTGAAACATCTCCAGAGGTCTAGGTGGTCCTGCTCCGGCGGGGGGATTGGACTAGATGATCTTTTGAGGTCCCTTGCAATCCCTAATGTTCTGTGATTCTGTGAGGGAGACTCCACAACCCCCCTGGGCAGCCCCTTCCAGGGCTCTGTCACCCTCACCAGGAAGAAGTTCCTTCTCAGTTTGATGTGGAACCTCCTCTGCTCCAGCTCACACCCGTTGCCCCTTGTCCTATCACTGGGTGCCCCTGAGCAGAGCCTGGCTCCATCCTCCTGACACCCACCCCTCACATACTGCTCAACATCCATCCATAGGGTCACCTCTCAGTCTCCTCCAGGCTCAAGAGCCCCAGCTCCCTCAGCCTTTCCTCAGCAGGGAGCTGCTCCCCTCCCTCCATCACCTCTGTGGCTCCGCACTGGGCTCTCTCCAGCAGCTCCATGTCCCTCTGGAGCTGAGGGGCCCAGCACTGGACACGAGATCCCAGGCGCGTCACCACCAACTCCCAGGATGGGAAGACTGGAAAACCCCTTCCATTTGATGCCCTTCCCCTCTGTTGAGCCCTCAGCTGAGAGGGGAGCGTGAAGCGAAAGCAGGTCCGGGAGCATCGCGCCGGCAGTATTTCACGCTGCCCCTTCTCTCCCACTTGAATTCCCAGCCTGAATATTGAGCACCCGGAGCGCCAACCTCTCCTGGAGGTGATGGATTGCTGCTGGATGCTGCCTGAAGCTCCAAGCCAACAATTACTTTTCCCTGAAGGTTTTCTCTTGCCCCCCACCGCTGGCAGAGCCCAGGGAAGAAAACACCTCGAGATTGCTCCTTAGGAGCAGGGCTGTCGCCGGCCGGCCGGTTATGAATAGCTCTCATTACTGGAGAGGGAAGGAGCGCCCAGCGCCGTGGTGGTGCGGCTTCGTGCTCTGCGTGCAGGGGATCAATCGCCTCCGTTAAGCAGCATCAGAGCTGGAAGGGTTGGACCTCTTGAGCTGAAACCCCGTCTGAAAACCAAGGAGCCCTCTTGGAGCCTGAGCTGCAGTCCACAGCCTCCTCCTGCCCCCTCCTCTCCTGTGGTGGGGAGGAAATGAGCTTCACCCGAGGGAGGCACGATGGACCTCGGCGAGATGGATGTCTCCCTGATCCCGTAAATCAGGCGCTGAGGAGCTTCTGTCTGCGGGGAGGGATCGTTTGAGATGCAGAGGCAGTGAAGGGGTGAAACGTGTGCGAGTGTGGAGGGGCTGAAGGTACCTCCCTCCAGAGGCAGATTTGAGGGGCTGGTGATGATCTGGCCCACAAAGTTGATCCAAGGGCTGGTGACCAGCAGCTCTGGGTGCAGAGAAAAGGCTCTTCTCTTATTGCCCCAGACTGTCTGAAACTGGAGGAAGCAGTGAACAACTGGTAGACCCCACCTCAAGTACTGCAGCCAGTTCTGGACATCAGGAGGACATGGAACTGTTGGAGCAAGGACTTGGTCTAGGTGATCCTGCTGTGGCAGGGGGATTAGACTGGATGATCTTTGGAGGCCACTTCCAATCCCTAATGATTCTATGAAGAGGCTACAAAGATGATCCAGGGGCTGCAGCACCTCTGCTGTGAGGACAGGCTGAGGGAGCTGAGGGAGTTCAGCCTCAGGAGGAGAAGGCTCCAGGAGGGACCTGAAGAGCTGCCTCCAACCCCTGAAGGGAACCTCCAGGAAGGCTGGAGAGGGGAAGGTTCCCAAGCGGATCCAGCAATAGGGCAAGGGGAAATGGTTTGAAGCTGAAGGAGAGGAGGTTCAGACTAGATCTTAGGCAGTTCTTCAGTGCCAGGGTGGAGAGACTCTGGAATCGATTGCGTGGAGCGGTTGTGGCTGCCCCCTCCCTGCAGGTGCTCAAGGCCAGGTTGGATGAGGTCTTGAGCAATGAGTCTGGTGGAGAGGTGTTGGAAGGGACCTCAGTTATCACCTACTCCAACCCCTGCCCGTGGCAGGACCCCACAGGCTGCTCCCAGGCAGCAGGAGGTGTGACACAGCGCAAAGCGCCGCCTCTCCGGGGACCCCTGAGTCACCAAATGTTTGACCCCCCCAGCTCAACTGTGCTGTTTGGTTCCTTGGAAACAGCAGCCCAAGCAGCAGCAGCAGCAGCAGCAGCAGCAGCAGCAGCAGCAGCAGCGCTCGGCTCCATCTAAGCCCCGGGAAGTACCACAACGCTGTCCCACAGGTTCCCTAGTGGGTGCCCCCCCTTTCACAGCAAACTCACGGCACATCGCTGAGAGGATGGTTTTGCTGGAGCCTGTGGCACAGGGGCAGCAACTCGGGTCGATCGGCAGCTCCTGGAAAGGCTCCGCTTCCCGGAACCTGCGTCTGAGAGCTTCAAGTGGATCCACAGCTCTCTCTTGTTTTACTGGAGGCTGTTTAATACTCTCCAGCTGCTGACACCCTGCCTCTCCCCCAGCTTTTCCGCAGAGCAGAGAGAACAAATGGCACCTGTCTGCCGTGGTCCTCCCTTGCTGCTGCCTCCGGGACGGCAAGCGAGGACCAGAGAACAGGAGCTCGGAGTTTTCCTCCTTATCTGGTGCTAAAGAAAGGGGGATTTTGCTGGCAAAGTCCACGTGGGAGCATCTCTCTGCTCTGGCCTTGGCTCAGATGTCCCACACACACTTAGGTGCTCTGGTGCCTTCTGTGCTCCAGGTGCTGCGGTTGGATCCCATTTGCAGAATTCCCTCTGCACTGCTGCTTTCTTCAGGCAAGAGCTGAGACTTTGGTTGTTGTGGAGACATTCAAGCCCCACCTAGATGGGTTCCTGTGGGATCTGCTCTAGGGGATCCTGCTCAAGCAGGGGGGTGGACTACAGGATACCTAGAGGTCCCTTCCAATCCTTGATGTTCCCTACTTCTGTGATTCTAACCCCACCCAGATGGGTTCCTGTGGGATCTTCTCTAGGGGATCCTGCTCTAGCAGGGAGGGTGGACTAGATGATGAGGAGCCCAGAGCTGGGTGCAGCCCAGCAGGTTGTGTCTACGGCACAATCACTTTTCCAAGTCATTGAAAGAAGGCTCAGAAGCCTTTGGGCACAAGACCTCTGACAAACTGACCTTCCTTGGTTATTTCTCCTCCAACCACCTCGTTCTTACCACCTTCCCCAGCAGGAGGAGAAGGGTTAACCTGGTGGGGGGCTGCTGCAGCACCAAAACTCAAGGTGCTCCCTCCAGCACAAGGGGCTGAGTATTCTCTCTCAGGCCAGTAACTGTCGGGGAGAGAACCAAACTAATTACCTTAGTAATTACCAAACTAATTACCTCTCTAATTACCGAGTGTCTTTGTTCACATGGAGCTGACATCCTTGCAGAGGAGCCTTGGCGCAGCGCCCTTCACTCTCCGAGAAGCTTTTGCAGTGACTTGAAGACCCGGATCCTCTCCGTGCCACGGTCCCCTTCACACCAGATTCACGAGGTCTCCCTGTTCCGCAGGGAGCGGTTGAAGCTGAGCCGGGCTGTTGGCCACTAACTCAGGTTTGTGTTGCAGTGGCCACTTTGCTGCCAGGCAGACTGTGGGAAGGGCCAGCAGCGGTTCTCCAGCAGGAGTAGCCTCAGCAGAAGGGCTGTGAGATGGACACCACACCAACAGGAGATGCACTTGTGGTCAGGTTTGGGCAGCTCACTCCAAGACAGACACTGAAGTTCATGGTTGGGCTTAATGATCTGGGAGGTCTTTTCCAACCTGAACCATTCTAGAACTCTACGATTTCTTTAGCACTGCTCCTTCCAACAACAACAGCAGCTGAGAGCAAACAGGAAGGTGCCTTGAGATGACAGACGCTCCTCTCCAACACAGATTTGAAAACAGCAGGTTTCACCCTGGAAAACCCACCGTGAACATCGCTGTCGTATCACCTCACCCCTTCACGCTCACTCCCTTTCACCTGCCAGACTGGAATCTTCCTTTGGGCTTTGAAGAGCCAGGGTTTGGTATCTAGCCAACGCTCTCCTGAACGTCAGTGGGACAGGAGGGGCTGAAAACAGCCCCCAAGCTCTTTAAGGAAGAATCATTACTGTTAAAGCATGGACACAGCGGTTTCGTTAATGCTGATCATGGCTCCAAGAGGATTTCCACAAATTCATTGAATCCCAGGTTGGAAGGGACCTCAAGGATCATCTAGTCCGACCTATGGAGATAAAAACAGTTGAAATGAGATGTTCCAGCAGCCTGTCAACCTGGGTCTTGGAACTGCCCAATGTAGGGCAATGAACTGCTTCCCTTGGGAGATGATTCCAGTGGTTAATTGTTCTAAAGGTCTTCTGGACCTTTGGAATTGTCTTCTGTTGTCTTCTGGACTCCAGTCGGGTGCCTCAGAGGATTTCGATACAGAGATGTTCAAGCTCAAACACGGAAAGGACTCTCCTGGCTGTAGGATGGAAGCCCCCCTTGCAATAGTTTGCAGAGAATATGGTCTAGAATTTGTGTCACTTCGGAAAAGAAAATGAATGAGACTGCAAAGGGAAAGGCTCCCCCTCCTACTGCTTCTTCAGCTTGAGAGACACTCACAGAATCACAGAACATCCAACAGGGGTTGGAAGGGACCTCGACAGATCATCCAGTCCAATCCCCCTGCCACAGCAGGATCCCCTAGATCCAGTCGCACAGGAACAGGGCCAGGTGGGTTTGAAACGTCTCCAGAGAAGGAGACTCCACAGCCCCCCTGGGCAGCCCCTTCCAGGGCTCTGTCACCCTCACCAGGAAGAAGGTCCTTCTCATATTGTTGTGGAACCACCTATGTTCCAGCTCACACATGTTATTCCTTGTCCTGCATCAAAGTCCATGTGAACCTCTCTTCCCCCCGCCCCGCAAACGCTCTGAAAAAGGGCAACAAGAGAACAAAGCAGTGGCCGTCTGAGCTGCAGAATTTATCCCATCTCCATGTTAAAGCAAATCCCAAATACCTGCTTAAAACGCTCATGCAGGGACATCCTCCAGGCTCCGTGACCTGTCTCAGACACTCACAGCTCCTGAAGCCTAGTATTTGAAGCTGCTAAACTCGAGGAGAGTCGGAGAGCGGAGATTACTTTGACCCCACTGAAAGACTTGATTTGTCCCACGGGCACTGAGCGAAGAACAACGAAAAGCTTTGATTTCACCGTTAAAATGCTGCTTCTCCATTGACATTCGCAGGTGCAGCTGCTCTTGGGTCACAGCCGATCAAAGCCGGTGAGCGGCCAACAAGAACGTCTGAAATGATTTTCTACCATGGGCAGAGAGCATCAGCCCTTCATCTGTCGTCCCTAGACAACATCACCCCCATCAACCCCTCCGAGACGGGGATACACAAAGCTGAGGTCACGTTCACTGAGCAGTCTGAGAGGGAGCTGGGTGTTCCAGAGAAGGAGGGTGGCTTCCCCACAGTTTCCCTGCATCAACTACAAAAAGAGAGAAAAATCAGGAACTTGGAAGATTTTCAGTCTTGAAATGCAGCCACAAGGTAAGTCTTGGCTGGATGAACATCATCTAGAACAGACGAGGCCCAGCAGCATGAACGCCAAGCTGCAGAGACACTCCCCTCTTGCCTGAGCTGCTTCAGACCCTTTGAACGTTGCTTTTTAAATTGGCTTTTGAACTATTAGTCCAGTTTCCAAAGAGGCCCAAGGGTGAATCAAGAACAGGGTGTCCAGCAGGGATAGGGTAGGGGGGCTCTTCTCCCACTCTACTCTGCCTTGGTGAGACCACACCTGGAGTGCTGCATCCAGCTTTGGGCTCCCCAACTGAAGAGAGACAGGGATCTACTGGACAGGGTCCAAAGGAGAGCTGCGAGGATGATGAAGAGACTTAGACATCTCTCTTGTGAGGACAAGCTGAGAGAACTGGGGCTGCTTAGTCTGCAGAAGAGAAGCCTGAGAGGGATCTTATTAATCATAGAATCATTGGGGATTGGAAGTGACCTCAAAAGATCACTAGTGTCTATAAATATCTGAGGGGTGGGTGTCGAGAGGAAGGGACCGGTCTCTTTCAGTGGTGCCCAGTAATAGGACAAGGAATAACGGGGATAAGCTGGGACATAAGAAGTTGCACCTCAACATGAGGAGAAACTTCTTCACTGTGAGGGTGACAGAGCCCTGGCACAGGCTGCCCAGACAGGTTGTGGAGTCTCCTGCTCTGGAGACTTTAAAACCTACCTAGATGCAGCCCTGTGCGACTTGGTGTAGGTGATCCTGCTCTGCCAGTGAGGTCGGATCTCTAGAGGACCCTTCCAACCCTTAACATGCTACGATCCCTCTGCTTGCTGAGGCAGAACTGCTCAGCTCAGCTCCAAAGCACAGCGTCCCACCTGCCATCCGCAGCAGCAAGTGGGGAGAAGGCAGAAGCCAAAAGGACTTGGATGCAAACAGAGGGTGACAAAGGCAGAAGAGGTGGCAAACTTTTCTCCTGGGAAGTTCAGAGCTGCTGCTCTACTTTAAAGGCAAAAGTTACCCACAACGTGGACAGCGTTGGAGTCCACCACCCGTTGGCTGCCATGGGCATCACCCAAGCTCAAGGGACACGACGTGCGATACAGAAGATGTTCAAAGAACACGAACGAAGCCCCAAACACCGTGGGAACAGAGCGAGCAAGACCCGCTCCCATTGCTCAAGGCTGTCAAGACGGGCAACCAGTAAACATTTGGCAGTAACAGAGACCTTCCTTCCCGACACAGCTCTTGATTCTACAGAATCATCTGGCCTCAGAACCGTCTGCTTTTCCTCTACGCTGCGTTCTGCTGCCAAGTCTGAGGCTGGCAAGGACGGGTCTGCCAGCTCCTTGGCTCTCTGCTGCAAGAGGGAACGTTGCGACGGAGAGTCTGTGACTTAACCGAAGCGGAAACACTACGGCAAGGCACCACGTAAACACAGCGCTGCTGGCCTGAGACGCCTCTCAAGCAGTTTACCTGGCACCTGACGGAGAACCCCAGGCTCTTCCTCGCCTCCTGCTGTCACGGTTACTCCAACGTGAAGAAGCCCAGCTTCCTCTGCAGCACTCAGGTGGAATCCTTAATCAGGCGGCTCTCACGAAGCAGCTCGGTGGTGAGAGCAGGAGATTGCTGGCAGTGTTTGCAGTACAAATGAGACCCACAGGTGCAGTTGTGCAGGAGGATGCAGCTCAGATGTAGCCGGTTAGAGAAGGAGCTGAGCACAAGCCACAAGGTGGGTGCAGAGTGGGTTGAGAGTAGCCCTGACAAGAAAGACTTGGGGGTGTTGATTGACGAGAAGCTCAGTGTGAGCCAGCAGGGAGCTCCTGCAGCCCACGAGTCCAACCGTGTCCTAGGATGCATCAAGAGAAGTGCGGCCAGCAGAGTAAGAGAGGGGATTCTCTCCCTCTACTCTGCTCTTGTGAGACCCCATCTGTGGCCCATTCTGGTGGCCCCAACATCAGAAGGACACGGAACTGTTGGAGCAAGGCCAGAGGAGGCCAAGATGATCCAAGGGCTGCAGCACCTGTGCTACGAGGACAGGCTGAGGGAGTTCGAGTTGTTCAGCTAAAGGAAGAGAAGGGTCTAGGAAGACCTTAGAGCTGCCTTCCAACCCCTGAAGGCTGGAGAAGGGAAGGTTCCCAAGGGAATCCAGCGATAGGACAAGGGGAAATGGTTCGAAACTGAAGGAGAGGAGGTTCAAACTCGATCTTAGGAAGAAGTTCTTCAGTGCAAGGGTGGAGAGACTCTGGAATCGATCGCCCAGAGAGGCTGTGGCTGCTCCCTCCCTGGAGGTGCTCAAGGTCAGGATGCCTTGAGTCTGGCTGAGAGGTGTCACTGCCCATGGCAGGGAGGGTGGAGTAGATGATCTCTGAGCTCCCTTCCAGCCTGAGCCAGTCTGTGATTCCACTGCTTTTGCATGAAACCCCCTTTGCTAAGATTGCCTGGCTGGATCTGGTGGTCATCACCTGACCAGACACTGGGTCAGAAGGACAGTTTGTGGTTTGGGGCACTTGGTCCCTTCTCATTCACAAGTATGTTCCGAGAAAGGCAACTCTGGTGCCACGTGAATCACAGCACACGAGCACTTTGGATCCTTCTAGGCTCCTGCAATGGAAAACAGATCTGTGTAAGAACCACCCCTGAAACCAGCGCTGGTTACGCAGAGAAGCTGCTGCTTTAAAGCTTCGACCACAACCTCTGCTGGGAAACCGCGACTGATGCGCGCAGGGAGCACCTCCACCTCTGAGAAGTGGGAGGAGAGAGAGACTGAAGCCTGGATGTGGTGCATAAAATACCTTTATTGTCGGTGCAGAGCGAGGCGAGCTCGGCCACGCTCGACGGGAGCTCGGAGCACAACAGGACCGTGTCGCGTCTGTAAGCGCTTGGATCGTTACCATCACTCCAGCAGAAGGCCTGGGGGAAGAGACTTCACCACGTTACATGATTTGGGAAATAAGTTAGAGCACAAGTTACAACCAGGATACACCGGAAGGAAAAACTTGAACCAGAGGGTGAACGCAGGCTGAGCGGTGAGGAGCAGCGGTGGAGCAGCCGCCGGAGCACCAGCACGTCCCGGCACACCCGGTGTTACGGACCCGTGTCTTGGACAGAAGTTTCTGAGGAGATTCTACGGTGAAACAGCAGCATTTGAAGGATATTTCCCCTTTCTTAGGTCAGTGAAAGGTTCTTTTCTTTCCCTTCTCTCAATCACCAATAAGTGGATTTTACTAAGACCGAGCAGCCTCTGCAGATCTGTGATTTCCGCTGTAATAAGACACAGGTCTTGGCTTTTCAAATGGTCACACTGATTGAGCCGTGATGGCTGCTGCTCTTCAAATGGCTCTTCCAGTTCCTCTCTTTATTTGGCTGACCTGTGAATGGGCTGTCGTATCGTTCTCGGGAAAAAGTGCTCTTCTGCTGAAATTAGAGTTGATGGTCTTGCGCTGGATTTGGCCGGCGCCTTTATCCTCCTCTGCCAAGCATGTTCTGCTAAAGAAACGGTCAGGGGAGGGGAAGAGAGCGGGAGAAACACAGATTTCAGTAACTCACAAGTTGTTCTACAGACTCCCTGTCGTTCGGCTGCAATTTCTTCCTAGGACTTACAATTTTTCAAATCAAATATAGACAAAGAAACATTGTCGACATCGCACCGACGCGTCACAGAACGGCACCAAGGGATCTGAGGGCTCCACGAGCCGGCTGGAGCCGTCAGGAGCAGCAAGAATGGTTCTTTTTCGTCCATCCTAACGCTCTCCTGGCTCTGGTTCTACGGCTGATAAGGAAATTAAAACATCTGACCTCACAGGAGGACAAACAGCAATTACACACTGGAGGAGATTCATCGTGAAGTCATTCAACTCTAAGCACCAACCCTACCTACCTCCTTCCTGTACTCTGAGTCACAATCAGGACAGTCTGAACACGCTGCACTGACCTTGTGCTTCACTGCCCAGGGACGTGGCGGAGTCTCTATCCCTTGAGGGATTGGAAAAGCCTGAAGACACAGCACTGAGGGACATGGTTTAGTGGTGACTTGGCAGCTGGGACAGTTGGTGATCTTCAAGGTCTCTTCCAACCTAAATGACTCTGTGAGTTTATGGTTAATCACCTCCCATGCACTGTCAGGCCACCGAGAGCTACAAGTATCCATCTGTCAAATAGTCCAAGAGTGATTTCATAGAATCACAGAATCATCGGAAGGGACCTCAAAAGATCATCCAGTCCAGAGAGGTCTTGCCATCAAGGCCTTGACTCTTCAGAGAAGTCCTGGGCTTGCAAGGACAGTATGAAGGGCTCCAGTATAAACTTCTACTACCGTGATGGAGAAATAAAGGTCTGCAGAAACTTGTATGGATATGGCTTGTCGAGGTGAGCAAGGAGAGCAGGCAGTGGGATCTAACAGGACAACCGGCCGGTGAGGCAGCAAAGCCATGCTGGAGACCCGCTGGTATCTACTGTCACTGGAAGATGACACTGGCGACCTACTCATAGGATTATTGAGGCCGGAAAAGACCTACAAAATCCATTAAGTGGGGAGGACAGTAGCTACGAGTCTCCGTGTTGGGAATGGTAGGAAGGGGGTTGATCATTTCAGGGCTCATGGCAGGAGCAAGCCCAAAGGAGAACCCTGAAATCTTACAGGAGACTTACAAATGGCTGATGCGAGTGTCTGAGCAGCGTCCAGCCAGACTGGACTGATGTGATCCTGGACTCCACTGTCAGAGTCACAGACGTTAGGGCTCAGAAAAACTACAAAGAAAGGGAACTGAAAACATGTTGTCACCTACATCTTGAACCAAAGTCTCATGACTAAAAACCACTCAGGAGGTCTGTTCAGCTGCACTGAGCAGTGTTTCTGCAAGGGTTAAGAGGTCTACAAAGGAGCAGGACAGCCAGGTACATGATGGTGAAAGTCTCTGTGGCCCCAAATGTTCTCCTCAATCCATAGTACAGAAGTAGAACCACCTGTTCGTAGACTCTTTGAAGTTGGAAGAGACCTACAAGACCACCCATGAATCCTGGAAGAGGAAGGGTAGAGCTTGAGCCGTTGATGATGAGCCAAGTGGGATGTGGCTGCAGAAAAAGAGGCTGAGGGGAGACCTTCTTGCTCTTTATGGCTACCTGAAAGGAGGGCGGAGAGAGGTAGGGGTTCACCTCTCAAGTCACTAGTGACTGGGTAAGAGGCAACGGCCTCAAGTTGTGCCAGCGGAGGGTTAGATTGGCCATGAGGAAAGACTTCTTCCCTGACAGAGCGGTCAGGGCTCGGAAGCACGAGCTGGCAAAACAAAAGGAGCTGGTTTTCATGAGGGAAACTTTTATCAGCTAACAACATCTCCAGCCTCAGTTTGACGGCAGCTCCACAGAGACTTCTGCAAACCTGATGAAGCCGCCTACACCTGGCAGACTCTTTCCGCAGCGGTGTGATGGAAACTTGCTCCAAGCCATCGCGGGGCTGCAGATTAACTTTACATAAATTTAACAGCGCACAAGTGAACGCGGGGAATTCCCAAAAGGGCTGAGGAAAACGGCTCTGCTTTTACTTGGTGTCCTCAGGACAGGAGTCGCAGCTATTTGCTCATCACGTGCGTACTTCCACCCACAAGATTTCATCTTCAGACAACCGGGAAGGTCTCAGGGCTGGGTTTTGTCTACATTTTGGGTTGTTTGGGGTTTTTTTAAATGCTCTTAACTGACTGTTGCCTTTTCACATCAGCTGCAAGTTTATCTCATGCATTTCACATTTTCTTCCTGGGCTTCATCTTTTCATCACAGCAACGTAGGTTCCACATCAATCTGAGAAGAAACTTCTTCACGGTGAGGGTGCCAGAGCCCTGGAAGGGGCTGCCCAGGGATGTTGTGGAGTCTCCTTCTCTGGAGACATTTAAAACCCACCCAGCCATGTTCCTGTGGGACTGGATCTAGGTGATCCTGCTGTGATGGAGGGACTGGACTGGATGATTTCTTGAGGTCCCTTCTGGATCTAGGGGATCCTGCTGTGGCAGGAGGTTGGACTGGATGATCTCTCGAGGTCCCTTCCAATCGCTAACGTTCTGTGAAACTCAGCGGTCTAAGAGGAAATGACTGCACAGACTTCATGCACCTAGAGACTAGTTGTATAAGACACATCAGAATTAGGACTCCCCGTAACCCAGTGGATAAAAAGGGAGTGTTTCACCAAGCACGTTGTCCATACAAGCGGATAACAGACTAGAAGTGGTGATTAAAATGCCACTGGATGGGCCATGAGTGACTTCATCAGTGAGAGGACAAATACACCCCACAGACAGTCCCAGTACCTCCCCCTTAATGGCTCCATTAACTGAGGTGGTTTTTCTCTCTCCATTACTGTTCTCATAAAGTGCAAACATTAATAAGGGGGTTTAATTTCTCTCGCCAGCTTCTCATGACTTTGGGAACGGATCTGAAGTGGAGATACAAGAATGTGTCAAACTCCCCTGAATTAACAACTCCGCCGGCTTCTCGAGCAAGGGGAGAAAAGGACAGATAGAGACATGAGATTACAGCCAGCATGAGAAATACAGAGCACACAGAAGAGAGGGTGAGATAATTATAAGCAAGATAGGGAAGAAAGAGGAGTCAATAAATTCAATTTATGAAAAGCACAGAGTGTGCTCAGCCTGAGCACAAGTGCCCAGACTCATCGCCAAGAAATCGGATTAGTTAACTTATTTGCTTTTCAATATCTTGGTCTCTTCCCTCCAGCAAGTTTTCTTCTTTGTTTGGTTCTTGTAGCCAGCGTCGGCCAGCTTTCTCATTTCTGAACCTGCTATTTATCCTGCTCCCCTGTCTTCCGAGCACTCGGAGCGGGTCATCGCAAAGTGTTTTCTAAACGTGTTCGGCAGTGGTTTCGAAGTGACTGGTCTTGCTGGGATTTCTGGGCAAGCAGCGAGGGAAAGAATAATTACAATTGCAAAACCACAGAGTGATTGAGGCTGGGGATAAAACCCTCTGAGATCATTCAGCCCAGCCCAGAACCTAACATCACCACAATCTAGACCATGGAGCCAAGTGCCACGTCCAGTCTGTCCTTCAGCACCTCCAGGGACAGGATTAAGATGTCTTATGAGCCTCCTAATTAATGAAATTTAGTTCAAAATTCACAGAATTATTGAGGCTGGAAAGCCCTCTGAGCTCACCCAGTCCAGACCAGGACCTAGCATCACCCCAGTGGCCACAGCAGGGCACCAAGTGCCACAGCCAGGCTGGCCTTCAACACCTCCAGGGATGAGGACTCCACCACTGCCCTGGGCAGTCCAGTCCGGGCTCTGATCATCCTTTCCATGAGGAAGGGCTTCTTAACATCCAACCTAACCCTCTCCTGGCAGCTTCAGGCTCTGTCCTCTTGTCCTGTCACTGGTTGCCTGGGAGAAGAGCCCAACCTCCACCTGTCTACAACCTCCCTACAATTAAAGCTACAACACACGGAGGATGAGCTCCAAGGACCGATGCTCATTGTTCCTGTGTGCAAATATTTCCATCATTAAAGGCTTCTCCCTGTCTCTGTTCTCCTACGAGAGAAACCTCTCTGAATTCTCATCTTGAAGGAGAATAAAGAACATTGAGGAAACACTTCTAACTACTTGACAGGCTTGGCTGAAGAACTTCAACAACAAATTGGTGTTTAAACCTACTGCACATATTTATGCGATTTCCTTGTCCTGCACCTTCTGAGCATGAATTAATTCATCGTTATCGGAGTCTTCTGAAGAAATTCCTATCAGCTACAGGCTTTGGTTGTAGCTTCAACACGTGTAAGTAATTAATCTCTCTATTTTTTTTACTTCAATAAATGAGACACAATTATAAATTAATATAAAATTAACAAATTATAACACAATGCAGCAACAGCATAAAACTATAAATGCCGTAAATTAACCTTCCAGACGATGCAAGACAAGGTGGAACGTCTATTCCACTACAGAACAGAATCACAGAATCATTCAGGTTGGGAAAGACCTTTGGGATCATCCAGTCCAACCATCAACCCTACTCTACAAGCTCACAGAATCACAGAACATCAGGGATTGGAAGGGACCTTGAGAGATCATCCAGTCCAATCTCCCTCTCTAAACCAGATGCTCCAACACTGCATCTAAGCACCCTGCTGGCTCACATTCAGCCGCCTGTTGATTAGAACCCCCAGGTCCTTTCCTGCCAGACTGCTTTAAAGCAGAACAACCTAATATTATCCATGGGCTTTGTTTTTAAGATGTCTCAAATCCACCCAGGGTCCAACAATCTCCTACCACGCAGCACCAGGCCACAAGCAGCATGAACTGCAGCAAGATCTCCAGTAGCACCAGAGCACACCAGTACAACAGCAGAAAGGGCACTGGGAATGAATATAATCAAAGTCTTACTCGTCTTCTGTACTGTCAGACTGAAGTAGAGTGACGGTAATTACCATTATCAAACACCAGATGTGCTTGCTGGGTCTCTGCTAACACATTAGGGAGGTGTTGCCACACGTTCCAATATTAACTGTCAGGTTTTAGCAGAAATAAGGATCATAGCATCACAGACTGGCCGGCGTTGGAAGCGACCTTAAAGATCACCCAGTTCCAACTCCCCTGCGCAGGCAGCGACACCTTCACTAGAGCAGGTTGCTCAGGGCCCCAGCCAACCTGCCCTTCAACACTGCCAGCGATGGGGCAGCCACAGCTGCCCTGGGCAGCCTGTTCCAGCATCTCAGCACCCTCACAGCAAAGACTTTGTTCCTCATGTCCAACCTCCATCTCCCCTTCTTTGAGTCTGGAACCCTTTCCCCTTGTCCTCTCACTACCAGCCCAGTAAAAACCCTCCCCCCAGCTATCCCCTTCCGATACTGCAAAACTACTAGAAGGTAACCTGGGAGCCTCCTCTTCTCCAGGCTAAACAATCCCAACTTACTCAGCCTGTCCTCAGAGGGGAGGTGCTCCAGCAACTCATTGGAGTTGCTCTCCTCTGGGCACCTTGCAGGAGCTCTATGTCCTTCTGTTAAGGCCTCCAGAACAGGCTCATGGAAGCACTTCTTCCACACATGATCCGAAAGAACATTTTCAAGAGACCATGAAAGTCGTCATGTGCTGGCAAGACTTGTGCCTCACCTGTTTGGCATGGTTGACACAATGCAGGTACTGGTTAGCCAGGGCAGAGCACCTGAGGGTCTCCTGAGCGTGCTGCTGATAACACTGTAGGATCTTATCCTGCAGGTCGGCGCAGATGGGATGAGCCTCGTATCGCCTGCAGAAACAGAAAAGAACTTTATGGTTTCCTTCCCAAAAAGGTTTCAAGAATTATTTCATTCCTAACATTTGGCTCCAAAAGGAAATGACAGAAATGTAAGAAAACTCAATCCTCACGCCAGATGTGCAAGTTACTCAGGAGTTCCTCCTCTGTGGAACACTGACTCCTGCCCCCCCTTTTGGGAGGATGCTCTTTTGCCTTCAGTGGAAGCCAAAGTCCTGCAAAATCCAACCCTTTGGACAAAGATCCTGTCCCCTGCATTAATGGGGCCACAGGATTGCAGTGGGAACAGAGCACTTCCCTGTTTCAAGGGTCAGGGGGCTGCAACGTGTTTCAGAGACGCCACATCCATGGAATTTTCAGCTAACTGGACATTTACAGGTGTTTTTAAAGACGGTCCTTTCTTTAAGAGACAATCAAACCACAGTTAAACCTCTTCACACCTGAGATTAAATATTTCAACAGTTTGTTCTCTAGACTCTACCCCACCCTTGTTGGGACCCACTTTGGACCTGCTCCAGCTGTCAGTGTCCTTCTTGGATTGAGGTGCCCAACACTGACCCCAGTGACGCTCCCATCCACTTCACCAGGGAAACCTGACAGCAGCTGCTCTACCATCCCTTCCCAACCACACGATACTGAGTTCAATAAGGCCAAGTATGAGAGACTCCTCAGCCACAGATGACCATTCTGCTCCTCCTCATCTTTCCAACTGGCCGAGGCCAATCTCTGTTTCACTCCAGTATGAAAGTGACACCCAAAACAAAACACTGTTGGGGCTGGTCTCTTCTCATGGAACCAGAGGGAAGGGCTTCAAGCTTCAACAGGGGAGGGTTAGATTAGATATCAGGAAGAAACTCTTTATGGAGAGAGTGGTCAGGCACTGGGATGGGCTGCCCAGGGTGGTGGTTGAGCCCCCATCCCTGGATGAGTTTAAAAGATGGTTAGATGTGGTGCTGGGGGATCTGGTTTAGGGGTGAACTTGCAGGGAAGGGTTGATGGTTGGACTCGGTGATCCCAAAGGTCTTTTCCAACCTGAATGATTCTGTGGTTCTACCATTCTCTGAAGCCCCATGAACGGTCACTGTAGACACAAGACTCACAGTGGCAACGACTCAGGTCCAACTAAACCAGAGAGTCCTGGAAAGGTCAAAACCACTGGTCTGGACTGATAAACCAGTACAACAGAGCTGCAGTTAACAAAACCCACACTGATTAAACTGCTGTGCCTTGAGTCGTGAGTGATTTTGAAGTTGAGTTAAACCTGTATATAACCATAGAGTGATTCAAACCTCTCCAGACCTTAGATAAAGGTGAAGGGAAAGAGGTTGTTGTACATTTGCTACCTCAATTCCATAAATGCATTTAAAGCCATTCAGTGGGCTACTCCAAGCCACGTCAAGGAGCTTTTCAAGGCTTTTTCCCCCTCCTCACTAATGGCCATTATTGACCATCCACAATCCACATACTACTCACTCTTCGAACGCTTCAATACTCCTTATGTCGTCAACTGGATGGAAGCCCCCTAAGACACGTCATTTCCTCCTTGTGTAGCTTTTCAACCTGTGCTCTCAGCCCCACTGCTCTTCCTTCCAGGTGCTGCAGCCCCGACGCATCTCAGTGGGAACAGGGCAGCTTCTTTCAAGTCAACATTTCAGGGGATCAGATCTGCTGAAGGACAGCACCATCTCTGCATCGATCTGCTGTGCTCATCGCGCTCCCCTAATGCACTATTTGCACTTTTGGGAAAAGGCTAAATGAAATTAGTGTCTAGCAAGAGCTGGCCAGAAACCACGTGCTGCAGGGGGACCTCTCGGTCAGCAGAGCACCGTGCACTAGGGTGACCCCACTGAAAGGCTGGCGACTGATTCCTCTGTGGTGATGGCCGTGACAGGATTCTTGGACTGATGGGCAGAAACAGCCACCAGCAAGGAAACATCTCAAAAAGGAAATGAAATGTGGCCCTAACTGAGAATCTCTCCAGAGCTCCTGCAAATACGGGTCAATTTACAGAGGAATTGAAGGGTCTGTGGGGCTTGATGGAGAAAAAGAGAAGCTAAACACTGCAAAATGATCACGTGGAATCTATAGTGATTCTGTGATAACCTGCTCTGGCAGCGGGGTTGGACTAGATGGCCTCCACACATCCCTTCCAATCCCCACCAGTCTATGAGTCTTTGAATCTAACAGATAAAGGAAGCTGGTCTGGTCCCAGAGCTGACCCTGCTTCAAGCAGGAGGTCTCCCACCACACCATAGAATCATAGAATCATTAGGGATTGGAAGGGACCTCGAAAGACCATCTAGTCCAATCCCCCCACCACAGCAGGATCACCCAGACCAAGTCCCTCACTGGGAAGAAGTTCCTTCTCATATCTATATGGAACCTCCTCTGTTCCAGCTCACACCCATTGCTCCTCATCCTATCACAAGATGACATTGAGAAGAGCCTGGCTCCATCCACCTGACACCCATCATGAGAGAGACATCTGTAGTTTGGGACAGTGGCAGAGAAAACACCCCATTATTACTATTAATCACTTGGGAGTTTCACAACTGAAGGAGAAACACACGGCACAGGAGTGAACACGAGGTGTCAGGTCTCCCTCTCCATCCAGCGCAACTTTACAGAACCAACACACGCGAATCCTAAAGCGCTCCTCTTAGCAGAAGTCAACAGGATCCACGCTCCCATCTGCTCCACGTGCCGCACGACACGCGAGCCATGGTGTGCTTTTAACAAGTTTACCGTTCCTTGATCTGCTTTCACCTTCCCAGGTGCTCCTCGAGCGCCGCGCACGGACCCCAGTATTCCCATACGCTCAGAGGGAGCCCAGTAGCCACCTCTTCCATCGAGCTGACGCGCCGCAGCCTCATCAGGGTAATGGCAGGGCAGACACAAAGGGAAATCGAGCGAGCTTTCAAAAGAAATCTTCCATGCCAAAGCACGGGGAGGAAATTTAATGAAGGCAACTGTGGGCTCGCCGAGGCTCCCTCAAAGAGCATAACTGATTGTCCTCCCGGGGGCGGCGCGAGAGGAGCCCCTTCGTGGCACTCAAACAAAATGTCGACTAAAGAGGAAACCTGAAATCACCACGGCGAGCTTTACATGCTTTGTGATAAAACTGACATTCTGACTGAAGGAATCGGAATCGCTGATGAGCTTCCAACTGTGCAGGTATCTGGCAGAATCCCACCAGATCAGGACTCGAGGCAATTGTCATAAAATATGAGGAAAAAAGAAGAAGAAAAAACAACAAAAAACCAGCATGAAGGAGGAAAAAAAAAACCGGTGTCATTAGACATCCAGAAGCAGCCAGTGCTTTGTTTTATTCCTCATTAAAATGCTGACACCTATCAAAAGCATCTGGTTTTATCTGGGTAACCCCTGGCACGTGAGGCTACCTCTGCACTGCTGAAGAAAAGAGACCAGAGCGGATCCTGTGGGTCTGAGGCCAAGCAGCACAATACAGCACCACCTGCACCTCTTCAACATCGCCTTTTCTTCCAAGCCAGCAGCTCAGTACATCCCCAGCCAAAGCAAAGACTGGGGATGGTTTCCAGCTTGTGCTCTTGTGCTGGCCTTGCCCAGTGCTGCCTGGGCAAGTGCTGCTTCCAAACCAAAACCCTGTAAACGAACCTCCTATCAGCTCCTCCTAACAGTTAGAAGCAGCACCGCAGGTGAGAGAGCGCTGCAGGTAGTGTCCTCTTGCATTTTACTTTGTAGAATCACAGAATCGTTCAGGTTGGAAAACAACTTGAAGACCATTGAGTTAAAGCATGAACCCAACTGTCCCAAGGTCACCACTAAACCCTGTCCCTGAGCTCCAGATCTCCATGACTGGGAAACATGTTCAGGGATGGCAATTCAACTCCCTCTCTGGGCAGCCTCTGCCAGTGTCTGATGACCCTTTCCAGGAAGAAGTGTCTCCTCAGGACCAACTTGAACTTCCCCTGCTTTCCCTCTACTGATGCTGGTGAGAAGCTATGGTGTGACCAGACCCCACAAGCACCAGGTAGAATGCAAATGGAAATTAGATAAGAAGGATGTTTCTTTTCTCGAGGTGCTTATACTGCAAACAAAGATAAGACACAACAAACTAAACAACCTGGTCTGGTGAGAGGTGTCCCTGCCTATGGCAGGGGGTTGGAACTCGATGATCTCTGAGGTAAACCTTTCCATGACTCTATGATGGTGCAGGAGAGGGAAACAGAGGGTGTTCCTGTGTGACTCGGTCTAGGTGATCCTGCTGTGGCAGGGGCATTGGACTGGATGATCTTTTGAGGTCCCTTCCAATCCCTAATGATTCTGTGATTCTAGAACTGAGTACCTTCGTATTTGCATGTGTCAAGTCATGCACCTTCCTAAAGCCCTTCTTAGAATCACAGAGTCATTTCGGTTGGAAAAGACCTTCAAGATCATTGAGTCCAACCCTGAACCCAGCTGTCACAACACCACTGCTAAACCCTGTCCCTGAGCTCCAGATCTCCAAGACTGTGAAACACATGCAGGGATGGAGATTCAACCCCCTCCCTGGGCAGCCTCTGCCAAGGCCTGAGGACCCTTTCCAGGAATAACACAATCATCCCGGACGCCTAATAGTCAAATCTGCCCAGCACCTTACAGCACTGCACTACAGCTCCAGCTTTGCCTCTACGTTGGCGCTACATCACGTCTTCTGACACAGGAACACGCTTGCCAGCCATAAACAAGGTCAACCGCTGTGCTCAAGGCAAAGCACTGCAAAGACACTAACTGGTGGCACACTATTGTCCAGGTATTAGTCTCTAGAGTAACAGATGCTTAAGTATTTTCTCCAGCCATAAGAGCCCCAAAGCCTCTTCCTGACCACCAAAACTGAGAGATGAGTTGAAGTTGCTTATGGAAGAAGCAATCAACACTTCAAGCATCACTGCTCCTGTGGGCGATGATCACTTGAGGGAACACAAGGTTGCAGTCTGAGGAGACAGCAGAAAAAACACCCATTTTGCATTTGGGCATCAAGGTATTTAACAACAAGACTTGAATCTGCTCTGATAAGACAGGAAGGCTGCGTTCGCTTCCCCAGGACTTGCACTGGGCTGCGGTGAGTCAACCTTCGCACAAAACGCAGTCGGCCGGGCTGCAAGGACAGTAATGTGTGAACAAATGCAGACACGGAGAAATAATCCACCCATGCGCTGGCAATGGACTGCCCGGGGCAGTGGTGGAGTCGCCATCCCCGCAGGTGTCGAAGGACAGACTGGATGTGGCACTTGGTGCCCGGGTCTAGCTGACTGTGGTGATGTTAGGTCCTGGGCTGGGCTGGATGAGCTCAGAGGTCTGTTCCAGCCTCACTAACTCAGTGGTTCTGTAATAAATGGGTGCTGGACCTTGCCACAACATATCCTGGCTTAGCCACAGACTCATTTAGGCTGGAAAAGACTTCCAAGATCAAGCCCAACCATGAACCCACCCATCCCACTGTGCTAAACCACAGCCCTAAGCTCCACATCTACACTGCTTTGAAACGCGTCCAGGGATGGCAAGTCAACGCCCTCCCTCGGCAGCCTCTGCCAAGGGCCCTCAGGCCCCTTCTTGTTCCCCAGACCCTAAAGCAGTAAGTTTCCAACCTAAAAAGTTTAACAGTAGGAAGTAGACCGTACTGCAGGGAAACTTCGCTGCCCGCTTGCAAAGACCTTAAGATGTCTCTCCTCACAAGTTTCTCATGTGCTGGCAGCATTAATTAGCCACTGGCTTATTTAATGGGACTTCAGTCTGACCCAGGAAAGTCCTTCTGATGCCTTGTGCTTTCTAACTTTATCACGTACGATTTTTAAGTCGCTATTTTCTTGCCCAAGTCTTCAGGTACTTCAGTATCTTTTTAAGCGAAAGGATCTCAAGCTCGACAAACTTTAGTTCAACCAACACAAATGTTCCCCGGTGAGGTCACAGCCCTTGATTTTAACTGGTTCTCACGAAAGTTTCGCTGCTAATTGCTGCTAACTCGAAGAATTCAACTTGCTGCCGCTGCGGCAAATCTCGTAACAAAGGGTTGTGCCTGGCTAAGGGCAGGGAAATGGTTCTGCTTGCCATCCACAGATGAAAACTGGTGATCTCTGCCATCACGCTGGGGTGTCTGGTTTTGTTTTTCACAGGATCACAGCACATTAGGGATTGGAAGGGACAGACAGATGTTAGAGATAACATTGTCCAGAACAACCCTTTCAGGGTAACGGTGATAATTTAGGGCAAAACACCGCAGTGACGGCAGCAGAAGCAGCCTTTTTTCCCCCCTAAAGCCCTGTCCTCCTCCTCCTCAGTATCGCTCCTGCGAGTGGGTAAATTTAAACGACCTCTTTTACTTCCTGGCACTAACAATAAAGGTCTCCTTTGAGGGGACTGCCTATATACATAGGGGCAGGACTCTACCCTCCTCATCCCGGGAAAGGTTGAGTCCACTTCAAAGCTGACGTGGTAGCGAGCAAAAGCACCTGACCAAAGGGCCAGAGAGAGCTGAGAGAGACAATAATGAACATGATTACAGTTAGTTCTTGCTTGGTGTCCTCACAGCCCCATTTCTGTAATGCTGCTGCCAGCAGAGCTATTTTATGGGATGTCTTTTTCATGCAGCAACCTTTCCATAAATCAAAGCCAAAGCAATATCAGGCAGTTTCTCCTGCAGCCTGTTTGACAATAAAAGTTAACACTGAACCCTGGCTGCTATCAATCTTCATAAATGTGGCCATGGTACAGCAAGCCTGCTCCACATTACACCGAGCCCGGTCCTAATGCATGCACAGGAGCAACCCAGTGCCTTAATGGAGCTCCTAAGTGGCTTGAAACTGGGATCTCACCATAGCTGTAGCGGCGGGGAAAGTTTTAAAGGAGTAACTGCTCTTCTCATTTCCTTCAACGCAGTGGGCTGAGCCTGAGAAAGGTGTAGTGGGCTGCAGCAGTTTCCACACACAAACTAGGCAGCCAGGAAAATGCTTCTAAGATTCAAGAAACCATGGGGTGAAGTACGAATGGTCAGTATTTTGTGGTCCTTACGTGGCTGAGGATTTCACAGGCAAGCACAACCTAACAGAATAGCTTCAGGAGTAGATGACAGGCTCTCAAGCAGAAGAAGGAGGACGTCTGATCCATATCCATCTGGATAGCCAGTAGAAGAGGGTGATGACTGAGTTTGACCTTCACGGATCTGCACTGCAAGGGTCCAAACTGACCTTATCTGCCTAAGCATGACCTCAATGCAAGAAAGACATTGAGGTGCTGGAATGGTTCCGGAGAAGGGCAAGAAGGTTGGGGAAGGATCAGGAGAACAAACCTTGTGAGGAGCAGCTGAGGGAGCTGGGGCTGGTTAGTCTGGAGAGAAGGAGGCTGAGGGGAGACC
>JAOXOE010000001.1:958604-972875 GCA_028565055.1 Phoeniculus purpureus
AAGTCCAGCCCTCAGCCCAACAGCTCCCTAACCCCTAGACCATGGCCTCAAGTGCTCGAACTACTTGGTTTTTAAACACCTCCAGGGATGGGGACTCCTCCACCTCCCTGGGCAGCCTGTTCCAGTGCCCAACCACTCCCTCAGCCAAGAACTTCTTCCTAAGATCCTTAATGATTCCACGATAACAACTCACCTCTCTGTGTTCTTGAAAGAGACGCAGCTTAAAAAAGCGAAGGAGCAAGTTACCTCAATAAAACCTGGTAAGGACTCACAGAATCATAGAATCTTTAGGGATTATAATGGACCTCGAAAGATCATCTAGTCCAATCCCCCTGCCAGAGCAGGAATTCCGGGCGAGTTTCAAAGGAAGTGTGACTATTTTGTAACAGAAGCCCAATTAGGTCTATTAATCTCACAGTTCAGAACCTGAAATCACACTGACACGCAGCACATCGGTTTATGCATTAACAAAATTTCGCAGCTCAACCTTATTTAATTCTTCTTTTACAGCCAATTAAACAGGCTCTTTAAACGCCGTCGCTCGAAACCTTCTCCTCAATCCTCACATGCAATTAAAGCCAACGTGAGAAGCGCCCGGTGACACCAAAAGAGCATCGTCTTTAAGGTTTCGCTAAATCATTCATAATTTATCCGTCAAGTTCCCTACAAAAGGCAGGGATAAAACACCATCTGCTGAACTGAAACCTTCAATAAAACGACAACGGCACTTTAAATGATTTTTATATCGGGAGAACTCTTAAATTATAAAGTGATACTGCTGTTTCATGCACTTGATCACATCTGCCGTGATTTATGCGCATACCTCACGTGCCTTTTGTTTCTTCCATCGTGGCTTCCTTTTGGGTCAAGGCAACAGACTAAAACTGGATCCGATAATCACAAATTCTCACCGCAATTTTTACTGAAAATGTTGCCCAGTGCTGGCAAAATTCGTGGCTGAAAGGAATTTCAGTCTTTAGGGAAGAGCAGTCAGATGGGTGATCTCTGTACCTCCAGTCCCCAGAAAGACCAATATCCTCCAGTGTTAGGATTTTCTGATTTCTCCTCCAGCTCTCTCTCCAGCAAATCCTCTTCAGTTAATGCAGATGGACTGACACGTCCTTCAGAAGGTTTGTTTTTTAAATTCTGAGATACTGCCTGAAGCCAAGAAGTGGCCCCTGCTCCATCTATCAGCTCCATTTGTGTAAGAAGGAACCCAAAAGCAGTTGATTTACTTAGGAAACCACAGAATCATTGAGGCTGGAAAAGACCTCTGAGCAAACCCAGTCTATGACCTAACATCACCGCATCGGCCAGACCAGGGCACTAAGAGTCACAGCCAGGCTGGCCTTCAACACCTCCAGGCATGGGGACTCCACCACTGCTCAGGGCAGTCCAGTCCAGCCTCTGATCACCCTTTCCCTGAGGAAGGGCTTCCTGACATCCAACCTAACCCTCCCCTGGCAGCACCAGGCCCTGACCTCTCGTCCTGGCACTGGTTGCCTGGGAGAAGAGCCTGACTCCCACCTGACTATAACCTCCCTTCAGGGAGTTGGAGAGAAGGAGAAGGTCCCCCCCAAGTCTCCTCCAGGGTAAACACCCCCAGGTCCCTCAGCATCTCCTCATCAGCTTTTCCCTCCAGTGCCTTCCCCAGCCTCATGGCTCCTGTGGACCTGCTGCAGCCCCTCTTCTTTAAGGGACAGATGAATTCAGTCCTCCTGCACCACTGATCAGGGCAAAGATACACAGCAGATAGTATTTAACAATTAATCGTATTAGGAGATAAAGTTACTTTTCTTGTAGTTAAGAGCTTTGTATCATTATCAGCAGCTCTAAAAGGTCTTTCTTCTTCTTACTCACCAAAAAACCCCAAAAGAAAACCCAAAATGAAAATTCCTCTTCAAAGCTAAAAATCTCTGCAGAATAATTCAGTTCATGCAGAGTTTCCTGGTGACTGCTGAAACCAGAAGGTTGTGGAAAGTTCTCTCTGCATCCTCACTGAAATGATAAATGGAACCTTCTGCCCAACGGATGAACCAGTAGAAAAGGAAGAGTCCAAGGCTAAGGGTCACTTTGATCCATCAATTACTGCATCTTCACTTAACTGTCCTCAGGAATAATAACAATTATTTAATCTGACCTTCCCTGGGAAGGGCAAAGCGAAGTCACTCATTTAAATCCTCACACATCCCGCAGGCACAGGACAAACGCTACTGTCATTGAAAGCTGGAGCTACCGTTTTTTGGTGCTCCACGAGAGGAAAGTAACATGCAAAAGGGATGTATTTTTAGAGCACTTCATGCCTCTTATCAACTATAAATTAATTAGCACATTGAGAACTGTGCATCCAGTTCTCTGCAGCTTCTGGCTACTGCACACGGCTTCCAAACTCAACCAACTTTTGTCATTTTGAGAACCAGACAGCAACCATGAGAGGGGGAAGGGTTCTGGGCACCTCAGCTCCAGAAGGACCCAGAGCTGCTGCAGAGAGTTCAGCGCAGAGCCACAGAGATGATGAAAGGAGTGGAGCATCTCCCTGATGAGTAAGGGCTGAGGGAGCTGGATCTCTTTAGCTGGGAGAAAAGGAGCCTGAGGGGTGACCCCATGAATGTTGATCAATATGGAAAGGGTGGGTGTCAGGAGGGTGGAGCCAGGTTCTGCTCAGGGGCACCCAGTGATAGGTCAAGGGGCAGTGAGTGTGAGCTGGAGCAGAGGAGGCTCCACATCACTATGAGAAAGAACTTCTTCCCGGTGAGGGTGACAGAGCCTTGGAAGGCACTGCCCAAGGGGGCTGTGGAGTCTCCCCTGTAGACATTTAAAACCCGCCTGGACATGTTCCTGTGCGACTGGATCTAGGCATGCTGCGGTGGCAGGGGGATTTGACTAGATGATCTTCCAAGGTCTCTTCCAGTCTCTACTGTTCTGTGATTCTACAAACAGGAATTCTTAGCGCATTTTAATGCTAGTAAGGACTCATCTGGCTGCCAGCCTTAAAAATCAGAGTAGAAAAAACTTACTTGAACCGAGACGACACTTCGTCAGCAGCTTTCTGGTATTGCTCCGTGGTAACTCTGTAGAACTGGGCACTCTGGAAGAAAAAACATTGAAACAACTGATGCAGTGTCATTTCTATGCATGATAGTATCTTGTAAATAAGGCTGGTTTTATTAGGGCACTGGGGTTGTTCTGCCTTGGGAAGAGAAGGGACCTGAAGAGCTGCCTTCCAGTCCCTGAAGGGAACCTCCAGGAAGGCTGGAGAGAGACTTTTCCCAAGGGGATCCAGCAATAGGACAAGGGGAAATGGCTTGAAACTGAAAGAGAGGAAGTTCAGACTAGATCTTAGGCAGAAGTTCTTCAGCGCAAGGGCGGAGAGACTCTGGAATTGATTGCCCAGAGAGGCTGTGGCTGTCCCCTCCCTGGAGGTGCTCTGGGAAAGACTGGATGAGTCCTGAAGCAACCAAGTCTGGTGAAGAGGTGTTGCTGCCCATGGCAGGGAGTTGTAGCAGATGACCTCTGAGGTCCCTTCAAGCCTGAGCCAGCCTGTGGTTCTAACCTGGCTATTTTATCCATGTCAGTTGCTCCAAATAAAGCCCCAAAACCCAACCCTCAACTCAAATATTCATTAATATTTCAGGATGACTTTTTCTTTGGAGGTTCTTTAAGTGAATGAGTTGTGCAGGTTCTGGAAGGTTATGCAAAAGAGAAGGCTCCAAGGGAGGAAACTGCAAAGAGACCCAGAGGAAGGATCACACGGAATGAATCATCGAATGGTCCCTTCCGATCCCTAATGGTTCCATGATTCCAATTCCTATTGATTTACACTCACGCCACGATGCTGCTTTGCATCTTTACAGTATTTAAGATACTGCGATGCAGCCCATAGAAAGCATCATTTCAGTCTTGTTTTGGGGAGCGTAAGGGCTTTGACTTCTTGAAGCCACTGACGTATGAAGAAGCAGCAAATCTTGAACAGCTGGGTTGGGGGAGAGATTAAAAAGCCCTTCCACGGGACAGAGCACTGTTTTGTAGAAAGTCACAGATGACACAGACCCCTTGGTCACTGGGTTAGGAAACACAGCCGCAGCAACATTTATCTGTTCCAAACCGCGTTCGGAAGAGCACAGCCAAGGCTGCCCAACAGAGCAAAACACATGGGCTGGAAACTCCAAAAGAGGCAGCTCCATAAACAAAAACGAAAGGGAAAAGAAACCGCTTTTCTTTTCCATTTTAGGATCTCACCTTCTGAGGTTTTGCCTCGTGAATGATAATCCTGAATCGCACAGGAATCGCTGGAAAACACTGCTGGCCCCAGACACGGCTACGGCTGTGCTGCAAGGCTAATGTTGTCTCCCAAATGAGAACAGATTGTGCCACATCCACAGAGATCAAAGGTCAGAGCCAGACCACAGCGAGCCCGGCGGTCTCCAGCGTTCCAGCTTCTGGAGATTCAGCCCTAATAACTCATTTGTGCTGGAATCAAGGGTTCCACGTGTGGGACTGGGGGGCTCATTTACTTTTTCATAAATCATCGTCGGCCAGTAAGAAAATGAAAATGGAACGCTGCTCACACCAGTGACCCCCTTGCATTCGGCAATCTCGGCCGCCCAATGACAGTCGCATCCAGGTCCGTCGGACGGAGAAGGAATCAATAGGGAGGCGATTAGACAGCAGACTGACTCCGGTGCGAGTGTGGACAGGTCACCATTTGAGATGATGAATAGCTCTCCATCACCCTCCCGTCCCCTACGACGCTAACATTTACTATAATCTTATTTGGGCTGCGATTCATCTTCCTTTGGGCTGATCAATAAAGATGAACACAACAGTTGTAAGGATCGATTGCAATTTTTTATCATTTTCGGGCACGACAGAGCATTTCTGACACAAAAACAATAGTCTGAGTGGACTTGTTCTCCTTTTTAATTGCAGCTCAAGCGATCAGCTCAGCTGCTCTACATGCCAAGAAGTTTTAATTCTGCGGGAGACCCAAGGTATCAGGGAAACAGTTGTTAGTGCAGATAAAATGTGCCGTGTTCCTTGGATCGAATCTTCCTTTGAAATTTATTCAGCTTCCCTTTTAGAGATAGACTCTCTGTAATCCTGAGATGAAGTTTCATTTTATAAGTCCTCCCTAATCCTCAAGATAAGACTGCAGTGGATGTTTCTCTAAATACAGGGAAAAAAGGTGCTCTAACACAGCAACGTTGACATGAGGAATGTCCTCAGTCTCTAGAAAAGTCCATCTACAACTGATGCTGAGGAATGAGCCAGCCTGTGGTTTTGGCTTGGAAGGGACCTTTGAAAGGTCCATCCCCTGCCAAATAAGAAGGGACGTCTTCAACCAGAGCAGGTTGCTCAGAGTCTCGAGGTCCAATCTGACATGGGATGGTTCCAGGGATGGGGCTTCTCCCACCTCTCAGGGCAACCTGGGCCAGGGTCCCACCACCATCAGCATCAACAATCCTGGCCATGCTCCTGTGCAACTTGGTCTAGGTGATCCTGCTCTGGCAGGGGGATTGGACTAGATGATCTTTCGCGTTCCCTTCCAATCCCTGATGTTCTGTGATTCTGTGACTGTTTCCACGAGTGAAGCTTCTACAACCCCTCTGGTCAGCCCAGGCCAGGGTCTAACTCCCCAGAGCAGAAACACTTCCTTCCTTATCTATGGTCTAAATCTCCCTTGTTTAGTTGAAACCATCACCCCTTGTCTTGTTGCAACAGGTCCTGCTCAAACTATCCCCGCCTGGATGCGTTCCTGTGCGACTTGGTCTAGGGGATCCTGCTGCAGCAGTGGGATTGGACCGGTTGATCTTTCGAGGTCCCTTCCAATCCCGAGTGATTCTATGATTCTACCCAGTGTCCCCTGATAAACATGTGAGTACAACTCAGGTAGAGGAAAATGAGATCTGACCACAGGCAGAAGTAGTTTCATCATGCTTGCCCCCGAAATAATCTTCCCTGAATAACAGTGGGAGGAGATGCGTCTCGAAGAACATTGTGGAGGAACAGGAGAAGGATTATTTAGCCAGAGAGCTCTGCTTTCAAAGGTCTGCGTAAGAAAATAAATGCCTGCAGATCCCCGAGGGTCAGCCGTTCCGTCTGCGTGTGGGACCTCAAAGCAGGAGGGCATCTCCTACTCTCCGCTGAAAATCTTCAGATTTGCAGCCAGCCAAGGTTCTGAAAGCTCCTGTGTCATGCAAGCTGAGAAAAGGTTATCAAAAGAACCAGGAGAACCAGAGAGAGCCCTCGTTTCATTTCACTAAAGATGCCTCACCCCGTACCGCACCATTTCACTACAGATGTGCTGAGGCTGTTGCTAGCGCAGCCGTACGGCGACTTCTTTTTGCTGTTGAAATTCTTCTTTTAAGCTCCTTGGCTCCTAAAGCCCTGAGGAGATTCAACGGGAGAGCAACACTCCTGCAAGCTAGTTAAGGTTTGGGGTATTTTTTCTGATTGAATTTAATTGAATAGTTAAGCGGTTAGCAGCTTGTTTGACAAAGACTTCCAGACAAAAAAGAACCAACCTGGCCTTTGCTGGGAGTCAGCGCTGTGAAAGACAAAACCCAGCACAGCCTGGCTTCAGAGCAGCTCAGCGCCTGCTCCACCCACCAAAGGAACCAGGAGCTGGGGCTGTTGGGCACCTTTGAGAACCAGGGGAGAATTTTTAATTTAAAGACTTCTTTTTCCTTGTCATCCTCCCCCACGGAAGGCCTCAGAAGCATCGGCAGGCAAAGACGAGCGTGTTCGCCGAAAGGCAAATTGGGAGGTTTCCTTTGCCTCTCTTTAGTGCGTTTCTGCTCGAGCTAAACTTTCTTCTGTCCCTTGACTGAACGTGGGGCTGCTTCATCCCAGCACCTGGCACAAACCCATTTGCGGGTGACACGGCGCAGTTTGGTTTATTCGCTCTGTTGACACGCTGCCTGACATCTACACAGCCCTACCAAGAGAGGATTTCCAATGCCAGGGTGAAGAAAGAGCTCTTGAGCCTATGGAGCTGCTTCGCACAGTTAAACCCAGTCTCCAGTCTGTCTTGGTGCTGACAAGCAGGGACAAGTCTGGCACAGACACCAGCTATGCAAGGGAAACTTATGCAGGGGTACTGGGGGATCATGAAAAGTGTGTGAGAGCGCAAACCATGGTCATGCAACCTACAAAGTAGGTCATGAAGATCACAAAGGAAAAGGCAAGGTTAACGGTTAAAAGAATCACAGAAGCGTTAAGGTGGGAATAGACCTTCAAGATCATCAAGTTAAACCATACACCTGTGCGACTTGGTCTAGGGCATCCTGCTGTGGCAGGGGGATTGGACGAGATGATCTTTTGAGGTCACTTCCAATCCCTAAAGATTCTGATTCTATAAACCCAACTCCACCAGGTCCACTAAACCCTGTTCCCTAGGGCCACATCTACACGATTTTTGAACACCTCTAGGGACTGCAACTCCAAGAGCATCAAAACACTCAGTGAAGTCTGTGAAGACTCAGATAGACTGTGAAGGTGCCTCCAGGAAAGACAGAAAGTCCTATTCCAAACACTAGAAATGCCAGGAAGAAAGGCAGAGGGTGTCAGTGAGACCAAAAATGTCTCCCAGGAGCAGCTGAGGGACCTGAGGTTGGTTAGTCTGGAGAGAAGGAGGCTGAGGGGAGCCTTTCTCGCTGTCTACAACTGCCTGAAATTCAGGAGGGTGGAGAGAGGTGGAGGCTGGTCTCTTCTCACAAGTAATGAATGACAAGACAAGAGGAAATGGCCTCAAGCTGCCCCAAGGGAAGCTGAGGTTGGTCCTGAAGAGAAACAACTTCTTGGAAAGGGCCAGAGGCTGCCCAGGGAGGGGGTTGAATGACCATCCTGGTCACCAGTCAGGAAGATCTGGAGCTTAGAGACAGGGTTTAGTGGTGGCCTTGGGACATCTGGGTTAATGGTTGGACTCTAGGATCCTGAATATCTTTTGCATTATCTGATTCTAAATGGAAGAACTGAACAAAAAGAGGAGGACCAGGGGAAAGGAGAAGAGTATGAGGTACTTGCTTTAGCACGCACACGTCTCAGTTCCAAATGATATTGAATTACAGCTTATAAATCTATGACTATTTTTATGGCATCTTTATTTGAATTAAAAACCTCAATCTGCCTCTGAATTGATTTGAGGAGGCTCTGGAAAAACCAAGCACAGAACATCGCCCAGATTCCTCAGTTACACGGCGTCTTTACTCCACCTCAGATGCTATTAAAATGATCTATGAACGAAGTAACTTCTTCTGAAATGTCACCAGATCAGGCCTTTGCGTCAATTTTTAGACAAGTTATTTTTTATACGAGTTATGACTCCTCTCATTTGGTCCAAGCGAGCTGTTCAGCCAATTGGTGCGGTTTTCAACTCCAGAGATGAAACAAAAGATGGACCACTCTGCATTGAGGGAATCTTTGTATCACTTATGACTCCTGCTCTTGTTTGTACGTGCTGCTGTGAACTCCTTCTCGAACAAGGGGACTGACTGCCTTTGGGATTGCTGTGCTTTGATCAGAACCCAGTGGATGCACTGAAAGTTGTCTGAGTCTGTCATGGAAACACAGAACCATTTTGATCATCAAGTCCAACCATTCTTCCAATACTGCCAGGTTCTCACTAACCCCTGTCCCTCACCCCACATCTCCAAAGCTTTGCAATCTCTCCAGGGATAGGGACTCCCTGCCTGCCCTAGGCAGCCTGGGCCAGGCCTGGGGAACCCTTGTGGGGCAGATATTGTTCCTCAGGACCAACCTCAACCTCCCCTGGGGCAACCTGAGCCTGTTTCCTCTCTTCCTAGGGAGAGATAAGAGACCAACCAACACCTGGCTCCAATCTCCTGACTCTCAGGGAGTTTTCAAGAGCAAGGTCTCTTCTGAGCATCCTTTTCTCCAGTTAACCCCCCCAGTTTCTCTCTTCGATGAGATTTAAGAGCAATTCATGGGGTTATAAAATCATTATGGTTGGAAGAGACCTACAAGATCATCCAGTCCAACTTGCAATCTGACCCCACCGTGCTCACTTGCTTCTGCCTTTTACTCTCAAGCATTTACAAAACTCCATCTTCTCTCTGTGACACTTCTGAACCATTAGGACCTGAAGAGAGGACTCTGAACACCCCAAGTCACCACCTACCTGTTTCTACAAAGGCATAAAAAAGCAAACTGGGATCTAAACCACCAGAGAAAGAGGCAGCACCGCAGCCCATGCAAACAAAGGAGAAGCTCCAGCTTTGCCTTGGCAAACGGTGGGCCAGAAGACAATACCCTTCCCAGCATCATTTTGTTTGATTTGGTGACGTGTCGCTGTCAAGGCAAAAACATTCCATGAGTAAAGTACTTTACTCAGTTATCAGCAGAGAAATGGGGAAAACAGTAGCTTCTCTGACCTTTTCTTTTGCATCTCCAATTCTGCTTTTCAGGCGCCGCTAACGAACACCTTTAACTGCAACTATTAGCGGCTCCAAAGTTTCTCCCGCGCTACGCCTCGCTTCACTTCCCTGCCCTGCTACAACATTGAGCTCTAATTTGTTAACGTTCCGAGCTGCCAAAGAAAATGAAAACCTTTGTGAAAAGGACAAATCTATTCAAAGTTCTTACAGCTACTCAGCCGAGCAGCTAATCTGCATCTAATTGTAGGAGAGTCTTCAATACAAACGATCTCAATCTCCAAGCAGCACGTGGAAGCGCACGGCTGTGTTTATGTCTCCTACCGATGACAGGATGCCTCCTCTAAATCACAAATGATTCCTATTTACAATTTTCCTGCTCAGTCTCACCCATTTCATGTTATGAATTAGGTACCAACGAGTCCTACAGCAGGTTACTCCTCCAAAAAATGACACAAGTTGCCAAGTGCTGCCTCTGAGGAACACAGGGATGGGTGGTGCTGCTGCTGCTGCTAGAGGTGATGCCCAAGGAAAGTTAACTTGAATTCCCTCTCCAGCTGCACTGGGTACAGACAGCACATGCAGAAAGGACTTAAAATTCCCATCTCTGGTTAACCTCCCCTGGTGCAACTGGAGGCTGTTTACTCTTGTCCTACTGCTAGTTCCCTGGGAGAAGAGACCAAGCTCCACCTTGCTCCATCCTCCTGAATTTCAGGGAGTTGTAGAGAGGCAGGCATCTCCCATGCAACTGCTCCAAAGAGCACGAGACAATTGCTTTTGTGAGCGAGGGTGAAAATGTGATCGCATCACCATGATCTACGTGGAGGCCACCTACACAGAGTTCCTCAGGACGGGTCTAGACTGCAGCCATCCTTGGTCAATGTCTTTATCAATGACCCAAAGATGGAGTACGTGCTCACCAAGTTTGCACGTGACAGCAACATGGGGGCACGCATCTTACCAGGAGAAGCCAAGGGAAGATGACTTGTTTAGCCCAGAGGAGAGGAAGCTCTGGGGAGACCTAAGAGCAGCTCTAAAAGCCCTAAGAGACCTTTGTCATCAAGACAGAGGCAGGCTGTTTACTGATGGGCAGTAGGAGAACAAGACACGATGGTCACAAATCAAACCCACAGAGGTTCAAGATGTTAATAAACGAAAATACTTCCCTCTGAGGATAATTAAGCAGGAGACATGGATCCAAAGAGCTTGTAGAATCTCCAACCTTGGAGGCTGTCAGAGATCCAACTGGAGAAAGCACTGAACAAGCTCATCTGTCCTCAGTGTTGATCCTGCTTTGAGCAGGAGGTTGGACCTCCCAGAGCCCTTTCCAATCCAAATAATGCTATGAATATGTATCTGTACAGTCAGAGATACAGATGATCCCAGAATGAAAACCTGTTTTGGCTTGTAGACGCACAATCTGTTCTGCAGCTGCGTGTGACATTCACTGTGTGGCAGAAGCCCAGCACAAGAACCACAGATTAGCTACGCCTTCTTCCAAACAAACGGGAAGTAGCTGGGATTTGCTTTGCTTATTAGATCTATCACTACCAGTGCTCAGTGAGCCTGAGTACCTTAGGGCGTAATGAGTTCAACATTAGCAGGTTTTGAAATGCTGCCACAAACAACCCTTCTGAGCCAACCTTCAACAGATCAGGAACCAAGTTCTTGAAAGCAACTCTAAAATATTCCGTCTCTCACAACCCAACAGCCCTGGCAGCTGCATCATCTCAGGTTTCCTCCTGTCTCGGTATCACAGATTGTGGGATCGGGTTGTGCTAAATTCCCTCAGGTAACGGTCTCAGCAGCGAAACTAAACTGGGAGTCAAGAATGAGTTTGATCAGTGCTACCAAAGTAATCTCGTACGGTGGAATCATGAGCTGGAGCATCCAAGCAGGATGAGCTTCTCACTCAGGACAACTTTCCCATTTGCATTTGGACAGACCAACAGACTGTTCTGGGTACTGCTGGAACAAGTAGTCTCAGTGCTGGTGTCTGGCTGTTCACATCACTGAAAGGTGCAAAGAATTTGATGATGTTGAGACCAGCGGGTCGGTAAAGAGGAGGTGAATAGGGAGAGCTCGTATGCAAAGTTCATGATCCCTGTCCAATGCAGTATCAAGGCAACGTTATGCAGGTGACCAAGAAGGCCAACAAGATCCAAGTTTGCACCAGAAATAGTGTTGCAAACAGAAGCAGAGATTGTTTCCCTGTACCGGGCACTGGTGAGGCCACACCTTGAGTGCTGGAGACAGGTTTGAGCAGCTCAATACAAGAGGGACATTGAGGGGCTGGAGAGGGTCCAGAGAAGGGCAACAAGGTTGGGGAATGGTCTGGAGAACAAACCTTGTGAGGAGCAGCTGAGGGAGCTGGGGCTGGTTAGTCTGGAGAGAAGAGGCTGAGTGGAGACCTTCTCGCTGTTTCCAACTGCCTAAACTTCAGGAGGGTGGAGAGAGGTGGAGGTTGGTCTCTTCTCCCAAGAAACAAATGATAGGACAAGAGGAAATGGCCTCTTGTTGCAACAAGTTGCAACAGGGTGAGGTTGAGGTTGGCCCTGAGGAGAAAATTCTTCCTGGAAAGGGCCCTCAAGCCTTGGCAGAGGCTGCCCAGGGAGGGGATTGAATTGTCAACCTTGGCTGGGTTTCCCAGTCGTGAAGATCTGGAGCTCAGGGCCAGGGTTTAGTGGTGGGATGGGACAGCTGGGCTAACGGTTGGACTTAATGATCCTAAAGGTCTTTCCCAACCTAATCTAATAACAGAATCCATTGCTCTAAGGCAGAAAGTCTTCTAGTTGCAGAACACTGGATGCACCAGTTCAGATGACTGGTGAGCACTCAAATCCAAGAAAACTGCATTCTACACTTGGTCTGGACTGAGAACTGTGCTTGTATTTAGTGAAACAAGAAAGGAAATGTGCTCTGAGCTTCTTTAAATCAGCCTAATGTGAGGATTTTTCACTGCTTTTACAGCGGTGCCTCCCAGAAGACCCATTCCGATCAGAAACAGCCTCCTGCAAGAAATGCAGGCAGAACCACGACAGGTGGCTCCTCACTCAAAAACCTGCTAAATAGAAAAAACCCCAATAATCCAGGATCTATGAATAAATAAAGTGATTAAAGTGTCTCAGCATGCCACAGCGCAGCCATTAGCACCCAACACATCGGTCTGGAAGCTAGAAATGAGATGCAGGTGCTCCCAGGGGAAGAATCGCAGAATCACAGAGCATTAGGGATTGGAAGGGACCTCAAAAGATCATCTGGTCCAATCCCTCTGCCACAGCAGCATCACCTAGACCAGGAACATGGCCAGGTGGCTTTTAAACACCTCCAGAGAAGGAGACTCCACGATCCCCCTGGGTAGCCCCTTCCAGTGCTCTGTCACCCTCACCATGAAGAAGGTCCTACTCATCCTCCTGACACCTACCCTTCCCACATTTATCAACATGAACAAGGTCACCCCTCAGGCTTTTTTTTTCCAAACACAAGAGCCCCAGCTCCCTCAGCCTTTCCTCAGCAGGGAGATGCTCCCCTCCCTTCATCACCTCTGTGGCTCTGCACTGGGCTCTCTCCAGCAGCTCTGTGTCCTTCTGGAGCTGAGGGGCCCAGAACCAGACTCAATATTCCAGCTGTGGTCTCCCCAGGGCAGAGTAGAGTGGGAGGAGAACCTCTCTTGATCTCCTAACCACCCTCTTCTGATGCACCCCAGGATGGCCTTGGCCTTCTTGGCCACCAGGGCCCATTGCTGGCTCCATCCTCCTGACACCTGCCCTTTCCATATGTATCAACATGAATGGGGTCACCCCTCAGGCTCCTTTATTTTGGAAGCCAACACCTACCATTTACATCCAACTCAATGAAACCTCGAGTGGTTCTGTGTGATTCCCTCGGCAGTTTGCGACCGCATTGAGCTCTTTGGACTGCAGTAAATTACAGCTAAATACCCAAACCTGAAAATGAATCCCCAGACCCACACTGGGCTACCTGCTGCTCCTCCGTTCTCACCCGGCTGCGTCGCTGCGGTTGGTGCTGGCAGAGGTGGAGGCTGCCATGCAGACTCTCAGCGCCGCGTGGGTGTTGTGCCAAGAGCAGCACAAAACGACATCAGTGGTTCTCTCAGCCATGAAGTGAGGCTCTACCTCCTCTTTAGAGGGATTAGTGTAAGCTTGAAGCTCTTCTTTCTGGGCTTCTCATTACCGGGATGCTCACCCGGCAAACTGCTGTGAGAACTGGGGGTCATAGGACTGCAGCCTGCTGAGGGTAAAGCTGGAAGAGCCCCAGGCACTTGTGTGTGGAGCCTGGATTAACCCCAAAGCACCCTGGAGGATGTGGGCTGCACACAGGGTGGGGGTTGAGTCCCCATCCCTGGATGTGCTGAAAAGTCGCTTAGATGTGGTGTTGGGGGATCTGGTTTAGGGGTAACCTTGTAGAGTGGGGTTGCTGGTTAGACTCAATGATCCCAATTGGACCCTGAATGAATCTGTGGTATAAAGCTGCTTCTTGTGAAGGTCTTGTTTCAAGGACAACACTCCTAAATACTTAAAGTAATGAGTATCTGCAGATTTCTTTTTGTTTCTCACCCTCTAAACCAGACAGAAGTACTTCAGTACCATCAGTAAGGAAATCCTCAAGAGGCAGCTTACCCTGACATCCCCAAATCTCATCACAGAACCAGAGAGCATTAGAGAAGGGACCTTGAAAGATCAGCCAGTCCAATCCCCCCAACGCAGCAGGATCCCCTGGATCCAGTCATTACGGATGGGAAGGGACCTCAAAAGATCAGACAGTCAAATCCCCCCAACACAGCAGGATCCCCTAGATCCAGTCACACCAGAACATGCCCAGGTGGGTTTGAAACGTCTCCAGAGAAGGAGACTCCACA
>JAOXOE010000001.1:972975-1056626 GCA_028565055.1 Phoeniculus purpureus
CCTGGAGCCATTCAAGGTCAGGCTGGATGGGGCTCTGGGCAACCTGGTCTGGTGAGTGATGGCCCTGCTTGTTGTAGAGGGGTTGGACTAGATGACCTTTGAAGATCTCTTCCAACCCAACACATTCCATGATTCTATGGACTTTCTAATCACATTTGTACTGATAAACTGTATCTTACTGTTCTGCTTTCTGATTAGGTGGCACTACGCTTCTGTAAATTCTTGCCTTCCAAATGACCACGATGGCATTACAAAAACATTTTCTTTGAGTCAAATCACTGCACAGACTTACCTTGAGTCATGCAGCTCGCTTGCGGGAAGTCAGGCCCAAACCTTGATAAAACAATTCTCAGATGCACTCACACATCAACAGTTGTCTCCTCCCAAGGCATTATCTGACCATAGAAACAGCTCAGTGTCCATATTCCTCTGAAGAAATACTTCAAATGTGCTTTCGAGTAGGTTCAGTAAGTCATTTCGGAAACTGAAAGAACATGATTGTTTCATGCTATTGTCTTCCTTTGAGGCATCGTATCTCCTTTTCCTTTACTTGAGCTATTTCCATAGTTGTGTTTTCCTGCAAGACTTCTGGAAGGGCAGGAAAAGGGGCAACAGGTGTCAGCTGGAACACAGGAGGTTCCACATCAATATGAGAAGGAACTTCTACACGGTGAGGGTGACAGAGCACTGGAAGGGACTGCCCAGGGAGGCTGTGGAGTCTCCTTCTCTGGAGATATTTAAAACTCACTTGGCCACGTTCCTGTGCAACTGGATCTAGGGGATCCTGCTGTGGCAGGGGGATTGGGCTAGGTGAAATTTCAAGGTTTCTTCCAATCCCTAACGTGCTGTGATTTTGTGATTCTTGCTTGACCAAGAAATCCAAATGAAAACTGGTGAAAAAACCCTTCTAGTGCGATTTGCTGGATCATTTTACGACTGTTTAGCAGTGCAGTAGATCCAATAGGCTGTACAAGGCCTGGGACAAAGTCAGAGGAGAAAACTGCCAGCCTTGAAATTAAGATTCAAACCAGACATTTAATTTCTCATTGCCACCCTCTCAGAACTTCCAACATTTCAAAAAAACATTGAAGATTTTCTGGAACTTGGTTCTTTTTACACCAAAGCCTCCTAGCAGAGGTGTTGACCTATGCAGAGATGCAAAGATTCATTCCAGGATCTGCTGAGCTCCTCACACTAGCTCTGCTACAATTTTGAAGCAAAACAAGAGGTTTGCAGACACTGAAGTCCTCATGGCTGAACTTCACCACTTAGTGATGGCAAAAGGAACTGCGCTTGATTTATAAACAGAACTGCAAGCCCAGTGCTGTGTTTCTACTCCCACGAAACATCCTTGACAGTTGTAAACATTTTACTTTCTGCCAGAAACCTTTCCATATTCCAAATGCTCTTCCATACCACCCTGAAAACCTGTGTGCTGCTACACAATACCTTTCAATAAAGATCAAACCTTTAGCCTTAGCAACGATCAGCCAAAAGATGGAGCTGCCTATCGGGGCTGGGAAAAATATGTTGACGTTAAATTGCTTACAGCATCCCCTACCTGGTGATAAAGAACTGCCCACTCTGGCTGCTCCTTGCTTGAAAAACCTGGTAGTTCACATCCTTCTCTTCCTTTCTGCTGCATTACTATTGCCTCTGTAGTATGTAAGAAAGCAGACATACATACCTCTTGACTGGCTGTGGAGAGCTGCAGCACACTGGACTGAAGGTAGTAGCTGCATCTACCAAGGAATGCTTCAGCCTGTGCTACCCAGGGATGCTGTACGACCAGGTGATTGATGCTCATCTGGGCAGGGCTGCAGACAAAGAGTCATGATCATAGAGTGGCTCAGGCTGGGAAGGTCTTTAAAGATAATCTACTTCCAATCCCTCTGCACAGGCAGGGACACTTTCTAAGTAAAGCAGGTTACTCAGGGCCTCAGACAACCTGGCTTTCAACACTGCCAGAGATGGCGCAGCCACAACTGCCTTGGGCAATGTGTTCCAGCATCCCATCATCCTCACAGCAAAGAATTTCTTCCTCATGTCCAACCTCAATTTCCCCTCTTCCAGTCTGGAACCCTTTCCTCTTGTCCTGTCGTTACCACCCATGTCAAAAGCCCTCCCCCAGCTTTCTTGTAGCCCACTTCAGATATTGGAAAGCTGCTGGAAAGTCACCTGGGAGCCTCCTCTTCCCCAGGCTGAACAACCCCAACTTGCTCAGCCTGTCGTCACAGAGGAAGTGCTGCAGCCCTCTGATCATTTGAGTTGCTCTCCTCTGGACAACTTCCAGTAGCTCTCTGTCCTTCTTGTTCTGGAGACTCCAGAACTGGACATAGGACTCCAGGTGGGGTCTCACCAGTGCAGAGTAGAGGGGGAGAATCACCTCCCTTGACCGACTGTCACTGCTTCTTTTGATGCAGTCATTCTTGTGCACAAGTTCTAGACCAGAAAACACAAGAGCACTTTGTATGTTACTATCCTGTCTATCCATGGTCATGTTTGCCTTCAAGATACTGATATAGACAGTCTGTTCCCCATCTAGGTTCCCTTTGCTCCCATACTGTCACCAGCTGCAGTAATGGACTGCAAATGACAGGTGCTGGTGCTGCAAGCTGGCACGGGACTGCCTAGCAAAAGAGAAACAGAGGAGAAGGGCTGCTGCACCATGAGTGTCAGCTCCTGGTGTAGTACATCTGCCTGCAAAAGCACAGCATGTGCTGTGAAACTGTTCTGTCAACTGCCCATCACTACTCAAGTCTGCTGTGATGAAATTGCTGCAGACACCTGAAGTCTCACAGAGATGAGTTCTTGTTTCTTTTCCACCAGTGTACTGCAATTCCACGGTGTGTGTTAAAACAGTCTTACTTCTCTGAACCATCAGCCCAGCAACTGTGTTTCTGGTTCTCGTATTTTTACTCTTCCTTGTAGCTCAGGAGGAAGAAAAATAAGTGAAAAAGAAAACCAGGCAAACCAAAAAGGAGAGGAGGAAGCAGAACTTAATGGCATTGGAAAGCTTCAATAGTGAAGGTTGGGCTTCATTAGGGTTTGAACGGTTTGTGTTTTACCATTCTCTGTGTCACACCAGAGAATGTGTCGCACCAAGGCAGCCAAGCATTTGCTATTTTACTTAAGGGATTCTAGAGAGAGTCCTCCACGCTGCAGCTCACTAGCCTCTTCATCACGGCCCCCAGCTCCAGCACACCCTTGTCAGCCCCAGCACCCCAGGAAGCCACATCACTAGTCATCGATTCCTCCTCTCTTCCTTTCCCACCCACACTTGTTAGCGTTTGCCTGCAGTGGAGGCTTTGGGTTGGTTTTTTTTAGGTGCATGATATCTGGGTGCTGCGTACACTTGTGGTACAAGGGACAGTGAACCTCTCTGGTGACTCAGTTTCACTCTGTTACACAGCCAGTACAAAACCCAATTGAGCCAGCAAGGAAACCTCTCCCAAAGTGGCCATCCAAGAGTGTGGAGATCCAGGGAAAGGATGGGAAACTGCCTACCAAACATAAGGTAGGTTTCAATATGATTTTACACAATTACTAAACAAGAGAGCTGAGAGAGTGATTGTGTTAAAAACAGGAACCAACACAATGATTTAGCTTTAGGGAAGGGGGATTGGACTAGACGATCTTTCAAGGTCCCTTCCAATCCCTAATGATTCTAAGTAAAGCACTGTGAGGAGTCTTTTGATTAACAAAATACAATTTAACAAGCAAATTGGTGGACATTGTCATTCTCGGTATTCCTCAAGATGATTTTTAGGGAGGTGACTTTATCCTTAGGTTCCCAGCATTGAGAACCTGCTGAGGGGAGAAAGGGTGTAACAGGTGAGGAACACAGGGAGCACTGGTCCTTGTCTTTTGCTCCAGGTTTCCAGGCAGGAAAACTACACTGAGAGGTTCACTGTGTCCACCTTTATCTGTTGCACCATGTCTCATAAAGACAAGATTTTATATTCACTATATAGAAATGGATTAAATTATACAAGATACTTAAAGGTTGTACATGGGACATGTAATTATACTACAGCTATGTTCAACAGCCATTAGGAATAGATTGTCTCCCAAGGAGCTGTGAAGACAGGAGGAGGTTTGGCAGGAACCATATAGGACAGGTGGGTTGCTTTTGGCACCATTTGTGCCAGAGATGCTCACTGCTGGGCACCAGCCATTTTGCTCCACTACTATGGAGCAAACAGGCTGCAACCACTGCCCTCCCCAGGGTGAGGGTTTCCAGCAAGATTCGGCAACACTCCAGTACAGAACTCAAAAGTCACCCATAGAAAGGAGGGAAAGTTATAGTAGAAATTATAGTAGAAATATAGTAGACATTCTCTATAGTAGAATTTCTTGCAGGAAAAAGAGCAACTGCAACCCACATCACTCCAGCTTCTATTGATTAGCAGCATCAGGTCACCATGAGGTTTGAGTAGCACATCACTCCTTAGTCAGAGCTGCCTGATCGCTGATAAGCCAGGTCTTTCTGAAAAATCATAGACCTTGGCAGAAGTTCAGAGAGGTGGATAAATGATGAGGAGGTTTTTTTATGTTTCAAGGAAATAGTCATTCTTGTGCAGTGCCAGCATCCTTGAAAAGCTCTGATGCTGCAGAGGTCCAGTCCCCATCAGCACTGCTCACTAGAAAGCATGACAGGCAGAAGGCTGGCTAGGAAGGGCTCCTCTGCTCCACAGCACAGGGCAGGCTCAGAGTGAGGCTAAGGGAAAATCTCAACTTGTAAAGTTTATACCTATCTCATAGCAGTCAACTCATCCACACTAACCTGATCCTGCATTTCCAAATGCACTTGGTGTTGCTGTGGGATCACAGATCATTAGGGGTTGGGAGGGACTTCCAGGGGTCATCGAGTCCAAACCACCTGCTCAAGCAGGACCATAGAACCTAGGACAGGTCACACAGGAACACACCCAGATGGGTTTGGAAAGACTCCAGAGAAGGAGACTCCACAACCTCCCTGGGCAGCCCATTCCAGTGCTCTGTAACTCTCACTGTGATGAAGTTTCTTCTCATAGATGGAACTTCCTGTGCTCCAAATGACACCCGTTGCCCCTAATGATTACACTGATCATGCTGTGGTTCCTCGAAGTGCCCCTGTTTCTTGTCTTAGACACCAGGCATGTCGCACCTCCTAATACCCTCCCTAAAGCATTTTGTTCTGCATTCACAGCTTGTATTGTAAGGAACTCAAATTCTTAAAGCATGAGGCTCATTCAGTCACAACACCTCTCTGATACATCTCTCCTGAGGAGCTTTAACCAGATCTGGAAACAAAACTGAAGTAGACGGGCACGTGCGGAGGAAGGAGCATCTACAAGGGTTGGGAAAATCAGCAGCAAGGTGGAGGAAGCAGCTCAGATTATCACCACAGTGAGACTGGCAGGCAAAATTCCCCTTTGAAGGTGAATCAGCCCACAAATAGGTGAAGTCCAGCTGTGGGCTTCTAGGGGGAAGTGCCCAGGGCAACTACAGAGCTAGCAGGAATTACAATTTACTGAAGCAATGGAACTTGGATTTTAGGAAGGAGTTCTTTCCTGAGAGAGTGGTTGGGCAGCAAAACAGGCTGCCCAGGGAGGTGGTGGAGTCACTGTCCCTAGAGGTGTTTAAAAACAGAGTAGCTAGACCACTTGATGCTATGGTCTAGGGTTTAGGGAGCTGTTGGGTTGAGGGCTGGACTTGATGATCCTGGAGGTCCTGGATCCTGATGACTCTATGATTCTATGACTTTGGACTTCATCAAGCAGCCAGCCACAGAGCAAGGATGACCCATTTTTGCTTAGTAGGATGATTTCTTTTGACAGTATTTTTGTCAGTGGTGGTGGATTTAAGGAACCAAGAACTTGTTATTTCTGGACGTCTAGCTATTTTTGGAGGATGGTCCAACTATTTCTGGACCAGTAAGCTCTTACTGAGGGAGACCACGTTAGATGGAGACAACAGCTTCACCTGTTCCCTATGGAAGTCCTTCCCACTGAAGGCTTGTGTTGTCACGTCTCACTGCAGATCAGAGGAGTGTTGGCAAGGCTGGTATCACCCTTTATAAAGTAACTTCGTGGATGCATGTGTGACCTTACCAGCAGCATCGCACTACCTCTGCTCATGAAGTCCCGCTTGGGAACAGAACGGGTATCAGCCAGCTTGTGTCTTGGCCCTTAGGCAGACAGATATGAAGTAAAGGCAGACCAAAGGCAACCTTAATTTCAGATGTGCAAAGCAGACCTAACACAAACTCAAGCTCTTCATTGGTGACTGCAGCTGCCAAGAGAAAATGTTGCCGTTGGGAGCTGAATTGTTGCAGTTGGGAGCTGAATTATTGCAGAGCCCACTTGACATCAATAGATCACCTCTTCTGTATTTAATTTCTTGACCCTCTGCTCTTCTTCCTATATATGTCCAAGCTGACTCTTTGTTCCTTCTATTTGGAGAGCTGACTTTTAATGGCACTGCTATATTTGGCTTGACCACTTCCCGAAAATGGCAGCTTCTGGACCTAGTGCCCCAGCTTAGACATCTGCTCTGCAGATAGCAAAGTGAATCTCTGGACTCATAAAATGCTTTGAGTTCAAAGGAATCTTTAAAGATTATCTAGTAAAACCCCCTTTGCAATGAGCAGGGGCATCTTCTAGATCAGGTTTGTTGGAGCTCCATCTAACCTGGAGCATCCCCAGTGATGGGGCCTCCGCCACCTCTCTGGGCAACCTGTTCCAAAGTTTCACCACTCTATTCATAACAAAATTTCTCCTTATACCTAAATCGACCCTCTTTTAAGTTTAAAGCCACTACCCTTTGTCCTGTCTCAACAGGCCTCGCTAAGAAGATTGTCCCCATCTTTTTTGTAGGTTCTCTTTAAGTGCTGAAGGTGTACAAAAAGGTCTTTCCAGGTTGAATCCCAGCTCTCTTGGTCTGTCTTCATAGAGAAGGATACAAATGCATTTTATTTTGGGTTCTTTTGAGGTCCCTTCCAACCCGTAACATTCTGTCATTCTATTGTAAACGCATCTCATAGGGTTTTTAGGATCAAACTGTACAAAGGGTTCCTACTGGGACCACCAACACTCACTAGAGAATTTTATGCTCAGTACAGTCAAAGCACTGTTCAAAGAAAACCAGTCAGACTGCCTGCAGCGAGGTAGGACTAGTTGTATCCTGATAGCCAGCTGTAATAAGAGTGATCTAAACAGGAAGTTGAAAAATGCACAAAAACCTTCTGCTACTCTGATAAGAACACTGGGGGCACGTGCAAAAGGAAACGGTGTCGTGCAAACTGCCCAAATGAGGTAGTGTATCAAAGAAACAGGAATTAGATCTCATGTCTAGCAGGGAAAGCGGTTTTTTTTAAGAAGAAATTCTTCCCTGAGGGAGTGGTTGGTCACTGGAACAGGCTGCCCAGGGAGGTAGTGGAGTCCCCATCCCTGGAGGTGCTTCAAAACCAAGCAGAGCTAGAGCACCTGAGGCCATGGTCAAGAGGTTGGGGAGATGTTGAGATGAGGGTTGGACTTGATGATCCTGGATGTCATTTCCAGCCATGATGATTCTATGATTCTAAGAAAGAATGGTGACTTTGCCTATTTACCTACAGTCCTGGGAAATAAAAAGACCTTGCAAAAACGCAATGAGAGACTGACTCATAATGCAGCTCCACCATCCACTTGGGTGTGTTTCCCAACCTCATATAACTTGGCATCTTTACAGTCCGTTAGTACATATTTGTTATGTGTGTAAAGCTAACAAGAAAAATATCGATACCATGTTAGAAAATATTTGTAAATTACTCTACAGGCATTTTAGAAGCATAAAATTATAAACTGGAAGCAATAGTGCCAGTGAGCTAGACTGCACTACCAAAAAGCATGGTAATAGCAACCCAAACACAATTTAAAGGAACTTAAATTTGCCAAATAATTTCAGAACTAAAACTGGGAAGTTTAATAGTCTCTGCTTGAAACATCAAATATTATTTTGATGGCTGGAGAATGGAAGTCTCAGGAGCTGTCCTGTTCGCTAGTCTTGTACACATAAACGGCTTTGCTGTTCATGTTACAAAATCACAGAATGATTGAGGCTGGAAGAGCCCTCTGAGCTCATCCAGCCCAGCCCAGGACCTAATATCATCACATCAGACAGACCAGGGCGCTAAGTGCCACAGCCAGGCTGTCCTTTAACACCTCTAGGGATGGGGACTCAACCACTGTCCTGGGCAGTCCAATCCAGGTCCTGATCCCCCTTTCTGTGAGGAAGGGCTTCCTAACATCCAACCTAACCCTCCTGTGGCAGCTCCAGGCCCTGCCCTCTTGTACTGGTGCCAGTTGGCTAGGAGAAGAGCCTGACCCCCATCTGACTACAATGTAAAGAGAGAGAAGGAGTCTCCTCTTCTCCAGGCTAAACACTCTCAGCTCCCTCAGCTTCTCCTCATCAGACTTTCCCTCCAGTCCCTTCCCCAGCCTTGTCGCTCCTCTGCACCCGCTCCAGCCCCTCCATCTCTACCTTGAAGTGAGGAGACCTAGAACTGCTCCCAGTAGTGGAGGGGAGGCCTCCCCAGCGCCCAGTGCAGGGTGGGGGGCTACATCCCTAAACATTTTACAATTGCTGTGTTTCTCTTGTGTTTCATTTGGTGTGCTACAGTGAGACTGATGTGAGTAACTGTGGGCTATAGGTCTGGTTGTCTCCTCTATGTTCCCAATATCCATTGTTCATTTACCCATCCAGAGGTATTTAATACAGACCAGCCTAGAAGGACTGATCACTCCTCAGAAACACAAACTTTGCTGAACTACTGTCAGGCTCCACAGGGGTACAGAGGCTGTGTAATTTAGAAGCAGCTAAATGCCCTCACACATGCCATCATCTGCCAGCTTGTCTCTTGTCCCTGCCATCCTTCCTTCTGAGGACCTGTGATCTGTGCCTTTCCTCCTCTGGGGCAGCTCCTGCATATCCCAAGGGAGGGCTTGGATCCTGCCTTGGGCTGCCTCCTGGGGAGGGCATGGAAAGTTTGGGAAGACAGAGAAGCTGATTAAAGTAACTTGTCCAAAAAGCTGGCTGAGAAACCTCCCTCTGCAGCTGTGGGTGCCCAGGGGTCATCAAGGCAGATCAAGGACTACCCAGCACAAGACCTAACCTGCCCACCCTTACTTCTGTACCCTAGGTGGAAAATGCGCATCCCCATCCACAGGAAAACATACTCCCACAAGGAAAGTAAGTAAAGAGGCTCCTTTAGCACCCTGGGGGTTGTGTGGCATAGTGTGGGCAGGGATGTGGGAGAGCCATCTGCCAGCACCCAGCATCCCTGCAGAGGCAGCTGTCAGGCATGGCTGTGGGCAGCAGCCACAGCAAAGCACTTTTCATCCCATTTGGGGTAAACCTTCCGGCACCCAGTGGGGGATACCTGCCCCCTTGCTGCCCTAGTCTGCTGGATTATTTGGAGTCTTTTTGGATTTTTTGGTTGATGGTGAAGGCTGTGTGAGGGGGAAGACATCCCACCCAGCCTCCTAAACCCTATACACCTTAATCAACGCAGATACACAGATCATTAGGGGTTGGAAAGGACCTCCAGGGGTCATTGAGTCCAAACCCCTGCTCAAGCAGGACCACAGAACCTAGGGCAGGTCACACAGGAAGACATCCAGATGGATCTGGAAAGTCTCAAGAGAAGACGACTCTACAACCTCCCTGGGCAGCTTCTTCCAGTCCTCTGTAACCCTTACAGTAAAGAAGTTCTTCCTCATGTTGAGGTGGAACTTCCTGTGCTCCAACTGACACCCATTGCTCCTTGTCCTATCATAGAGCACAAGAGAAACAGATTGTCTCTTTCTTCTTGACACCCAGCTCTCACAGATCTATAGAGAGTTCCCCTTATAACCTTCTCCTCTACAAGCTGAAAAGCCCCAGATCTCTCAATCTCTCCTCATAAGGCAGATGCTCCATTGTCCTAATCATCCTGGTGGCCCTCAGTTGGACTCTCAATCAGATTTCTGTCCCTCTTGAACCAGGGAGCCCAGAACTGGACAGAGCCAGCTTACAGTTTGCTCCTGTGATGACAAAATAAGCTTTGATAGATCACAGAGACTCACAGGCTTGCAAGCACCTGAACCATGAGGTGCCTCTGCTATGCCCCAGCTTTGTCCTTTGCAGAGAGCTGCTGGAGGAAGGAAGCTGCCAGCACAGCATGCCCTGGGTTTGGCCACAAGCCATATTTGGTTGCCCATATATAAGCACAGCTTAGGACTTTTTCTAAACACATGTCAATATGAGGTATCCTAACAAAATAGTTCCTGAGTATGAAATATGGACGTTTGGAAGACTAAACCTTCCTGACTCAAGGCTATTTCCCTTCACCGTGTCATTAGTAATTTGGGAGAAGACACCAGCACCAGCCTTGCTACAACCTCCTTTGAGGTAGCTGTAGAGAGCAAGAAGGTCTCGTCTGAGGAGACAGGGAGGCAGCACATCACTCAGTCCCTCTGTGCTCCACTGCCGAGCTGGTGTCCGCAGGCAGAATTAAGATGGCATTGATATAAAGCTGAAACACGGTCAGAGAGCAAGCGAGCGAGAACTGCACCTTTCATACACGTATAACTGATTCCCATTGAGATTTGAAACAACCCCAAACCACAAACTCCCCCCAAAAAAGTTTGCACATCCCGGTTTTTTTTAAGGTTGATGAGTAGTGCTGCATGATCTGCATGCTAAACTACTGAAAAGATAGATCTGGAAAAGCCAGCAGATTATTTTAGCTCTCAGATAGTCAACGCTCTCCCCAACTAATGTCACGCTACCTCACGTTTTTGCACAGCCTGTGCCCATTCTGTAGCTCAGCCTGAGTGAACCACATGCTGAAGAAAGTTCTTGTGTCCTGTTGCTGCACCAAGGAATGAAAATCATGTGGTTTTTTTTTTTCTTCTTTCCTCAGCACAGACCTACAACCATCCGACAAATTCGTCAGAGGTAATGACTGAAAGTGAATGGTTTTGGCGCTTTCTTGGGGCAGTTGAGGCCAAAATATCTAGGTCTCTATCATATTCCCACAGGAGAGACAAATGCTCATGCTCAGAGTATTCACTTGGGATGCCGAAAACCCATCAGCTTAAGTCTCTGCACAAAATAAATCTATGCACATAACTATAACAAGGACACACTGGTGCACTCTTGGGCCACTAGCAGATGCAGCACTCACTCATCATTTCAGAGGCTGAGTGTAACGCTGCCTCACCTGAACCAGACAGTTCAAGTGGCTGAACCGTATGATCACATCATAGAAGCGTACAATGTGTTGGGGTGGAAGAGATCTTCAAAGGTCATCTAATCCAACTCCCCTACAACAAGCAGAGCCATCACTCACCAGATTAGACTGCCCAGAGCCCCATCTGGCCTGACCTTAAATGGCTCCAGGGATAGGGCCTCAACTACTCATCTCAGCAGTCTGTTCCAGGGATCTTCCACCTTCAGATCTGTCCAGCCTCAATCTGCCATTTTCCAACTTCAAACCATGACCTCTCATCCTGTCATCCCTTGCTGTTTTGAACAGCTCTTCCCCAGCCTTCTTATAGACCCCTTCCAGGTACAGGAAACTGGAAAAGGGTTTGTTAACTGTACACAGAAAAGAAGAAAAGGTTAAGCAGGTTAGTGCACACACTAGAAACTGTGTCCCAAATGCCATCACATATTCTGAGAAAAATACAGTGGGAGATCACTATTGTATTGGTCCTTGGGTCTTTTTTTTTTTCACATCAGAGATCTGCAGGAAAAGAGCCTGTCAGTCAAGTAGAGACGAGTACCACCACCCTCTCTATCATTCATGCATCACCCCTGTCTGCGGTACAGCAGCACCCAGGCTGTCTGCAGACTGGTGAATTCTTCAATTCTTCAGCGTAGCTTCTCCAGTTCAACACTCTCAGGACGGCCTGATTCCTCAGTGCCTGAATGCTGAGGCACAAGGTGCAGGAGACCTGCTTTCAAACAAATATTCCAGACTCTGTCTTTCATGCCCAAGACTTAAGGATTCTCAAGTCTCTCTTCTTGCTGATCAGGGCTCTCTAAAATGGCGGCAGCTGCAGGGCCCCGGCCACGTGCAGGACCCAAGATAGAGACTGACCACACAGCTGCATCAGGAGGGGCCCCCCCACTCTCTGCATGTGGCCGAGAGAGTTTTCCAGGATCCTCTCCCTCTCCCCTCTCCTCTCCCCTCTCCGCTCCAGGAGGAAGAAAGAAGAGTTCCTTAGCTCACCCCGAGGCTGAAGGTCTGCTCCGTTGGGTGGGGGTGGTAGATCTGCACCAAAGTCTCGCTTCTCCGGTCTGTGGCATCAGGTCTGGACCGGGGCTCTCCCTTCTGCGCCAGGCTGGGGCTGTCTTTGCCGCTCTATGCTGGTTACAGGAGCGGAGCAGACCCGAGCTGGTTAGCCCCCTCCATCCCAGGGCAGGGAGCTGCTGGAAGCCGTCTTCCCCCCTCACCGCCCCAGGAAGGGGAGTGGGGGTAGCATGGGGAAAGCCCTCAGCAAAAAAAAGAGGCAGGACCAAGCTCACTGTCCCCTTTTATCTGCTCACCTAGCAACACCCCTTAAAGGGCAGGTACTTGGGTCAGTGTCACCTCCCCCAGGACAGGCCACTGGGGTGAGGGGCTCCTCTCAAAGCAACAGAACATTTTATTTTCTTCATGAAAGCACAAACCTGTAAATCTGAAAATTCTGGTAATTTTCAAACTACAACAGCCAGAGAACAAAGGGGCTGCCCAGTCAGGTGAGTTTGGATTGTGTAAAGATGACACCAGTAGAACAAAAGTTGGTGACTGGCCAATGAGTGGGTGTTTAGCAGCAAATTTTGAAAAGTATGTGATAAAATGAGCTCATTGTTTGTACATGTGAGTGTGGGGTGGACTGTGGGAGAGGAGGAGGCAGTGAAACTGTAACGGGGAACCTGCCAAGTAACTGTCTGGCTTGGTGTCCCAAGTATAAGTCCCACAGTTTTGTTTGAAGACACTCCTGCGAGAGTTGCTAGTGCAATAGGAGAGACATCCATTCCAAGTATCAAACGTGGCTGTGGATACCGAAAGACTCGAAACTCAAGTCTTCATGCTTGCACTATCAGTGTGTGGGGCAAATCACACTACTCTGGCATCCACTGACAAGGGAAGGTTAACAGTGACAGCCTTTCAAAACCTTTTTACTGGAAGAATTGTTGAAAATGTGGCTCTGAGCAAGTCTTGGATAGACCTGTATGTGGGAAGGGAGAAGAGACGTTCCAGGCTTCACTCAGCAGATCTGTACTCAGTCACTCAAGAAAATTAAGAGCCTTCCTGTAATAATAATAGAGTTTTTGACATGGGTGGTAGTGAAAGGATAAGGCAAAGGGTTTCTAGACTGAGGCTGGACATGAGGAAAAAATTCTTTCCCGTGAAGGTGGTGAGATGCTGGACCAGGTTGCCCAAGGAAGGTGTGGCTGCTCCATCATTCCTGGCAGTGTTGAAGGCCAAGTTGTCTGGGGCCTTGAGTAACCTGATCTAGTGAAGGTGTCTCTGCCTCTGCAGAGGGGTTGGAACTGGATAATCTTTAAGGTCTCTTTCCAACCCTGGCCATTCTGTGATTATGTGCCTTCCCAATTCTTTGAAGTAGTGACTACATGAGGAGAGAGCCATACTCCTGCAGATGGGTAAGGAATTCCTTTTCTTAGGCAAATCTACTCTGATTGCTCTGATCCTTAAAACTTCTTCGATTTCTAAAGCTCAAAATGTTATAAAGCCTCAAGTCAAAACTCAGGAATTACTTTCCGTAAAATATCCTCAAGGTTAGGAGCTCTTTCACACCAAGCAGAATCAAAACAGGTGCAAGTTCTCTAAGCTGGGAAAATCAGGGACAAGTTCTGCAGTATTTATGGTCTAACAACACTTTAGTGCTTCTAGGTTTGAAAACAAAAGTGAATCCTTTGGGCTTGTTAACCCATAGAACAGAGACCTCTGTTCCACTTATGCAGCACGAAAAGTTGTTACAGAAGTCAGCATGAACTCAGCAACACCACTTCAATTTCTACTTCAGAGTAGAGGATGTGACTATAAAGGCTCACAGGCTTTATTACCCAGTAGGTTCAGACTAAAAGTATCAGGGCAATTAATTCTAGTTCCAAGCACTGAATCAGTCCACATAATTAGTTTAGATTTAATTAGTCATCTTACTAGCTATTTAGATGCACAATCACCGACAACCCATTAGCAAACACCTTCAAGAGAGAAAAGGAGGGACAAGTCCAAACAGAGCTGGGAAGGCATTCACCCACACAATCTTACCTCCTCTTTCGTTAATAGTTCTTGCATCTCCTCCCTCTGTTTTCAAGCAGAGCATTAGATGAGGGCAGCCAGGAAGGGAGTGAGTCATCACTTCACAGTCTGTGACTCTAGGGCCCCTTCAAAGACAGTGTCTTCTGCACACACACACACACACACACACACACACACACACACACACACAGAGAGTTAAGGTCTTAGTTGACTCCTAGACTCCTATGGTCTTTCATGATACCTGGCTGTGACTCGCTTGGCCCTCCTTTATTCATGTTTTCCTATGCTTTTTGCTTTGTAATTCACCCCAACCCTTTCCTTTAGTTCTTCTAAACATCCCATATCAATTCTTGTGCAAACCTCATACATTCATCACGTGCATCCATTACATGTCCTATACTTTTAGGAACTTCCCCTCTACCCGCATCTGCTCCCATTCACTTGTTAGCTGCATCTCTAGGCTCACTGGGATTATGTCTACAGTAGGAGAGCCCTGGGAAGGGTTGGGGCAAGCATGATTGAAGCTCTTCACCTGCAGTTGCTCTGCTGTGCTGTCTAGTGCATGGGATGGCGACTTTTTATCACATCATCTACCGGTAAGCAGTGCCAGCCTCAGGCCTTCACCAGATGTGCACGTGTCATTGGGTGCTCCTGATGCCCAACCACAGCCTATTCAGTGGGTAAATGACTCTGGATTTACAAACGGTTCTCCGTACTATGTACAGTCAACACCACCACACGAGTACACGAGCTGTACTAGATTTGTTCCTGTTGCAAACTTCTTCAGGACAGAACTATATTGAAGCCTCTCTCTCCCTCCCCCTCAGGAACCCAGTCCTGCAAATTCCCGTGAACTGTGGTACTCTACCATCCACCACGGCACAGAGCACAAAGCCTCGAATACTAAGAGCACTAATCAGACAGAATACGCGCTTGTCAACATACCCAAGAAGAAAAATGCCACCAGCGCTGAAGAGTGCAGTGACTATGACTACATCTTGATAACTTAGAAAGGGAAAATTTCCACTCCCAAGGAACTCTGTTACTGGGGTATTTCTTTTAGCCAGCAGTGTGCAGCCTTGCTAACCATCCCACTTCTGTCAGGTCTTCAAACAGTCTCTCATCACCAAGTTTACTCATTAGAACGCCTCTGCCCATCACGTCCAGTGAGACAAATCTGTCTGTGAAAAGGCAATTGGAGCAAGAGATGTGGGCAGGGTACTGGACAAATAAACCAGGAGAAATCAGTAGCAACCGCCACCATAAGACGATGCATCTCCAGAGAAAATTAGGTGCTTCATTACCAGAAACAATAGAAGCCAACATTTTCCTGGACTGTTACAGTGCTTTTTGTTTTTAAAGGGGTCTTACAGAACCAGTGATAAAACCTCCAAAAATCCAGTAAAAATAGTTTTTGTTGTTGGGTTAGGGGTTTTTTTTTGTTGGGTTGGGGTATGTGTTGTTTTTAAACGAAAGCACAGACCCTGTGTTAGCTGCACTTACTCTTCTCCAAAGTTTCTCTGACCTTCTGGGTAGACACCATTACACAACGTATGATTCCAATAAATGAATAATTTCTCAGATTGCAGCCTTTCACTTTAATTTAACTGTTCTTACAGTGACATCTGAATGAAGGAAGAGATAAATTAAAAAGAAATCTAATTCCAGCCACTTAGACAACGATAAACACTGATGTTGCACAGGTAGTAACAACAGACCTCTCAGTTGAAGGTTCCCAGTTGCTGCTTCACTGACACAACACTTCCAGCTCACTCCTGCTAGAGTCTCAAGGTTTGGCTTTCTGCAATTCCAGAGTACAACCTTCTCACAACCCATCACACCATCGCAAGCAGCATTGCTGAATGTTCATGTAGGACTGAAAACCTTTGCACAGATTTAAGCCCAGGGGAGTGGGTGAAGACAGATATGGATGGAATGTTGGATTAGCTAATCAGGGTTGGGCCTGGTTTGTATTTGGATGGGAGACAGTCTGGGTACACCAGATGCTGTAGGTTACCCTGCTCCAGCAGAGGGGGCTGGACTTCGGTCATATTTTGAGGTCCCTTCCAACCTGCAACATTGAATGTCAGGACAACTTGCTACAGCTCTACCTCCATCCTTCCTGTGGGCTGCTGAGGTAAAGGTACTGGGCTAGGGGAGCACGTCTGGAACAGACAAGAAAAAGAATGTTTGGTTCTTCTTTTTTTTCTGCTGACTCTTAATGCACATAGTGGTATCACCCTGAAGAAGTACAATCACATTCTTTTTCATTTCTTAGAAACACAGTCATAATAAAGAAATGTTGAAAGGTAAGCTCAGTCTTCTTTTTAAGAGCAATAAGATCATAGAACTATCATGGCTGGAAAGGACTTCCAGGATCGTCAAGTCCAGCCCTCATCCCAGCGTCTCCCTAACACCTAGACCATGGCCTCAGCAGCACCTCAAAGGCAAATTACCCTTTGTTGATGGGATTTGCATAGCCTTCTGCTTTTGGAACAAACCATCCAGACAATGAATTTTATCTTTCATAGAATCACAGAATCATAGAAACAAAAAGGTTTTTACAGTCAAGTCAAACCATTAACCCAACTGTACCAAGCCCATCGCTAAACCATGTCCCTAAGCTCCATAGCTACATGATTTTCAAACACATCTGGGGATGACGATGTAACCACCCTCCTGAGCAGGCTCTTTCAATGCCTGATGACCCTTTTCAATAAAGAAGTTTTTCCCTACTGTCTGACCTAAACTTTCCTGCTGCAACTTGAGGCTATTTCCTATTGTCCTAGAATCAGAAGAAATAGCTCTTCTAGTTGTGTGCTGGACCGAATTGATTCTTACCACCAACACTACATCTTAAAACTCTACAACTTAAAATGTTGGGGTCAGAGTTCAGCACAACTAGGCATCAGGAAGAAATTCTTCACAAAGAGAGTGGTCAGGCACTGGAATGGGCTGTCCAGGGTGGTGGTTGAGTCACCATCCCTGGATGTGTTTTAAAAGATGCTTAGATGTAGTGTGTGAGATCAGGTTTAGGGGTGAACTTGTAGAGTAGGGTTGATGGTTGGACTCAATGATCCCAAGGTTCTTTTCCAATCTGAATGATTCTGTGATTCAAATATGAGAGCCATGTGAACTGTTGATTTGGTCCAGGCTGCTTCCCAAGCTCAGTTAAAACTCAAGCAACAACAAACACAGCTTTGAGCGTATGGCTGTATCAGAGAGATGTTCCAACTCTCAGCATGTAGAATTCTGATGACTATTTTCCATCTCAAATAGCTGAATGACTGGAGCTGCTGAATAATGAAAGGACTCATTTGAAGAGTAAAAATAAATAGTTTAATGCACTGTAAACCAGCCAGATTTCTCCTTAAATAAACCAGTAATGGTAGAAAAAGAGAAACAACATTTCATGCAATACATTTGTCACCATACAAAAGTTTCTTAAAATATATCTGTCTAACAGCAGTAACATTTTTTACCGGGTAGAAACAAGTGACAAGAAGCTACACTTCACTAACATGGTAGTGAATCCTTTCTGTTACTTCTAATTAATTCTTTTTTAATTTTAATGTAATAGCCAGTTACTGGCTAGAACTCTCATGCCACATTGGCCTACATGCTCTGCTTCAGCACCTTCCTTTTGGCATTGGGCCATCTCTTCTGGTCTCTCGTCAATAGGAACAACTATTTGCTGCCTTATTAAAGCAAATATCTTGCATCTGTTCATTTTAATCCCAACTGTTGGGACAAGAACTGTAATTGAGGGTATGGACTACTCCTCTTTGAATTCACAAATGCAGGTCAAATAGGTTTCTATTCACCGATACCAGTAGATGATTTTTAAAGCATATATTTTGACCCTGGAAAGATTCTTGTGGCATTCAAATGTGTTAGGAAACAAGACATGCTTGTTTTCCAATGTTTCTTCCTTCATTTCTATTTCACATTACAGAGGAGAAAATAAATCATAGACAACCTTATGCAGGAAGACTGTAGGATGAGCAAGCAAATGATAAGATCACTTAAGAAGCTACTGCAAAGGTCTTGTATATAAATAAAGAAAATAGAGGATATTTTTCAGGCTGCTTTATGAGGGAACAACAGCAGGGAAATTTAGCATAGAGGGCTAGCATGGGAAAAAGTAACAGACGTGAGTGTGGATGGGAGAAAACATCTGGGATGAAGCTCTGCAGATGATGTTGGATAAGCCAAGAGAAGAAGAAAGAAGTTGCATGCAAGACTGCTTTAAAAGCTTGTGCAGTGAATCCAAATTTAACCATAAGGCAATATAAAGCAGAAATTTCAAAGTTAGAGCATCAGACAAGATGCATGATTTTAAACAGGGGTGAAGCGTGCTATTAATATATCAGGACATCCATAAAGAAGGAGGTAGTGGTGATATAGGAGTAAAATACTGTTATAAATGTACCTCATTTTCTGTTTACAGTATTACAACATAGACAGTATGTACGTGACAACACCTTCAGAAGTGTTTCTAACTAACGAATAGCACCATGTCCTGGGATTATTAAAGAAAGGGACCTGGGGGTCTTGGTGGCCAGGAGGATGGCCATTAGCCAGCAATGAGCCCTTGTGGCCAAGAAGGCCAGTGGCATCCTGGGGTGGATTAGAAGAGGGTGATTAGTAGATTGAGAGAGGTTCTCCTCTCCCTCTACTCTGCTCTGCTGAGACCACATCTGGAATATCATGTCCAGTTCAGGGCTCCACAGTTCCAGAAGGACTTGAGAATGTCCAGCACAGAACCACAAAGATGATGAAGAGAGTGGAGCATCTCCCTGATGAGGAAACACTGAGGGAGCTGGGTCTTTTGAGCTTGGAAAAAAGGAGACTGAGGGGTGACCCCAATAATGTTGATAAATATGGAAAGGATAGGTTTCAGGAGGATGGAGCCAGGCTCTGCTCAGTGGTTCCCAATGACAGGACAAGAGACAATGGGTGTGAGCTGAAATACAGGAGAAGGAACTTCTTCATGGTGAGGGTGATGGAGCACTGGAATGGGCTGCCCAGGGAGGCTGTGGAGTCTCCTTCTCTGGAGACATTTAAAACCCACCTGGACATGTTCCTGTGAAACTGGATCTAGAGGATCCTGCTGTGTCAGGAGGGTTGGACTGGATGATCTTTCAAGGTCCCTTCCAATCCCTAACATTCTGTGATTACTAATAGATGGGAGAAGCTCATCCCTTCTAGGTGGTGAAAAAGATGAGGAGTCTATCCATCATTTCCCTGAAAGTTAAAACAGCACAGTGTTAACATTAAAATGAAACTTTAGTCAGGTATTTCAGCATATTCTTTCCTGTCCCTTCTAGACTGCATTTTCTATGAGTCCTATCAATACATAAGGAATAAAGTGATAATTTAGAAATGGAAGTCATGGCTTGAATTAAGATTTTATAAGAATTCCAGTATGAATCTATGAGTAGAAATTGTTTTATTTAGTTGTATCTGTATTATGGGACACAAACACACACAAGGAGATCTGCTTTGCATGCATAAAAAGCAAGAGGAGGTCTGGAAAGGTTGGTTGGTGTCTGTAACTAACCAGTCTCTTCACTACCCCTTTTCTCAGAGGACAAGACAGTGAATCCCAAGCTATAAACAACACTTGAAAATGGAATGTTTTACAATGTTCTTAAGATTGTTTTTCAAAATGTCTTTACTAACAAATCTCAACATCTCTCCAAGAGGATTTTCCTCCTTCCCAGTAAGTACTTCTGCTTTTCATAAAGAAACAGTCTTTCTAAACTACAGGACTTACGTTTTAGTGTGAGAGAAGCCAGTTCAAGCTCTAACCCTTTACAGTCAGGCGTTTCAGGACTAGAAGTATCATCTTCATCATAAATATTTTGACGTAAAACATTCTTTATGAAATTGGGGTTCATTATGTTTTCCATAAACCCTTCTGTTGATGGCGGTACAGAAAACTCTAGCTGATAAAACACAGTGGAGGTTTCATTACTGAAAAACAAACAGAGGATGCATGTCTTCAAGTCCTCGCTGCATCTTTTCTTTCTTGAGAAGATTTCATGTCGATGTTGGCAAGGATTTTTTTTTTTAAAAACTTGTTCTAAAGGAAATCATTATAAAAGAAAACTGCCATCAAGGATTAATTTTTTCTCCTCCTCTTGTCTCAGAACAGTCTTGACATTGGCTGCAACTGGGCACATAACTGAAGCCAAGCTGAGACATGACTTCAAATGCACAAAGGGCAGTTGGACATCTGTCCTGGTGGGTTCAGGTTTACAGCACTTGTGCTTCCCAGGTACAGAATCACAAAATCATAGAACCAAAGAATGGCCAGAGTTGGAAGGGACCTTGCAGATCATCTAGTTCCAATCCCCCTGCACAGGCAGGGACACCTTCACTAGAGCAGGTTACTTAGGGCCCCAGCCAACCTGGCCTTCAACGCTGCCAGGGATGGGGCAACCACAATTTCCTTGGACAACCTGTTCCAGCATCTCAGCACCCTCACAGCAAAGAATTTCTTCCTAATGTCCAACCTTAGTTTCCCCTCTTCAAGTTGGTGCTGCAATATTTCATACAGAGGATAGCTGAGAACCTGCAGAATCATTTGCTCTAACAGTAGCAGTACCTGGGGCCTCCCTAACTCTGCTTTGTAGTGGATTATGCAAACCACCCAGCTGGAGTTCATCTCTGGAGGTCACATTGTGGTCTACCCAATCCACTAACTACAATCCAACAGCTACCTTTTGTACTCACAGAACTTAAAACATCAATAAAATGTTTGGGTAGAGGAAAAGATGACACAGAGAGACAAAGAAGGAGACCAAGAGAGAGACGCACAAAATCACGGTGGGAAGAGACTTCAACTAGTCAGTATGAATGCAGAACCACAGCTTTGTATTTGATGGTCTAAACAATCATTTTAACCCATGATGCTAGGGAGCTATAGCTCGTTCATTCTATTCATTTAGATGTTGGGCATATTTAAATAGGCACACATCTGCATCATCAAAAGCCTGGAATTTTCAGACAATCTTGGTGACAGAAACTGCTTACCTGAAATCCACCACCTCAGCTGACCTAAAGTAGCGTCCTAGAGCTGGAGATGAACTGTAAACATCTGTTAACTTTGAGACAAAAGAAGAAAACACCCCATTTATTACATTCACTCTCTTTTTCCCCATAAAATAAGGTATAGGAATGATTCTTGCAAGGTGTTTTAAGGGATATAAACACAAGCATGTCAGCAAATATCTGCCCTGCAAAGGAGAGCCAAACTCTTTAAGCTCGATAGACACATTAATCAGTGTGTTTGAGTGATTGCTGGATTACCTTAACACAATAGAGGCATTCAGGGTGAACTAAAAGCATGTGCTGGCGTTGCCAAGTGCCATTCTTGTTGTTTGGCTTCATTTTTTATTAAGTCCTTCTACAGAATCACAGAACGATTTAAGCTGGAAAAGACCTCTGAGCTCATCCAACCCAGCCCAGGACCTAACATCAGCACAACTCAGGTCATGGCACTAAGGGCCACATTCAGTCTGTCCAGGGATGGGGACTCCACCACTGCCCTGGGCAGTCCGTTCCAGGCTCTGATCACCCTTTCCTTGAGGAAGGGCTTCCTAACATCCAACTTAACCCTCTCCTGGCATCTTCAGGCCCTGCTCTCTCATCCTGCCACTAGTTGCCTGGGAGAAGTGCCTGACCTCCACCTGACTACAGCCTCCATTCAGGGAGCTGGAGAGAGGGACAAAGTGCCCCCTGAGTCTCCTCTTCTCCAGGCTAAGCACCCCCAGCTCCCTCAGCCTCTCCTCAGCAGCCTTTCCCTCCAGTTCCTTCCCCAGCCTCATTGCTCCTCTGGACCTGCTCCAGCCCTTCAATCTCTTTCTTCAAGGGAGGAGTCCAGTGCTGCCCCCAGTAATTGAGGGGAAGCCTCTCCAGTGCCCAGTACAGGGGGAGAATGTTGTCCCTAGTCCCACTGGCCACACTATTGCTGATCCCAGCCAGGATGCCATTGGCCTTCTGGGCCACCTGGGCACCCTGCTGGCTCCTCTTCAGCCAGTTGTCAACCAGTATTGCCAGGCTGCTCTCCACCCACTCATCCCCCAGTCTGTAGCTGCAGGGGGTTCCTGTGGCCAAAGTGTAGGACTCTGCCCTTGGCCCTGTTAAACCTCATTCCACTGGCCTCTGCTCATTAACCCAGCCTGTTCAGATCTCTTTGCAGCATCTTCTTCCCCTCCAGCAGATCAACTCTCCCCCATAACTTGGGGTCATCCACAAATTTACTAAGGGTAGACTTGATCCCCTCATCCAGGTCGTCAATAAAGACATTGAATAGAACTGGACCCAGCACTTACTCTTACCTGGTAGAGGGAAGGGTTTCTCTACTAAGACTCCTTTTTCCACACTAAGTTCGAACCAATGCTGCTGCGTCTGCTGAGAGCTTGTTTCAGCTGTAACTCAGAGCTGTGATAGCTCAATGGAAATGGCAGCTATAAACACAGGCTGTCATCAGGATTCACAAAAGACTGCAACACAGCACTGGTAGCCAGCACTGGGTTTAGATGACCTTCTCAGCATTCTCCTAACATAAGTTACTCAATGATTCTGTGGAAAAGGTGAAGACTGTCCCAACCATTACTCAAATTCAGGAAAAGAAATAAATTCAGCACCACTTCTTTTTCTTTGAATGGAAACTGCTTGTGTGCTCAAAAGTTGACAATTCTTATTTCTAGATTAGGACTTAAAACTATGCAAGAAAAAATACAGCTTGGAATTTTGTAAGGACTTGCAAGTGACAGAGCGGCAGCAGAGTGAAACGTAAACTTCTGAAAAGGGAAAACACCGGATCAGTGCTACAAGTAGAATCAGTTTTGCCCAGAACCATGCAAACACATACCCTCTTAGTGATGCATTCAGAGGAAAGGTGTGGGAGACCACACTTGCACTTCAATGTTCCTGAAAAATTGCGCCAGTTTTCACTGGCATCAGCATCCCAGTAGTCATCCTCGTCTGTGTAAACATCTAATATGCAAAGAGAGATAAAGTGGAGGAATAGGTTGAAGAAGTTCCAGTTAGCAGAGACACTGAAAAAATAAAAACCCTTCTTGGCTTTCTCCAGGACGGATTTCTTGCTCCTGGGTGATTACTGACTGACTGTGACAGAAATAAAGCACAGGTCACCTGGAGAAAGGTGACAACATGTGCATGACAATCGACCACCCCCGTTACCAAAAGTCAGCTGCTTTGGGAGGCTGACAGAGACGACACCATGGTAGGGGACATAATTGGATCAATTGCACCCACCCCCAACTCTATTCTCATAAAATTTTCTCATTTAGCTGCAAACTGACTGGGATGCAAATTGCTGCTTGCTAAAGTAAAGGTGTTCACATCCACTTTTCAACACCCTACCCTCTGAAGTCAGCATCCCACTCCCTTCAGCAGTTTGCAGGAGGACTTCAAATGATGCTGTTGTTCAAGCTGTGTTGCATGGTTCTCTGTAGGTTATAGATTTGTATTAGAGGATGAACCAAGAGGGAGATACTTACTAGAATAAAGAAACAGGCTGATGAGAATGACAAGGAATACCGCAGAAAAGATTGTAATTATAACCATCCATAGCTTGCATTTCCAGAAAACCACATTTCTGCATGATTCCCAGTGACCTCTCTCCTAGTTATAGACAGAAAAGGTTAATAAAAGGTGGCAGGAAAAATACCGATGCATAACTCTACTGTCATATTTAGAAATGTGAACCTCTTCTCCTTCAGTTCAATCAATTATTGCATTCAAAAAAACATTGTAAAATAATGGAGACTCTCACAGCTGACTCTCTTATCATGAGAAGATCACAGAATGGCCAGGGGTGGAAGGGACCTTAAAGACCATCCAGTTCCAACACCCCTGCACAGGCAGGGACACCCTCACTAGAGCAGGTTACTCAGGGTCCCAGCCAACTTGGCCTTCAACACTGCCAGAGATGGGGCAGCCACAACTTCCTTGGGCAACCTGTTCCAGCATCTTCAAGACTGCAAACTTGAAGGCTGTCGAGTCCATTTAATAGAAGATTTCTTACAAATTTTACCTGGGCTAGGAGACCACAGGGAAACTATCTTCAAAGCAAATGTTCTCACAGGACAGAAAGGACAGAACTTGCCTGTCTTTTCATTTTTAATAAGGTTTAAGACCAGGGGAGAAATTAATCTTTGAGTTTTTTACCCCATCATCGCCATACTTAAAAAAACCCAAAGGCTTAGGTGAGACAGCAAAGAAAACACTCCAATTGTTTAGTTCCACAACTGGAAAACTCAAGGAACAGCATGAATTTATGATGTCTACCATTCTGCCTTTGCAATTAATCCTCCTCTCCATCCACCACAACTCCGTGATCTTCTTGATTTCAATACCAGACAAGGGAAAGAAACATGTTGTAGTTTGTCTGGCCCACACAGGTACAGGTTGGCAGGGACCAGTTGCTGGCTGGAGGCACTAACCCAGACTGATCTTCCTTTTACTTGTTGACTTTTTAAGAACCCAGCAATAATAGAAAGCCTTTCACAGCATCAACCATTATTCACCAGCTGGCTTCAAGCTTCTTTAGGAGTGGCTGATGAATAAGGAGAGGAAACAGACACGCACAGAAAGATCTGATGAGTAATTTCTCCAGAAGCGGGGGCAGAGAGAGGGGAGAGTGCTCTCTGCAGACACCCCTTCATGAAGGGCTTTGCTTTGGTGGAGAGCAAAGGACAAAGGCTGAATGGAGTTTTGCCTACAGCCTGCTTTCAGGTGTGGGCATGTTTACATTCATTTTTTAATGCCTTTTTTTGTAATGTATTAGGAGAATGAAGCTTCATTTTAGTACTTGGCACTAGCATGCTGGTTTGTACCTGAGAAAGAAAACAACCAGTGACTGCTGCCTAGAGGAGAACTGTGAAATCAGCCGTGAAGCACACACGGCAAACTGGCCTGACCTCAAGCAATTATTCAGTGTGGCAGCTACCCCAACACTCCCTGGACACCTGGTCTGTATCACAAGACTGCTGGGTGGGAGTTGCAGCAGAGAAAAATTCTCCACGGTCAGTAGAGTAGTCCTTCAACCTGCCACCCGGGCAGGAAGCAGAGTGACAGCTTTCCCTTTGTCCCTATAGGATAGGAAACAGAACCCAAATGGAACCTCCGTTCTGGGATGAGGAAGGGTAAAGAAAACCCTCAAGGTAAAGCGTCTCAAGGTAGCAGAGCAGGTCTCATTCCCCTTCACCCTCTCTTTCTCTCTGTAACTGCACAGAATTTGCCTGAGCCTACAGCACATTGATTGATTTTAGCAGACTACAGAAGTAACTGGCCCCGATCTAGTAGAGCAGATGGGGGTTTTGCCTAGCAGGTGGAATGGATCACCCCACAGCAAGGGGCTCATGCAAAGAAGCAGTTGTCATTGCACTATTAAGAGCAGGAAGGGAGGAGTGACGTGACTAATACAGATGAACTCTCAGCAGGACCATTCTCTGCGGAGAAGTGGAAAACTTCTTAGCTCTGCTAACTCAAGAACTGACAGAACATCTGTAAGTAATGAAAATCGTTATACAACAGTCACCTGTGAGCACATGACTCCTCTGCCAGCATTACTCTGTTCCATAGCTTTAAGCTAAAAACTGGGAGCTATATATCTATCCCTAAGGACTCACAAGCTGGCTTTGGGGCACTACATCAATTAAACTTCATAACTGGCAACAACTGCAAATTACTCACAGATAAAAAGAGAATCCAGCATAATCTATTGCAAGACATCCTGTTTCATTTTAGGTTTTGTCAGTGCTGTTTTCTGGTTAATTTGTTCCAAAAGAACTTTTCGTTTTCAGTGTTTCTCTTTTCTGGTTTTAAACCCAATCCCACTGATACGAAAAGAGAAAGAAAAACTCTGAGTGAGGATCACAACCTCATTGCTAAGTGAAAGTTCACAAGCAGTCAAGCACTAAATATAAAGAGAGGTTAAAATCCCACTCCAGTATTGGAAAATAGGAAAATAAAGATGTTTACCGAAGCATATTTAGGAAAAGAAATATGTTTAACAGATTTTCAGCCTTTTGACTGAATCCCCTTTCCCTGTCCCTCAAACTAGAAATTAAACCACCCCTGCAAGAGGTTCCTGCAGAACATCACTTCTCTTGCCGCATGGCATTTTCCCTGACAGCAAGCACCCAATGAGTAAGTGAAATTCCTACCTTTCGTGTTTGAGCATTTAGAGGTTTCTCATGATCAGCCTCACTTTCCTCCACGTTGTCTTCTTGTAACTCGATCATCTCGTGCTCCTGACCAGAGCTCTGCCTTTTCATAGCTTCTGTCTTGGCGTGAGAACCTCTGTCTCTGAAGAAAGCACGGAGGCAACTCATTTCCTTGTGGTTTCAGCTGCAGTTATGGTCAGTAACAGCTCTGGTATGAGGCTGGGGATGGTAGAAGGGAGAGCTGGGATAGTTTTCACAGCAGTGACCTCAAAACACTGATAAATATGAGGAAATCCTTGGAGGGATAAATACCGTCATCTGCACTAGCTCCAGAGAAGTGAGAGGCAGAGGAAGTATCGATTTGCCTGCTTGCCAGTATCACACTCCTCAACAGTGCAATACTAGGCTTTCCAGTTTGTCTACCTGATAGTCCCAGCCCTTGACAAGCAGGTGACTAAACCTTCAGCAACGCTGTCATTTGCTAAGGCAGTTTCGAAAGGGACCAGGTTGCTTTTCTTGCCAGTGTCAGCCGAAACAGGGAAATACCACTGCTGTTATTGGAGCAGCAGCAGCACCAACAGACGTGGTTCTGAGCAGCAAAGGGTCACACGGCTTATGGCTCAGTTAGGCTGCAAAGGGGACTCACAACACCCATCAACACTTCTCACTCCAGTCTCCCCGTATAGGCAGTTCACAACGAAATGCTGCTGACCTTTGAGCCATAAATTGTTCTCTCTCCAGCTGTCATTGAGCCTAAAATCACGTCTGGTGTTAATGAACCATCGCCTATGGCTACTTACATACCATTCAACTTAAACGTAAGAAGCTGCTGCCATATTGAAACATAAAAGGACAAGTCTGAAGAAAAGAGGAAGATGGTCTTAAATTTCAGCTTGCCTTTTACAGGACGTGCTTTTATGAAGCAAATCATGGTTAGAGTTGAGATCCAGTCGGTAACAACTTCTCACGGGAACTCTGATATGCTGCTTAGTCACTCATAACTTAATACAGCTGGGGACTGTTTCATACCCCCCTCTCCTGTTCTGCCTCCATCCTTGTGCTTCTCCTTTCTCCACACAGAACGGCTCCCATCGGGATCAAAAGGGCTGGGTGGGCAGCTGGTAACTGCACTTTGGGTCACTCTTTCTCAGCACAGAGAGGATCATGCATCGAAAGGAAAATAAAGCCCCTCTCTCCCATTCCCTCTCCTGCTGCCTGAACATCCACTCACAGCACTGATTCTTTTATCTGCCAAATGCTGAGGATGCCACCCTCACACGCAGTCCCACACCCCCTGTATCTCTTTGTGCAATACATCTGGATACTGCTGCCTGGAGCAATCCCTGGGGTTCAGATTCCTGAGGTCAGGACCTAGCCACACAGACAACAGGCCCTCCACGAAGCTGAGTACTTGCCTGGGTTTCCTTCAGCAAATAAAAAGAAATATGAATTGCACACCTCACCTTCTGGTTTTGGCAATCCTTAAAGTTCTGGAGGACTGAAGATGAAGCTGAGCAGTCATCAAAGTGTGTGTCTGGAGTCACAAGGTTGTACCTAGGACATTTTCACTAGAAAAGCCTTTAGCCGCTGGTTCTTCTCAGTATTTCTGCTGGAGACCAGGTTGGTTGTGGTCATTTCCCCTCGCAGTAGAACACCTTACCTTCCTATAAGGTTGTCTGAAACCAAAACGTTTTGCTGAGCTGAACCAGTTAATGATTACAGACCTCACCCTGCAAGAGTCAAAGTCCTGGGTCTTTTTAACTTCAGCAAAGGATCTCCTTACAAGGTTATGAGTTTCTTCCACCTGGGTGATCTAACTCCCACTGGTGATGCCTTTCTTGCATGGGAAGTAAGTGATCCTTCTGATCCACAGACTTAAGAAACTCCTAAAGACAGCGGGAAATTGATCTGAGCTTTGTGGCTTAAGCCTTTATCTAAAACAAAGCAGCAGGAAAGCTCTTTCCTTCCATAGTGAAGCTGTATCTCTGGTTTCAGTATAAGGAAAAGTACCAGGGCCAGTTCTGGGTCCCTCACTTCAAGAAACATGTTGAGGTGCTGAAGCAGGTCCAGAGGGGCAACAAGGCTGGGGAAGGAAATGGAGGGAAAGTCTGATGGGGAGAGACTGAGGGAACTGGGTGTGTTTAGCCTGGAGGAGACTCAGGGGGGACCTTCTCCCTCTCTCCAGCTCCCTGAAGGGAGGTTGTAGTCAGGTGGGGGTCAGACTCTTCTCCCAGGCAACCAGTGCCAGGACGAGAGGGCAGGGTCTGAAGCTGCCAGGACAGGGTTAGGTTGGATGTTAGGAAGCTCTTCCTCATGGAAAGGGTGATCAGAGCCTGGACTGGACTGTGCAGGGAGCAGGGGAGTCCCCAACCCTGGAGGTGTTGAAGGACAGCCTGGCTGTGGCCCTTAGTGCCCTGGTCTGGCCACTGGGGTGATGTCAGGTCCTGGGCTGGATAAGCTCAGAGGGCTTTGCCAGCCTCAATCATTCTGTGACTTCTCAGAGATCGACGCCCACGGTAATGCAAAGGGTTAAACTCTCAACACGTTGGGGGGGAAATAAATAAAGATTTCAGAAGTGTCAGGAGAGGATCTGCTCATTTCAAACACATGATTATCTTCCCATATTTCAAAAGGAAGGGTCTTTTGAGGCACAGCAATATGCATGTGAATAGGAAGGTATTGAAAAGGCTCCAGCTTTCAGGTAAAATGCTTTTCAGTTCCAAAGGCAGAAGATGGGGGAACTTTCAATTCTCTCCGACATGTTTAAAGGGAGCTGAACACACCACCGGCCTGGCATTATCCTTGCTGGCCCCCTCTGCCGTTGGTTCGCCCGCCTTTTTGCTGAGCTCTGGTGATAGCCCAATTAAAACCTATGGGAGCGACAAGGAGTCGAGCTGGAGCTATCGGGTACCAAGACACAGAACCCCAGAGCCCACAGAAACAGGCTGAAAACCTGTTAAAACAGAATAGGAGAGAGAAGAAACCTTCATGGCAGAGGGAGCAGTGTGAAAATGACACGTGAATTCACCAGGGAGGAGGATCTCACAAATATGGAAACTCGGGGCCATGTATTTCATCCCTTCGGAAGGGCTGGGGAGTCAGGGACTGTAAAAGAGTCTGAGTAAAGCTCAAGACAAATTGGTTTTGCTCTTTTCAAAGCAAAAACCTGGCTGAAAAGTTGTCACCATGTCCCTCATTCTGATTTTTGTTCCTTTTCCCCTCTTTTCCTCAGTTTTCTTTCTGGGCATCTCGAATTTGAGCTCCTTTTCCCACCTTTAAAGTGGATCTTCCAGTTTCTGGGGAGGTTCAACATACAGGCATTTCCCTTTCCATGCTGGATTCTCGACACAGAAACAAAAAGCCCAACTTTACTCAACCCTTCAATTATCCCACAGTGAAGCTGCAGCCAAAGCCCAGAACCACGCCGTGATTATTCTCATAAAATACCTGGAACAAGCATCTTTCTCTCCCTCATTTTACTCCTAGTGGGTGTAAAACATGGTCACATCCCGTGATTTAGGTACAGAATCAGAGATTGGTGGGGGTTGGAAGGGACCGCTGGAGATCATCCAGTCCAACTCCTCTGCTAGAGCAGCATCACCTAGAGAAGATGCCACAGGAACACGTCCAGGTGGGTTTGGAATGTCCCCAGAGAAGGAGAACCCACAGGCTCTCTGGGCAGCCTGCGCCAGGGCTCTGGTACCCTGACCATGGAAAACTTTCTCCTTATGTTTAGGTGGTACCTCCTGAGCTCCAGTTTGCGACCCCTTGTCCCGTTGCTGGGCACCACGGTGGTTCAACGTGGTTAAAAGCACCAACGCTAAGCCCTACTAATCCTGCTCCTGGGCAGGATTTACTTTGAAAAGCAAGAGCACAACAAAGTGAGATAATAAATCACAGGATCACTGACTGGTTTGGGTTGGAAGGAACCTTTAAAGCTCATCTAGTCCCCACCCTGTCGCCCATAGTAAGCAGGGTCATATTTAACTAGATTGGGGTGCTGCCTAGAGCCTCATCCAACCTGATTTTGCATGTCTCCAGGGATGGGGTCTGCACAACCTCTCTGGGCCACCTGCTCCAGGATCCACCACTCTCAATATGAATACGACTTCCCTATATCGAACTGAAATCGATGCTGTTTCAACTGAAAACCATGATGAAAAAGATGAGAAGGAAACACACCCTGACCAGGACACACCAGCGAGCACCGACTTCCTCAGGCATGATGGAAACCACTTCCTTTACACACAGCCTTCCCCAAACCAGCACCACATCTTCACGTGAAAAAGGCTGCATTGGAATTGCAAAACCAACCTCCAGCAGCCTCACAGACTCCAGCAGCTGCCAGATGTGAAGGGCTCGTTCTCCAGCGCTGCGGTTCAGCGGCTCCTTAGGGCTGAGCAGAGCCTGTTCGCTCTCCCTACCGGCGGCTGAGTTATTAAGAAATGGTTTGTCGGCTTAGATTGGATTGATCATTTGTTTCCCAAATTCCTTTTCCCATCATTTACTCATTATACGCCTCCTCCTGATGTAAGAGGACATTTATTAGCTTCTGCGTTTATTGTGCTGGCAAAGAGAAACCATTCGGCAGCGTTTCCCGAGGAGTCTCTCATTTATCTATCGGTTACAGGACTCAAGTATTTTTAGGGGCAGGAAGAATTAAAATATCACTCAGACTGACAGCAGTGAAAATGGAGCCGCAATGTGCTGGGGAAGACTATTTCAGCCTCTGGGTTTACAACACTATTTACCACAGAACAGCCTGGCGTGGCAACGTTTCGCATCCACATTATTGCCTGGGAATGAGAAAAATGACTGACTGGTGCTCGGGCAGCAAAGGGGCCGCTCACGCAGACCTATTTAGGTTGGAAAAGAGCTTTAAGATCATCGAGTCCGAGCGTTCCCCCACCTCTGCCAGGGCACCACTGACCTGTCCCTCACCCCACAGCTCCACGGCTTTGCAGTTCCTCCTGGGATGGAGACTCCACCACTGCCCTGGACAGCCTGGGCCAGGCCCGGGGAACTGTTGCGGGCTGACATTGTTCCTCAAGGGCAACCTCAACCTCTCCTGGGGCAACTTCAGGCCATTTCCTCTCATCCTATTTCTTGTTCCTGGGGAGAAAAGATCAATCCCAACCTCGCTCCAACCACCTGAATCTTGGAGAGTTGTCAAGGGTAAGGGTTTCCCCTGAGCCTCCTCTAGTCCAGTTAATCTCCTCCAGTTCCCTCAGCTGCAACTCAGAGCACTGCTACTCCAGCCCCTTCCCCAGCTCCACTGTCCTTCCCTGGACCTGCTCTAGCCCCTCAGTGTCCTCCTGGCAGTGACTGAGGTGCCCAGATCTGACCCCAGGATTCGAGGTGGGGTCTCAGCACTGCCCAGTACAGAAGGATGATCCATGCTCTGGTCCTACTGGCCACACCAGTGCTGACATAAGCCAAGAAGCCTTTTTGGCCACCTGGACACAAGCTGACCCATCTTCAGCTGCCATCAACCAATCCCTTCACCCTGGGTCCTTTACCCCAGGCAAGTCCCAGCCTCTCTTCCCCAGCCTGGAGCAGTGCAGGGGGTTGCTGTGACCCACCTGTTGGACCAGGACTTGGCCTTGGTGAATGTGAAACCATTCATCTCGGCCTACAGATGCAGCTGTAGAGCCTTCTGATCCTCAAGCTGATCAACACTCCAGCCCAACTCAATGCCATCATTTCACAGAATCACAGATCACTAAGGACTAGACGGGACCTCAGAAGATCATCCAGTCCAATCCCCCTGTCACAGCAGGATCCCCTAGATCAAGTCGCACAGGAACACATCCAGGCAGGTTTTAAACAGCTCCAGAGGAGACTCCACAACACCCCTGGGCAGCCCCTTCCAGTGCTCCATCACCCTCACTGGAAAGAAGCTCCTTCTCATATTGATGTGGAACCTCCTCTGTTCCAGCTCACACTCAGTGGCCCTTGTCCTTGTCTGCCCCTGAGCAGAGCCTGGCTCCATCCTCCTGACACCCACCCTTTATGTATTATAAAGAGAAAGGTCTCAGGAAATGTTTTATTGCCCTTAATGTCACTGGTACTTAAATAAATGGGAAATATATTCCTGTTAGGTTCTTCTTGCTTTGACAGAGAGACAGGGAACAGACAACAGGTGAAAACAGGGACTGGTCTGTACTACAACCAGTTGTATCCAATGCTCAGCTGGCATCAAAGAAGAATTACCGAGCAAGTTAAAAACCCATATCCCACGAAACCCGATCGACAGGCAAACGACACGTTTCTTCTGCTTCTTCCATTTCTACTGACAGGAAATAAATAAATAAAGTCTCTGTCGTGATGCCTTTTGCTGCTCCTCACGAAGCACAAAGGGAAAAGCTCTGCTGAAGCCATCACTGAAAAGAGATTCCGACACGATCGCCGAGGGTGACTTGGGCAATGCTGACATGTTTACGTTCAAGTGCGTTCCCCCGCTGATTTGTATTCAGCAGAGCGAGCAGCGCTGGAGGAACAACCTGCTTAGACTAATGAGGATCCAACATGTGCTTCCGCAGGACAGCGATCCCGCGGGAGAGAAGCACTCGCTCCCACACAGGCACGTCCTGCTTGCTGCCGTCTCCAGTTCTGCCATCACACAGGGCAGGCAATAGCAGGGGAAAGGTAATAGCCAGCTCCCGTGACAGGATTTCAGAAAGGGGAATGAAGAAGAGTGAGAGTGAAGGACCCTTTCAATTGCTTTGATTTTCCATATTGCCTCATCCGTTCCCACTCCCACCACAGGTTATCCTCACCCGTATTTTTCACCCGCAGGAAGAACACGTGTCTGTGCTCAGAATTCACAAGCACCAACATTCCAGTGAGCTCAGCACAGACTGAAACCCTCACAGAGAGAAACAATCACAGAATCAAAGAATTATACACGCTGGAAAAGACCTTCAAGATCATCGAGGCCAACCTTGAACCCAAGTGTCCCAAAGACACCACTAAACCCTGTCCGTGAGCTCCAGATCTCCACAACTTCAAAACACATCCAGGGATGGAGATTCAACCCCCTCTCTGGGCAGCCTCTACCGAGGCCTGATGACCTTTTAAATGAAGAAGATTTTCCTATTAGGATCTAGAATCGTTTTGAAAGACAGCATAGAATATTCCACAGACTAGCTGGAGGACACCTTCAAGATCATTGAGTCCAACCTTTTCCTAGCTCTATCATCACCACTAACTCAATCTCACCTCTTGCCACAGCCCTGCATCACACAGACAGTGCAGCAACACCTCAAATCCATCCCAAACCACAGTTCTGCACAGACTGGATAAATAAATAAAAGAATCATAGAATCACAGACAGGCTCTGGTTGGAAGGGACCTCAGAGACCATCTATTCCAACCTCCCTGCCACGGGCAGCGACACCTCTCAGTCAGACTTGGTTGCTCAAGGCTTCGTCCACGCTGGCCTTGAGCACCTCCAGGGAGGGGGCAGCCACAGCCTCTCTGGGCAATCGATTCCAGAGCCTCTCCACCCTTGCACTGAAGAACTTCTTCCTAAGATCTACTCCGAACCTCCTCTCCTTTAGTTTCAGATTATTTCCCCTTCTCCTGTCAGTGGATTCCCTTGGGAAAATCCCTCTCCAGCCTTCCTGGAGGTTCCCTTTAGTAACTGGAAGGCAGCTCTAAGGTCCCCCAGAGTTTTCTCTTCCCGAAGCTACACAAGACCATCTCCCTCAGCCTGTCCTCACCGCAAAGGTGCTGCAGCCCTTGGATCATCCTTTGTGACCTCCTCTGGCCTTGCTCCAACAGCTGCTCTGACATTTGGGACACCAGAACTGGACGCACTCAATCAGCACCTCCAGGTCTTTCTTCTCAGGGCTACTCTCAATGCTCTCTGCAGCAGCAGTTACACATTAAAAGTCATCCCAAGTCTCAGCGCAGGGGGAAGACCAGCTGGAGTGTTAGTTACCTCCCTTACTCTGGTCTCTGTTAATACAAAGACAGAAAGGAGAAATAATCTATAAACAAACCTTCAGAGGAGCATCGACACCCAGCATTCCGCGTGGAGCAACCGCTTATTTTGTTATTAAGCGGCGTTTCAGCGTCGGGATCGATTGGCTGTGTGAGAGTGAAAGATGAGCCGGGAACAGGTATTTTTAATGGGAAAATGTCTCTGAAGACAACACCAGGCGGGTTTGTTTGGCTCGGGGTGAAAAATAACGTAGGGGCGAGCTGTGTATTTAATAACAACTATCTGAACTTCTTGTTCAGTAATGGTAAATAAAAGATAATGAGGAGGGGGAAAAAATGAAATCAAGGGTTATAAAAAAATCATTTGGAGTAACGGTTGTGGCTCAGGGAGATACGGAACGCTCCAGTCAGAAGGCTACAGCTCAGGCTGTCAATCAGGTTGAGGTCTCAGATACTGTAATTGCAAGCAAGTTTCCTAATCTCAACCTGCCAGGCAAGAAACATGCGACAAAAGCTCCGTCCCCAAAATATAATGGAATTTGAAGAGAGAATTTTTCCTAATATTGGCAACATGAAGGGAGATCACAGGTTGGGTTGACAGCTTTATTATGCTAAAGTGACAAAAACATTACGTCCCGGTCAGCTCCAGAAAGGGTGGCTTTCAGGAGCCGTACAGAAACACAAAGCACGGGGAAACTCTGATGAACTCCTGCTTTTATCTCATTGGTGCAGCACACGAGCTCGCACGTGGCGAAGCCTCCTGGCCCAAGAAGAAAATGAGAAATTAATGTATCTTGATTTTATATCCTGGTCCCCTGCTGCAGTGATTTGGGGAAAACCATAAGAACCTGCTGTCGCAGCTGAATATCCATTTAAAGAAAGAAAATGACACCAGTAGCTTCACAGAAATAACACAGCTCATTAGCAGGGAGATGATATATGGAAGAATAGGTCAAATAGAAGCTATTTTGTATACATATACACACTTTATATAGATAGATAGATAAAAATATTCATATCCATATAAAAAGTGTTTGGAAATAATATCTATTATATATATTAATAGAGAGTTAATATACATTGTGTACTGAGATATCTAAGTATCTAGATATGATAGGACAGGATATGATAGGATAGGATATGATATAGGAAAGGAGAAAGAAACAGCCTGATAGATAGAAATAAATAAATAAGACAAAATCATCATAGAATGGCCAGGGTTGGAAGGGATCTTAAAGATCATCTACCCTTTGGTTGTGCAGTTCCAACCCTCCTGCACAGGCAGCGACACCTTCACTACAGCAGGTTACTCAGGGCTCCAGCCAACCTGGCCTTCAACACCGCCAGGGATGGGGCAGCCACTACTTCCTTGAGCAGCCTGTTCCAGCATCTCTGCACCCTCACAGTAAAGAATTTGTTCCTCATGTCCAACCTCCACTTCCCCTCTTCAATCACCAAGAACATCTCCTAGAAAGGTTCTGCTAGAACGCTGGAACCATCTGCTTTCAACTCATGGATGTTCAGAAATCACTGCTATAATAACAGGTTGACACTCACAATTACCGTGAAGTAACACAGCACAGGCGCCCTCATGGAGAATTCAGTGAGAAGGAAGGTCTACAAACCACCATTTGGCAAGTTCATTCTGAATTATGGGTTGATCAGATCAAAGGCAACACAGACTTTACTGGAAGCATCGGCTTTAACAGCAGAAGAAAGAACACAATCAAGTATTGATTGTCTTCTCCAGCCTGAGAACTATGAAGCATCTCCATAGCAGTAACTTCTGAAAGCTGGGGGAATTACAAGAGGTTCCTTTACAGACACTGCTCTGAGAAAAGATGTTGACTGCACACACTGAGGCTGCTACCACGAAGTTGCTTTAGTCAGCCCTAGTGAGGAAGATGCAAAACAAAGCGAACAAAAGACACTGCGATTATTCCTGTCGCTGCACATTAGGGTTAGAACAGGAATCTCCCTGAGTGGCATTTTGTATTGCAATGGTTATAAGAATCATAGAGTTGTTCAGGTTGGGAAAGACCTTGAAGATCACCAAGCCCAACCATTATCCCAGCTGTCCCCAGGCCACCGCTACACCCTGTCCCTAAGCTCCACATCTCCACAACTGGGAAATCCATTCAGGGATGGCAATACAAGCCCCTCCCTGGACAGCCTCTGCCAAGGCCTGATGACCCTGTGCGGGAAGAAGTTTCTTCTCATGACCAATCTCAATTTCCCCTGGTGCAGCTTGAGGCTATTTCCTCTGGTCCTATCACTTGTTGCTTGTGAGGAGACATCCAGTCTCTCCTCTCTGCAACCTCCAATTGGAAAAACGTACAGGTCCAACACCTGTTAAGTGCAGTGTCTGACCTGCACTTAATCCTCAAGTTCAACTTGGCAAGTCTGTCGGTTCTGTGCTAGAACTCATTCCATTTCTTCATGGGAACAATGATAAAAAGATTTGCTGAGCTTTCCCTACATCTCCCCAAAGTGCTCAGGACATAGTCCCACAAGCCAAAACCTTCCTGCTTTGCTGGATCCAGCCTTAGAATGATTCTAAGGGCTGTTTGGTTTTGAAAGAGATGAAAAGATGCAGGAGAATCACAGAATGGTTTAGGTTGGAAAAGACCTTCAAGATCATCAAGTCCATCCAGGAACCCAAAGTTGGTTTGGGTTCCCAAGGCCACCACTAAACCCTGTCCCTAAACTCCAGAGCTCCACAACTAAACACATTGGCTCTAATAAATACAAACCTCTGAACACAAGAGATGAGAGCAGAAGCATCACAGAACATTAGGGATTAGAAGGGACCTCGAAAGATCATCCAGTCCAATCCCCCTGACAGAGCAGGATCCCCTAAACCAAGTCACACAGGAACATGTCCAGGTGGGTTTTAAACATCCCCAGAGAAGGAGATCTTCCACTGTTCATGAAATGCTGGCAGAGACAGTCGTTCAAGATCGAAGAAAGTAAACAGCCGGAGAAAACAAACAGAACCATAAACCACTTTAAACCACTACAGTAACATTGTGGGGAACGAAACTGTTTGGATTTATCACGGTGCTTTTTCAGAGTCGCCCTCTGCTACCTGCATCTTGCAAAGCACAAAAAAAAAGCTCAGTAAACTCATCCTGATTATGTGGTTGTTGAGCTCCGAGACGGTAAACAAGGCTCGGCAGCACTGGAACAAACGTGGGCCGCGCATTGTTTGCAGCGTGGCACTTGTGTTCATCCCAGACACCCACAAAAAGCCAACACTTGGTTGTGAGGCTGAGCGGCACATCATCTCCTTTGCTGAGCACTGGGGCTATCGCTGCGAAGCACGTTGGTCCCTTTCTAAGCCTTGAATAGGAGAAAAGGGGGAGATCATTAAATTATCATTTCCCCACACAATTGGTATAAGCGTTTCCTACCAACAGGATTAGGAGCAACGCGAGAAGCCAGAATAAAGCTGCTCAGCAGTGAGGACGGCAGTTTAGTGTCTAGTAAATTTGATTTCTCTGTAAAGCCCTGACACATCGTAATAGCGAAATCCTATTTACTGTAGCAAGCAGGATGGATAATACTATTTAACACCTGGCGTCCAATGTGCCATCAGCTCACGGCTTTGTGCTCCGTGCGCTCATCTTACCTTAAGGTTAATGCTCCTTGACAGCCTACGTGGTAAGTAGAATCCCCAAATTAAGTGCCCAACCTACGATTTGCAAATCCTTCCTCCAAAATTTCAAGTCATGAGAGGAGGAAAAAAACCCAACCAACTGGATGCAGATAAGAGGATCCCATTTCCAGAACTCATGTCTGTATTCTCCGGCTCTGCTCCGGCAGTTAAGCTCCGGGTGGTGGCAGAAGGATCTCAGTAGAAAAACCAGAGAGGATACACACAGAAATTATCGCATCAGTGAAAGGAAGGCTGATGGGGAGAGGCTGAGGGAACTGGGGGTGTTTAGTCTGGACAAGAGACTCAAGGGGAACCCTCTCCATCTCTCCATCTCCCTGAAGGGAGGTTGTAGTCAGATGGGGGTCAGGCTCTTCTCCCAGGCAACCAGTGCCAGGACGAGAGGAAGCTGCCAGGGGAGGGTTAGCTTGGATGTTAGGAAGCTCTTCCTCATGGAAAGGGTGGTCAAAGCCTGGACTGGACTGCCCAGGACAGTGGGGGAGTCGCCAACCCTGGAGGTGTTGAAGGACAGCCTGGCTGTGGCCCTTAGTGCCCTGGTCTGGCCACTGGGGTGATGTCAGGTCCTGGGCTGGATGAACTCAGAGGGCTTTGCCAGCCTCAATCATTCTGTGACTTCTCTGAGATGGAGGCCCACGGTAATGCAAAGGGTTAAACTCTCAACACGTTGTGGGGAAACCATCCTGGGCAACCTGCTCTAGGTTTCCCTGCTCTGGAAGAGGGGTTGGACTCCAGAGGCCCCTTCCAACTCCCAGCAGTCTGTGATTCAGCCACTGGGGCTTTGGACCAACACTGAAAGCAGCAGAAGGATGATGGACGTGGAGACGCTGAACACAACAATGACAAACACAACCAGAGTGCAGAGTGTGACTGTGTGTGTGGATGTGCGTGAGAAGAAGCCACAGAAGTTTTCACCTGCCTGAGATGTTGATTTTCCTTTCTCATGCTCTATTGTTTTAAAAGTGAAATCAGGAGGTTTAAAACACCACGAGCACCACGTTACTACAGCAAATAATTAAGCAGTGTGGCGTACACGTACAGTGTTCACCCCTACCTTTGGGGGGATTGCCGAGGCCAAGAAGCACCGGTACCCTCTAAGCAGACAGACAGTGAAAAACACAGATAAATTATCCTCAAAGCTTTCCATGCCAACTCTTAAATAACAGCTTCACATCCTTGTCACATCCATACGATGGGGAGGTTATTCTTTAACTCCTTTGTTAAAGCACCTCGTTTTGCTCTGCCGCCACAGAGCACGTAGTAACTCCCAGCTTATGTGCTATCTTTGACCTAGAAACCCCAGCAGCTGGTAGGGGGATGGCCGGGTTCTTTTGGAAAGTACCAAAAGGAGGTTTTAGCTCATAAACCAAATTCACGAACAGATACCGCCCCTGAGAACAGAACTGTTTATGTTGTAGCATCGCAGCTGTCGCTGGTGCACAGTTATTTTGTCCTGTACTAATCCCCTGAAAAGGACGGAGCATCTTTACTCAGCCGCTGAAATATTTCATAACTGACAGACTTCATCTGGCACCAACTCCGCGCGATGACTTTCCCCGTAAGGAGCACGACGTGCTGACACTAATCTGCTGCGTTGTCGTCCCCCTTTATTACCGACGTCTGCATTGTTTTTTGCAGCAGCACTGAAGAGCGCAAACCTGAAGCTTCTAATTGAAAAGGCTAAGTAATCAAAAAGCCAATTAATCAGACAGATGAGCTCTGACACTCGATGATGCAACGTGCAGAAATAGCAGGGGCGCAGAGCTGAAGCATTTTTAAAGTGGGCTTATTTGATGTAAGAATGATCTGAGGATGTAATTAGTGCTCGTTGTCACAGGTGACAGACTCACACTGCACATTTCTCCGTACTGACGCTACCTCTCTGAGCTGCACTCGCTCCCCTTCATCCTGCCCTCCCCGTTCTGATGTCTCCTCTGCCGATGAGCCCCTGCTCTGGCTCTGTGTACCTTGTGCTGAAATCACAACAAGCTTAGGAACAAATCAGCAGCCTCTTACTGTGCTCTGTAATTTTCAAAACATTAAGCCTTTCCAGACCTTCCTTTTATTTTTATCTGGAAGCTCTATTTCCATCCCAGTGCTCAAAACACCACCAACACAGAACCTCACAAATGACCTTAATAACAGCTGCAGGCACCAGCCGCGGTGAAGCCGGGGGAATGCAGGAGACACGACCTCCCCGCTATTGTGGGTTTTCATTCTGTAATCTCCACATTGGTGAAAAAGTTCAAAGCCATATTTGGAGCAGAGAGTTCACCTCCTTTCAGAGCTCAAATAACTCTTTTCTCTGTAGGAGGGATATTCTGGGTTGGAAAACAACCCGAATGACAACGTGGTGAAGCAAAGGTTCCTCAGCTTACAAATAAAGTTATAAGGAAAAGAGAAGCCCTTAATATCACGAGACCTCAACTCTGAAGACAGAGCAAAAACTGTCTGTGGCATAAGACGGTCAAACCCGAAGTGCCTGCTCTAGCCCTGGAGACGTCCAAGTCCAAGAAGAGACAGTAAGAGATACCAGAGTTAACATAGAATGAATCACCACAGCATGGTTTAGGTTGGAAGGAACCTTAAAGGTCATCTAATACCAAATCTCACCGGGTCAGGGTGCCCACAGTCATAGAATCATAGAATCACAGAATCATAGTATCATTAAGGATTGGAAGGGACCTCAAAAGATCATCTAGTCCAATCACCCTGACACAGCAGGATCACCTAGACCAAGTCAGAACCACAGAACATTAGGGATTGGAAGGGACCACCAGCCTGGCCTTCAGCACTTCCAGGGATGATGGAGCAGCCACAACCTCCCTGGACCACCTGTTTCAGGGCCTCAGCACCCTCACAGGGAGGAATTTCAGCCTCAGATCTCATGCCAGTCTCCCCTCTTTTAGCTTGAACTCATCTCCCTGTCCTATCACTACAGTCCCTTCTAAAAAATCCATCTGCAGCTTCCCTGGAGCAACTTCAGGTACTGGAAGCTGCTCTAAGGTCCTCCCCAGAGTCATCTCTTCTCCAGGCTGAACAGCACCAACTACCTCAGCTTGTTCCCATAGCAAAGGCACTCCAGCCCTCTGATTATCCTCGTGGCCTCCTCTGCTGCCACATTTCGCTTCACTTGGGCGATGACACCCAGCAGTACTCAAACACAAGTATTTAAAGTTCATTCTCTCACTTGCACATGACAGTGATATTCTCCCATGAACGCTAAAACGTGATTCCACACATTGGAAACCTTCCATTCACAGGAACGAGTGAAGGCACCGTATCGGTGACCTACTTTAAGATTAAAAGTAATAAAGAATAAAATCTTATTTGCTACATATCACCTTAAAAAGAAAAAGAAAAGCTTGCAAACTTAGAATCATAATTTGTCAGACATCCTTCACCATGAAGTTCTCCAGTACTACTGGCACCATAACTCAAAGTCATATAGATCCACAGCACAGGGACAGGGTTTAGCAGTGGTGTTGGGACAGTGGAGTTAATGGCTGGACGTGATGATGTTCCACATAAATAAGAGGAGGAATTTCTTCACAGTGAGGTGACAGAGCACTGGAAGGGGCTGCCCAAGGGGGTTGTGGAACCTCCTTCTCTGGAGACATTTAACACCCACCTGGCCATGTTCCTGTGTGACTGGATTGAGGGGATCCTGCTGTGGCAGGAGGATTGGACAGGGGGCAGAGGTCCCTTCCAACCCCTAATGTTCTGTGATCTTAAAGGTCTTTTCCAACCTACATGATTCTATCACAGAATCACAGAACACTAGGGACTGGAAGGGACCTCGAAAGATCATCCAGTCCAATCCCCCAGCCACTACAGGATCATCTAGATCCAGTCACACAGGAACATGTCCAGGCAGGTTTGAAATGTCTCCAGAGAAGGAGACTCCACAACCTCCTTGGGCAGCCTCTTCCAGTGCTCCATCACTCTTGTTCTATGATTCTAATAAGCCAGTTTGGACAAGATACTGCAGGTTATTTTTCCTCCATCTCCAGCCAGTTATTTGTGACCAAGGCAGTTACACTGAGGGACTTTTCCTGCAAAGGTCCTTAATTTTTAATGGTTTTCATAATGCACCATTGAAGAATCATTAAACTAATTTACCCTTCACTTTTCAAACTCTTTTTCATTGCCAAGAACACGACTTCATTGATGTCATCTTCAAAAAGACAGGACAAAACACTGAGACAGTATCTGAGATGCCCCCTCCGTAAAATATTCATTAATATCAGTTCTATACCCTGATACTTCCTGCAACGTGCTCTTCTCCCTAATCCACAGCAATGAGGGGGTTTCTCCTATCTTGCTGGGCTGCACACATGAACGTGCATCTCGCTACAATAAAAATCCACATTAATCAACAACAGGGAGGCTCAGGAAGAAGGCAGAAGGGGAATGGAGGGAAATATATTCAGGCTCAAGGTTACAGCCAACCTGGGATTTGGAAAATGATGACAGCAGTAATTATTTGAAATTAGCATCCTATAACATAATACCCTATAAAGATCAGGAATGTTAACAGCGATAGGAGAAAATATTCTAAGCAGGTCATATGGTTTGCAAACTGGTCTGCACAGTTTAGTTTCAAGACTGCTCTGAAAAAAGAGACACAGATGCGGCTGCTGAACACACCACAAACAATTTGCAGCTAACACCAAACTCTCTGTGCACTGGTGGCTTTTGGAGGAACCACCAGCTTCATTCAAGGAAATTAACTGTGGACCACAACAAAAGCAGAAATTCAGTTAATCTGATAGAACGTCAGAATTGGTTAGGTTGGAAAAGACCTTTAAATCATGGACTCCAACCGTGAACCCAACTGTCCCAAGGCCACCGCTAAACCCAGCTCCAGATCTCCCCGACTGGGGAACCTGTGCAGGGATGACGATTGAAACCCCTCCCTGGGAAACCTCTGCCAAGACCTGAGGGCCCTTTCCACAAAGAAGTTTCTCCTCAGGGCCAACCTCAGCTTGCCCTGGGGCAGCTTGAGGCCATTTCCTCTTGTCCTGTCGCTTGTTCCTTGGGAGAAGGGAGCAACTCCCACCTCTGCAGTATCTGCACGCTTTTTTGACTTGGTGTTACTGACTCACTTGCAGTGGCTCTTCATCAGTTCTGGTCCAAAAGTAACCTCATTTGGATCATTTCTCCCTATGTTACTGCTGTGAGGGATGAAATTCCATTGCGAACGTGAGAACGTAATAAAGAAACCCATGATCTCACCATTATGGTCTCCATTGTGCCAGAAACAGAATCCCAGAATCACTGAATATGTTGGGCTGGAAGAGACCTTCAAAGGTCACCCCCCTACAACAAGCAGGGACATCTCTAACCAGAACAGACTGCCCAGAGCCCCATGCAGCCTGATCTTGAATGGCACCAGGGATGGGGACTCCACCTCCTCTCTGGGCAGCCTTTCCAGGGATTCATCACTGTCAGATCAAAGAACTTTATCCTCATGTCCAGCCTAAATCTGCCCTTTCCCAGCTTCAAACCATGACCTCTCGTCCTATCATTCCCTGTGACGATACATGATAAAGAACTTGTGACCAGTTCTTCCCCAGCTTTCCAACAGCCCCCTTTCAGGGACTGGAATCACAGAACTTCAGGGATTGGAAGGACCTTGAAAGATCATCCAAGTGCAATGCCCCTACCACAGCAGGATCCCCTAGATCCAGTCGCACAGGAAAATGTCCAGGTGGGTTTTAAATGTCTCCAGAGAAGGAGACTCCACAACCCCCCTGGGCAGCCCCTTCCAGGGCTCTGTCAAGTAGCTGTTAAAAGTAGTAGCAACTAATAAACAGTAGCAGTTAAAAACCAACCCTTTGGTCACAGTTGTACTCTCTGTCTCCTTAGAAAAGTCCCCTTGGTTAAGAGTAAAACATGGCCAGAAATTGGGGAGTAGGAATGAATGGAAAGCTCTTCCTTACAAAGGCAAGAAGACTCACCCTTTCTTCCAGTCGAGCCAGCTGCTCTTTGTAGTAGGCATCATGCTTCTTCAGCTCCCTGTCCTTCTCCTCCAGCTGTCTGGCCTAAAAAAAGGAAGACAAAAGTGGATCAAGAAAGAGCAGAGCAAAACACCTCCTAGACATTGCACCAGTATGAGAAGGACAGCGACTGAGAACTGTGGGCTATCAGCTGTTTGCCAAGCTGTTCCTTAGTAAGATGAAGACTGCTGCGCTGCACAGAGAGACTGCCTGATGCACCAGGTTGTCTCCTTCCCTTTTCAGCACCTGGGCCATAGCTTATCCAAAGGTGTAAGACGGAAGAGACCACACCATGCTGAGAGGAATTTTTGGGGTTCTTCTATTTGTTTGTTTGGCCTTTTGTTAAAGAAGGAGCTTTTCAAGTCACTTCTGAACTGGAGGAAACTTGCACAGGTTTAGAAATAGAAAAGTAAATTAAAATATATAATATAGAGCCAGAGGATTTAACTCCATTAACGATGTGGGCGTTTTGTGATGAGAAAAGCTGAACTGACACCAACACATCTGCATTTTTGCTGAGGAAGACGGTTTAGGGGTGACCCGACAGTGTAGGGGTAAAGGGTGGACTCCCATGATCTGAAAGGTCGCTTCCAACTGAAGAGATTCTGTGGTTCCGTAGGGAACAGTAAAAGGAATAATTTTAAGTACCTCTGTTTTCTTTGAAACCCCAGCTGAGGAATGCGGTTAGCGTGTGCTTAATCTGAAACACATGGCTGGCTGGCTCGAGAGAACCAAACGCTTAGACATTTCAAAAGCACATCGAAAAATGTCCATCTGAACCCTGCCGTCCTCTTTAGTAAGTCGTTCCTACCCTGGAACCCCCGACACGGGTTCAAGTGTCCACTAAAGAAGCTGAAACTCTGCAGTGGGATCGCTCCTATGTACAGAAACCTAAGAAAATACCGAATAATTGTGAGTATTTGTGCTTTGACTTCTACTGTAGAATGAATCTTCCAGCTTCCTGCACTCACTGAGCAACTGGGTATTGTGGTGTCTTTTGGTTTGTAGTATGCACCAGTATCGCATATTAAGGGGACTCCTCAAGAATGACAAATCCCATTAGAAGACGTCACAGAATCCCAGAATGATTGAGGATGGAGAAGCCCTCTGAGTTCAGCCAGACCAGACCAGGACCTAACATCATCCCAGCGGCCAGACCAGGGCACTAAGGGCCACGGCCAGGCTGGCCTTCAACACCTCCAGGGATGGGGACTCCACCATTGCCATGGGCAGACCAGTCCAGGCTCTGATCACCCTTACCAGGACGAAGGGCTCCCTAACATCCAACCTAACCCTGTCCTGGCAGCTTCAGGCCCTGCCCTCTTGTCCTGGCACTGGTTGCCTGGGAGAAGAGCCTGACCCCCACCTGACTACAACCTCCCTTCAGGGAGAGAAGGAGAAGGTCCCCCCAAGTCACTAGCAATATACCTGTTATATAAACCAGCACTTTCTGATTTGTATTACTGCTTCACCAGTGCCTGGCCTCATCTCACAGATGTTACTTTAAAAGGTACCACCCTGTCTCATCTCTTACCCCTATAACTTGGGGTTTCTAATCCTTTCTTTTCTCTCATTAGGCTTTGCAAGAGACTCATAGAATCATTAAGGTTGGAAGAGACTGACAAGATCATCAAGTCCAACCTGACCCCATATACTCTTAACAATCTTTTACTACTACTACAATCATACTACAGTTTAAACATATTTTGATGCCTTTCCCTCAAGACACCACACACGTTACGGTTTTAGACAGTTAAATTACTAGAACTGAGAGATGTGAGAACAGGAACAAGTTGGTGAGTGGAAGGGAAGGCACTTCTGGCTGAAGACCCAGCTGCCCTTTCTATGTGAGGAAGAGATCACCGACCACAAGGTCTTACTCAGGCGGTTGTACCCCTACCTGTACTCTAGATTCGTACTTCACGGTCTCAGACTGCTGTAGATGGACAGAAGTACCACAGCCCTCAGGTCCCTACAGGTCTAGGAAAGAACTTACTCCCTTTGGGGATTAGATGAAGGAAAGAAAAGGTGGATGTTAGATGAAGGAAAGAAAAGGTGGATGTAGGCACACTGTCCTCTTATAAGGAACTAGAGAGTCCTCTGTTGGTCTCATTAAGAGGTGAAACACCAGTATCTAATTAGAGGCAATCAGTGACACCAGCCTTTAGGTCACTGAGCCACAGCTGTGCAGATACCAGTCCTTTGAGGACTTCCCTCTCACTAGAAGATCTGATTGGGTGAAATGATACAGGGCTGAGTGCAACTGATTCCATTCCTGCATGGACAGGTCCCTTTTCTTTCAAGCAAACTTACAGCCTTTCCTCTGAACCTTAATCAGCCTATAAGAACATGTTCTGCCTACTGGTTAGCAGTAACCCTGGAAACTGGTGAGATAACCCTGCCCTGGGGAGCAGCAGCCTGTTGTACTTGGTACTAGGGATGGCACCCAATGACAGGACAAGGGGCAATGGGTGTCAGCTGGAACAGAGGAGGTTCCACAGCAGGTTTGGCCACCCCAGAGCTGGATTCCCATGTGCAATTCAGTTGGTCAGGACAACAATGTTTTGATGACTCCATGTCCTAGAATTTAATAATAAAGGGGCTCCTACAGCATTGAGTGCACAAGTCTGAAGTACCCTCATGAAACAAGTTGCTAATGAAGTGAAGCCAGCCAGGTAACAGAGACACTAGTTCTTCTCCAGACCCCATTCTGTTCCTACAATCTTTAGCAATAATCCTCCAAGAGCTACCTCTTCAGATCCTTATCCATCATCCTGCTTTCTTCATGAGTATTCAAATGTTCCAGTGCCCATGCACTGGATCCTGCAGCAGCTCCTGCAGCACAAGGGTAAGGTCAGGGGTGCCTGGGTTGAGAAGAGCAATGCTCTCATCACACAAATGCTGGAAGCATCACCAAATGAAGCCTGAATGTGAAGGTGGATTTTACAGGACTAGGAATGAGGAAGTTTCCATGAAAACGATGAGCAGCTAATGGAAGTGGAGTTGCTTTCTGTGTCCAACAGCACATAAAGCAACTGACAATGGTTTGATGGGGTCAGAGTGGGCCGTGACAGTAGGTGTAAATGCAGGTTACCCAGTGGGACTCTTGCAGCGCTTGCATCGGGATTGATCCAAAAGGACAGCCAGGACAGAACAACAATTAGCAGTGTAGGAGCATAAACGCCCATCATGTAAAACCCAACTTGTCTTCTTAAAGTGAAGATGACTTCCACACAAGTGTAATAACCTTTAAAGAAATAAACATGTTAGCGTTTAACATGATGGCAGCTCAACCTCTTCCAAGCTGGATCTTCCAGAGCAGCAGGAGTTCAAAGATTTTATTTTCTTTATAAAGGCAAAGAGCTCAATCTGGTTCAAACAGAAGGTCAAAACACAATCCTATACGAGAACTTGGTGTGGTGAGGGATGGGGTACTCTCTGGGCTCTACCAGGCACCCTCTGCCTCTCTCTGGGCTCTACCAGGCACCCTCCATCCTTTCCCAGCACATTGGTTATAGGCAGCTAAGGCAATTCTTGTCTTGTTGCTGGTGTCAGGATGCAGTCCAGATCAAACTGAGGGGGTCTAGCAGTGATGCTAGCTGGAGCCCATTGAAAAATCATTGTGCAGAAGGTGGAATTGAGAAATACCAGGGCAGAGACTTTAGAATGGAAAGAGGGGATGTGAACGTGACTGTGTGCAGAGATTCTGCCAGCTGCTGTCAGTGACGTTGAACACTGGTGCAGGTTTTAATAAGGGGCTCTAGAAACACTGTGAATTCTGAAAGCAAGGAACGCTGCGTCGCAGCGCTTTGATTGAGGATCTACAGCACACAAGTGTTTCAGAAGATATCTGTCAAGATTAATTCGGTGGAAACTAAAGCTACAGATACTAGAGGTTTTGCAGGGGATAGCAGATGGATCATGAAGTCTGATAACCCAGGACATAAATTCTGTTCCTATTTTCACTCGATCAGCAGAACTGGCAGTTTAATGTTAACATTAACACTCTGGAATTGTAAGAACAAATTCACAAGCTATGCCCTCACTGGGAGAAGCCATTCCTGTGCTGTATGACACCACTTTCCAAACCCAGTTCAGTCTATAGCTATCAATCAAGTGGGTACAAAGCTGATACAGAGACAGAATACATCAAAATCGATCTATTTATCTTCTGTATTTTATCAATGAATTGCTGTAGCATGCTAAGTCATCGTAAAAGTGCTGCCTGGGCATAGAGCAACCAAACCAAAAGCCAATAAATAAAACATTAGGAGCCACTGCCTTGCACAGCAGACATCGCAGTGTATCGTACAGTTCATTCTATCCTCCTCAGCCGTCTATCGTTCGATTGATTTTCCCTCTGAATCACTGTTTAAAGTTCTATTTCCAAATGAGGATGGCCCTGAACATCTTTATGTGTTTGCCTGCTGCCACAAATGCGTTCTGCATGCCTCTGCTCACGCTGCAGAGAACAGCACCGGCCATGCGGCTCACAAGGGGCTACTTGGAGCTGCCGTACGTTGTGGTATGCAAAGAGTAAGGAAATTGCCAATTTAAGGATCCAATGTGTTTGTGAAACCTTTTTCTACCCGGGCAGGCGGGATAGAGCATCAGCTGACATGAACACACCGCCAAGGTTACATAGGCTTCCACGTGCAGCGCTGCCTCTTGAAGAGCTGAACTGTGGTGTGCAGTAGCCACCTGTGGCCATGAGCACCATATGAAGTTCTCATTAGTGTAAAGCAATCTGTTCTAGTCCGTGGAGTGTCAGACATGAAGTGGAACATTAATTGCAGACAGGAACCGAAGGAAGCTTAAAGTCTTTTCCCCGGGAGATCACTTCTCTCACTTACCTGTGCCTTTGTAGTACTTGGTACAGTTACCATACTCAATATCCTCCTTCTTGATATCGAACTGAGGCAGAGCAATCTTCTCTAGCTGGACAGGGTCTCCAGACTGCCAGATAAACCGCAGGTCATCTGTTGTGTAACCAACTGCAAGAACAAAACAACAATCACAACTACTGTTTTGAGAAGCGCTTCAGCCAGAGCCAACTCTGCAAGGAAACCTAACACAGGCTGCGCTTCCCTCACTCTGCCTGTTGCCTGCTCAGAGAACTCGACACGGAAGTGAAAGAATCACGGAATCGCAGGGTTGGAAGGGATGATCTTCCCCACCAGACCTGGAGGAGCAACAACCAAACCAGGTTTTTCTCTAGGAGTGGGAACACGCTGGTACAAGCCTCCTTCTCTCTGCTTCACACTCAGGACAACAGAATCACCAGGGAAGTGGCATCGTCAGGGACTGTAGTTTTGGGGGAAAGGTTCTGCGTAGGGACCCTGGGGTTTCAGAAACATTGGGGCTGAAACTTCCAGCATGGCACGAAGCCCTTCAGAAGTCAGACCTGGGTGGCCCTTTGTACATTCAAGTTCTGTAGAGATCAGGGAAGGACTGAGGGAGCGATGCCTGACCCCATGCCCAAAGCAGCTTGAAACCTCTTTCCAAAGGGTTCATATAGAACGCTCTCAGAGTTCAGAGAGCGCACGCTGCCACGACCAGGAGGAAGGTTTCTGATAGGGAAATGCTCATTGGGAAGAAGAAGCTGATGCTCATTTCACCATTTGTTTACAAAGCTGACAAGAACAACACAGGGCTGATCACTGGGGGGTGACCCTTGGCCATGCAGAGGAGGCTACTGCTGGCCTGCACAGGCTGATTTACATACAGCTTTCCAGTTGCATCTTGCAGCGCTGTGTATCCATAGGAAACAAGGTCAAGTCCAAGGGGCATGACAGAGTAATAGACAATCTGAAAACACAGAAACAGGATTTAAAGCCACCGTGAGCTGCTGTCTGAGCAGTGGAGAGCAATAAGAAGGAAAATCACAGATATTTCGTTTTTGACTACAAAAACAGCAGAGAAATGTAACTAAAGATACAACAAGAACTGGACACAAGATTCCAGATGTGGTCTCAGCTGGGCAGAGTAGAGGGGGAGGAGAACCTCTCTCCATCTTCTAACCACCTCTCTTCGGAACCACCCCAGGGTGCCATTGGCCTTCTTGGCCACACTGCTGGCCACCAGCACCCCCAGGTTCCTTTCTCCTACACTGCTCTCCACCAAGTCAGTCCCCACCCTGTACTGATCCCTGGTGTTGTTCTTGCATCCCCAGATGCAAGACTCTACGCTGTCCTGGTTATAATTCATTCAATGCCTCCCTGCCCAGCTCTCCAGCCTGTCCAGGTCCCTCTGGATGGCAGCACAGCCTGCTGGGGTGTTGGTCACTCCTCCCAGCTCTATGTCATCAGCAAACTTGCTGACAGAGCTCTCTGATCCCTCATACAAGTCATTAATGACTAGATTGAATAGTAATGGTCCCAGTGCTGACCCTTTGAGGACTCCACTAGATCCATGTCTCCAGCTAGATTCTGTCCCATTGACCACTGCTCTCTGGCTTCTATCCTGCAGCCAGTTCACAATCCACCTCACTACCCGATCATCCAGATCTCACTGCTGCAGTTTGGCTGGATGACACTGTAGGAGACTATGTCAAAAGCTTTACTGGAGTCAGGAGAGACCACATCCACTTTCCTCAGTGTGTTGGTTTGACTTGACACAAACACTTCACACTTCTAGCACTTGCTGTGCCTTAAAAATCTTCATCTGATTTCTTTACACACAATTATCCTCCTAGTATTTACAGACTGCTCTAGAAATTAAAATGTGAGTCATAAACAGACTAAACGATCAAGTCTAAGGGAGACTATACAGATACATGAGCGGTGAGAGAGATATATGTGAGATACAGGTGAGATATGAGATACATTATACGCCCCTCTCATATCAAGTCATTTTAAAAGAGAGTAGGAACACAGAACTAACACACCTCATGCTCACTAGGACATCTCCATCCCGAAATATAAAGAGCAGGATGTTCTCTTGCGTGACATCGTGGAAGTTAGCGTTTTTCTCATTTGCAAAGAACAAATCTGGCTTCCAAAGACATTTAAACATGGTTGGGTCCACCGTCAGCGTGTCCGAACCTCTCCAGTCATTAGGCAGCTTGAGTCTGGGGTCGTTCCACTTCTGGCGTAGAAAAATGTTGACTCTGTAATCCTGATAGGGAAAATACATAGATACTACGATGAGAAAACCCCCAGAAGAAGAAAAGTGTTTTACCAGACTCTGAAGAGAGGAAAGAAATGATCTCACTACAACAGCAGAAAGCAGACCAGGTGGGTGACAGCGTCTTCACTGCACACCCAGGATCGGTGATTTGGGCTACTTCGGTAAGTAAGGGAATCTGGTGCCAGCTTGTAACACCAACACTGAGGAAAGCAAAACCAGAGAGGGTCCCAAAGAGCCACAATCAAGGCTTTAGACAGAGGGAAGGGGTGACCCCATGAATGTTGATCAATATGGAAAGGGTGGGTGTTGGGAGGATGGAGCCAGGCTCTGCGCAGGGGCACCCAATGACAGGACAAGGGCAGTGGGTGTGAGCTGGAACAGAGGAGGTTCCACACCAATCTGAGAAGGAAGTTTGCAGTGAGGGTGACAGAGCCCTGGAAGGGGCTGCTCAGGGCGTTTAAAACCCACCCAGCCATGTTCGTGTGCAACTGGATGTAGGGGATCCTGCTGTGGCAGGGGGATTGGGCTGGATGACCTTTTGAAGGCAGGAGCACCTGCTTTATTAGGAGAGATTGAGAAACCTGGGACTTTTCAGGTTGGAAAGGAGAAGGTTACACGGGGATTTAATCACTGTCTGTCTATAAATCCATGAGGGCTGGGTGTCAAGAAGGAAGAGACAATCTCTTTTCACTTGCACCCTGGGATAGGACAAGGGGCACTGGGTGTCAGCTGGAACAGAGGAGGTTCCGCATCAATATCACTTGGAGCACAGGAAGTTCCCCCACAACATGAGGAAGAACTTCTTTACTGTAAGGGCAGCAGAACACTGGAACAGGCTGCTCAGGGAGGTTGTGGAGTCTCCTTCTCTGGAGACTTTCCAGACCCGTCCGGATGGGTTCCTGTGTGGCCTGCCCTAGGTTCTACGGTCCTGCTTGAGCAGGGGGGTTGGACTCAATGACCCCTGGAGGTCCCTAATGATCTGTGTGTCTCAATTCTCAGTGTCTACAACCATAACGATAATTTCTACCGCTGCAGTTCCTAATCCTAAGCCTGCAATGTAACACAGAGCAGGGAAATCTCCACGTGTGCTGCTATGAACCTTCACTTACCATAGTTGTCTCTTGGATTGACCCAAAGCTGTTGATGAAGATGTTGACTGCAACATCGACTGGAATCCCTTTACAAAAGAACAACAAACAGATTTCTCGTGAGCTCCACACTCCAAGCCAAGACAAATCCTCTTTCTTTTAAAGCTCTTTTATGTTTGTATCACAACGTGAATTTTTTTATGGGGTCATAAAGCTTTATCTTCTGAAGACAGCACACACTCAGTTTTTAGAAGCCGACGTTTAATCAATCGAAAGCCGAGGGAAATCACAAAAACTCTTCTCAGCCTAGTGATAACAAAACACTTAGTCCAAGTGCTAAGCTCAGGGCATTGCACACATCATAAATTCGAACAACCCTCAACTTCCATCTTTTGCTGGTATCCAGAAGGCCCAGCCCAGGATCGCTCCTGCACACACTGTAATGGATAGAGGCAATTCACAGCTCTAGCAGCGGACACTTGGAGCTGTCAAGGTCTAATGATGATCTATCATCCCACATTACCTGCTGATGATTTATGATGAGGCACTCACCGATATTGTAAAAGGATGGCTCCTCCTGCAAGCCAAGTACAAACTGAGTAGGATCAATACAGGCAGCCAAAAGGTGCTGCGTGCAGCTCTCACAGCCCTCTAGTCCTGGTGCAAGGGAGCTGGGAAGCGGCTCCATTTTATAGTGGCCACCAACTGGTCAAGAAAAATGTCTTGAAGCCAGTGGCTGTGAAGATATTAAGGCAGCCTGGATTTGTTCCTCTTTTGCACAGCCAGGACTCCAGTAGTTGAAGAGAGATGGTGTGACAGCTGCTACATGTGCCCTTCGTCACCCTGCGGGAACTGACTGGCAGTCATTTAATCTGCTGTTCACAGGGAGTTATCGCAGAGCGAGAAGTGGCCTCATGGTGCTGAGAACTAATTATGGTCCACCTGTTTTATCTAGCACTTCGATGCTGATGGTATCAGTGTGTGCACCCCACGTGTGGGTCTGATCTCATTTACACCACTTCAAATACAGGACTCGGTGCGTCTCTCCCTATTCTGAGCAACAAAGGAGAGATAAGAACACACGGAGGCTGCTTTGATGGAATCAGCCAACAGTGTACAAGCTGACAGGTGCCTCGTCTAATAGTTTGCCTGTCTGCACAAAACATTTCAGCGCAAGTTTAATGCACAAATTCAAACTCATCCTCTTGCTTTGCCATAAATCACCAAGATAAAATGTCACCGTCTTCATTTACAGCAGTCTGTGGGGTTATTTTTTTGGAATCACAGAATCACCCTGGCTGGAAAGGACCTCCAGGATCAGCCCAACAGCTCCCTAACCCCTAGACCATCGCCTCAAGTGCTCTGGCTACTCACTTTTTAAACACCTCCAGGGATGGGGACTCCACCACCTCCCTGGGCAGCCTGTTCCAGTGGCCAACCACTCTCTCAGCAAAGAACTTCTTCCTAAGATCCAATCTAAATCTTCCCTGATGTAACTTGAGGCCGTTTCTCCTCATCCTATCATTATGAATTTGGGAGAAGAGACCAGCACCAGCCTCATTACAACCTCCTTTGAGGTAGCTGTAGAGAGCGAGAAGGTCTCCTCTGAGGCTCCTCTTCTCTAGACTCAATAACCCCAGTTCCCTCAGTTGCGCTCCATAGAGCCTGTTCTCCAGCCCTCTCCCCAGCCTTGTTGCCCTTCTCTGGCCCTGCTCCAGCCCCTCAATGACCTTCTGATACTGTGGCACCCCAAAAGAAAAAAATCAGAGCAGTTAAGTCTGATGCTTGTGCTTAGGTAACAAGCATCAGACTTGTTGAACGCGATGGAGCACCCACCACATTACCAGCAGCCAAGACAGACTTCCTCTCTAGTGTATTTTGAATAGGAGGAGCCATCCACGAAGCTCACTCATGTGTGAGGAGAGTTCTAACAGGGGCAAAACTCTTGTCAGAAAAGATTCCTTTCCTTCCACCTCCCCGTGAGTTAACATCACGTGCCCTCCCTTCTCGCTCCATCTTGGTTATCACCAGACTGCCAGCAGGGTTATCAAAAACACAGAGAAACCTGCAACGTGTGGTTGGAGCTGGCCGTGCTGAGGGGGAGCAGAGGCTTTAATTCCTTCTGACCCAGCTCAGAGTTGTAAGCTTGTAAATACAGTCCTACAGAGACCCAGGAAGAGGCAGGGTGTTAACTAAATTTAACTCATTTATAAAGCTTATTTACACAGAGCCTCCGACAACGGTCTGAGGAGCACAATAAAGATGAGGCAGACAAAAATCTCTCTTATAATCAAATGTAAAAGTGAAGATTAAAGAACTGCTCTATGCAAACCACAGGGTTGGTAATGGAATAAAATTGTCTGCGTCTTCTTCCAGCAGGGAAATCATCTCATTCCTGGAAAGCAGCACTTAGAGCTTTATGAGATATTAAAGGTTTTGCAGAGCATTTGCACTCCAGCCCTCTCAGGATATGAAAGGAAACCACATTTGCCTCCATGGAAGATTTCTGCAACTGCTGACTACAAGGGAGATGCTTTAAAGGCAGAGAATGTGTCAAGGATTTCAAATCGGCAGTGAATGTGAAGTGTGATTTTAAGCTGTGTCATTAACATGTCTTTAAAGGGTTTCCTAACCGTGCTGCTGCTGACCTCGATGCTTGTACAGTCATCTCAAAGGGGAGCAAATCTACCTACCCTCAGTAAAGTCACAGATGATACCAAGCTGGGGAGGAGTGTTGATCTGCTGGAGGGGAGGAAAATGCTGCAGAGAGATCTGGACAGGCTGGGGCAGTGGGCAGAGGATGGGGTTTAACAGGGCCAAAGACAGGGTCCTACACTCTGGCCACAGGAACCCCCTGCAGCTACAGCCTGGGGGATGAGTGGCTGGAGAGCAGCCTGGTAGAGAGGGACCTGGCAGCACTGGGTGACAACCGGCTGAACAGGAGCCAGCAGGGTGTCCAGGTGGCCTGAAAGGCTAATGGCATCCTGGCTTGGATCAGCAATAGTGTGGCCAGCAGGACTAAGGATGTAATTCTCACCCTGTCCTGGGCACCAGGAAGGCATCCTCTTGAGTCCTGGGGACAGCTCAGGGCCCCTCACTTCAGGAAAGAGATGGGAGAGTCTGGAGTGGGTGCAGAGGAGCAACGAGGCTGGAGAGGGGACTAGAGGAAAGGCTGAGGAGAGGCTGAGGAAGCAGAGGATGTTTATCCTGGAGAAGAGGAGACTAAGGGGGGACCTCCTCTCTCTCTGCAACTCCCTGAAGGGAGGTTGTAGCCAGGTGGGGGTCAGGCTCTTCTCCCAGACAACCATCACCAGGACAAGAGGGTAGAGGCTGAAGCAGTGCCAGAATCACAGAATGTTAGGGATTGGAAAGGACCTTGAAAGATCATCCAGTCCAATCCCCCAAGGAGAGAAGAAGAAGAGGAAGAGAAGAGTAGGAAGAGAAGAGGAGGAGGAGGTGGAGAAGAAGAGGAGGAGGAGGTGGAGAAGAAGAGGAGGAGGAGGTGGAGAAGAAGAGGAGGAGGAAGAAGAAAACATTGCACACTATTGTGATAACAAAATCCTATAATAGTGCTGAAGCATCACATACTATTATGCTCATGAAATCCCTTTTCAACTCAAAAGGGTAAATATCTTCTGCAGTTTCACAGCATCTAGGGAAAGGTCCACTTTTCCACAAATAAACAGAGACATTCAGGCTGTGAACGTTACCTCTACATAAATTTTCTCTGTGTGAAAAACAAAAAGCTAAATTCCCAAATTCAAAGGGAAAAAAAGGCTGAATAGCCGACAAACCTTTGAAATTTGGCCTTATCCTGGGATCGTAACTGAGCAGTAGCCTGTTCAAGATATTGCTGGTGGAATTAGCAGGTACCCTGGCCAGGTCTTCAGCTGATTGCTGGCTGTAAGAGAAAGTGCTTCAGTTACTATTGAAACAGAACCCCCCCCGTGTTCCCAAACCTCAGTCAGCTCAAAGTGATGGCACCAGCGTCATTTCACGAGCAAGTACAATCGGTGTTTTCAGGTTCCACACCCTACGCTCCTCCCTGTAAACCTGGAAGTCATAGAATCATTAGGGATTGGAAGGGACCTCAAAGATCATCTAGTCCAATCCCCCTGCCACAGAAGGACCACCTAGACTGAGTCACACGGGAACATATCCAGGTGGGTTTGAAGTGTCTCCAGTGAAGAAGACTCCACAACCCCCCTGGGCAGCCTGTTCCAGTGATCTGTCACCTTCATCGTGAAGAAGTTCCTTCTGATATTAATATGGAACCTCCTCTGTTCCAACTTGCACGCATTGCCCCTTGTCCTAGCACTAGATAACATTGAGCAGAACCTTGGTCCATCCTCCTGACACCCACCCCTCACATATTTATAGACATTAATGAGGTCACCCCTCATTCTCCTCTTCTCCAAGCTCAAGAGACCCAGCTCCCACAGCCTTTCCCCATAAGGGAGGTGTCCCACTTCCTTCATCATCTTCATTGCTCTGCGCTGGACTCCCTCCAGCAGCTCTGTGTCCTTCTTGAAGTGAATGGCCCATGATTGGACACAATACTCCAGATATGGTCTCACTAGTGCAGAGTAGAGGTAGAGAAGGACCTCTCTCGATCTGCTAACCACCCCACTTCTGATCCACCCCAGGATGCTGTTGGCCCTTTTGGCCACAAGAGCACATTGCTGGCTCATGGTCATCTCACAATCACCAACTGTCCCCTCCCCTCCTAACACAACTGTCCGCCGGGACATGATTTCTTCATCAGCAGAAAGCAGCCACCTGAGCTATTTTTAGCAGCTGTCAGATTGGGAACCCAAGTGCATTGACAGCCACTTCGTAGGTGCCAAAGCATGAAGAGGCTTTTGGCAGCCTCCTGCTCTCACATGCCAGTGCCAGTTATTCCATCCAGAGCTCGAGCCGTTGCATAATCTCCTTGGCAAGTGCTAATAAAAGCTTTGTTAAAGAGAATGAGGCCTGGGGTTCTCCTCTTGTCTTGCAGGGGGAGTTTAACCACCTCCATTTACCTTGCTGGGTGCTCAAGTAAATCCATCGCTGAAACTACAAGAACCTGTGACAGGGAAATGCAGCTACGGGGTAAGAGGGCACTGAGTGGGATGAAAGCAATCAGGATGCTTCTGCCTGCACCCCACAGGCTCATAATGCCGTGGGAATGAATCTGTACATTGCCTGTAGGACCTCTTCACTGGGGTCTCACAGCACCTTCATATGAATGAGTGCCCAACTCTTTTGTTTTAAGATGAATCTATCAGACTTTCTGATTTTAAGAGGGAAATGAATCTTTTAAGATGGTTAATGAATCCTTTTAAATGAATCTCTGGATGATCTGATGAGCTTCACCCCTTTTCTTTTTCATGCACCTGCTGTGGATGATACCAACAAGTTCACTACATAGAGATGATGGCAATCTGAAACACATGGGGCACTACATGGACACTCACATTAAATACAGAGTGGGAGGAGAACCTCTCTTAATCTACCAACCACCCCGCTTCTGATCTGCCTCAGGATGCCTTTGGCATTCTTGGCCACCAGGGCCCATTGCTGGGTCCTGGCCATCCTACTGTCCACCAGAACCCCCAGGTCTCTGAGGGCTGTGTGATTCTGTACAGGTAGATATGACACAGCTAGGTTCTCTCAAGTCTTTGGGAAGTTCTGGTATCAGTGATGGCTAAGAGAATGAATGTTAGTCCTGTATATCTCAGGCTCCCAGTGAGGTGTCCACCAGCCCTACACAACCTAGCGCTGCCTCTGGAGAATGGGATAACCATTTCCCACTGATGGCAGCAGATTTTCACCAGTGGCTGATGAGCACTCGGGAGTGTGAATGAGCCGGTCCACACGACGAAGGGCAGTGGATGTGACCAGACTTGCTCTAAATTTATATAACTGTTACGTTTGCGCTAAGCACGAGTGTCAGAAGACATTAAATCTCCACGGGTTCTCATGACATTTAGGCTCCCAGAGCTCACTGAGCTTACAAGGGCTTCTTATCACATGTAGGGCTACATGAGGATGGTTGGACAGAATATAAACAATATCCTACACAAGTGGGAAGGAGAACTTTGCTGCTGTGTTTCTTCACCTACTGCTACAATCCCTAGTCTGAAGATCACAGAATCACAGAACATGAGGGATTGGAAGGGACCTCGAAAGATCATCTAGTCCAATCCCCCTGCCGCAGCAGGATCATCTAGACCAAGTCACACAGGAACTTTGCACTATTGTCACCATCATCATAGAATCACAGACTGGCCAGGGCTGGAAGGGACCTTAAAGAGCATCTAGTTCCAACCCCCCTGCACAGGCAGGGACACCTTCACTCAGGGCCCCGGACAACCTGCCCTTCAACACTGCCAGCAATGGGACAGCCACAACTGCCCTGGGCAACCCCTTCCAGCATCTCCCCGTCCTCACAGCAAAGAATTGGTTCCTCATGTCCAACCTTAGTCTAACAGACAAAAAGAGGAATTCCACCTCACACGGCTCTCTGCAGCACCATTCCCCCACACACTGCTGAAACAACAGCTTTGAGCTCGGTTTATCTCACTCATGTGATGGAAATGGACATTTTAGGCAGATAGGGTGGCAGCAAGTATCTGAGGAGGATAAAAATAAGCTTTAGGAAACAGTATCTGTCATCTCACCCCATACTGTCATCTGTTTACCTGATACAAACCATCATCGAGGTTCTGAGCTGCAGGCGTTTCATTTGGGGAGGGCAGGAACTCCCAGCATAAACCCACGGTTACACAGATCAGTGAGATACTACAGAGCTCTGCTGCACGATTGCTACCATCTCTAGTACCTTAATAGCTTCTAGGTACAGAAAGGATTGAGGACAGCCCTGAGGAGAAGGACTTGAGGGTGGTGGTGGTGGAGCAGAAGTCGAACAGGAGCCATCAGTGTGCGCTGGCAGCCCAGAGAGCCAACCATGCCCTGGGCTGCAGCAAAAGCAGCAGTGACAGTCAGTCGAGGGAGGGCAAAAAGCCCTTGTCCATTGCAGGTGGGAGAGCATCCAGCTACACTTTGAACTCCAGTCTGCATGGGCAGAGCGTGTCAGAAGCTGACAGCTAACGAGAGCAGTGTCAGGACAGGCTCTCACACAGCTCTCCGTTTCAACCACACCACAGGGGTTTTTTTCCCCCCCCCAGTTCCACCGTCTCTTGCTGTCATTTTTTAAAAGAAACTGTTTACTGAACCTTGACATCCGTGACCTTTCTAAGCCTCTGCCCCAGCAGATGGCACAAGCCATGTTTTCTGGAGGGCTCAGAGGGCCATTTCACAGTTTCCCAAGTGGCCGCTGTGCTCTGTCGCCAGAGGGAACGATCTGCTCTCCTTCCAAGTGAGTACTAACCACCCCTATAGTTACCGCGCAGCAGTCAGCTCATAACCCACACGGATGCAAGTCTCCGTGTGTGAAAAGCATGAAGGTGAGGATGCACCCTGCTTTAAAACCTCAGTCCTGACATCCAGTCAAAAGGCTGACATTCAGTGAGGTTCTACCCTTAGAGACAACGGGGATCTTCAGAAGTGAACCTGACGCAAGCAGAGAGCTGAGTCATACTCACACTATAATTAACAGCCAGAGCTGTGATTAGAAGCACAGTCCTAGCTGATGTTGTTAGCAGCTATGTGACACAGACACAGAATCACAGAACATTAGGAATGGGAAGAGACCTGGAAAGGTCATCCAGTCCAATCCCAACAACACAGCAGGATCTTCTAGATCCAGTCACACAGGAACATGGCCAGGCAGGTTTGAAACCTCCCCAGAGAAGGAGATTCCACAGTCCCCCTGGGCAGCCCCTTCCAGGGCTCTGTCACCTTTACTGGGAAGAAGTTCCTTCTCAGATTGATGTGGAACCTCCTCTGTTCCAACTGACACCCCGTGCCCCTTTTCCTATCACTGGGTGCCCCTGAGCAGAGCCTGGCTCCGTCCCCCTGAGACCTACCCTTTCCATAGTGATCATTATTCATGGGGTCACCCCTCAGTCTCCTTTTTTCCAAGCTGAAGAGACCCAGCTCCCTCAGCCTTTCCTCAGCAGGAAGATGCTCCACATCCTCATGCTCTCAGAGATAAGTGGACAAAATGTTAACCAGAAACAGGCATTATTAGCGATCATCAAGTCAATAAAACAACGGAGCTAATACAGCTGATGGACAACAAATGAAGGAGATCAAGTGACTAGATCCATCTGTAGCTACACAGAAAACTCAAAACAAGCTTTGCAAACAGGATCCTGCTATGGAGGGGGGATTGGATTAGATGATCTTTTGAGGTTCTTTCCAATCCCTAATGTTCTGTAATTCTGAGACACTTCAATCCTCAAAATCCTTATTTTTGTTCTCAAATAGTCATAGAATCACGGATTGACCAGGGTTGGGAGGGATCTTAGCGATCATCTCATTCCAATCTCCCTGCACATACAGGGACACCTTCACTACAGCAGGTTACTCAGGGCCCCAGACAACTTGCCCTTCAACACTACAGCAATGGGGCAGCCACCACTGCCTTGGGCAGTCAGGTCCAGCATCTCCCCACCCTCACAGCAAAGAATTGGTTCCTCATGTCCAACCTCCATCTCCTCTCTTTAAGGCTGGAACCCTTTCCCCTTGTCCTCTCACTACCACCCCAGCCAAAAGCCCTCCCCCAGCTTTCTGGGAGCCCACTTCCTTCAGAGATTGGGAAGCTGCTCGAAGGTCACCTGGGAGCCTCCTCTTCTCCAGGCTGAACAACCTCACCTTGCTCAGCCTGTCCTCAGAGGGGAGGTGCTGCAGCCCTCTGAGCATTGGGGTTGCTCTCCTCTGGACCCCTTCCAGGAGCTCTCTGTCCTCCTAATGTTGGACCCAGGAGTCCAGGTGGGGTCTCAGCAGTGCAGAGTAGAGGGGGAGAATCCCCTCCCTTGACCAACTGTCACTGCTGCTTTTGCTGCAGCCCAGGACACTGTTGGCTCTCTGGGCTGCCAGCGCACACTGACAGCTCCTGTTCTACTTCACGCCACCCCCAAGTCCTTCTCCTCAGGGCTGTCCTCAATCCTTTCTCCTCCCCATCTGTATTGGTGCATGGGATTGTCTTGACCCAGGGGCAGACCCTTGGTGGACCTGCTTTTGTTTCCTGAAAACTGTTCTGTGGACACAGCAGGAGGGACTTTCAGTGTGATTTACTTTTATATTTTATTGCTCTGTGCATCTGTGGAAGGCACCTGAGCATCTATGTTGCCTAGTGCTCCCTATTATAGGGCTTTAAGCCTAATACATATATTTCTTCGTTAATCAACGAGCATTCAGACAGCAGACATGAGCCTAATTACTCTATGTTTTGTTTGGAAAGCCTGAGGTTAGAAGGAAAACTATCTAAGTATAAGATGTGAAAACCCGCATCTGTTCTGAGTAATCACCAAATATGCTGCACTGACAGTCAGTTGACAGAGGGGATTCTCCTCTACTCCGCATTGGTGAGACCCCACTTGGAGTCCTGGGTCCAGTTCTGGATGCCCCAACATCAGATGAACACAGAGCTCCTGGAAAGGGTCCAGAGGAGAGCAACTCACATGCTCAGAGGGCTGGAGCACCTCCCCTCTGAGGACAGGCTGAGCAAGGTGGGGTTGCTCAGCCTGGAGAAGAGGAGGCTCCCAGGTGACCTTCCAGCAGCTTCCCAGTCTCTGAAGGAAGGGAGCTCCAAGAAAGCTGGGGGAGGGAGTGGTAGCGAGAGGACAAGGGAAAAGGATTCCAGCCTTAAAGAGAGGAGATGGAGGTTGGACATGAGGAACCAATTCTTTGCTGTGAGGTAGGGAGATGCTGGACCAGGCTGCCCAAGGCAGTGGTGGCTGCCCCATTGCTGGTAGTGTTGAAGAGCAGGTTGTCTGGGGCCTGAGTAATCCCTGCCTGTGCAGGAGGGTTGGAACTAGATGATCTTTAAGGTCCCTTCCAACCCTGGCCAGTCTGTGATTCTATGCTTATGTTACTTCTCTTTCGTGCAGTCTACTAGTCTTATCTCCCAGGCTTCTCCTATGATCAAAGAAGAGATGGGTTTAAAACTTCTCTGAACAATTTTACCATCTCAGGCACAGGGCTTTTCTACTCTTATAGGCAACTTATCCTATTCCACCAGCTATCTCCTTGGATACTCACACCATAACCCTAAGAAGACGAGCAAGTCAGGCCAAGGCAATGACAAGAGGCGACACTCACAAACAAAATGTTTGCATCGTCCCAGGGATGACAACCTAAACCACAGCAGGCATTAGAAACAACGATTATTTTTCACACCAAGTAACCAGAGGTGTCCAGAATGTGGTCTCTGTTCAGTTAGGTGACCACATATTTTAATTTCTATATTTCTACAGAGATCACTCCACAGCAGCAGGCTTTATAGGAACCACCAACCCACCTCCATGTAAGTTATAGTCCCGTAAATCATCAACGGAAGACTACAGAGTCATCAAGGTTGGAAAACACCTTCAAGATCATCAAGTCTAATCATCAACCTGACGTCACCATGCCCACTCAACCTTGTTCCCCTGGGAGCAGGTTTCATGTCACAGAGGTGAAGAGCAGGCACCCACAGTTATTTCTCCTGTGTAAAATAGCTGAGAAGCTATTTTACATCCACAACAGAGTAAAATCATCACAGAAACACAGAATTGCCAAGGTTGGAAAAGACCTTCAAGATCATCAAGTCCAAACATCCACCCTGCAACCCCCAACCACTATTCCATCTCCCCAAACACTTTGGCTGCCCGTTTCTTGAACCCCTCCAGGGACAGTGCCTCCACCCCCTCCCTGGGCAGCCTGTTCAAAGGCCTCCCCACTCTTTCAGGGAAGTTCTTCCTAAGATCCAGCCTGAACTTCCCCTGGGGCAACTTGACCCCGTTTCCTCCGGTGCTATTGCTAGTCCCTAGGGAGAAGAGGTCAGCCTCGTCCTCACTGCACTCTCCCTTCAGGTAGTTGTAGAGAGCAGTGAGCAAGACCTTAGTTCTATTCAACACACAGTGAGAACACACGTAGGAAAGCCCTTCTCTCTCAGAGCTAAATTAACCAGGAACTGAATTTCCCTACAACTGGCATCATCCTTCCTTTCCCCAGCACACCCGCAACACAGTGCTAGACAACACAGACCTAAGGGACTGCTCTGCTGCGTCCCCAAAAGAGCCAGACTCTGAGCTGGATCTTCCACAAAGAACTCATTGACTATGGGTTAGATTTTGCCTTTCATTCAAATAGAGAACATGCTGCAGAAGAAACACTCTCATTGACAGACCCTACTACAATTCTGGTCAAACCCTCTTCCTCTCCTTCCCACCCCACATCTCATTGTCTCAACAGAAAGCTTCACCTTCTATTTCAACATCCACAGAATTTCCATTGTGAAAAACATGGCAGAATCATCATCAGAGGAAAAAAGGAACAAGGAACATACGAGGGACATAGATACTGCTTCTTCTTCCCTTTCCCCTTCTTTGAAGACTTCTCTTTGGAACAGACCTCTTCAATCCATAAGGAGAACGAGATGAAAAAGCAAACAACGAGGAAGAACTTCATCTTGAAGATTAAGCTTCAGAGAAACCTTCAGTCTGCAGCACAAGAACAGAAAGAGGTTTGTGTTAGCAGGGTTGGACATGACAATGAGAACACACACACCAAATGTAAAGAAATGCTCCTTGGTTGGGGCATTTTAGGTTTAGGACAGCTGGAGAGAGGCTTTTTACAAGGGACTCTAGTGATAGAATCAGGAGGGGGTGGTTTCAAACTAAAAAGAGGAGAGATTTAGATGAGATCTCAGGAATAAATCCCTCCCTGGGAGGATGCTGAGGCCTTGGACAGGTTGCCCAGGGAGGTTGTGGCTGCTCCATCCCTGGAAGTATCCAAGGCCAGGTTGGATGGGTCTCCGGGTAACCTGATCTGGTGAGAAGTGTCACTGCCTATGGTAGGGGATTGGAACTAGATGATCTCTGAAGTCCCTTCCAACCTAAATCACTCTGTGATCAGTGATTCTGTTCTTGGTTGCCTTGGGAGAAGGAGCATGTTGAGGTGCACCTCTGATACTGCATCAACCCAGACAACTGGCCTAAGAGAGTCAAGCAGCTTCCCAACATTGAGAGACTGACAACGAGGAACAGAGTTAACGGCAAGTCGGTTCCAACATGTTTAAGAAATAAACACAATGTCCTTCACTGGGTGGCTAACGCCAAATCCTCAGGAGCTTGGAAGCAGAATTCCTCACAGACACTGTCAGACCAGATGCTTTCAATATGGTTAAACATAACCTGTGAAAGGGTAGAATGAGGTCAGGGCATCAGGAAAAAGTTGTTGAATCTGAGGGTGGGGGATCCCTGGACCAGGTTGCCCAAAGAGCTGGTGGAGGCCCCATCCCTAGAGCCATTCAAGGTCAGGCTGGATGTGGCTCTGGGCAACCTGGTCTGGGGAGTGATGGCCCTGCTTGTTGCAGAGGTGTTGGACTGGATGTCCTTTGGAGGTCCCTTCCAACCCTATGATGCTATGATCTAATGATGCAGAGAATGGCAGCCCTCCGTAATTTTTCACTGATAAACCAGCAATCGTTTCCGTGCCAGCTGCAGATTTCCCTTTGCTGTAACTCACACACAGGGTTTAAGCACCCATCTCCATGCTGCATGCAGCATTCCTGCTGTGGAGCCAGCGCTGTGAGGGCCTTGAGATGCTGCCCGCAGTGCTGTGCTTTATTGCACTGGGCTGGATGTGTTAGCATCTCCTGGGCAGGGACCCCAAAGGCTGGGTGCCGGGGTAACCCCAAAAGGCTGGGTGCTGGGGTTGTGTTGGGTGAAGGATGGACCCACCTGCCCCTGACCACAGCCCTACCTGGCATTTCCCATTTGTTTCCCACCCCATGGGTGATTCCCATCTGTTTTCCCAACAGCTCTCAGATGCTTCGGCGCCAGCTGCAACTCCTATTTCTATTTAATGTTTAAAAATCCGTTTCGAGAAGCAGCGGCTGCCTCCTCTCCCTCCTCCCACCTCCGGGACGCACCAGGATGCTTCAGCCCCACCGCGGAGCCGCAGTTCTGCCACCCCTGGCCGGGAGCGACCACGGAGCTGCTGCCCCAAATCCTTCTCACTCCCCTCACCCTCCGTTCCCGGGCCTTTCCTCTCCGCGGCCGGGCCAGAGGCCTCGCAGGGAGGGAGGGAGGTAGGGAGAGAACGGCCTCCGCGCTGCAGGGGCAGCCGAGCGGGACTCCCGCTCCCCCCACGGGCAGCGACCCAGAGCCCCGACACCGGTCCCCGCACGGACCCTGCTCGGCCGCGGGCGCTGTCCGCGGTGCTGAAGGCTTCGCAGCGGCGCTACCGCGCCAACCCCCCCAACCCACCTCCGCCCGCCCCGTCCCGCAGCCGCCCCGCGCTCACCGCCAGCCGCTCCGCCGCCGCCCCCCGCTCCCCCCTGCGCTTAGGGCCGGTGACAGCTGGGGCCCCGGCGCGGGGCCATGTCGCGGCCCGGTCGCAGCCAGCCCCTACCTCGGCCGGTGCCTCCGCGGCCACTGAGCATGTGCGGAAAGCGGTGCGGGGCTCCCGCAGTGAGCAGGTCCCGCCGCCCGCCCGCACACGGGCACTGGCTGAGCCGCGGCTCCCGCGGTGGCGTGAGGGATGGAGGAGACGGGTGGTGGTGGAGGAGGAAGGCTCCTCCAGTGTCTGGTAGCATCAAGAGATGTCTGAGAGGTGGCAGCAGCATGGGAACAGCAGCAGAGAGGGTCTGGCAGTGGGAGGAAGGGAGATTCACACAGTCACTGTGGTTGGAAGACCTTAAGGACCTTTGACCCAGCAGTGCAGGGCACCCCTGAGCCCTACCCCCTAGTCATGGAGTCATCAAGGTTGAAAGAGACCTCCAAGATCACCCGGTCCAACCATCACCCCAACCCCACTCTGCCCACTAAAGCCTGTTCCCCAGGGCCACAGCTACTCACCTGTTGAACCCCTCCAGGGACAGCAACTCCCCCACTCCCTGGGCAGCCTGTTTCAACCCCTGACCACTCTATCAGGGAAGAGATTTTTCCTGATGTCCAACCTAACCCTTACCTGACACAACTTGAGGCCATTTCCTCCTGTCCTATCGCTGGTGAGTGAGAAGAGACCAACCTCCACCTCTGCACTCTCCTGTCAGGTAGCTGTAAAGAGCAATAAGGTCTCCCCTCAGCCTCCTTTTCTCTTACTGATGGATCTGCTTTGGCATGATACCTCTGCTGTATCTTTACACACCTTACACCTCACAAATAGCATAAACATTATAAGGAATGTTTTACTAAGCCCTGATATCTTTAATGCACTTAAGTGAAATAGGTTCCAGTCTCAAACAAGTGCAGACAGTGAAGGGCCTAAGAGAAAAGGCCTCGTCTCCTTTCTCTCACCCTATAAAAGCTGGACAAGCTCACAGACAGCTACTTTCTTACCTGGCAGGGACAGAACAATCACACTGCTGATGCCACCCCTTCGCTCTGCATTTGCCAGGAGGAGCTGGAGCTGTCATGTGTGCAGGATTGTGAGAACAGCCTGCACACTGTTCAGAGGTGACCTTGAAATGGGAAAGACTGGAGGAGAAACCCTCTGGTCAAAGCTTTGTACCAGCAAGCAAGGTTGATCCTGCTGAGGGGTTGTAGTGGTGTTTTGTGCTTCAGAGACCCCATTGAAGATAAATAAAGAAATAAAATAAATATATGTATTAGTAAATAATAGCAGACCCACCTCTATCTGAGAAGGCATATTCCTGAGAGCAAGGTGAACGGAGCTTTCTTTCCTCTGCTTGCTGCTGCTGGGGATATCAGGCACCTTTATTTGTCTGGACAAGGAATAGACATTTCTTAATCACCAGAAAACAGTTGTGTAAGCCATTTGCAAAATACAAGACCTTTCACAATGATCAGCCCAGGGGTGAGTTCTTTGTGTAGCTTCCAGCAGCAGAGCACAGAGATGAGAAGATCCAGTAGTCCAGACCTGCTTTCCAGTTTTGTACTACAAAAGTTACTTCATAGCTGTAGAAGCTGTAAGAAAACGTAAGAATGGAGCTGCAGAAGAACACAAAAGAATGTATAGGGATAATGAAAGAATATATAGGTATGTAAGGATACAGCTGCAGAAGAATATAAGAATATAGACAGCCCTGAGGAGGACTTGGGGGTGATGGTGAAGCACAAGTTGAACAGGACCTGGCAGTGTGAGCTGGCAGCCCAGAGAGCCAACTGTGTCCTGGGCTGCAGCAAAAGAAGCAAGGACAGTCAGTTGAGGGAGGGGATTCTCCACCTCTGCTCTGCACTGCTGAGATCCCAAAGGAGGACTGGGTCCGGTTGTGGAGTCCCCAACATCAAAAGGACACAGCTCCTGGAAGGTGACCAGAGAAGAGCAACTACAATGCTCAGAGGGCTGCAGCACCTCACCTCTGAGGACAGGCTGAGCAAGTTGGGTTTGTTCAGCCTGGAGAAGAGGAGGCTCCCAGGTGACCTTCCAGCAGCTTTCCAATCTCTGAAGGAAGGGGGGTCCAAGAAAGCTGGGGGAGGGCTTTTGGCTGGGGTGGTAGTGAGAGGACAAGGGGAAAGGGTTCCAGCCTTGAAGAGAGGAGACTGAGATTGGACACAAGGAACAAGTTCTTGCTGTGAAGGTGGGGAGATGCTGGACCAGGTTGCCCAAGGCAGTTATGGCTGCCCCATCACTGGCAATGTTGAAGGGCAGGTTGTCTGGAGCCCTGAGTAACCTGCTGTAGTGAAGGTGTCCCTGCCTGTGCAGGGTGGTTGGAACTGGGTGATGTTTAAGGTCCCTCCCAACCCTGGCCAGTCTGCGATTCTAAGATTCGATAAGAATAATATAAGAATAACTAACTGTAGGAGAATAAAGACTATATAGGAATGATGTAAGACTATATCGCTTTATAAGAACACAAAACACAGCTCATAAGAACACAAGATTATAGCTCTATTTGTTGGCTTTGTGTCTTTTTCCTCAGTCTACTTCCTCGTGGAGATCAGCACTGTGTGGTTACACTCTGTAGATGCCTGTGCTTCAAGCAGCTTGCTATCAGCTTTCGGTTTTTTCCAACTGATCGATACCACATTTAAAAAGCAACAACAACAACAGCAAAAAGCTGAGAGCTTAGTGGTACGAAGCCCTGTGTGTTTGGCAGAGACAGCTGGCTGGGACGATAAAGTGGGCTACTGTTCCTGCAGGAGGAAGAAAAGCGTGAGAGCTCACAGACTGATTAGTAGACATCAGGAAATCCACCTGAGAGAAAGCTGTTGTGAAGGCTTTAAACACAAACATCTTTAATTCATAAAGTCCCTGCTTTACTAGAGCTGAATTTAAGACTGAGAAACAGAACTTCTCATGTGAAATAGCTGAGGAATTGTTATTAAAGCCAGGACCCAGCACTGGTTCGGGGAAGTTACTGTGCATTTTGTAATTGCTCTTCACAGAAGAGCACGTGCCTGAGCTTTCAAATCCAGTCTGTTAAGAAGCCAGGCAGCCACAAGAACCACATTGACTGGAAATCAGATTTAATTAGCTTCAGCGCTCACCAAAACAGTTGGGCTGATTTCTTTCACTCAAATAGAAAACACAACAGGAAAAGAAAAGGATTTAATGTTCTGCAACATTTGCAATCATGGATGGTTTTAATTTCCATCACCTATCACATCTCCATGGCTTTGGGGGTCATAGAATCATGATGGCTGGAAAGGACCTGCAGGATCAGCAGTCCAGCCCTCAGCCCGACAGCTCCCTAACCCCCTGACCATGGCCTCAAGTGCTCTAGCTACTCCCTTTTTAAACACCTCCAGGGATGGGGACTCCACTACCTCCCTGGGCAGCCTCTTCCAGTGCCCAACCACTCTCTCAGCAAACAGCTTCTTCCTAAGATCCAATCTAAACCTCCCCTGACACAACTTGAGACCATTGCCCCTCATCCTATCGTTAGGAATTTGGGAGAAGAGACCAGCACCAGCCTCACTACAACTTCCTTGCAGGTAGCTGGAGAGAGCAATAGGGTCTCCTCTCAGCCTCCTCTTCTCTAGATTCAGTAACCCCTGTTCCCTCAGCCGCTATCCAGCCCTCTCCCCAGCCTTGTTGCCCTTCTCCGGCCCTGCTCCAGCCCGCCAATGTCCTTCTGATCCTGTGGTGCCCAAAACCGGAGCCAGTACTCAAGGTGTGGTCTCACAAGGGCAGAGTCCAGGGGCACCATCTCCTCCCTGCTCCTGCTGGTTACTCCATTCCTTATCCAGGCTAGGATGCCTTTGGCCTTCTTGGCCACCTGGGCACCCTGCTGGCTCCTGTTCAGCCAGCTGTCACCCAACACCCCCAGGTCCTTTTCCACCAGGCAGTTCTCCAGCCCCTCTGCCCCCAACCTAGAGCTGCTGGGGGTTGTTGTGACCAAAGTGCAGGACCCAGCACTGGGCTTTGTTAAACCTCATCCCACTGGCCTCAGCCCATCACTCCAGCCTGTCCAGATCCCTCCACAGCACCTCCCTACCTTCCAGCAGATCAACACTGCAGCTTAATATTGTGTCATCCAGACCTTGTAGGGGTTCACAGGTCTCCAAAGAAAAACTGATTTCTAAGGGGTGCTGAAAGCCCTTCATTCTTCTCCCCTTTTCTACTATTGCAGAAACAGGTTTGTGCAGGATTTAGGGGAAAAAGAAGAATTTGGTATCAAAGGTTTATTCCCCACCAGAACTCTGAAAGTTCCCTGATTTCCTTCCTTCTGAAAATGCTGGTGACTTTCATTGCAGTTTGAAAAACAGCAAATTCCAGTAGGGAAATGAGGAACAACCAGATGAACCATCAGATGAAAAAGAAGTTACAGTCTGTCCTCCTTAATGTTCCAGTTCCCTCATCTCTCGCTCCTTTACGGGTACTGACTGTGACAGATGATCTTTACGGCTCAATCTGAGCACTGGAAATTCAGACCCCTGGCAGAGTCCTCTTGAAAATGAGGACTTCTGAGAGAGCTGCAGTGTCTCACTCCTTAATATTAAATCACAGAACCACAGAACATTAGGGATTGGAGTGACCTCAAAAGATCGTCCAGTCCAATCCCCCTGCCACAGCAGGATCCCCTAGATCCAGTCACACAAGAACATGGCCAGGTGGGTTTAAAACATCTCTAGAGAAGAAGACTCCACAATCAACCTGGGTAGCCCCTTCCAGGGCTCTGGCACCCCCTCTGGGAAGAAGTTCCTTCTCAAATTGATGTGGAACCTTCTCTGTTCCAGCTCACACCCATTGCCCGTTGTCCTATCATTAGATGACACTGAGCAGAGCCTGGCTCCATCCTCCTGACACCCACCTTTCACATACTTATGTGACTGAAAGAGTAGTCAGACCTTGGGACAGGCTGCCCAGGAAAGTGATTGAGTCACCTGGAGATGCTTAAACATCATTCGGATGTGGTGTTTGGAGTTCTAGTCTAGTGGTGAACTTGGTAGGGTAGGGTTAATTGTTGGATGTGATGATCTCAAGGGTCTTTTCCAACCTGAGTGATGCTATGATCCCACGTAGACAGGCTAGCGCTGGTAATAACCCTGCAAATGCACTGTGCCTGTGTTGGTGGAGCAATCATAGAATCATTATGGCTGGAAGGGACCTCCAGGGTCATCAAGTCCAGCCTTCAACACAAAATCTAACCCCTAGACCATGGCCTCAAGTGCTCCAGCTACTTGTTTTTTGAACACATCCAGGGATGGTGACTCCACCACCTTCCTGGGCAGCCTGTTCCAGTGCCAGGAAGCACAGCCGAGTGCCGGGTCCCTCCAGGAGGTCCCAGGCCTCACCACCCACAGCCCTCCCTGGGTGACAGGCAGACGACAAAGAGAAGGAGGAGGTTTTCCAATAGGGGTCCGGGAAGTCAAAGACTTTTTCCAGGCTCTGTGTCCTCGTGGGTTACTCTAGCACTTATTTCCCTCTACTGTGGAGGAAAAATAAAACCCACAAAACATTTTAAGCTGCAAAAGTGTTTCCCAGAACAAACCACCATGTGTCATTTCTGGTATCTGCCTCCATAGCACTGGTGCTGCTGCTTCTGCACTCATTGCTCTGCTGCTTAAGGTCAGGGGGCTGTTTTCAGCAGGGATGGCTTCCCGGACAGATCCCACAGCTTCCAGTCTCCTCATAACCACAGGCCTATCTCCCCCATCCTGACAGGAATCCTGTGTTTTGAAAGACTGAGCTTAATATAGCACGATGAAGCAAGCTCCAGCCTTGTGGAATTTTTAGGCTGAAGGTGGTGTTTTGCACCTGAATATCCACAGCACACCTTACAATGAAAAGGAAAGGGCTTATGCACTGATTGGAAAGGCTACCTGCATGCTAGAGATATCCAGTGTGCGATACATACTGGAAAAATACAAACTGTTTAACTAATTCAACAGTGAAAGGGCATTGAGGTAGTTTTAACAGATAGAGAGAGGTATGAGCAGCACAGAAAACATTAGAAAGGGTCCAGGACATGGATTTTGGGATGTGAGATACAGCTGCTAGTAGCTGCAGGAATCTGTCTCTATTTTTTCCCTAACTGGCCATGGATCCAGGCTCGATCAGTTTAAAACTCAAGGTTAGAGCTCGCTTTATGCCTTTATATTGATTGTGATTATACATTGTAGGTCTATCGTAGTGTGTCTTAAATCACAGCAGGATAATTCACATATCTCACTGTTCTTTAAACTTATTTATCTATTTATCTTTAGAAGGAGTGCAATGTGACAGCTGCAAATACTGGATACTAGGATCTCTAAGTGACTCTGCTCTAGCAGGGGAGTTGGATGAAACTCCCACCTGACTACAGCTTCCCTTCAGGTAGTTATAGAGAGGGAAAAGGTCCCCTCTGAGTCTCCTCTTATCCAGGCTGAACACACCCAGCTCCCTCAGCCTCTCCTCATCAGACTTTCCCTCCAGTCCCTCCACCAGTCTCGTTGCTCCTCTGGACCCGCTCCAGTACCGACACAAAGGAGTTTGCTGGCTTTGGAGGTCAGAAGTTAGCTTGGCCCACTTCTGAGGAGTGACTTAGCTAGCTGCTAGAGGTCTGGAGCACTGATTGCTCTCAAACATCATTATCAAAATTCCCCGTTCCCTCCCATGGTCCTTCTGCATTCCTGCTCCCTCCCACAGAAAACAGACATATTTGGTGACCTGGTATATGCCTGGCTGCTTCCCTAAACATCTGAAAGGAGTTGCACATTGGTCAATGTCAGATTGTTCTCTTCCTTAGTCAGCAACACCTCCCTTAGTTGAACACATACAACTGCAGATAGCAGAGCTGGTCTGTGCTCAGCACTGTCAGAGCCTGGAGTTTCTCTGGTGCCAGGATTCCTCTTTGTCCTGAAAGGTGCAGCAGCATTTATTCTGCAAAAGGGTGGCTCACAGAGCCCCTCTTTGACTCAGCTCAGCCTCACTCTGCTGTGAAGAATGGCTAAAAAGGTGAAGTGCTGAGAACTGAGGTTGACACATGGATGATTCCCTTTTTCTGACGAGAAACTGCGAATGCCCAGACTCTTATGGGGGAGTGTGGAGAAAAATACTCCCCTGGCTTTTTTTCCCAGAACTGAGCAACCTTGAGGGAGAGTCTGGACTGGATGACTGCAGGTGTCTGCTTCAGGGAGGCAGTTGTTCATGCAGCACCACAGTTAAAAGTGAGGCTGCTTGCAAACACTCCCCAGGGAGGCAGGGAGAGAGTCTGTGCTGTCTCTCTGTGGGACTCTCCAAATATACAGTCACAGAATGGCCAGGGTTGGAAGTGACCTTGAAAGATCACCTAGTTCCAACTCCCCTGCAGAGGCAGGGACACCTTCACTAGATCAGGTTACTCAGGGCCCCAGCCAGTGTGGCCTTCAACACCTCCAGCGATGGAAGATCTCCCTCTCTGCCTGCAGACAGGCTGCTGCAGACAGAATGGACCCAACTAAGCTAATGAACAAGTTTAATGGATTGTAGGTTTAATGGACACTGTCTGTAATAGGTTTGGGTGGACTTTTCTGTTGTTATGGACTTTCTCACTATCCTTGTGTTTTCTGTTGGGATGCTTCGGGTCTGAAGTGTTCTCCTTTATTTCAATAGCAACAGGTTATGCAATCTTATCCCTACATTACATAAAGACAGACCATAAACTGTGCTTCCTGCTGAATGCAGGGCACCTGGCTCATGAAAGAAACCTGCATGTTGTCCTGTTGTTTCTGAAGAGGTGCTTTTTTCCACATCAGAGGTGCTTTTTAAAAGCTAAATAAATCAGACATTCTCAAGTTACCAGGTAAAACCAAAGGACACCCTAATTTAAGGAATACACCAAGCAGCAGAAGATTTGTGGTAACATTACCAAAGTTTGTATGACCATGCTGCCATCAGTATAAAACCTGAAAAATAGAGAGTTTGTGTCTTCCTTCCTGATCGGTTCAACAGCTTTTCATAGAATCACAGAATCATCAAGGTTGGGAGAGACCTCCAGGATCACCAAGTCTAACCATCAATGGTTGAGTATATATCCAGTATTTTTTCCTCTGCCTTCTTGTCTGTGTAGAACCACAAAGATGGTGAAGGGAGTGGAACATCTCCCCGATGAGCAAAGGCTGAGGGAGCTGGGTCTCTTAAGCTTGGAAAAAAGGAGACTGAGGGGTGACCTCATTAATGTTGATCAATATGGAAGGAGCGGGTGTCAGAAGAATGGAGCCAGGCTCTGCTCAGTGTCATCCAATGATAGGACAAGGGGCAACGGGTGTGAGCTGGAACATAGGAGGTTCCATATAAATAGGAAAAGAAACTCTTCCCAGTGAGGGTGACGGAGCACTGGAACAGGCTGCCCAGGGGGGTTTTGGAGTCTCCTTCTCTGAAGAGGATAAAAAGCCACCTGGACATGTTCCTGTGTGACTTTATCTAGGGGATCCTGCTGTGTCAGGGGGATTGGGCTGGATGATCTTTCAAGGTCCCTTCCAATCCCTAATGTTCTGTGACTCTGTGATGCCCTAATGTGGGGCAGTGTTTTGTAACCTACCTGTCCATCCATCTGAGGAGAGTGTTCACAAAGAATTATGTCTGCTTGGCCAAACTCAGCGATCTGCTGGTGAGAGCCTGCAAGAGCTGCGGGTAAATGACCTCTCTCTGCTGCCGCTCTCCAAAGGTTAACCTGCTCAGGACCAGCCCTGAGTGATGCTGTGGCTGTTTCCTACCAGACACCAGTATTTCCAACAGAAGATTTATTGAAGGTTGTGTTCTGTCAGCTGTTGGTGAATTCAGGGTAGTTCGAGCAGCTTCGTGGTGAAGGCTGAGCTTTTGCTCCTGCTCAGAGGTCTTTATTCTGGTAAAAGGCTCCAGGCACTTCTCTCGCTGCAGAGCAGCAGCTCAGAGATAAAATTTGTACTGAAGGCAGTGCCTGTGGCAAGCGGGTGGCTTCCTTCCTGGGCACTGCAGGTGAGGAAATCTGTTTGCCAGTGTGAATCAGTGAGCGCTGAAGCGCAAGAGCGTGTGACCTGCTTTGATATGATCCTCTGTGACTTGATCTAGGGGATCCTGCTGTGGCAAGGGGATTGAACTGGATGATCTTCCGAGGTCCCTTCCAATCCCTAATGTTCTGTGATTCTGTGTGACTGCAGTGCCTTCTAACACCATGTCCCTAGCCCCACACACTCCTTGTCCCTGTTCATGGGGTTTCTGGTGGCTACTTTATGTGTCCTAAACAGCAGCCAGTGATCAAATCCTTTCATTGTCCTGGGAGACAAACTGAGACACTGGGCAGTGCTGGGTTACAGCTTAGCTACAACTATTTTACATTATTATTATTCCAAACGACAGCAGATCTCCCCTGTTCTTTATTCTGAGGACTACATCGTGTTTTTCCAAGCTCAAGAGACCCAGCTCCCTCAGCCTTTCCTCATCAGGGAGATGCTCCCCTGCTTTCATCATCTTTGTGGCTTTGCTCTGGACTCAAGAGTCACAGTGTTGTCGCCTTGGTGCTTTCCATCCCACAGGTCTGACTGTGCTCAGGGTTTCTGGAAGCACTGACGAAGGCTTTCAGGTGCTTGGCACTGGAGCACAGATTTCCTGGCAGTACCCATCAAGAATCTATTCGTTCGTGGCCAGCAGAGCTGGGCTGGTACAAAATGGACGTCTCGGGGTGCTCTGATGTAACGGCTCTCAGTGTTCGTGTCTTACACTTCATGAGTCACTCGGGAACTCAGTTCTACGCTCTGCTAAGGCTGTGCCAGGCGGTTTTGTTTCTAGAAAGGACAAAAAGCAGAACGCTTTACTCACAAACATCGTAAGATGCTCTGGGATGAGAGCTGTGATGGCGTGGGCTGAGCTGCTGATGGATGGGACAAGCTCCCACTAATGCAGAGGGCTGGGTGGCAGTAGATGGGATTGCAGGACGTGCTGTGTATCTGTCTCTCTCCATGTGAAACGACCCTGCATTGTGGTTTTTATTGCAGCCCCTTCATGAATTCATCCATCCACAAGATGCAGACCGTGTTTTTGTAATGGCTTTGATTCTTCCACTAATCAATTTTTATGTAGTGGCTGATGGCAGACTCCGAGAAGTGCAGTTGGTGCGATTCAGAGATGGTTTTTGCCAACAGCTCGGGTTATGTTCACATTGATAGAGCTGAGAAACCTACTGGGAAAGGAAAAACGCAATTGCTTGGCAACTGGGCCTTGTTTTTCGTGTAGCCACACTTTAATTTAAGTAACATCACAGTTGGAATTTATATATAACCCTGTTGGACAACAATCCCAGCAAGAGGCAGGCATTTGCATTCTTCTCGCTGGTGACTGCGCAGCCTGAGATCCCACTTGGGTGCTCTTGGAACTGCTGTTTGCCTTGTGCACCTGTACTCAGCCCAGACTTTGTCCCTTGCTGTGGTCCCTCTCACTGCTCAGGACGTGATGCATGGAATCACAGAACATTAAGGATTGGAAGGGACCTTGAAAGATCATCCAGTCCAATCCTCCTGCCACAGCGGTATCCCCTAGATCCAGTCGCATAGGAACATGGCCAGGTGGGTTTGAAATGTCTCCAGAGAAGGAGACTCCACAAACCCCCTGGGCCAGCCCCTCCTTCTCACAGTGATGTGGAACCTCCTGTGTTCCACCTCACACCCAGTGCCCCTTGTCCTATGATTGGATGACACTGAGCAGAGCCTGGCTCCATCCTCCTGACACCCACCCTTCACGTATTTATTAACATTAATGAGGTCGCCCCTCAGTCTCTGTTTCTCCAAGCTCAAGAGACGCAGCTCCCTCTGCCTTTCCACAGGCTGCCTCATGCTTCCTGTGCTCTTTGGATTTGGGTGAGCTGAGGTGCTGAGTGCTGGTCCTCAGCCACGGGCCAGGTGTTTGTGTGAAGTCATGAGAGCTGCCTATCCCTCGTAAGGGGCTCTGACACCATTAAGTTGTGTCAGGGTGGACTGGTGGGCTCTTGCAGTCCTGTGCAGTTCACCAGCACTGGCCCGCTGACAGGGTGGGTGAAAGGAGAAACTCACCTTGTCCTTTACTTTTCCTCCCCTGTGCCCCTAGAACTCAGCGCTTCTCTGAGCTTGGCCCTTCTGCTGTGAATCTGAGGGCGATGCTTGCAGCTCTGTGCCAGCGTTTACTTACCTGGCCACAGCAGCAAGCGCTGTGTTTGCTCCCTCCTGTGCTGTCTGGCTGCCCTGAGCTGTTGGTAGGACCTGATTCCCACCTCCTGCACCTCCAAGGCTGACACTTGCTCTGCATAAGAAAAGACAAGACCATCCCTGGATCCCACCCTACTCCAAGGAGGGGAAAGCTTCTGCCTGTCTTTGCATGCATCAGCTCTATGTGGTGATGCATTTTAGGGGTAAGCAGGGAGAGCTTTAAATCCCCCATAAATTGGTTCTGTAGAGGTTTGTGATAGAAATATGGTGACTGGTTTGCAGGAGGGATGAATGGAAATGCCTGTGGATAGTACCAGAAGCAGCAGTAGCCTGGATACGTTCTTGTGCAACTGGATTTAGGGGATCCCGCTGTGGCAGGGGCATTGGACTGGATGATCTTTTGATGTCACTTTCCCTAATGTTCTGTGATTCTGTGATAAGGGACTGGGCTGTATTGATAACCATGAGGCTGCTCCCAACAGTGAAGGTGAAGGAGCGGTGTACGAGAAAGGGACGTCTGGGGTGCTGGTGACCAGCAGGATGGCCAGGAGCCAGCAGTGGGCCCTGGTGGCCAAGAAGGGCAACGGCATCCGGGGGGGGAGGGGATTAGAAGGGGGGCGGTTGTAGATGGAGAGAGGTTCTCCTCCTCATCTACTCTGCCCTGCTGAGACCACAGCTGGCATCTTCTGTCCAGTTGTGGGCCACTCAGTTCCAGAAGGACACAGAGCTGCTGGAGAGAGCCCAGCGCAGAGCCACAGAGATGATGAAGGGAGGGGAGCATCTCCCGCCTGAGGAAAGGCTGAGGGAGCTGGGGCTCTGGAGCTGGTAAAAAGGAGCCTGAGGAGTGACCCCATGAGTGTTGATCAGTATGTGAAGGGTGGGTGTCAGGAGGCTGGAGCCAGGCTCTGCTCAGGGGCACCTAGTGATAGGGCAAGGGACACCAGGTGTGAGCTGGAACAGAGGAGTTTCCATATCAGTGTGAGAAGGACCTTCTTCCCAGTGAGAGTGACAGAGCCCTGGCAGGGCCTACCCAGGGGGGTTGGGGAGTCTCCTCCTGTGGAGACATTTAAAACCCTCCTGGCCATGTTCCTGTGTGACTGGCTCTAGGGGATCCTGCTGTGGCAGGGGATGGGACTGGATGATCTTTCAAGGTCCCTTCCAATCCCTAATGTTCTGTGATTCTGTGAACGTGGCGTTTGTGAGGTCTGGAAGGCTGGAGCTCTGCTCAGGCCACTGCACAAATGGCTTGTCAGCAGGAGACCTCGAGGTGCTCTAGCAGCAGGAGGGGAGCAGCTCAAGTACAGCACATCCCATAGACTGTCATTTCCCCTCCAGCCCACCAGCCAAACAGTCTGTAGCCCTGGCAGGGCATCCATGGAGATACAAAACCAGCCTCCTACCTCAGCTGTCCACCTGGGCTGTCTCCCGTGGGTGCAGGCTGTGGGTTGTTCTCGCATGGTACAGTCCTTTGGAGAAGATGTTCCCTTCAAGAACCCATGAGCTGTTCCACGTGGCTGAGGATTTACAGGCAAACATTCCTGTTGTATACAGGGACTCCTGAGTGCCCCTCTGCAGCCGGGGGGAGAAGACTGTCCCTTGTCCTCCCCAGTGATTTCTCTGTACTGGGAATTGCCTTTGTGTTCTGGGTAGCCTCAGCCTCTGCTGCTTGCTGATCCTCCTCTGTTCCCGTAGCAGCAGCCTGTCTGTCCGCATGGGGAATGATGGGCTGCTGAAGCCTGAGCAGATGGTGCACAGGGATGCTCCGTAGAATAAATATTTAGCACTAAACCCTTCTCTTTACTATTTTCTGTTCTGAGCGATAAAAATGAACAGAATAACTTGGGGGATAACATCTTTCAGGGAAACAGGCCAGGAGAGGCTGGTCTCACCTTTGGGGTGGCTTTGTGAGGGGAGGCTGGAAGGCCTTTGGGTTGGGATGGTTAGCGCTTCAGCTGCTGTGCCCACGGTTAGCTGTCCTTGGGGAGGCACCTCCTCTGAGGTACCTCGTGGCTTGCTGGGTGGAGGTGGTGTTCCAGTGGACCTGTGCCTGGTGGAACACTTCTCACAGGTATTAGAGTCACAGAACATTAGGGATTGTAATGGACCTTGAAAGATCATCGAGTCCAATCCCCTGCCACAGCAGGATCCCCTAGAACAAGTCACACAGGAACATGGCCAGGAGGGTTTTAAACATCTCCAGAGAAGGAGGCTCCACAACCTCCCTGGGCATCCTGTTCCTTCCAGGAGGAACTCCCTTCAGGACCAACGTGAAAGCCTTCAGGCTTGCTTTCTCTTCGAGGTTGGTAAATACCTCCCAGCCAAGGGAGGAAGGAGTAAAGACCACAGAGGGAAGCTCCAGGGTCTGGCTGCATTACCTGCTCATGAGCCTCCACATGCAGACAAAGCCTCAGTCAGATCACAGCAGGTGCTATTATGAGCCCTTGTATCTAGAAGAAATCAAGAAAAAAGGGCTTTAAAATACAAATTTGATGAAGAAAAACTTGCTGACTCTCCACTCCCCCACCCCTGTCTTGGTTGTCTATGAAAAGCTCCTGGCTCATCAAGTCAAGGGCTGTCACAGCTCTCTCACCACACAGCAGGGAGAGGGAACACTTCTCCTTCACATGAGAACTGGCAGCTGTGCAGAGACGCTGCTGGGGGAGCCCTGTCAAACACTGCTGGACCCGCTCTTCCCTGTTCTTGGATGCGGGTGGGAATGGGACTGATTTCTTAGTGCTCTGGTGCTTCTGTGTGAAGGTGCTGCTTGCAGTGAGAATGATGCTCTTAGGTCATAGCCTACTAATGCATCTATTGCATCTCCAGGGGTCCTGTTGAGTTGCTAGAGGTCCTGTTGCGTCTCCAGGGGTCCTTTTGCATTACCTCTTCTTCTTTGGTGGTGGTGATGGGGTAACTGGTGTTGCTTTGCAGAGCTCGCTTGTGTCCTTTGGAGTCTCTTTATGATCTCTTGCTGTGCCTTATAGCTATGCCAGGAGTACTGGACATGTGTGAGATCACAGAATCATTCAGGTTGGAAAAGACCCCTGGGATCATGGAGTACAACCATCAACCCTACTCTACAAGGTCACCCCTAAACTAGATCCCCCAACACCAATCTAAGTGACTTTGAAACTCATCCAGGGATGGGGACTCAACCCCCACCCTAGGCAGCCCATTCCAATCCCAGATCATTAGGGATTGGAAGGAACCTCAAAAGAGCATGCAGTCCCATCCCCCTGCCTCAGCAGGATCCCCTAGATCCAGTCGCACAGGAAAATGGCCAGGTGGGTTTGAATCGTCTCTACAGAAGGAGACTCCACAACCCCCCTGGTCAGCTCCTTCCAGGGCTCTGTCACCCTCACTGGGAAGAAGGTCCTTCTCAGATTGATGTGGAACCTCCTCTGTTCCAGCTGTGTTTGGATTCCCTGCACTGCGAATTTGAACAGTCTGGGTGCTTTTTCAAAGCCGCTGGGAAGAAGCAGAGCATAAGGGTGCTGCTTGCGTTAAAGGTGTTGCATATCTTTATCTGCGAGACTCCTTCCATGTCAACAAGCATTTTAGTTCCGCTTCATTACAACCACCAGCAGCACAGTTCAGCTCTGCTGGAGCTTGTGCTGTAAATCTGACAGTGGATCTGTGCTCTGCGATCACTCTCTTGTCACCTGGTGGCTCCTTCCATTTCTCACTTTTCCCGACACAGCCCGGGATGTTTGCTGTGTGCAGCACGGCGGCAGTTCTGCGCTGCTCAGCAGTGAGAACTGGGCTAGCGGTGGGTTCTTGCTGCGTGTTTTATGTAAAGTGTTTTCACCTTTCTCTTTCCATTTGTTCTCATCTCTGGGAATGTCATTTTCCCCATGTCCTGGGCACTGGGGAGGCCTCTCCTTGAGTACTGGGAGCAGTGCTGGGCCACTCACTTCAAGAAAGAGATGGAGGGGGCTGGAGCAGGTGCAGAGGAGCAGTGAGGCTGGGGAAGGGACTGGAGGGAAAGGCTGATGGGGAGAGGCTGAGGGAGCTGGGGATGTTGAGCCTGGAGGAGACTCAGGGGACCTTCTCCCCCTCTCCAGCTCCCAGAAGGGAGGTTGGAGTCAGGTGGGTGTTGGGCTCTTCTCCCAGGCAACCAGCACCAGGACCAGCCTGAAGCTTCCAGGGGAGGGTTAGGTTGGATGTTAGGAAGCCCTTCCTCCCGGAAAGGGTGATCAGAGCCTGGACTGGACTGCCCAGGGCAGTGGTGGAGCCCCCATCCCTGGAGGTGTTGAAGGCCAGCCTGGCTGTGGCCTTTAGTGCCCTAGTGTGGCTGCTGTGGTGATGTTAGGTGCTGGTCTGGGCTGGCTGAGCTCAGAGGGCTTCTCCAGCCTCAGTCAGTCTGTGAAAAGCCGTTCCTGTGCTCCAAGCACAGTGTAATTGGAAGCTGCTGTAGACCTTGGTGAACAGTTATGGGCAGCACAGTCTATGTTTGCAGAGGTGTGATGTGCCCAGATGTGCTCAGGAGAATCACAGAACATTAGTGATTGGAAGGGACCTCGAAAGATCATCCAGTACGACCCGCCCTGCTAGAGCAGGATCCCCTAGATTAAGTTGCACAGGAAAAGGCCAGGGGCAGTACCTGTGTCTGCTGTTAGATCCCAAGGTGCTGGAGGGCAGTGTCCATGCATGGGTGCTCTCACCAGCATCAGGCTTTCAGGTGACCCTTGTGCTCTGCTGAACCCATCTGCAGAGAAGGTGCGATGGTGCCTCAGACAGGCTTGGGGTGCTGAGTGCCCAGCAGTGAGCTCTGCTGTAGTCTGTGAAGGATGAGAACTCTCCGTCAGCTACGAATTGGTGCTTTCTTAGTGGTGAAACAGTACCCAGAGCCTTCTGCTGCCCTCTGCAAAGCCAGTCTGTTCCAGCAGAGCTGTTGGCCACCTGTGTCACCCACCGCCCTGGGCACCACAGAGAACCAGCTGGGTGCGTGGCAGCGTGCTTGTCCTTGGGCCAACCCAGGCAGCAACGCGCTGCTCCAGCTTGGAGCTGTCATCACCTGCAAGACAAATTCATTTAGACATCAGAGGGGTTTGCATCCAGCCAGCTGTTCCTGAAGACACAGACTTGTCCCTTCCCACTGGAAGAGCGCTCACTAGTTCTCCATCCCTTGCTGAGAAGAAAGCCTGTGCTTGAGGAGCTGATCTTTTAAACTGTTTTTCATAGTGGAACCAGTTTTTCTCTCCCAGGAAAGCCTTGCCTGGCTGGTGTGAGAATCTCGGTTGGCTTTGCAGTGGAAGATCACTGCTGCTGCTGCTGCAAAGGTGCAAGTTCAAGCAGGAACAAGTCAGTGACATTTAAGGAGCAGCTCTCTGCTGTTACACCGTGGCACAGTGCCCTTTGCATGGCCCTTCTCAGTGGGAACAAGCAGCAGCCTAAATGTCAGCCTGTGTGCTTTGCCCTGGGCTTGGGGCACTGGTGCCAGCCTCTCTGAAAAGCACATGGTGGCCAGAGGCACTGACAGCCCTGCTGAGGGCAGAGCTGGTTCTCCTCCAGCACACCTCACCTAGGAGCTTGCACCACAGCTCAGGCACCTGGGAGCAGTTCATGAGCTGAGTTGATCAAATCCAGCCTGTGTTAGAGTGTCGGCTTAGCAGGTTAGAGTCATCCTGGATGGAAAGGACCTCCAGATCATCCTGTCCAGCCCTCATCCGAACAGCTCCCTAAACCCTAGACCATGGCCTCAAGCACTGAAGCTACTTGGTTTTTAAACAGCTCCGGGGATCAGGACTCCACCACTTCCCTGGGCAGCCTGTCCCAGTGCCTTAACTTTGCCGGGTTTTGGAGAGTAGGTGGGTGGGCAGATCAGAGGGTGCAGAAGTATTTGTCCAAACAGCTGCAAGAGGAGGAATAAAGCCCTTCTGTGCCAGTTAAAACATCCGACTGTCCCACATGCAGAATTCCAGGGTGGGTACTGCTGACTGGGACTCACAACAGGCACAACTTAAGGTGCACAGTTATCCTGCACCGTTCTCTGCAGAGCAGTGCAACTCCTCTTGTTATCTGTTAGGTCAAAAAATCCTTCAAGGCAGCATCTGGAGAAGGTCCTGTCAGCAGGTTTGCTGATGACACAGAGCTGGGAGGAGTGGCCAACACCCCAGCAGGCTGGGCTGCCATTCAGCAGGACCTGGACAGGCTGGAGAGCTGGGCAGGGAGACATTGAATGAACTATAACCAGGGCAGTGTAGAGCCTGGCATCTGGGCAAGAACAACCCCAGGGACCAGTATAGGGTGGGGACTGACCTGTTGGAGAGCAGTGTAGGAGAAAGAGACCTGGGAGTCCTGGTGGCCAGCAGGATGGCCATGAGCCAGCAATGGGTCCTGGTGGCCAAGAAGGCCAATGGCATCCTGGGGTGATCAGAAAGGTTGTGGTTAGTAGATCAAGAGAGGTTCTCCTCCACTTCTACTCTGACCTGCTGAGACCACATCTGGACTGTTGTGTCCAGTTCTGGGCCCCTCAGTTCCAGAAGAACACAGAGCTGCTGGAGAGAGTCCAGTGCAGAGCCACAAAGATGATGGAGTGGAGTATCTCCCTGGTGAGGAAAGACTGAGGGAGCTGGCTCACTTGAGAAAAGGAAGCTGAGGGGTGACCCCATGAATGTTGATCAACATGTGAAGGGTGGATGTCAGGAGGATGGAGCCAGGCTCTGCTCAGGGGCACCCAGTGATAGGACAAGGGGCAGTGGGTGTG
>JAOXOE010000001.1:1056726-1077620 GCA_028565055.1 Phoeniculus purpureus
ACCCAAGCCTGGCCTCATTACCTCAGCAACTGGTTTGGATCAATTTAAATCGGAGTTGAATCAGTACCTCAACAAGGTGCTACAGAGACACAAGACATTTCAAATGGGACCTAACATGGGTGTCCAAACCACCCATCAGTAAAGTGTCAGTAAAAATCAAGTCTCTCCATTCCCCTGATGGAACGTCAGCTTCGTTGCCCCTATCCCATCCTTCCAAATTCAGCCAGCAGCCTCCAGCCAGGACTATTTTTCACTTCTTTCTTTATGCTATTGAGCGCTATTAGACATCTGCCACATTCTACTTTCCCAGCCTCAATTTATAGGGGGAGGAAGCAATATATTTCCAATGCAAAAGGTAAAATGCACTCGGGCACTGAAATATGGACAAGGTAACTGTGGTAGAAGCACAAGTGTTATTACTGCTGGTGACAAACAGTCCCAACAGCAGCACAGATGCATAAATTTACCTCCTAAAAGTAAAATTAAGGGGAGTCTTGTTTTGCTTTTATGAAACCTTAATCTCTAAAATACACAGCCATCATTTACTAATAATGGGGAAAGAGCCCTATATCTTCTCCCACTTAACTGGAGTCAATACAAAAGGCCCAAACTGGTTTTCCCTGAAATTGAAGCTGTGACGGTTAACTATGGGAGGAAAAACAAATTTTACAAGAAACCTGAAATTTCCTTTGTAAGAAAAATACCAAAACAAACACTTGGTCCATGGCCCCTGTAAGCAGAGCTGCTTCAGCAGTCAAGATTTTAAAAAGACCCCTGCATTTAAGCTGCAGGTCTTTCCTACCTTCTGGTCACTTGTGGTCACCATTTCTCCCTTGCCCTCACATAGAATCATAGAATCATCAGGGATTGGAAGGGACCTCGAAAGATCATCTAGTCCAATCCCCCCCTGCCACAGCAGGATCACCTAGACCAAGTCGCACAGGAACATATCCAGGTGGGTCTTAAACGTCTCCAGAGAAGGAGACTCCACAACCCCCCTGGATGGTAAAGCAGCTTGGGAACTGGACGAGGTAGGGAGGTGGGCTAGAAGACAACTTGTCTGACTCTTCCACCAGCAACAGACCACCTCAAGAATTCCATGCAGGAGACAACTTCTCCAGTCTACACAAGATCTAAACATGAGATGTGGAATATATCATCGAGGAAAACTACCAAAAAGGAGCAATTTGAGCTGAAACGATTAAAGGAAAGTACCAGAAGAAAAGTTTCAGCTGAAGGTCTGAGGGTGTCCAGCAGCATGACATGAGGCTGGAGACCATCAAAGAACAGTGGAAACAAATCACCAAACTAATGGTTTAAGAAGCCAACTTACCAAAGAGCTGTTTTGAATTACAGTTGTGGGGGTAAATTTTGGTCTGGTAAGAGGTGTCCCTGCCCAAGGCAGAGGATTGAAACTAGATGATGTCTGAGGTCCCTTGCAACCTCAACCAATCTATGAATCTGTAACTTCTCATTTAATGGTGGATTTATTTTTCCAGTAAGATACTGTTGGATTTTCTTAAATGAAGATGCACCCACAGCATGAACAAGTGACAGATCTAATCATGCAGCTATTTTTCTCGTGATGTCTGAAGTCAAATTCTTTCTAATGTTTCCAGAGCTAGGAAAAAAATAAGAGGAGGATGGGAAATGTTCAGAAATTCGTAATTGCTCTTGTAAGCAATTCAAAGATTGCCTTGCTATTAAAAAAAAAACCTCTGGATAAAAAGGAATAAAAACATCTAAGAGACGAAGTTGAACAGAACCGGTTAATAATTTGTATTATCACGAAGGTTTACATAGTCCTAAAACCATAATGGCAAGGAAACTTAGATTTGAAGGAGAAACGATGTCTACAACCTTACCCACTGTTCTACATATTAAATTTTAAAAACAATTAATGATCTGCTTATTAACAGTGTCAGAAACACAGCGTGCAGCGAGGCTCCCCATTCATTTTTAAATGCTTCCCACTACTACAACTCAGGGCTTAACGCAAAGCACCCTCTGCAGCAGTGTGTTACGGCAGTGAATCGATAAAACTCGTTACCATAAACCCTAATTCAGCTCTGCCCGACTCTTCGCTTTCCCAAACATTCATCTACCTGTGAACCCACGGGAAAAATAACCTACCCACCAGCCACTGCCTGCAGGAGACCTCAAATGTTGCTTCATGCCTGGGGCGCAAGAATCACAGTTGTGCTGATACGATAGAAGCAAAGAATCATTTCGATTGGAAAAGACCTTTGAGATCATGGAGCCCAACCATGAACCCAACTGTCCCAAGACCACCACTTTGAAACATGGCCAGGGATGGAGATTCAACCCCCTCCCTGGGCAGCCTCCGCCAAGGTCTAAGGGCTCTTTCCAGGAAGAAGTTTCTCCTCAGTGCCAAACTCAACTTCCCCTGGGGCAGCTTGAGTCCATTTCCTCTGGTCCTATCACTTGTTCCTTGGGAGAAGAGACCAATCTCCACATCTCTCCAACCTCCTTTCAGGCAGCTGTAGACAGCGAGAAGGTCTCCCCTCAGCCTCCTTTTCTCCAGACTAACCAGTCTCTTGTAATGGACCCAAATGCCCCATGAAGACAGAAAATTATGGCGAAGAACGGAGGTGCAAACACTCCCATTTAATAGTTCTAAGTGATTCTTATTAACATACTTTTTTAAGCACTAAACTAACCACCAGTATTATTTTTAGAGCCATGAAGTACACTTTTATTTACAAATACAGATTTTAAAAGCACTCAGCATGCAAAAATAACCCACCAGGCAAGTGCCACACGCCTCGTGAGAGATCTAAGACGGGAACAAATTAACTTAATCCTCTTACTTTAAGGTCCAGGATTGAGAAGACCTGCTGAACACTTGGGGTGGACCTCTGTCACTTTGATCTTTGTTATAATGGATAAAGCAGATGACACGCTCAAGTGAAAATCATTTATAAGAGATGAAAGCAGGGCACAGGCTCCACAGATAAAATGCATTTAGGAGACTGTCAGAGGGTGAAAAATAAATACAAACTATGGTTTCCTACAGCTCCCCTTCTCCCACATCCCTATGTGTGTGGAAACGACAGTGAAAAGAAGACTGGACGTTAAAATACTGCTTGTGTCTAGTATCTTGTATCACAGAATCACAGAACACTAGGGATTGGAAGGGACATCAAAAGATCATCCAGGCCAAACCTCCTGCCACAGCAGGATCACCTAGACCAAGTCACACAGGAACATGTCCAGGTGGGTTTTAAATATCTCCAGAGAAGGAGACTCCACAAGCCTCGCTGAGCAGCCCCTTTCAGGGCTCTATTATCCTCACCAGGAAGAAGTTCATTCTCAGATTGACATGGAACCTCCTCTGTTCAGCTCACACTCACTGCCCCTTGTCCTATCACTGGGTGCCCCTGAGCAGAGCCTGGCTCCATCCTCCTGACACCAAACCCTTCACATATTTATCGACATTAATGTGGTCTTCCCTCAGTCTCCTTTTCTCCAAGCTCAAGAGACCCAGCTCTCTCAGCCTTTCCTCATCACCTGGAGCTGCCTCAAACACGACTCTGATTAAACAACTAAACCAAACTGGAAACAGAAGAATGAACTTTTACAGACAATCAAAAATTGGAAGGGCCAGAGTTTCATTTATCTGCTGCACGCTGAACTCCAAATTGCTTCCTCCATGTTGCAGCCTCTAGTCCTAGAAAGACTGAGCGACAGGTGGCTGTTGTACCAGAGGATTTGGCAGTTGCAACAGCAACACTCCCCCTTACGCTGAACCCAGGGAGGTAACACAACGTTAAAACTCAAACACGTTGATAATATGACCTCGGGGTCCTTTCCAGACTTGGTGCTCTCAGAACCCACTTTCACGCAGCTGCGTGTGCTCCAAGTAGCATCTTAGTGATGATTACATTAAGATCTCCACACCATAAGCCAATGATTATTCAAAACGTAGTGGGGTCTGGTGGTTTTTTTCACAGAACTAAGCTTTTCAGTGTTTTAATCGTCTTAAAAATATTGCTAAAAATATGTTTTGAGAGGAGAAAACAAGCTGCTCTAGCCCAGGCTGGTTTGAGCAGGGGGAGCTGGACCAAATCACGTCCAGAGGTCCCATCAAACCTCAGTTATTCTGCAATTCCACTGAAATGTTCTTGCTTTTCTCACTGAATAACTACTTTGGGTTGGCATTTCTATCACTCACCACTTCTCATTTCTGGCAGATTTGAAGTTGTCAGGAGTGACCGTAGAAACCCTTCTGTTAACTCTTCAACCTCTGGAAATACAGCTCTGGGTACGGCTACCATTAGCTGCTCAACCACCAGTTTCTGCCGCAGAGCAATTTATCAGCTGCCTCTCCAGCAGGAGAGATTTAAAATTCCAATGTCCTACAGGCAAACTGCAGATAATAATCTCAGTCTTAGTATCTGCAGATGTTAAAAAGAAATCTGTTTAAATGACGTCGCAAAGCCTTTGCAGGATTCTCCAGTACCATTTGGGAGCAGGTTATGGGCACCAAGCTGTGCGAAAGCCACCCCAAACCTCAAGTTCATGGTTCATTTATTGAGAAACAGAAGAACTGGCAGTTTGGGGGTTCTGTGCTTCAGTAGCCATCCCTGGAAAAGTTTCTCTCTTGAAAAACTACTTGCTCTGAGCGGTCAAGAGGGTGCAGAACTTAGAGATGACCATCTGCTTCTCCACACACACACTTACATGCCATGTCAGCAGCTGGGCTGGGTCCTACAAGTCTAAGAGGAACCCAAAACCCCAAGAGCAACCCAAGAGCTAAGAGAAATCACCTGGTCAAGAAGCATGATCACATAACAGGCCTTTGGCCCAAAGTTCCAAGCTTCGTAGGCTCCTAATTCTTCCTCCAGCTCCACTACAAAAAATCCACTGTCATTTACCAAGAGCTCAAAACAACCACAGGGAGAATAAAATACCCATCACTTCAGGTCTATATGTGGCTTTTCTCCATCTCTAGCATTAGAAATGACCATTGCTGGATGTGTTTCACAGTTGTGGAGATCTGGAGCTCAGGGACAGGGTTTAGCTGTGGCCTTGGGACAGTTGGGTTGACGGTTGGACTCAATAAGCTCAAAGGTCTTTTCCAACCTAAAAATGTCTATGATGCTATGAAACCTGTTTGAAGACTTGTGATTGCTCTCCAAATGGAACCAAGTCCTGATGAAAACTTCTCAGCTCTACAACAAGCACTTCTGTCCATTAAAGGATTGTAAACCTGGAGGAAACCAGCCTGCAAGAAGCCCAGTATGTCCCGAGCTTGGCCATTTATCTTTCTTGTATTGCGAAATACACAGAACTTGATGTTCAATTATTGTCTACCACACGGACAACTGACACCTGCATTACACCCAAATGATAACAGATGGTCATGTAAACGGAAATTAAACACAGGAGACGTGATTATGGAAGGAAGACTCACTTTGCTGAAGCTTGTTCTCTGAACCAAGCATCAGCGCTGCCATCTGCACTCACCAGTTTAAGGTTACAGTCTAGTTTCCTCAAAAAAAACCCCATCTTATTATTAACCACAGCCCTTGATATTAATTTTGCTGAGCTAATAAAGGAGTTGTGAAAACAGCTAATCAAAGCAAAACTCTCTTTTCAAATTAAAGTGCTTTTACGGGCGGGCTCTGAGAAAGGAAATGATAGAACAAGGTCCGTGTAGAAAGCATTGTCCTCATCTAGTCAACAAGCCCAGGGAAAAAAGTCAGTTCCAGGTAATTCTGCACATTTCTAGGCACTTTATGAAAAGAAAATCTCCTGCCTCACAGAACAACCCCCCCAGGCATGCAGAGCTCTTCATAAAAATACGCTGGGGAAACAAGTGGTTCCATAGAGCTGGCAGTGCAGGACTCCAAGCGCTAGAACCGAGGGTGATGCAAGTGTTGTACTTGTAGAGCTAGCAAAAAATGACTGTTTATTGTTATCAACTCTCTTTTGCCACACAAAACATGTCAATATTTTACATAGGGAATACCTAAAAACAGGCATTTGTGAGAGTAGCTTGAGGACTGGGGCCAGTTTTGGGTGCCACAGTATAAGAAGGACATTGAGGGGTTGGAGCAGAGCCAGAGAAGGGCAACAAGGCTGAGGAGAGCTCTGGAAAAAATCCCTGTGAAGAGCGGCTGAGGGAACTGGGATTATTTCGTCTAGACAGAAGAAGGCTGAGAGAAGACCTCCTTGCTCTCTACAGCTACCTCAAAGGAGGTTGTAGTGAGGCTGGTGCTGGGCTCTTCTCCCAAATTACTAATGATAGGATGAGGAGAAATGGTCGCAAGTTGTGTCATGGGCGGGTTAGATTGGATCTTAGGAAGAAGTTCTTTGCTGAGAGAGTGGTTGGGGTGAGGGCTGGACTTGATGATCCTAGAGGTCCTTTCTAGCCAGGATGATTCTATAATTAGTCTAAGTCACTCACACTCTGTTTTCAATGCACCAAACTTGAATTTCCGAAGGAAAAATAGCTTTCAAACAATAATGAAGGGCTAAAATACCCCTATTTGTAAGTATTTATTAGAGTTAAACACAAGCTGCTTGCATTTTGCACACTGTTCCACCATCCAGCTTCAAAATCACTTTCCCCACTAAGTAGAAAAATAAAAACCTTAACTACAGAAAAGGAAAAGTCAAAACATGCAATATTTCCTTCCCCAAATTAAAAGAAACCTGTAAAGCCTGGTAGTCTGTACCCTCAAATCCCTTCTCACGGCAGTTTGTCATGAAACACAGTCCTGAGGAATCTGGAAAACCAAAGCAGAGAAGTGGGGGATTGGACTAGATGATCTTTCGAGGTCCCTTCCACTTCCTAAAGATTCTGTGATTGTGTGAAGTGGCTGCACTGCAGGGAATTGCCACATGGGGGATTCCAAACTGAGGGGAATTCTATGGGAATCCAGAAACAAACAAAACCAGGAGACTTAACACGGACAAGGTAGAAAATAATCTGCATTCGTTTTGAAGTCAGGTTTCAAATGCATTTACATGAGGCCTCTGCATTTCTCAGGAACCTCCTGCTCTGGAAAACCATACTGGAGGTAGCCCTGTGTTTGTATATTAGAAACACAGAAAAATCAATCAATAAATCTACTTTGAGCATCTGAATCTCTTCCATTTGGCATTGACGTCGACTGAGGAATAATTCTGCACAATAACTATCCCCCTACACACACAAGCGTCTGCACGCGTGTTAGTCCATACTACCAGCCACACCGTGCCAAAGAATTCACATTTACTCATAGCCAGCAGGTGATCCGAGGGCTCAACCAAACCACCTCTGAGAAAACTTGGGTCTTGAAGCAAACAGAATTTTATTCCACTGCACTGCCAGGGGCTGAGGGGGCTGGAAGGAGAAATGGGGGTGGTTTCTTTGCTGCCTGCCATTAGTACCCGTAATTTGGGGACTAATTTGTTGGTTTTGTGCTCCCAGTCCTTCTAACTCCCCCCCCTTACAAGTTGCAGGGCTCAGCAGGCAGGGCTCCTGCTTGCAAAGGAAGAAAAGGCCACATAGTAAATGCAAAGGCGACGCTCAGAAACATTTACTGCGCAAAGCAAGTGATGTAGAAGGCATTTGATATAAGCACCTTTTCTTTCCTTATATATATATATATCACTGGCCATTTATTATACTGCATTAGCCACCTGGAAGTAGATCTCTGCAAAGACCACCGCTTGAGAAAAAGTCAGTGCTACTATAAAGAGGATTTCAGATCCAAGCCTCAGCCTAAGACAGTCAATTTGACAATAGAATTGTTGAGGTTGGAAAAGACCTTTAAGCTCAACAAATCCAACTGTTCCCCCAGCACTGCCAGGTCCCCACTAAGCCCAGTCCCTCACCCCTCATCTCCACGGCTTTGCAACCCCTCCAGGGACAAGGACTCCACCATTGCCTTGGGCAGCCTGGGCCAGGTCTGGGGAACCCTTGTGGGAAAGAAATTGTTTCTCAGGGCCAACCTCAACCTTACCTGGGGCAACTTGACGCCAGTTCCTATTGCCATGTTACTTGTTCCTAGGGAGAAGAGACCAACTCCCACTTTTCTTCAACCTCCTGAAGTTCAGGATGCTGTTCAGAGTGAGGTCTTCCCTGAGGCTGGGAAGGCTGGAATTGATGATCTTAGAGGTCTTTTCCAGCCTCAGTAATTCTGTGATTCTGAAGCTGAAATCCCTCAGTGCAGTGGATGCACCTCAGCTGGGCAATCGATCCCACCACCTTTAGGCAGGGGGCAAAACCCTAATTCCTACATGATCATTCTCAGGGGCTTCTATGGTTTCTAACACATCAACAATCCTCAGGCCCTTTGGTGCCACGGGGATCTCAATCCCATCCCTCCACTGGGATGTCAGTGTGAAGGATCTCACTAGAACACCGTCCCTCAAACACTGGTGCCCCACCACAAGGCTCATCTCTAGTAACAACTTCTCTGTAGTAAAATCCTAGCACTTGGAGAAATACCCCCTATTTTTGGAAACTGCTTTCATCCAATGTAACCTAATTCACCCAGTGAGGAGAAATCCATGCTGTCAGAGTACTCGGGCGTTGCACCAGTGATGACAGAAGTGAGGAGCTCAAACACAGATGCTCGAGCGCCGAAGCTCACCACGTGAAACCACAATCAGACTTTGCAAAACGAGGCTCCTACGGAGCGAGTGGGAGCTGGGAGAACAGAAGCCCGTTCCCTGCTATGCGTGGAGTCATGACAACCACCAGCGGAACGTTTAAAGAGCACAAAAATCATTGAGCTGCAGGGGCAAAAAAGCTTTCGGATCAGAAAACAATGCCAAGAAAATTGTTTTGGGGTAGAAATACAAAGTGGTTTCAATTTTCTTTTAAACAGAGCTTTGCTTGTTGAGTGGAGAGTTCCAAGACACTCAGCCCTGGCACCAAGCAACTGTGGCCCTCACCAAGATGGGAAACAAACCTCCTGTAGGCGTAACTGAGACGGGTATGGCAGAGGGGGGCGGGCTGGAGCCCCTCTGCTATGGGGACACGCTGAGAGAATAGAGGCTGTTCAGCCTGGAAAGGAGAAGGCTCCAGGGGGACCAGTGAACAGCTTCCAGTGCCTGAAGTTGCTCCAGGAAAGACAGAGAGGGACTTTTTCCAAGGAACTCTGGTGATAGGACAAGAAGGATGGGTTAAGGCTCAAAGAGCAGAGATTGAGATGAGATCTGAGGCAGAAAATTCCTCCCTGTGAGTGCACTGAAGCCCTGGAACAGGCCCCCCAGGGCAGCTGTGGCTGCTCCATCATTTCTGGAAGTTCAAGGTTAGGCTGGATGAAGCTCTGGGCAGCCTGGTCTGGTGAGAGGTGGCGCTGCCCATGGCAGGGGGGTTGGAACTGGATGATCTCTGAGCTCCCTTCTAACCCAAACCACTGTACGATTCTATGATATAAATTTTTTAAAAGCATTATTTATTCTGTGAACTAACAAATAACACGTTTTTGAGGGCTTCTGCACCTTATCACCCATTTACAGATCAGCTCCACCTTTTCTGAACATTTTACGCTAGAACAGAGCATTTTTGAGGCGACTTCTTTCTATCCCTCTGCTGCAAACTCAGCTCACTGCCAGAAGCACCTCCAGCTTCCCAAAGACTATGAAAATATATGTTAGCATCTTCAATAAATATTAATTCACCAACAGGTAGTGCTCCAGCTGTTCCCTACAACTCAAAGTTACAAATTTGGTAGCTGCACAAAAACTTTTCACTGTAGTCCTTCTCCACAAAGCCAGTCCCACATAACTATCAACTGCTAAAGCAGCTGAGACAAAACTGCAGCCACCCAGGGCAGCACCACGTTAAAAAGCAATCAGTTGGCAATTACTACCTCTAGATATTGTTATGTCCCCGAGTACAAGTCATTAAAGGTCTGCACAGAATTGCAGACCATAATGGCTGTTAATTCTACATCCCCTGTTTGGGAAGCAATCCTTGCCTCACCTCTAGGTTCATCTGCAGGTTTGTTTCAGGCTGAGCTTCTGCTCTGCCTCCTCCTTCTCTTCTGTCTAGCACCAAGTCACAGAATCACAGAACATTAGGGATTAGAAGGGACCGCAAAAGATCATCTAGTCCAACCCTTCACCACAGCGGGATCCCCTACATCAAGTCGCACAGGAACACGGACAGGTGGGTTTTATATATCTCCACAGAAGGAGACTCAACAAGCCCCGCTGGGAAGCCCCTTCCAGTCCTCTGTCACCCTCATCATGACATTGTTCCTTCTCATATTGATGTAGAACCTCCTATGTTCCAGCTCACACTCATTGCCCCTTGTCCTATCATTGTGTGCCCCTGAGCAGAGCCTGGCTCCATCCTCCTGATACCTGCCCTTTCCATATTGATCAATATTAATGGAGTCACCCCTCAGGCTCCTTTTCTCCAAGCTCAAGAGACCCAGCTCTCTCAGCCTTTCCTCATCAGGGAGATGCTCCACTCCATCATCTCTGCGGCTCTGCACTGGACTCTCTGAAGCAGTTCCATGTCCTTCTTGAACTGAGGGGCCCAAAACTGGACACAAGATTCCAGATGTGGTCTCACCAGAGCAGAGTAGAGGGGGAGAACAACTTCTCTTGATCTACTAACTGCCCCCGCTTCTGATCCACCCCAGGATGCCGTTTGCCTTCTTGGCCACAAGGGCTCATTGCTGGCTCATGGTCATCCTGCTGTCCACCAGGACCCCCAGGTTCCTTTCTCCTACACTGTTCTCCAACAGGTCAGTCCCCAACCTATCCTGGTCCATGGGGTTGTTCTTGCCCAGATGCCAGATTCTACACTGCCCCGTTATAGTTAATTAAATCTCTCCCTTCCCAACACTCCAGCCTGTCCCAGTCCCGCTGAATGGCACCCGGGCACACTGAATTTCCACAATGCCACTGATGTGTTTTCTTCAGCGAACAGCAGAATTTCGTGCAGAATCTTCACACCATAAACTGCTACTATGTGCTACCACGAGGTAAAGAGAAAAAAGTAATACAGCATTTCTGTGAATAGTGTGAGATAATCTACTTAATGATATATTTAACTTGTAAAAGCCCTTTGAGAGCTCCCGCGATAGAACTCCTTCTATGGAAGCTTTTTTATTAGTAAAAGCACTCATACCAATTACTTCGAACTTCCACAGACAGCACCTTGTTTCCAACTAGTTTAATCAATCCTCACAAAATCTCCTGGCAGCAGCGTAGAGGAAGCAGAGAGGCAGGGGAGTCGTGCTGTTTCGGACGAGCTCCTGTTTCCCTATGTTTATTCTTCATCCTCACCGTGCTTTTTAATTAACCAAACGAAACCAAGCCAGCGTGCTTTGCCAGCCTCCAGGTTCTCCTTCATTACAAAAGTGATTACACCCAGTAATCTGGAGTTCATCGAATTTTTCCAGCTCTGTACTACTCACAAAGTAACTAACCAGTCAAAGAGATTGAAATTAATTTGGGTCAAATGAGACACAACATCATTTTCCAAGTGCAGCTGCTCCCACTGAAAAGGTTGCTGATCCCACTGCTGTGCCTACGGAGCTGTTCATGTGAGTCTGGTGGCGAGGGAATCACTCGAGCTCACACCGGAGGGAATCACTCGAGCTCACAACGTCCATTTAAACTATTTCAGACTCTGCACATCAAGGAACCCTACGCATGAGTAGCTGCTGGGCTGGTTGGAGAGGGATGCTCACCGCTAGCAAGAGGCAACAATGAGAAGCTACTGAACCCTTTGATTTTCTCCACTAATAGAACTGGATCTAGAAGACGTTTGCCAAAGAGATCAGAGTCTGTCCAGAAAGCAATTGACAGGGACAAGAAGTCTATCGACTGGCCAGTTGAGTTTCAGCCCTCTGATGTTCTGCTGCCAACAGAAATCATTTGCACTGGCAGGTGATGCAGGAGTAGGAAAGGGATTGTCTTCGTGAACAGAGCCACACCTTAAGTATGGGGTCAGTTTTGGCACCTCAATACATGAAAGACACTGAGGAGATGGAGCAGGTCCAGAGAAGGGCAACAAGGTTGGGAAAAGATCTGCAGAACAAACTTTGTGAAGAGAGCTGAGGGATCTGGGGCTGGTTAGTCTGGAGCAAACAAGGCTGAGGGGAAACCTTCTCACTGTCTACAACTGACTGAAATTCAGGAGGTTGGAGAGAGGTGGGAGTTGGTCTTTCCAAGTGAAAGACAAGAGAAAACAGCCTCAAGCTGCTCAAGGGGAAGTTGAGGTTGGCCATGAGGAGAAACTTCTTCCTGGAAAGGGCCCTCAGGCCTGAGCAGAGGCTGCCCGGGGAGGGGGTTGAATGGCCATCCCTGGCTGTATTTCCCAGTTGTAGAGATCTGGAGCTCAGGGCCAGGGTTTAGTGGTGGCCATGGGACAGCTGGGTTCAGGGTTGGACTTGGTGATGATGAAAAGTCCTTTCAAGCCTGAACAATTCCATGATTCTCTGATTTGTATTCTACAGGACTACCCATATACTTGACACAAGAAACTAGAGATGTCTTTAAAACATGAATTCATTTCTTTCAAGATAAGTTTAATTACTACATACGGTAAAATTATGAAACCTTTTCTTTTACAGGCACTAACTTCACTGCCTGCCGAGGTAGGCGAACCTTGCCACAGGAGCTAGGGTGACTCTGTGCTACAAATGTGGACTACACTAGGTGCTGGAAGACAACACATCCCACTGGTTTGCTCAGAGTGGCAGTTTATGTGGGGCTGAAGCCAGTTTGTTGACCACTATCAGGGAAATTGGAACTGCTCAGGCATAGCTGCAGTTCCTGGTGTCACTCATTCAGGAGATGTGTGATTTATTGAAATCACAAGCAATTGTTTAGCAGCCAATTAAACCCTAAAGCCGGGACCTGTGATTTTCAGCCTTTTCAAAGCGATAATGGTCAGAATTTCCAGCATCATTTAAATGGTTTTTGTCTAGGATCAGCGGCATCGTCCGCATTCTGATTCATTCCTTTCACACGGATGTTATTAGAGGGTTTATCCCAATTACACACCGCTGGCTACTGTTTGCTGAATGTCACAGAATCACACAAGATTAGGGATTGGAAGGGCCCTCTTGTAATAGTTCTTCTTCTTTCTCTTCTGTCTAGCACCAAGTCCAGAATCACAGAACATTAGGGATTGGAAGGGACCTCGAAATATCATCTAGTCCAATCCCCCTGACACAGCAGGATGATCTAGACCAAGTCGCACAAGAACATGTCCAGGTGGGTTTTAATAGTCTCAAGAGAAGGAAACTCCACAACACCCCTAGGCAGCCCCTGCCAGGGCTCTGTCACCCTCACTGGCAAGAAGTTCCTTCTCACATTGATGTGGAACCTCCTCTGTTCCAGCTCACACTCATTGTCCCTTGTCCTATCACTGGATGACACTGAGCGGAGCCTGGCTCCATCCTCCTGACACCCACCCTTCACATGTTTATTAACATTCATGAGGTCACCCCCCTCAGCTCCCTCAGCCTTTCCTCATCAGGGAGATGCTCCCCTCCCTTCACCATCTCTGTGGCTCTGCGCTAAACTCTCTCCAGCAGTTCCATGTCCTTCTGGAACTGAGGGGCCCAGAACTAGACACAAGATTCCATATGTGATATCACCAGGGCAGAGTAGAGACAGAGAAGAACCTCTCTCAATCTATTAACCACCTCCCTTCTGGACACAATATAGCCACTAAAACACCCATTTCAGAACAGATCTGCATTGGCTTCTTCCCCACGAGATGGGTGTCAAAAATATCACCAGTTCTGTTTCTTCAATCTGAGCACACAAGAATAAATAAAAACATAAACACCTGAAGTCAAATACAACGCAAACAGCTGGACGATTCTTTTCTTCACGTTTTTTTAAACCAAAGGCTGCATTATATAAATTTCACGATTCCCCTAAGTGCCTTTCAAATTACCAGCAATCCCGACTGCGACTCAGGCAGCCTCTGACTGCTCGCAATTTTATTATTTCTTTTTTCTCCCCCCGTCTCAATTATATCTTAATATTATGGGGGCTGAAATGCATTAAATAAATCATATTTCATACTAAAGCAATAACACTTACATGCATTGCAGAAGAAATTGTCCTGCATTATAAATGTCTTTATAATGTCGTTACCTTATTCTCCACATTGACTGCAATATTAGGCAGCAGCGAGTGCTCCAAGCTACGGATGGAAGCTTTTAGCAAACCTTATGTTTATTCTGCTGCTGGTAATTAGCTGGTTTAGTTAATGTAATACAACGTTTACAAACAGCAATTTACCCAATATAGAAACTCGCTTCTGTAATTAGTGAAACATTGTTATTGATTAAGATTTAATATGGTGGTCGCTGGTTCTGCAATGTTCTGCACAAAGGGAACGAGCGCTAATTTGTCAGAGGACAGTTCCTCGTCAAAGTAACCTCCTGGCAGAGTAACCATGAATTTAATTCTCTACAAACTATTTCCTCCACTGTTTCATTTAGTCTGTGAAAGCTTAAAGCCTTTTAAAGGGGCAGGTGGGAATCCTAGGCATAGATAGGGATCTTATCCTAGCAGGTAGGTAAAGGAAATTTAAGAATTACACACCTGATCTCTTCAAATAGACTAAAACTACTTGATTATTCTTTGATTGGAAAACAAGTTTAAGGTGATATCACCTTAAGATGAAGGGATATGATATTGCAGAGGCCCATTAATCCTATTGGAAAATACTTTGTAGACCACACACACATACAAAAATACAAACAGTTTTATGCCACTGTTTTAAATTCAATCATAAATCAACAGAAATTGTATTACGGAGACATATGAGAGAACCATAGAATCGTTAGGTCAGAAAAGATCACTAAGTCCAACCATTAATCCAACTGTCCCAAGGCCACCAGTAAACCCTGGTCCCAAGCTCCAGACCTGCATGATTTTGAAACACATCCAGGGTACTGTATTTCATGGAGGAGTAAGAACAAGAAAAATCGTAAAAAAGAAGGTTCTTTCTGAAAATGTTTCCTTTCACTGCAGGAAAATAAATACTTGTGGTATTTATTTATATACAACAGGTTGGGATTCCTCTTGACTAGAGCAGGTGGCTCAAAGCCTCATCCAACCTGGCTTTGAACATCTCCAGGGAGAGGGCAGCCACAACGTCTCTGGGTAACCTATTCCAGAGTCTCATCACCCTCATACTGAAGCATTTCTTCCTGTGTTCTAATCTAAACCTGTTCTCCTTCAGTTTAAAGCTGCTTCCCCTTGTCCTATCTTTGGACACTCTCGTAAGAAGTCTCTCTCCAGCCTTCCTGCAGTTTCCCTTCAAATATTAGAAGGCTGCTATAAGTTCATCTCAAAGCCTTCTCTAGGTTGAACAATCCCAGCTCCCTCAGCCTGTCCTTGTAGCAGAGGTGCCACAGGCCCTGGATCATCCTTGTAGCCCTCCTCTGGACTCACTCCAACAGATGTACGTCCTTCTGATGGTAGGGACGCCAGAACTGGATGCAGTACTCAAGGTAGGGGTTGCACATGGGCAGAATCACCTCTCTTGATCTGCTGGCCACACTCCTCTTGATGTATCCCAGAATATGGTTAATATGTCTCAGCATAGAGCTCATTAGCACTAATTTGGAAACTCCAACTCAATCCTGACTTCAAAACTCCTTATTTTCAAAAGACTCTAAGTCCAAAAGATTCGAGTAGTCCAAGCAACTTCAATTTTTACAATGCTGTAGGGTTTTAATTAATTAATGGAACAATGCAAAGGACAGATTTAAAACCACAAACTACTCAATAGTCTAAAAACCTCTCTAATTTTGATTGAGACAGTCTGTGCATTGTCTACGAGTTTTGTATAAACTGGAAAAATGATGAATGTTCCAGCCTGGTAACGCAAACATCCTCATATTACATCCTGCTCTGGCAGAGGGGGTTGGATTAGATGATCTTTTGAGATCTCTTCCAACCCCTAACATTCTGTGCTCCTGTGATGTTACAGGAGGTTCTTAAACCTTCCTGGTAGTGGCACAAATAACCACAAAGAATTGTTGTCAGCTCCACACTCATCCATTTGCAATTTGTGACAATTTTTAGAGCTGTTCTCTCTCAACTCTGACTCGAAAGAATTCCTTGCAGCACCTTTTTAGGATTTGCTTAAAGCGCTATCGTAGCATCCTGCAGAGAACTGGTGAACTGCTGGAAACCGAATCACAGGAGCGTCGCCACTCCCTTGAGAAAGCTAGGAAAACCCTTGTACAACCTGGAATATGGCCTGATACCACGTCATCAAAACCACCGTGGTGGGATGAAGCACCAAGACCAACTTCCATCTCTCTTTGCAGAAGACTCCAGAGTCTCCAGAATTAAGGACAAGCAAGACCCATCCTAACAAAACCTGCCAAAAGGGAAAAGTTTTCATTATAAGCTGCTTAGTCTGGAGAAAAGGACGCTGAGGGAAGACCTCCAAGATGCTTAGTATGGAGAAAAGGAGGCTGAGGGGAGACCTCCAAGCTGCTTAGTCTGGAGAAAACGACGCTGAGAGGAGACCTCCAACCTACATTTTTCTATAATTCACCTAAAACATCTTTTCCCATGTGGTGGCTTCTTTCCTTTACGTGGGCTAAACACTCCAGTGAAAGGATCTGGCAATGGACCCATCCCAAGGTTCGTAAAAGACTAGGGCTTGTGACAGCTGCTGCCGAAAAAGCCCTGTTGGCGCCGACACAGCCCCATTAACTATCGATCCCAAACTGCTCTGGACTCGCTCATTTATTACTCCTGCATAGCCCGAGGGGAGAAAAGAGGGAACAGCAAGTGCTTCTTTCTCTAAGCAAAATCTCAAGCCACTTCCTTATCCTAATGACACGATTCCCACTGTTTATCTGCATGATAATTAGAAAAATGAGAAGTAATGAATTTTTATTTATTATTTATTAGCAAACGTGATTGGAATTCAACCATCTATGAAAAGACAATGCAGTACGCTACTGTGCCACCACGGGCTGGCGGATCGTTTAAGCTCAGGATGAAATTAAAAGTAGCAGTCGGATGAAACAAGAAGCAACGTGGGAAGTAAATATTAACATCTTCTTCTGCCACAGCTTCCAAAAATGAATGGTGATAAACTTGTCCCATATCCTTCTAGGAACCTGTTGGAACATCTAGACTCAATGGCTGTTGAAAAGGAAGGGACTGTCTGTGTGATACTTAAGATAGAAGGCCAGTGTTGGCCTCTTCTCCCAAATAACTGACGACAGGACCAGAGGAAATGGCCAGAGGTTTTCCTAGGGGAAGTTCAGATTGGAAATTAAGGAGGATTTCTTTAGTACAAGAGCAGTTAAACACTGGAACAGGCTGCCAAGGGAGGTGGTGGAGTCCCCATTCCTGGAGGTGTTCAAAAAGTAAGCAGACATGGCAGTTTGGAACATGGCCTTAGGGTCACGGAGGTGTTGGTTTGAAAGTTGGACTTGACGATCCTAGAGGTCCTATCGAACGTCCAGAGATTCTGTGATATTGTAACCTGACAGGAGGTTGGAGTGCGGTGAGGGTTGGTCTGTTGTCCCGAGGAACAAGGAATAGAACAAGAGCAAATGGCCTCAAGTTGTGCCAGGGAAGGTTGAGGTTGGCCCTGCGGAACAATGTCTTCCCCACAAGGGTTCCTCAGGCCTGGCCCAGGCTTCCCAGCAGTAGTGGAGTCCCCATGGCTGGAGGAGTTGAAAAGCTAAGGGGATGTGGTGCTGAGGTATGTTCTACTTGTCAGTGTTAGGTCAATGGGTGGTCCTGATGATTAGAAAGGTCTTTTCTAACCTGAATGACTATGTGATTCTCCGACTTCTGTTGAAGTAACATGTTTTAATTAACTGCAGGTACCTGTCTCACATCACACATGAGGGACAAGCCTTGACATCTCTCTGAACTGGCTGTTGGGGTCATACAACTGGCAGGGTGCACATGCTCCTAAGGCCCTAACACACTCAAAAGGGTCTGGACAGACGTATTTGTCCACAACAATTCGGCTTAAAGCATTGAAGGAATATTAGTTAAAACACTATTTTCATGATATTGTGAGGACAGAAGTGGGACCCTTCCATCAGAAGGGAAGGTCTAGGTAGAAGGGATTAATACGCTTAGATGTTGCCCGGGCATGACAAGGAATGATGATATTCATTTGAAAAGACAGCGTGGCAATTTTGTGCGGCCGTTCGATAAAAAAGAAAGGGGGGAGTAGCAAGAACAAATTGGTTAATGAATGAGGGAGGAGAGAGGAGAGCATTATGCAGCGAATCTATAAAAATGAACTCAATTTGAATTCAGCCAAAAGAACAAATTGATGGAGCAGCCGGCTTTGTAAAGCACTAGATCTTCATCTGGATGCTGAGATAACACAGTGATTAATTTTGCTTCTGTCAAATATCTTGGGTTTTGCTATGTAAGAATTATAAAAACCCAAAGCCCAGCGAGCTTTTAAATGCCGTTCGACTAGCGAAAACACATTCCTCTTGCGGTTCAAAAGAAATCCTAAATAGATCCTCACTGTACGCACCTTGCTTGCCTTCCACATTCGCTACTTTTACTGTAGTTTTCCTGTCTGTCAAAGTCTGATAGACAGATAAAGGCTGATTGACCACCAGGCATAATAATTCAAATATCTATCCATGTTTATAAATGTTTTAAATACCAGAATGGACAGAAGAGAGACGTAGGTAAATGACTTCTTATCACAGAATCACAGAACATCAGGGATTGGAAGGGACCTCAAAAGATCATCCAGTCCAATCCCCCTGACTCAGCAGGATCCCCTAGATACAGTCTCACAGGAACATATCCAGGCAGGTTTTAAATGTCTCCAGAGAAGGAGACTCCACAACGCCCCTGGGCAGCCCCTTTCAGGGCTCTGGCACCCTCCCTTCACAGACAGCAGCAGTTTCAGAGAAGAAGTAAGACATTTACTTAACAGTTCACCCGACAGATACAGGACTGGGGTTACAACCTACAACACGAAGAATACGATCACCCACCGGCTACTTGAAATTAATTTCAGTGTTTAACTGTATCAAGGGGAGGAAAAGAAAATCAAAATTGCTCACTCTTCTAATAAAGTAATGTTTAGACATGCAAATGGATCTTTACCATTTCTTCAAGGCACGTGAATTTGCCCAGATAAGGAAGCTATTCATGATTAGCAAATATCTGGTGGGAAGTCCCATTTTACTGCATTGTTGGAAAGAAAATCATTATCGGGCTCTATTTGCATAGCAACAGCATCGAATTCAAACGGGAGAGTTCCACAGCATCTGTTTAATATCCAAGGGAAGACAGAAAGTCCTATTCCAGACACTAGAAATGCCAGGAAGAAATGCAGAGGGTGTCAGTGAGACCAGAAATGTCTCCCAGGAGCAGCTGAGGGACCTCAGGTTGGTTAGTCTGGAGAGAAGGAGGCTGAGGGGAGAAATTCTTGCTGTCTGCAACTGCCTAAAATTCAGGAGGGTGGAGAGAGGTGGAGGTTGGTCTCTTCTCACAAGGAACAAGTGATAGGACAAGAGGAAACGGCCTCAGGCTGCCCCAGCGGAAGTTGAGGTTGGCCCTGAGGAGAAATTTCTTCCTGGAAAGGGCCCTCAGACCTTGGCAGAGGCTGCCCAGGGAAGGAGTTGAATCAATATGGCTTTTCAGGACCTGCTCTAGCGGCAGAGATTGTAGGGTATTTGTTTTGTGTTTTATCTGCTTGAGTGTGTTTGGTGCTGGTGTCTGATCAGGGTTTGGGTTTTGTTGGTGGTGTGTGTGTGGTTGCACTCGGTGATCTGGGAGGTCCTTTCCAAGCAGCAGTACTCTGTGATTCGAACGAGGGTGAGCACCTACACTGTGATGGAGTTTACTATTTTCAAAATACCATAGAATCATTAAGGTTGGAGGAGACCTACAAGATCATCAAGTTCAATCGTCAACCCAACCCCACCCCGTCCACTCAACCCTATCCCCCACGGACACATCTACCCATTTTTTGAATCACTCCAGGGACAGCGACTCTACGCCCCTCCCTGGGCAGCCTGTTCCAACCCCTGACCACCCTGTCAGGGAAGACATTTTTCCTGATGTCTAATCTAACTCCCCCCAGCACAACTTCAGGCTATTTCATCTTCTCATATCACTAGTGTCTTGGGAGAAGTGTCCAATTCCCACCTCTCTACAACCTCTTTTCACAGAGTTGTAAGGAGCAATGAGGTCTCCCCCTCAGCCTCATTTTTCCAGATATATGTGATATCAATGACTTCTTCATTGTATCCCTCTTCTTTGAAAGGCAACCAAACCCCTCTCCCCCAAAACAAAGCTAGATCACATCCCTAGTATCCAGAAATAATCCAGTCCTCCTTTCTTGCCTCTCACCCTGCCTGCTACCACAAGAACAACCGAAAGCAGATTACTTTTGCCCATATTAACATAAAAAGACTCAAAGATTCATAGAATCAAGTAATTGTTTTAGACAAAAGACCTCTAGGATCATCAGGTCCCACCAGGAAACCAACTGTCCCAAGGCCACCACTAAACATTGTCCCTAAGCTCCAGATCTACTCCTTCACGGCAACAAAACTGCTATTTTAAAGCCATAAGAAGAGCAGCAGGTGGCAAAAGACATAACCACATACACAGACCTAAAAAGAACCCTTTGGACTAAATCTCCATCTTCTACTTTCAGAGAAGTTTCAAGAAAAAAACCACAGAGCTGCTCGGGAGAGCCCAGCGTAGAGCCACAAAGATGATGGAGGGAGGGGAGTGTCTCCCTGCTGAGGAAAGGCTGAGGGAGCTGGGAAAAAGGAGCCTGAGGGGTGACCCCATTAATGTGGATAAATATGTGAAGGGTGGGTGTCAGGAGGATGGAGCCAGGCTCTGCTTAGGGGCACCCAATGATAGCACAAGATGTAACAGGTGTGAGCTAGGACAGAGGAGGTTCC
>JAOXOE010000001.1:1077720-1090284 GCA_028565055.1 Phoeniculus purpureus
GGACCCTGCTGTGGCAGGGGGATTGGACTAGATGATCTTTCGAGGTCCCTTCCAATCCCTGATGTTCTGTGATTCTATGATACTGAACAGCTTTGGGTCTTCTAATGTTCTTTTACGGTTAGGAGCTGCTGTGGTTTTAATGCTTCTAAATGTGCAGAATTGAGCTTAAACTGGATCATCTTTCAAGGTTCCTTCCAATCGCTAATATTCTGTAATTCTACTCTCTCAATTACAAACCTGAAGAACAAGAGGCCGAACAACCATCACTAGATTCAACTTCGTACCACATGGTTTCTGAACCTTAACATTCATCTTTAACTTTAGTGTTTTGTACTCCCACAAAGTGTTGAGTTACAGTCACCAGTCATCTAGCACTTTCCAGAAGCAGCTTGGCCCTCCTCACAGTAAGCAATCATGTTTTGCCTCAGGCGATGTAGTTTACCTCAAATTATTTCAGAATCATCTAAAAAAAGATTCATTTTTTCTATTAAAATGATGAATGAGCTAAATGAGGTATGTAATAAATACTGCAGGTTTGTAAACAGACTTCTTGTCTCTCGAGAGCTAATGCCTTAACTCATTTAGCAATTCCTCCCCCGGTAGCTTCTAGTGAAGTCAGCCTTAAAATACGGTTAGTGAGGGGCTGGTGGGGGAGAGCAGGAAGGGTCAGAATTATCATCTGCTTATGGAAAAGAGGGGACCTCCTCATGCCAATGTTAATGAATTGAGGCTGGGAGAAGCAAATGCAACAGCAAAGTAAAGGTCACGGTGTAGCACACGCATGGGGTGACTCGGACCAGCAACCCAAGGATGATGGGAGAAACATCTAAGCAGTTGAGACGTGGAAGGGTGAAATGGCCTGTTTTAACAACGTGTATTTAATTATGACGATAGGTCAGATCCCCCCCTAACAGAACTCAACACGCTTCGGCTCTAATCTATCAAGGAATGTGTTTTGTCTATTGATTTCAGCGCTTGGAAAAGTAAAAGAAGAATAATAAGTCTCAAATACGATTTTGCTAGGGAAAAAAAATACCCAATAACCTGATTACCACCATCACCAAAGGTGCAAGCAGGGCTCTTTAATATAAGGATACTTCTAGCAAATTGATTTTTGAACCCTGAATTTATTAATAGACCTTCTGGTGTAGAAAATCATTTACAAAATAAAAACTCCCCCTCCACCCTGGCAACAACAGATTTCGTTTTCTAACAGGTACTCCAGCGAACGCCTGGAACAATACGTGGGGAAATAGATATAATTGTATTAGCATGGATACGGATTCCTAATGATAGCAATAATCAAATTGGAATGTTATGGTTACAGCACATGAACACAGCAATATTTCTGCGCCTCCTCAAAGGGAAATGAGACTCTAATGTCATTGGCAGCTCAATAAAACCATTGTCTAACATGCAGGGTCCTAACGACAACTCGTTTTGGTGCAGACAGGGAAGTAAATACATTAACAATAAACTCCAAGTCATTATAAGGAGATGAAAATACAACAGGACCTCTGCACTTTGGCTAACTATTGATTTGTTTGCTCCATGTTCTGTACATCCCACCCTGCCTCACATAATGACTCCAGTGATGGAAAACCAATGGCAAAGCTACCACACTGAAAGGCACCCACAAGCCTGTGCCCAACACGACTCTCAGATGTGCAGCAGCAATAAATGCTGCAAAGGAGGGGAGTTCAGCTGCCCACGTGAGTGAAACATCAACCAAGTATCATGGAGGGGTCAGAATTATGAGACCTTCATCTACATCCATCTTTGCTACACCAGTCACTAACTTCTTTACGAATAGACTGTAAGAATCATAGAATCATTAGGGATTGGAAGGGACCTTGAAAGATCATCTAGTCCAATCCATGAGAAGAGAGTGAATTCATTGTGAAGTCCTCTTACAGGCAGAAAGACCACCGTGTGCATGCTAAGGGTATGGAAGAAAGAAATACTTTTAAGCTGGGTCTTATACTGGGTGCAAATACAACATGAAGCACAAAATGGGCTCTTCCCTTTGATCAAAACACTCCAGAGACACTTTGTTGTCTCAAAATTGACCTTAAGTAAAGCTAAAGGTACAAAATCTCTTCCTTGACTTCGGCTTCTTCCCCCACCAACTTGTCCTCTACAAAGAGTTTGCAACCTCCCCGACTGAGTTGGTTTTATAGTCGATCTATAAAGAAGACTGTGGGCAGGTCTGGCTTTGAAAAAGAAATCCAGGATGGATATCTAAAACATTTGTTTCAGTCCATAACATCTGCACCAACGACACAGAAAAGGAGGCAATCTGCAGCACAGGCATAGAAATGGGTGGAAAAAGAGGTAGAGAGGGTCTTTATCAACACTGATGTGCATCTGAACCTTCAAAATAAGCTAGTTCATGTCATCTGATGGACAGGAGAGAAGAAAAATAAGAAAATAATGAACTTTTCCACATCAAATACCAGCTCACTGGCACAAAGACAACAGGAGAAGATTCTCAGGGAGACCTCACAGCAACCTTCCAGTCCCTGAAAGGGGCCAGTCAGAAGGCTGGGGAAGAACTGGTCAAGAGAGCAGGGAATAACAGGTCATGGTTTGAAGCTGGAAAAGGGGAGAATGAGGGTGGACATGAGGAAAAAGTTCTTTAATCTGAGGTGGTGGATCCCTAGAAGAAGCTGCCTAGAGAGGTGGTGGAGGTTCCATCCCCGGAGCCACTGAAGGTCAGGCTGGATGTGGCTCTGGGCAATCTGTTCTAGTTAGAGATGGCCCTGCTTGTCATAGAGGAGCTGGACTGGGTGATTTTTGGAGGTCTATTCCAACCCATAATTCTACGATCATGCAACCAGAGACACAAGTGAGAACCCAGAGGAGATGCAGAACCTCACTAGCTCTTCAAGACTCAAAGTCTTACTGGCATGGTTTTTTAAAGTCCAGACCAAAATGCTGCAGGATGAGGAAAGTCAGGCTTTTTCTGAAACAAAGTCAATGACAACTGAAGGCTTCACTAAAGGAATCAACATTTATTTCTGCTGAATTAAGCATTAACAGTTGAACAAATCCTCACACTGACTCCCCAAGGGATTTCTAGGGCTTTGGTCAGGCTGTGGAAAGTCTCCTCTAAACTGTAATTTCTGCCTTGGTACAAACATCAGAATTACTGGTTCGGAAAGCTCTGAATCTCTCCCAAAACTGTTTTTGAAGAAGTTGACATCTCATCAGGCACTTTCCAGTCCACTAACACTGAGGGAGCTTCTCCTAACAGCTTACACAGCACATAAGTAGTTGAGCTCTCATTAGCTCATCTATCATCTTTGAGTTTCTCTCAGAGCTTTTATGAATATCACCCAGGCTTGAAGAGCTGCTACTGGGAAAACTGGTCAGTTCCCTTAGTGTTCTTTACTGAAAATTCAGAAGTCAGATCCTGTCTGAGGAGATCTTTATGAAGAATGCCTGGAGAATAAATCTTATGCCTGCAGAATCAATCTTCTGAGACTGAGAGAGTTGGGGCAGTTTAGTTTGAGGAAGAGGAGGCTGAGGGGAAACCTCATCGCTCTCTACAACTATCTGAATGGACACTGCAGAGATGTTGGTGCTGGTCTCTTCTCACAGGGAATTAGCGACAGAAGCAGAGGGAAGGGCTTCAAGCTCCAGCAGGGGAGGTTCAGACTGGACATCAGGAAGAAATTCTTCCTGGAGAGAGTGGTCAGGCACTGGAATGGGCTGTCCAGGGTAGGGGTTGAATCCTCATCCCTGGGTGTGTTTAAAAGTCACTTAGAACCCAAGAAACTCAAGATAATCTAAAATTACACCGATGGAAAGGAAACGAATACACCAGGACACCTAAATCACTAGCAGAGGTCACACACTTTACTTCTCTTTGTGTAAAGTTAACCTCAACATTTTAGAGTAAGTAGAAAATCAACAATAAAATTGACCTAACGGCAAAATAAACCAGTTTGATACCAGTAATAAGGAATCCCTCAAGGTGAGAAAGGCACCATGTGCTCCTTATCGTTGGCACAGCTCTAACTACAGCAGTAAGTGAAAGATGCAACCCCCCCAGTCATTATGCAAATAATATTCCCCATTATAAATCTTCAGCTCCTCATTACATTGAGGCTACAAAACCTGCACAATATTAACAATCTGAGGGTTTAAGGTGTAAGACTAAGTCACAGTACCCTTCATCAGAATTATTCCATTTCCCTTTGTTCCCATATTTTCAAATGATGAAATACCCAACATACTCCACCCTACTGTAATTATCCTTCCACAGTCCCATTACCGAGTAGGTGAAAAAGCACTGGGAAAAGCCTTCAAAGTAGTTAAAATATTAAATATTAAAATAAATATATTTAGATGGATTTAGGTGAAGGAGGTTTGGTTGGATTTAAACTGGGATTTGGAAGAAGAAAACAGACAACAGATTTTTTACTTAGGTAGCAGAGATGAGGCTGTTGATTATCAAAGCAATGTGTTTGCTACGTCACCGACCGATAAAGCTCTGAATGATTTTATTTCAGATACAGAGGGCCAAACAAATATTTATATAGCTGCCGACAGAAGTAATTTTGTATTTTCATAGGGATGCTCGTGTAAGCATTTTGCAGTTCTTTTCTTTAAAATACCAACGTGTTGATTATTTGTACTCAAGGTATTTAAAAACCAAAATAAGGCATCTTCATGCCTCAGAGAGTAATGATTATTGTAACAAAGAAGAGTCAATAGAGACTCAACAGAGCCAGCAACTGCTCTACACGTAGAGTTATAAATCTGCCAGACGTTTGAAATGGTCTGAAATATAAAGTGTCCGTTTTCAGGGAGAAGCAGCCAGTCATATTTCACAACAGTAAAAGACTTTTACCCATTACAATGGGTTTGTACAATGAAATACAATTCTTTGAGAGGGAATTTTTCACTGAGATTTGAGACAATCATCAGAAGTTTGACTTGGGATGGTTTTCTAGGACATAAGAGACTTGAAAATTGGTAACGTTTTAAATTCTTATTGTTAGCCAGATTTCTAGCCCCCAAGCACTACAGATTTCCACTACAGGATATAATTCATTTCTAGAAAAGATACCTTGTACTCTGTAAATTAACATGGAACAACCAAATTTTAACACAAAAAAACTGAATTCAGTTAATAGATCTGGATTCTTCAACCCTCTGAATATAAGACATTTAGTATTATCCATAAAGACAGTAAATATACTGCATTTGCAGCCTTCAGAAAGGTCAAGCTATTTCTGATTAGGTAAAGGCAAGGATAGTTGATAAAATAACATAAAAACTAAAAAATAATAAAATAAAAATAAACCCATAAAGTAATGTAAACTAAAACAACATAAAATAACAATAGGGTAAATAAAGGAAAAAGTAAAAAAGAGAAGAGATGGGAAAAGGGAAAAAAGAGAAGGGAAAAGGGAAAAAAGAAAAGAGAGGGAAAAGGTAAAAATGCAAAGAGAAGGGAAAGGGGAAAAATGGTCATTAAAAAGTAATAAAGGAAAAACATGTTGGAAGAAAAGATTTACTTCTCTCTTACACCAGTAGTTTGAAACAAGTGTGAAGACATGGCTGGTTGGGAAATGGGGGGAGTCTAGAAGAGTGTGTGGACTTACGAAACGCTGCGCTTTCTGACGCTCCTCCTCGGTCGCAGCTCTCTCACGGAGAATGGCTCGAGTCAAGTGCTCGTTTGACGAGATCCTCTCTTGTTCCAGGAGTTTGCCAAACTCATCCCGTACATACGTCTGCTCTTGCTTCAATCTGCAGAAGGTGGAGGGAAATTCAGGCTGAAGGCATATTAACTAGAAGTAGCTCACGAGGACGCTGGTACAGTTACTTTAAAACATTACTAGTGGTTTAACACACCTCAGGACACTAAAGCTTATTTCACAAGTGTCAAGTTCAGCTACAAGCCCCTATACATTCAGTCACACGAACTACAACTAACTCAAGAGCTCTACAAAAACATGTTTTTAAGCCATAAGAGCACAGAGTCCCAGAGTGACTGAGGCTGGAAAAGCCCTCTGAGCTCAGCCAGCCCAGACCAGGCCCTAACAGCACCACATCGGCCAGGCCAGGGCACTGAGGGCCACAGCCAGGCCGGCCTTCAACACCTCCAGGGTTGAGGACTCCCCCAGTGCCCTGGGCAGTCCAGTCCAGGCTCTGATCATCCTTTCCATCAGGACGAGCTTCCTAATACCCAACCTAACCCTCCCCTGGCACCTTCAGGCCCTGCTCTGTCCGCCTGGCCCTGGCTGCCTGGGAGAAGAGCCTGACCCTCACCTGACTACAACCTCCCTTCAGGGAGTTGGAGAGAGGCAGAAGGTTCCCCCTGAATCTCCTTTTCTCCAGGCTCAACATCCCCAGCCTCTCTCCATCAGCCTTTTCCCGCCTGTCCCCTCCCCAGCCTCGCTGCTCCTCCAGACCTGCTCCAGGCCCTCCATCTCGTTCTTGAAGTGAGGGCCCAGCACTGCCCCCAGGACTCGAGGGGAGGCCTCCCCAGTGCCCAGGACAGGGGGAGAAGGACGTCCCCAGCCCTGCTGGCCACACTATTGCTGATCCAAGCCAGGATGCCACTGGCCTTCTAGGTCACCTGGGCACCCTGCTGGCTGCTGTTCAGCTGGCTGTCACCCAGCACTGCCAGGTCCCTCCCTGTAGGCCGCTCTCCAGCCCCTCAGCCCCCAGTCTGGAGCTGCAGGGGGTTCTTGTGGCCAAAGGGTAGGACCCTGCCCTTGGCCCTGCCCAACCTCATCCTGTTGGCCTCTGTCCACTGACCCAGCCTGGCCAGATCTCTCTGCAGCATCTTCTTGCCCTCCAGCAGATCAACACTCCCCCCAACCCGGTGCCATCTGCAGATTTCCTAAGGGCAGACCCAATGGTTGGGTTGTTCCTGTTGTCAAGGAACCCTTTTTCTAGGGCAATCCTTTTCCCCACCAGTCAGCAGGCACCAGTCTCCAGCTGAAGCATTTTCTCCTGCAGTGGGATAACACCTTCCTACCTCTGGACACACCACACACTCAAATACTGTATTTACCAAGCTGCAAGAAAACAGCGAACGACCATAATAAACCTTTCCCAGCCCATCTGAGAGCTTGAGATGAAAATACCTATTGGATTTGTTGCACCTGAGTTAATAACAGCAACTGCAGTCACAGGAAATTCTCGACACTTGGGTGTCACAAGCCATAAACGTAGCTGAAGTCTCCACTAGCGGTAAGCACAGCACATCCCATTTTCATGAAAATAGAGGGATATAAACTGTTTAGCTAATAAAACTCGTGTGTTGTGACACCAAACACCGAGGCAGCATTAAGGGAACTCGGAATACTAATGGCAGGAGGAAACCACCCATTTCCACATAGATTTCTGCTGCAGGAGTGATGGGAGAGGAAGCTGAAGTATTCTCAGTGCATTTAGATGCTGTCAAGGGAGTTTCAGAGAACAAATCATAATGAGCAGGGTCACTCTGTGAAAGGTAGGAGCATTACAGAACATTAGATTCTTCCCTGGGGAAAACATTTAAGTGAGGTAAGGAGAGGGGAAAAAAAAGCCAAGACAATTACAAGATGTACTTCTGTGCTCAGACCAACTGGGAATCTTTATAAAAAGTTTATTAAGCAGCATCTTCAATTACTCCAGCAAAAAAAAAAAAAGCCCCATCCACCTCAGACTATGCAGCCACGGACCAAATTCCATTAAGTGATTTCCCAAGGCCCCCCGAATGATTGTGGCGGCACTGATATAACAAATCCTTCACACAATCGACGGCGCAGTCAAAACACACTGGGTGTCTTTTGGATTGGGGAAAGCATGTTGTGTCTAAAAGGGAGAAGTGTCAAAATACAAGTCTCAGCAGCTTCTTCTTGTGGGAGTCAGCAGAGAAAGCGCTCAGTGTTTCCTCACACTGAAGGAAGCTCCTTCCTCATCCTTTCTGGAAACTGATGTATATTCCCTATACTTTGACCTGACTTCTGCAAACCCTTTCTTAGCCTGCAAACCCTTTCTTAGCATTGGTCTAGGTGATCCTGCTGTGGCAGGGGGATTGGACTAGATGATCTTTCAAGGTCCCTTCCAATCCCTTATCATTATATGATTCTGTGATGCAAATGCTCAGAACAAGTAACCATCTCTTAACATGTAGAAGAAACATTTGTCATCAAAACACAAAATTGTTCTAGAATTCTTAACGTAACACATTGCCTCCATATGCTCAGCTGAAAGTGGTCAGTCTTGTTCTAACACATTAACACTGACAATCAGTCGAGGGAGGCGATTCTCCCCCTCTACTCTGCACTGGTGAGACCGCACCTGGAGTACTCGGTGCAGTTCTGGAGTCCTCAACATAAGAATGTCAGAGAGCTCCTGGAGGGTGTCCAGAGGAAAGTTACTCAAATGATCAGAGGGCTGGAGCACCATGAGGACAGGCTGAGCAAGTTGGGGTTGTTCAGCTTGGAGAAGAGAAGGCTCCCAGGTGATCTTCCAGCAGCTTTACAGAAAGCTGGGGGAGGGCTTTTTGCATGAGTGCATAGCAAGAGGCCAAGGAGAAAGGGTTCCAACTTGAAGAAGGGAGATTGAGGTTGGACATGAGGAACAACTTCCTTCCTGTGAGGATGCTGAGATGCTGGAACAGGTTGCCCAAGGCACTTGTGGCCGTCCCATCCCTGGAAGTGTTGAAGACCAGGTTTGCAAGTGCCCTCAGTAACCTGATCTAGTGAAGGTGTCCCTACCTGTGCAGGAGGGATTGGAACTAGACCGTCTTTAAGATCCCTTCCAACTCTGGCCATTCTATGATTATGAAGAATAATTTCTGATCTTGATACTGCATTAGTTAATAGTTACGTAAACTTGAATGTGTCCTTAGCATCCCAGCAGCCTGATGTCACAACTCATGAATGAATTCGTTTTCCTCCAAATTGTCTTTTCCCTTGCCAAGGTTCCAGTCATCAAAAGGATTGTTATCAACACCTCTGCATCACCCTTTTTCACTGAAAAAGCTCTAAAGGCCAGAATGATTTACATTAACATATTTATGGAGATGTTAACTCTGACACAAGTTTAGATGGTGCTTCCTGATACTGCAGCCTTCTGCATGGCCACTAACACCTCAGACTGCACAGGATTACGCTATTTCATTCCATCAATCTAGGAACCAGAAGGTTTATTTCTGAAGTCTTGGTCCTACATACCAGGCCATTCTTCTATAGGGTTTTCCAAATTTGACTAAGTTTATAGAAGCGCTATGTGAATTTTTAACTTCTCTCATCCCAAAATACTCATCCATTCTGACTATTATCAGAAACTAAAAACAATATTGGTCCCTTCAACCACAGATGCCAAGGTGCAAAAATGCTGAAGCATGCAAGTAACTGGTTACAGCTTCACAGGCAAAATTTAGCATTGCAACAAGATCTTTTGATTTTAATACTATTCTATCTGATCATCTCTTTCATTCACTAAGGAAAGGGCAGTGAGAAAATACAGCTACTGTGCTTCTAACATGGAGGAAATACTAGATGTGTTTCAGTCTTCTCCAAGTCCAAATGTATAATTAGATCTTCAAGTGATTTAGTCACAGAATCACAGAGCATTGGGGATGATCAAAAGATCATCTAGTCCAATCCCCCTGTCACAGCAGGATTATCTAGATCAAGTTGCACAGGAACATATCCAGGTGGGTTTTAAATGTCTCCAGAGAAGGAGCCTGAAGAACTGCCCCTACACAGCTCACTCCAGTGCTGTGTCACCCTCACTGTGAAGTTCTTTCTCACATTTATGTGGAACCTCCTCTGTTCCAGCTCACACGCATTGTCCCTTGTCCTATCATTAGATGCCACTGAGCGGAGCCTGGCTCCATCCTCCTGACACCCACTTTTCACATATTTGTAAACATTAATGAGGTCACCCCTCACTCAATTTATATTAAACTGCATATATAATTATTTGTATGTTCACACTACTGAGACAGAAGGTTTGTACTGCCAGGCAACTTAAGTTTTTTTAATTACTGCATTTGATTTTGCCCTGAATTGATGACCAAATGAAATGAGTGATTACACCTGTATTCAAATGTCACTGTAAGACAATAGTTATTGCAGTGTATTTTGTAATTCACACATCTTTCACCCACAACTGCAATCACCATTGCTATTATTTAAGCTGGCTACACCCAAGACTCAAAAGATTATGCAACCGGGGCATTGCCTCCTATAAATCCAAAAGCACATTGTGGTTTTAGCATCTGAAGCTTGTTTTTCCACTAGTTGTATTAGTGTTCCCCTCATCCTCAAAGAGGGAGTCAAAGGTGGTGGCTTTCATTTCTGATTTCTTCAGTAATAGCTGCTCTTTCTCCTTCCTTTTGCCAGCATTAAGCTAGAATTCCTGACTTCTCCCAAGCTGTGCAGTAACAGCTGTGTATTAACCAAAACATAGCTATAATACCATTACAAGGCACACAAGAGTCAGGCACCGACGTGTCACTACCTAGTATACAAGAAAAAAATCTTTTAGATCTGTCCACTGACAAGTCAAAGGAGAAACACCTGGTCTGGAAACAAGTCTTTTTTTGCTGAATTTGTCAACTCCCTCTTCTACCAAAATCTTGTCCATTACAAGGAAAATGATGGATACCCACTGAACTTCAGGCTACCTAGTAACAGAATTCCTGGCCGTACTGTAAAGGCAGCACACCTAACCTATCACACACTGTAATATGAACAGACAAGCATTAAGCATATCCACAACTGTTAACAAATACAACCAAACATTGAGTCACTATCCCTGGAGGTGTTTAAGAAAGGTGTAGACATGGTGCTTCACACCCTGCTACAGTGGCAGGTATGTCGGGGGTTATTCTGTGTTTGTCAATCAGGTATTTAGGATTTTTGTTGCTGTGGGTATGGTTGGACTCGGTGGTCTAGATGGTCCTTTTTGACCATGATTATTCTGTGATTAGTGTTCATGGGTTTTACACAACTCCATCAGCTATTACTGACATGCAAGAAAAAAAAACCAGCTCAACTCAAACCACTAAGAATCTCTATTGAAGAACAGCACTTACACAGAGGAATCTGGTTTGGATATTCAAGTGGTATATCGACCATAACAGTACTTTATCTGGTTGTCAGCTGTTGAGGGAGCAGAGGAGAGGCAGAAATTCATTTTCTAACTCACCTTTCCATAACCTGCACTCTTGCAAGCACTTAATTCAATTCCACTGCTTTATCACCTAGCTCATCCTTAAAAGACAACTTTCCTCCCTACAGACTATGTCTGTGTTGGTATGTGGAAAGCAGTTAATTACCGTGCAAGCATCCATGTCTGATATTGCCTTCTCCATATGTAACAGCTGCTCCTTTTCGTAGCTCGGTATCATAAACACCCCACTATTCCTTCTCTGTCTCCAAGGGGAGTTTTCCTGTTTCAGAGGAGCTTTTCACAGGGCTCCTACAACCATCCACACATTTTATTTCCTATAAGCTTTACAATAGCATCCTAAATGTATTTTAAAAGTATTAATCCATGCAAGTATCTCCACAATAATTAAGTACAGACATTACTGTATTTGTTTAGGGAGCATCAGATAGAACACAACAGAAAGCAAAAAGTCATGAGTAAAATACAACTTCCCCAAAAAGCCGTAAATACTTTCTCAACAGGCAGCTATTTTCGATTGCCAAACTAGGCAAAATCAAATTAGGTTAGAACCACTACCTACTACAGATGAGCATTACCAGTATGTTCACACACACACATTCTTTTTTCCGTAAATGGTTTAGTACTCGTGTTAACAACCCACTGACATCATACCATACAGCACATACACTACCCAACAATGGTACCAGCTTACACGATGCTTTGTCCAAACGCTAAATATTTGTGTATTCTGCCAATCCACAGTACAGAGCCTTATAGAATGATGCAAGCTATTTGGAATAGGTATCATGATTTAAGAAACCAGAAAAGGATACACTGCGAAAGCCAAGACAAGAAGACACCACACAACGCTGATATTCATTTCTTGTGAGGGCTTCACAATGCTGTAATAGGCTTCTGTCACCACATAGACAACTGTTGCTGCAACAGTGAAATCAACCAACCACTGATACTCTGGGAAATAATGCAACGCTGGAAAATACAAGTTTGAAAATGTTAAAGGTATTTTAAGGCAGTTAGTTGCTGACATGCATATAACAGAGTGACAATTGAAAACACTTTTCAATTAACTGAGGTCTAGGCTGAACCAGATCATCCCTAGTCAAGAGCAACCTTTAGAAAAGCCATCACTTTTTCCACTCAGTCTGCATTTCACTCTTCTGTTATCCAATAGTCAAATTTGTTAAGCTACAAGTTGAACATGTTAGATTTAAAAAACACATTTAATTTAGATCCCTGCATCATGACAGCAAATAGATCTCCCATTGAGCCTAGCTGAATTCCAGTAAGTAGGAGACTAAATAAGAAACTCCCTACTGAAGGGAACAGAGGGCCAAATATGCAGACCAAACCCATTTCATAGAGAGGTCTGCTGCCTCCCTGGTGCCCAGGTAAGGGACATGTTAGGTAAAA
>JAOXOE010000001.1:1090384-1188876 GCA_028565055.1 Phoeniculus purpureus
TAGTCCCTCCCCAGCCTTTTTGTAGGCCCCTCTCAGATACTGGAAGGCCACAATAAGGTCACCTCGGAGCCTCCTCCTTCCACTACACCAGGTTGTTCAAAGCCTCATCCAACTTGGCCTTGAACGCTGCCGGAATGGGACATCCATAACCTCTTGGCTGAGCTTGGTTGCTTTATAGCTTTCCAGGAGGTGCTCATCCAGTCCCTGCTGGGGTCATTGAGGAATTGTCAGGGGTAGAGGATGGAGGTCCTGCACCACTTCTCATCCCTCCAAATAGCTCAGCTGGAGCTTGGCCATGAGCACTCAAGTAAGGCAACACAAGGTGCCATGAGTCTGGAGGAGATCCCAAGCAGATTGTGACTTTCAGTCCTTGGTCTCTCCTATTCTCAATGCTCCTGCAGACATCTTTGTGGCTTCTGCTGGTTGCTGATGCATGGGGTGTGTTGAACCACATTTCCCTTTAGCAACAGCTTTATATGGCCATACAAGCTGTGTTCCCACTCTACCGCATAGAATCATTAAGGTTAGAAAAGACCTCCAAGGTCATCCAGTCCAACCATCAACCTGACCCCACCCTGCCCACTAAATCATGCTCTCGAGGGTCAAATCTCCTTGTTTTCTGAACACCTCCAGGGACACCTCACTTCCTTCTCTGTGTGTGTGCAGGATAATCTTGAGGCTTCTCCATACCCACGAAAGTTTCAGTGTGATGCTTGAAGATCTCAATCCTTAGACACGCAATAGTGAGCTGAAAGAGAAGAGCATGACCCCTTCCATGCAGCATTTTAACTCAATGTTTATTCTCTCCCCTCTTGCTTGTCCTTCCCTGGTAACAGCAGCAGTAGCAGAATCAGTTTTATTTTATAATAAGCAAAAAGGTCTCCAGGTGCAGGTTTGTGCTCACTTGTCTTCTCCCTGCTGCTCTCTGCCAGCGGTGACTTACTTTGCCACCCATAATTAACATCTTCCAAGGGTTCCTTGTTGCTGGGCTGAGGCAGAAGGTTTTACAGCAACCGCCTGTTCTCAAACACTGAAACAAAATTAATCCCTTCCCCAGCTCTGTGGAAAGAGGGAAGGGATTTTCAACTCTTTGACGCTGCTCCTGAAGGGACCTGAAGCATCCCACAATGGGGAAGGTGGACAAAGGGGTGGAGGATGCGTATGTCAGTCTTCCCACACAGAGGAAGGAATCAAATATCTGCCCTATATCAAATGCCACGCTCGACCCCAATGGGACTGAGTTATTGGCGAGGAGGAAGCTGACCTTCTCCTGTATTTATGAACTGAATCTTTAGTTTGCTTCAGGTTCAATTTTTTTCCCCTGTTGCAGAGCCCAGTACTTCATTTCACAGCAAATAGTAGTTTCTTCATTTGCTCCTAAAAAATGCTACACAAGATGAACAGGTTGCCCTCCCCATAGCTTTTCTCTCTTTATAGTTGGCTTGGCATGATGGAAGTGGATGCTGCTGCCCATGTCTGTGTGGGACCATTAGCTGTGCTGGAGCCTGGGGATATTCCCTTGTTACAGCTGCTGAGGGTGAACAGATTCTCCTGGAGCTGGACAAACACTTTATTAGTTTAGCAGTCATACCCCAGCAAGTTTGAGAATTAAAAGCAGTCGGCATTTCCCTTACTTCCACACCGATCTATCCCTTCTTCCTCCTGGCTGACTGATCTACCAGCTTTTCCCCATGTGTCTTTCTTCTGCAAATCCTTCCCTGCAAGAGCTGGTCTTGAGCATCTTCAGAGCAGCAAGCACTTTGGAGCTCCTTGTTTCCTTTTCCATCCTCTTTTGCCCACAGAGAGCACATTTTTGGAAGTTTGAGAGCCCTGCATTCCCTTCTCATAGGTCCCTTGGAGATATCGGAAGCACTTTGCTATATTTATATATATGTGTAATATTTATACATATAAAATGTCTGTTCTCTCTCCCCTCCTGTTTTCTTTCTGAGTCAGAAATCCAGCTGTGCAACATGTGGCTTGGAAGGCAGGAAGATCAAGCAAACACAGAGCTTTCAGCAAGAAGAGATACATTCCCAGAATAAATTCAAGCCACGTAGACCCAGTCTGTTTTGGTTTTAAAGCCCCGCTGGTAGCAACGTGTGGGAGCTGTAGATAGAAGGCCAGGGAGAGAAGAAGAGGTTATTTGTGTTACTCCTGGCACCTTGGTAGAAAAAACCCTCCATTCTGAGCTCATGGTGCTTGGCACAATGTTGGTTTGCATGGGCTCTACCAGAGAAACGGCCTGTTGAGCCCTGACTTCGTGTTTGATTTAAAGGCAGAGGCAAAAAAGGGAGTTATCTGCCCTGAATGCGACAGAGAGAGTGTTGTAGCTGGAATAGGAGAGTGCTGGATTCGTAGGGCTGTGTGGGATGCAGATGGACACAGAGGAGAAATAACTTGTTATTAATAACCCATTGAATTGTGAAACATTTTGACACCTCTCTGTGCTGCTCTGGTTTTTATCCTGGCAGCTGTGAGCTCCCTTCTTCATGGAGAGCCTCTGGAATTGATTGCCCGGAGGGGTTGTGGCTGCCCCCTTCCAGGAGGTGTTTAAGGCCAGGTGGATGAGGCCTTGAGCAGCTAAGTCTGGTTGAGAGGTGTCACTGCCCATGGCAGGCAGGTCGGAGTAGATGATCTCTGAGGTCCATTCCAACTGGAGCCAGTCTGTGGTTCTGTAGGCAGCTGATGGGGATTTCTCCTCACTGCAGACACAGAGGACAGGTTGGTGTTTGATGTAACCAAACTACTGACACATGACTGGGGTCTTGCTGCAGTGAGGTTTGGTCCACATGGTGTTTTTAGAGTGTTTTTGCTGGCACTGACCTGGAAAAGGCTCTTCTCAGTGACATCCAGTGACAGGACAAGAGGAAATGGGTACAGCTGAAGCAGAGGAGGTTCCGTCAAAACATCAGAAAAAGCTTTTTTTACAGTGAGAGTGACAGAGCTCTGGTACAGGCTGCCCAGTGAGGTTGTGTAGTCTCCTTCTCTGGAGACCTTCAAACCAGCCTGGACTTGATCCTGTGTGACCTGATCTAAGGGAACTTCTTCAGGGTGAGGGTGATGGAGCACTGGAATGAGCTGCCCAGGGGGGGTTGTAGAGTCTCCTTCTCTGGAGATGTTTAAAATCCACCTGGATGTGTTCCTGTGTGACTTGTTCTAGGTGATCCTGCTGTGGCAGGGGAATTGGACTAGATGATCTTTTGAGGTCCCTTCCAATTCCTAGATCAGTGATTCTGTGATTCTATGATCCTGCTCTGGCAGGGAGTTTGACTAGGTGATCTCCAGAGTTCCCTTCCAACCCGTAATATTATGTTATTCTGTGATAATGGATTCACTGTGGGGAACTTTATTTCTCTACTGAGTGCTATGATTATGTTTTATTAAGTTAAATAAATAGGGTGAGAGTTGGCCCTGATGATCAATTTGTTCCCCACAAGGATTGTCCAGGCCTGACCCAGGCTGCCTAGGGCAGTGGGTGTCCCCATGCTGGAGAGGATGCAAAGCCATGGAGATGTGGCGTGAGGAACAGAGGTTCGTAGTCACCTGGAAGTGCTGGGGGACTGGGTGGACTCAATGGGCTGAAGAGTCTTTTCCAACCAAAACGACTCTAGGTTTCACTGACTCTAAATGAGCCCATTATATGGCATCTGGATGCACTTACAGGTCTGTCCCAATAAGCTCAGCAGCACCCAGTACAAGCCAATGCTCAGCTGAACACCATCACCAACCCAAACTTCATTTCCCCTCCTCTCCCCTTGCTGCCTCTTTAGTCAATGCAGAAGATTTACAGGCTTCTACCTTTTGAAGTAAGGGCAAATTTCAGCCCAGTCTTTTGTCTGAGTGCATAGCTTGTGTCATTAAAATCCATGTACAGCCTTCCCAGCCGGCCCCAAGATGTGTGTCCCAGCCATGCAGGAGCCAGGACAAGGCACCGTGTGCTCCAGCCCCTCATCTGGGGCCCCCTGGGATCTGCTGCAACAGATCATCTAGTTGCAACCCTCGTGCCATGGACAGACATCTTCTTAAGGTCTTACAACTTGTATCATCAAGTTCTCTGTTTCTAGTGAGCAGGATTTTATGAGAAGAGATGACTTCCCATGCCCCCACATTGAAAGGGCCCCTCACCTCAGACACAGGTGCTCTTAGAGATGAACAAAGCAGATGGTGCTTAGATCTGGATGAATTTAGAGTTTGGGGCGACAATTTGCTTGCAGCTGCCTCTAAGCAAACAAGGCACTTTCTTCTGGGTTGTGTGACCCAGTTCTGAAACCACTGGGTATTGCAAATCCATAAACTTTCTCTTGCAGGCTGAACGTGCTGTGTCTGGCACTGGGTTTTCTCTGTGACACCCATCCTAACACAGCTAATGCTCTGTGATGATAGATCTGCAATTACAAGGCCATGCAAATAGCTCAAAGCATTGCATCACCCTCTTTGGGGCTGCTCAGGAGTGACTTGTTGATCGGTTGATAGCACCCGGCAGGTGTTTGTGAAGGGTCAGTCCCACAAAGTGCAGCTTCCACCCAGGTCTGAGCGTCTGGCCAAAGGAAGGCATTTATGGGAGCAGAAAGAGAGATTTTGCCTTTCCCAGGTGTGTTTTGTAGCAGCAAGTGCCACTGTTGCCTGACAGTGTCTTCTCTCAGGGTTTGCCAGCATGGGGAAGCACAGGTATAAATTGCAGAAAGCTTTAGCAGGGAGCAGTTGGAGCAGACACCTCATCCCTCCCTCCTTCCCTCCCTCCCTTCCGTCAGTGCTGGATCATTTCAGGACACCCTGGGCACATCCCCGCAGCTCAACATAGTGACCACTGAACTATTTAAAGGAGCTTCGACAGTGACACTCGGGTATTAATGCACCTTTTCTGCTGATGCTGGCAAAATTCTGGTGGAGTGGATGGGTTCAAGAATTATGGGAATTTACCACGCCAGAGCCATTAGAGTATGTGTGTGCTCCTAAAACATGCACCAGAGGAGATGATGATAGGGAAAATGCAGCTATAAAGGAGGTTCCCCTGGTGCTGCAGAATAGTTGTCACCGTGGCACTGAGCTGGGAATTAAGCCCGTGGGATGTACGGGTTGCCTCAAGTTGTGCAGTTGTTCCAATCCCTGACAGAGGAGTCAGAGATTGGAACAGGCTACCCAGGAGAGGGTAGGGTCACCATCCCTTGGAGGTGTTCACAGAACAAGTAGATGTGGCCTTAGGGAACAGGGTTTAGTGGGCAGAATGGAGTTAGGTTGATGATTGGACTTGATCTTGGAGGTCTCTTCCAACCTTAAGGTTTCTATGGTTCTATGATTCTGTCTCTGCCTGACCATGTTCAACTCTTCATCTCCCTGAACCTCTGTCTCCGTGAGGTGTTTCTAACCTCAGACTTTTGGAGGTGGGGATGAACTTTAACTAGGAGTATCTCCATCAGAGCAGCTGGTTGTCCTTGCAAGCAGCAGTGTGTTACTGTACTGGAGGGAACTGGAAGGGCCCTTCAATACAGGGTCTGGTGTGTAAGCGATAGTGGGACAGCAAAGTCAAAGCAGCTTCTCGTCATCAGTGCCGCTCCATCCTCCCAAGACATGGGAATAGCCTGCAAATAAGGGCTCCTTGCGACTTTATTAAGCCTCATACTTTGGGAGCTCACTCAAGTTTTGTCATCAAATATTGGTGTTGAGAAGGAATTGAGAGGAGATAGTGTTGTCCTTTGCTCAAGAAGGTCTCCTGCAACATCTTCTCAATGTGCATAGAAGGGATACAGAAGATGCTGGATCAGTCAGCAGTTGTTCAGCAACCACTTGCTTCTTTCTTCCCCTTTTTTTCCTTTCTGCAGTGACTTTTGTTTTGTTTTGATAAGCTCTTGAGCAAAGCAAAAATGTAGACGTTCTCCCCAGAACTTTAACCTTATGTAACGGATTTAACCTCCAGATTTGTCAGCAGCTGACAGAAACCCATCCCAGAGGAACAGGGAGACTCAAGAGCTATGGGATCAATGCCCCGTTCATGAGGAGGAGATGTTCCAGTGGTTAAAGAACTTGCAAATCTGCAGTCTGCCCACATTTCCCAGCCTCTGCTCATATATCCCCTTCACTAAATCGTCTCTGCCTATTTTTTAACCTGTTCTCTACTTTCCAGCCTTCCCTCCCTCGTGTCAAGCATCCTCCACTTTGGCTTTCCAACAGGGTTAATGGAGCTGAGCCACAGCATGAGTCCAGCAGGGAGCACAGATGAGAGATGAGTTCCTCACTGGCAGTGCTCAGCACCACAGCAGCCTCCTGCTGATTCAGCAAAAACCTACTGAGTCACTTCATCCCCAGTGCTGAGCTTGTTTTACTTGTCCTGTGGTGATAGCCTAAGCATCGGCTGATCCATCCTGGAAGCAACGGAAAAGGCACAATCTTTGCTTGCAATACAAATGTAAGGTGGTCAGATTTGGACTACTAGGCAGCCAGACTGGATGGGGCTCTGAGCAGCATTGTCTGGTGAGAGGTGTCATTGCCCAAGGCAGGGGGTTGGAACTGGGTGATCTCTGAGGTCCCTTCCAACCTAAACCAGTCTGTGATCCCCATGACAGCATGAGAGGAGGACCCACCCAATTTTTCTTACCTGCTCCAAAGCATGGAAGCTGTGCAGCAAGACACTGGAAAGAAAATAACTGAGGTCAAGCACAGAAAGCAAATTGCAATCAAGAACTTGCAGAAGCTTTCTTCCTAGTTTAGTTATTACAATCTCCCAGACCAGTCGACATGGTGTTTCAGGAGATAGGTTAGGGGTTAGGGGTTTTAGGACAGATGGTTGGACTTGATCTTGAAGGTCTCTTCCAACCTTGATGATTCTATTATTCTATGAATGCAGCTTTCCTTGATGATGTTCGCTTGATGCAGACAGCGAGCTGAGGAGCTCAGGCCCTGAGTGGTTTTGGTCTGTTAAAGTAATGAGGACCTTAAAACTGAGCCCTGATACAGGAGGTAGACAACCTGAGCTGAGGGTATTGCTGCTGATGCTCGGTATAATTCCACATGCACACTCTGCCCTGCTCTGGGACTACAGGAACTGCATAATTCTGTGCAAAAATAACCGTGTCTGCATGCTGAACAGGATGGATTTGTGTATCTCCTTGCGAGCGCAGCCTCCGCATGTGTACACAACATCAGTTCTCTCTAATCTCCCTGTTAACAAACAGAGCAGGTGATTATTTGTTTTTACTCATACTAGCACAATTCTGTCTCTGCCTGGATCTGATCCTGGCTGTAGGTGTCCTGTTGAGTTCAGCGGTATCTTGGGACTCTCAGGCCTGATTTGGTCCTAGTTATCCTGCAGCAAGAGCTGGGCAGGGCTCTACAAATAACTTCCCATTGGCCTTTGTATGGGTTGGCAGCAGCCAGACTTGTCCTCTGCCTTGTGTTGACAATGTCGCTGGAAGAGAAAACTAATAACAAGTTAGGAATGGTTTGTCCAGGTGTTTTTTTTTTTTTTGGAAGGAGGTTGGGTTTTGCTGCTGATTTTCTGATCAAAGTAGCTGTTGTGGTCTTCTTGTGATGTCTGTAAAATGGGGCACATGGCACTGTGGTGTGATAGATGTGAAGTATTAGAAAAGGTTGCCCAGGGAGGTGGTGGAGTCACCGTCCTTGGAGGTGTCCAACTACTTGAAAGGAGGTTGTAGAGAGTTGGGGGTTGGTCTCTTCTCCCAAGTCACTAGTGATAGAACAAGAGGAAATGGCCTCAAACTGCACCAGGGGAGGTTTAGATTGGACATTAGGAAAAATTTCTGACAGACTGATCACTGATTGGAACAGGCTGCCCAGAGAGGGGGTGGAGTTGCCATCCCTGGAGGGGTTCAAAAAATGTGTAGATGTGGCACTTGGGAACACCGTTTAGTGGGCAGGGTGGGGTTGGGTTGATGGTTGGGTTGGATATCTTGGAGGTGTCATCCAACCTTAATGATTCTATGTCAGACTGCTTTGTTGCTTTCTCTCCTCCTGAATTGCTCACAAAGCTGCTGCTTGTCTGGGCTATGTCATCATAGCCAACAGCAGAATGAGTAGCGTTGATCCCCCTCACTGCTGCTGGGCTTGGAATTGTGTCTCACCTGGGTTCAGTGCTAGTGCAAGTGCAGCGGTCCCCATCATAGTCTTGTCCGTTTGCTTTTTGGATCAGGTGGCATCTCAACAGCCCTTCAGCCTGTTAAAACACCATCCAGGTCAAGTGGGGGCAGAAGATTTCTGCTGAGAAGTCCTCTGAAGAGGCCATTTCTGCAGAAGATACCTGGAATTTGGGACTGGTAAACTTTGGGGCAGAAGTATGGGCTTGTCAACCCTCTGGTATCTCCTAAAGGTCTCTTTCCAAGCCCACAGTGTCATCAGAAATTGATTAGTTCAGCTAACATGTGCAGGTCATGAACTAACCAGATTGAGACCTGATTGCCTTGCGTGCTACAAAAACACGGAAGACGACTGTCAGTCATCTCACCTGCTCAAGGGCTGAAAGACAGAGGCCAGCAGCTATAAGAGCTGTCACACAAAATGCTAAAATAAATGACCTTTGTCTGCCCAAGAGGTTCATAGGTGCATAAAAACCCATCCAGAAGCACTTAGGAATTTGGTCAGAATTAGTGCAGATGGAGAAGATGAAACAAGGAGACATCTAGTATTTTTCCTCCGTAATCTCTAGTACCGATACTATTATAAAAATATTGCTAATAGCTTCCTTTTAGGTTTGGGAGAGCAAATGTCAGTCAGCACATACTCTGCATGTTGGACTGAAGATCTAGAGACTATTTGAGATGATCCAGCCATCTCTGTATTTGCTCATCTGCTCCCTTTAGCCATTCATGTGGGAAGCTGAACATGAAGGATCTGCTGCATCAGATCTTTTTGCTGGCTCCGTCCCCGGGTAGTGGTTGCTGCTGAAGAGCAGGCTGGATACCTGCCATAAACGAAAGGAGGATATTTTATGCTGAATAAAGCATAAAGGGAGAGTCTTTTCACACCTCTGCTGCAAACCCTGCATTGCTTGAAGAGAAATCATTCCACCTCTATCTGTCTCTTCCCTCCCAGTAACACAGTGTTGCTCGTGGCATTTTCTTTATGTTCCTGCTGTGGGTTTAGCCTATTTCTGACTGTAAGATTTGGTGTAGTTGTAGGATTGATGGTCTTTACTCTAGAGGATCCTGGACAGAATTGTTCTCTGCATTAATCATAGAATCATCAAGATTGGAAGACACCTCCAAGATCATCCAGTCCAATTGTCAACCCAAATCCACCCTACACACCAAACCACATTTCCAAGTGCCAAGTAAACTAGCCAGTTGCACACTGTTTGAGAGAACTTCCCGTACTCTCTGAACCAGCAGGTAGTGGTCACTATAAGCTCGCCTGATTTTGTGCATCAAATCCACCAGCTCTAAATCCTTATGAAGTTTTATTTCCAGACCTTATTCCCTGTCTTGAGGCAACACCTCTAATTTTCCCTGTCCTGTTGCATTTACTCTGTGTGTCTTAGGCAGCTCTGCGCCAGCTGCCTTCTTAATACATAGTGAAATTACAGACTTTGAACACTGGGGATTCTCTCCTGGCTTCTTTGCAAGTGGTTTCCTCACCTCAAAATATCAATCTCACTAGATCAAGACCTAAAAGTTTTAGTTTTTTCTTTTAAGCCCTGTGTTTTATCCTTGCTGCATCTTGGGAGTTGGACCAGATGATTAAGGTCACTTCCAACCCAAACCATTACAGGATTCTAGGATTCTACGGTCTCATGTAGACCTTGAAACAGCCCGTGATCACAGTGTCTCTGTCAATACAGAACTGCTCTCTCTGCCACGCATTTGGAAGATGAAGTTTTGTTTCTGCCCTGAGATTTGTCTCTTTGTGGATTTACATAGTTCTAATTACAAGACTTGAGCTTGAGAGAGAAGATCTGTGACCCACAGATCCTCACAAGATCCCAGAGCAGGGGAAACATCCACCCACTGACATTCAGTGCAACGTAACAAGAAAACAGCCAACATCTGATTTGAGGAGCAAGCTGGGGTCAAGCCTTGCTGTTGGAGGACTGAAGGAGTGTTTTAGGGCTCCCATCTGAACCAGGTCTGGAAAATGTAAAGTCTTCATATGAGTAGTCTTCAGGGCCCCTAAAACCTTGAAGGGAATTTGTGAGCATCAGCCCAACTTCTGAGGAAGGGAAGCACCGTTTTCCTCAAGGCAGTCCTAAAATGCTGTAATTGATGTACAAGATGGAGAGACCTGCTGGGATGAAACCCAGTTCATTTGCTTTTCAATATTCATCATTCCTTTAGGGGCAGAGACTGTGTTTATGCCTCTTCATGTCTAGAACCGATCAGGGTCTCCTTATCTGTGAAGTGCCTTTTAATTTCTTGCCAACTTGGTGCTGCCAACCCCATGAGAGCTGCACTTCAGTGAAATACAGTAGAGAAACTTGTGCCAGAGGAGGTTTAGGTTGGATATTAGGAAATATTTCATTATAGAAAGGGTTGTCGAGCATCAGAACGGGTAGCCCAGGATAATGTTGAAATCATCATACCTGGAGGGATTTAAAAGATGGGGAGATGTGGCATGGCGGGACACAGTCTAGTGGTGACCTGGCAGTGCTGGGTTAATGCTTGGACTTGATGATCTTAAAGGTCTTTTCCAACCGAAATGATTCTGTTAAACACTTTGTAGTGGGAATCACAGAGTCCCAGCAGTGTACAATGGCCTTGTTGGGGCCTTCTTGAAACAGAAGTCAACCTGTCCCTCTGACTTTTGGCAATTCTTCACTTTCTCAGTGCTTTGGACCTCTGTGGCCTCATAGACACCTTTCTCACAGTAGGTTCAACAAAGTTACTCACTGTTGTGCTTTGAACAACAGTGACCTTGTGGCCTTGTGTGCAAGAGTTTGTTTGTCTAGGATTTTCTCCACTTACTGTGATAGGGAATAATTTTAATAGATTTGTCCTCAGAATACTTTCAGCAGACTGGGAGATACTATGGTGTAGGGTTGGATGGTAACTCTCATTCATGGAGACTCACGGGTGAGTCTGCTCAGAAAAGTTTAACCCCGGTCTCTACATTTGTAGGCTGTTTCTATGACCTCAAAACTTCCTTCTTGTTTGGGTGACACTGAATATTTGTGTTCTTTTTTCTGAGTCCCTGTGTAGAAAATTTCTGGAGGTACTAAGAAACCATTAGAAACCTCTCTGCTCTCCCTCTTGAGCACAAAAGAGCTCTGACCTGCTTTTGCTGGTAGGAAATGCAGGCAGAGACACCATCCACATGCAGTGTTATGGAGGAATCAAGAAAAAAGGGAGAAAGTCCCACTCATGGGAAGGGTTAATCCCATCACTGAATACGCTTCTGGCAGATGCTTAGGTAACAAGGTGATGGGCACCATCTGAGTGCCTGGAGTAATCTGTATGACCAGGGAAGCCCATGCTGACCTGCCTTGGCTTAAATGCCTTGAAAACAAACAGCTCCCGAAATTAATCTTTTTATTTGGGACAAGCTGCAGCTTGTGCCAAGATCCCTTCATTGCAGTGAGCTCCAAAGAAAGGATGGTTTGGAATGAAGGGTCCTCAAAGAGAGACTTGTTCTGAGCTTCCATCAGAGGTTGGACATGTTGTAAATTGAGGGAGAAAGGATTTAACTGAAGTTAGAAGCTGCTCTTTGTTGAGAGAGCTGTTGACAACATCTCTGTATAGGTTTTCTCGCCACGGCGGCTCCCAAAGAAAAGCTTCTATCCATGGTAATCAGGGTTTATTAAAGGAAGCCAGGAGAAAAAAAATAAATCTTTAGCTGAGATTAAAGGGATTGTGTAGCTGCACTTGGTGCTGAATCGCTCTGTGCTGGCTCTGTCGCCCGGCGTCTGCCTCGTCAGCATCTGTGCCCAGCATCCTGCATTCTGGGGAATGAATAGGGATGCCTGAGTGGAGCAAAAGTAAACAGAGGAGTGTGCTGCCTAATTAACATCAGGCTTAATTAACCACCCAGCCTGTGCTGTCGGCATTGCCCAGGAGCTCTGGGTGCTGGTGGCTTCCTCCTGGCCAGGTGCTGCTTGGTGGAGGATTCACTGAGCCCATTCCATCAGCCTTTGGAATCCTAGGGTGATGTCAGACCAACTGTGCAGGAGGAGGCAGGTGGGTTTTCCAGCATGTTTTGGTCCTATTCTGGATTTTCTTATGTATTTTTGCTCTGGGCTTCTGGCTAAAATTACCCCTGGATTTACTTCCATGGCTTATTGTGGCCAGGCTGCTCTTGCTGTGCAACATCTCTTGTCGCTGACCTTGCAGTGTCCCTGCTGCCAACATGTGGCTGTGGCAGGGGACCTGGTCATTTCACTTTGTCTGCCACCTCTGATAGCAGAAGGGTTGTGTGTGAGACAAATGAGGAGATGCTGTGTCCTGTGTTCCTTTCAGGAGCAGTCATCGCAGTGGGGTGGACTGGTGCCAGTTCCTCGTCCAGGCACGTGACCACGGCTTTTGTGAGACTGGCAATCAAAACTGAACACCCCAGCTCTTTCTCCTCTCCCTGTACACTTCCTCCCAACTCACAGGATCACAGAATGGTTTGAGTGTGAAGGGACCTCAGAGACCACCCAGTCCCAACCCCCTGCTGTGGGCGGCGACACCTCTCACCAGACCAGGTTGCCCAGAGCCCCATCCAACCTGGTCTTGAACAGTTCCAGGGATGATGGAGCAGCCACAACCTCCCTGGACAATCTGTTCCAGTACCTCAGCGCCCTCACAGTGGCAAACGTCTTCCTTATATATTTTAGAGCCACTCTGTTTCAGATTAAAGCCAGTATCCCCTCATCCCATCCTAGTATCCCTGCAAGAAGTCTCTCCTTGAGAGAACCGGGCCAGGCCTGGGCGGAGCCACAGACGCCCCGGGCCACGGCAGCGCGGGGGTCAGTCCCTGCCGTCAGCCTTCGCAGCCACATCGTCGCTGCGACAGTTTGGCAGATTCAGGGAAAAGAACTTGGTGAAAGGGGCATTTTCTCGCCGCAGCCTGGTTCCAAGTGGCCAGTGGAGCCATCCCCCGAGCCATCGCCGAGCCGGGCTAGGCCGGGGCGGAGCTGCGGCCACCGCGGGGCTTTTAATCACCCGGAGAGCAAGGCCGAAGGAAGGGGCCTGGTGAGACGCCTGGGCCTGCGGGCCTGTTGCTGTGGGCAGGTTTTTGTCTGTGGGGGTTTTTGTTTCTTTGGCGATCAGCAACGTGCCCAGGTGGCCCAGAAGGCCTATGGCATCCTGGCTTGGATCAGGAATAGTGTGACCAGCAGGACTGAGGATGTCATTCAGGCCCTGGACTTGGCACTGGGGAGGCCTCCCCTCGAGTACTAGGGGCTGTGCTGGGCCTCTTGCTTCCAGAAGGAGATGGAGGGATTGGAGTGGGTCCAGAGAAGCAACGAAGCTGGAGAAGGTACTGGAAGGAAAGGCTGGTGGGGAGAGGCTGAGGGAGCTGGGGGTGTTTAGCCTGGAGAAGAGGAGACTCAGTGGGGATCTTCTCCCTCTCTCCAACTCCCTGAAGGGAGGTTGTAGTCAGGTGGGGGTCAGACTCTTCTCCCAGGCAACCAGTGCTGGGACAACAGGGCAGGGCCTGAAGCTGCCAGGGGAGGATTAGGTTAGATGTTAGGAAGCCCTTCCTCCTGGAAAGGGTGATAAGAGCCTGGACTGGACTGCCCAGGGCAGTGGTGGAGTTGCCATCCCTGGAGGTGTTTAAGGACAGACTGGCTGTGGCCCTTAGTGCCCTGGTCTGGCCGATGGGATGATGTTAAGGTCCTGAGCTGGGCTGGGCTGGATGACTCAGAAGTCTTTTCCACCATAAATAGTTCTGCAATTCTGTGGTTCTTGTCAGCCCCCTCCCTCTCAGTTGACAGACCAGTCTTTTGTGTCCTCTATTCGAGATTTATCCCTCTTTCCTCAGCCATAGCACACCCTTCTTGACTTCATTGCCTTGAAACTTGCTGCATTTTGAGGATTGATTCAGCATTCCCCATTTTAATGGGCAGATTTCCTCCTGTTGTTGCATCTCCTCTTGGGTGTTAGACAGGAGAGGGGTTCTGTTGCAGGAGAGGGGCTCTTCACTACCTCTTCAGTCTCTGGGTCATGTCATTTCCCTCTCCTACATCTCTACTGACTCTTCAGGTCCCAGAAGAGCAAAATAGAGTAAAATACAGAGGTAACAACACAGATAACTTTTGAGTACTTGAATAATTTCTTTAACATCTGTCTAGTGACCGGTCAAACCAGTGTCTGTTAGAAATATGGATCATAACTCATAAGTGATGTGAGCCAGCGTTCAGGGTCACCACGTGATGTTTCTGAACACAGAACTCCTGCAGGGACAGCTTCCTTCTCTTGCTGCTCTCTCAAGGATGGGCTTTTCTGAAAGAGGAATGGTTGTGCAGGGATAGCTCATCCCACCGCCACTCCATCTATCATCATAAAGGTTATTAAAAGCCTACGTGACCAGCCTGCATATCACTGCAGAGCAAGCCAGGCTTGCAAACTCTGCACTATAAGCTTGGTTTTATTAAATATTTGCTTGACCAGAAAGGTAAAGTGGAGCAAGGTAAACATGCCTAAAGCAAATGTGAAGTGACCTTTGGTCCGTTGTCTATCCAGCGCTGGTGGCTGCTGTGGTAGGGAGGCAGCAGGAGGTGAAGGTGATCATACAACAGTGTGGAAATTCTGGCTTCTCTGAGAATTTTGAAATATTTGGTGGCATTAAGGTGGTGGCTGCTATACAAGCCCAGACTCACCCTTTCCATTCTCAGATCTAATCAGTCTATGGGTCAAAAGAAGACAGAATTTATTCTCATTATTTTTCAGAGTAAATTTTAGTTCACTGGCGTTAGCAGAGTTGCCCAGATGTGACAAAGCTGCAAATACAGACCTGTGTCCCTGCCACATCTTCTTCCCTGCTAGGATCTGCAAACAGTGATTTTTATTTTCTTTTCTTTGCCTTCTGTTTGCATGGGACTGGCTGTCATCACCTTTGCTCAGCTAGTTAAATCCCCTGAAATCCATGGAAGAGGTGATAGGACACTGGGGTTTGGCTTGTGTTCTTCAAAATCAGGAACAGTTTTCTGAAACTTTTTTTTTCCAGTGGTGTCCTCCAGGGATCAGTACAGGGCTCAGATCAGTTCAGCATCTTTACTGATGACCTGGAGGAGGGGAATGAATCTACCCTTAGTAAATTTGCGGATGACACCAAGTTGCAGGGAGACTGTTGATCTGCTGCAGGGGAGGAAGAAGCTGCAGAGAGATCTGGACAGGCTGGGTCAGTGGGCAGAGGCCAACAGGATGAGGTTTAACAGGGCCAAGAGCAGGGTCCTACTATTTGGCTTCAAGAACCCTCTGCAGCTATAGACTGGGGGATAAGTGGCTGGAGAGTGGCCTGGCAGAGAGGGACCTGGCAGTACTGGGTGACAACTGGCTGAGCAGGAGCCAGCAGAGTGCCCAGGTGGTATGAAAGGTGAGTGGCATCCTGGCTTGGATCAGCAATTTTGTGGCCAGCAGGACTAGGGATGTAATTTTCCCCCTGTACTGAGCACTGGGGAGGCCTCCCCTTGAGTACTGAAGGCAGTTGTGAGCCCCTCACTTCAAGAAAGAGATTGAAAGGCTGGAGCAGGTCCAGAGGAGCAACGAGGCTGGGGAAAGGACTGGAAAGAAAGTCTGCTGAAGAGAGGCTGAGGGAGCTGGGGGTGTTTAGCCTGGACAAGAGAAAACTCAAGGGGAACCTTCTCCCTCTCTCCAACTCCCTGAAGAGAGGTTGTAGTCAGGTGGGGGGTCGGGCTCTTTTCCCAGGCAACCAGTGCCAGGTCAAGAGGGCAGGGCCTGAAGCTGCCAGGGGAGGGTTAGGTTGGATATGAGGAAGCCCTTCCTCATGGAAAGGGTGATCAAACCCTGGAATGTACTGCCCAGGGCAGTGGTGGAGTTGCCATCCCTGGAGGTGTTTAAGGACAGACTGGCTGTGGCCCTTAGTGACCTGGTCTGGCCTGGTTATGTTCATTCCTGGGCTGGGCTGGATGAGCTCAGAGGGCTTTTCCAGCCTCAGTAATTCTTTGGTTCTGAAATTCTGATCTGGGTGCTTGAGAGGGATGGAGGGGAGAAAGACTCGTGTGCCTCAGTCAGCAACTAGTTACAAGGGTTGTGCTGTCAGTTCTTGTTGAGGACTTTGTCTTGGTACCTTAGCTGGCAGGACTCCATCTCCCACATGCTTTGTGGGGCCATAGAGAATTAAAGCTGTTTTTGGAACAGAAGTAGTTATGAAAAAGTGAGCAAATGGCTATGTTGAGTAGAACAAATGCATTTCCATGGCATGAGGATGGGGCTTGTTTCACCAAATAACAGAAGCTGTTTGAACTCTGTGCTGTTCCCACCACCATGGTTATAACCTGAGAGATAATATGAGACTGAGTGGTGCAAGAAAGCCCTTCTCATTCTCTTTGAAAAGTCACCAGACTGGTCCCTGGGTGATTAGTTTTCTTATTTCATGGTCCTTTAGACTTTATTACTGCTAATATTTAGGCAACTCCATTCTCCTCAGTCATCAGAGATGCCCAGGGGGGCTGTATCTCTCTTTTAGACAGGTTTCTTGCTGTGCAGTGGGTGGAGAGTGGTTTTGTGGTGAGAAACCATGGGAAGGAGGAGACCTGGCACTCAGTTTGCTCCATACGTAGCCACATGCCCTTTGTGGATGTGGCTGTGAACCCTGACGTGTCACAACTCCTATGTCTGTACTCCAAGCTGGACCACTATGAGGCAGCTTTGATCTAAAAGCCATGGAAAGCCTGTTCAAACAGCCCTGTTCTGGACCAGGGTCTCCCTGAAAGGATGTTAATGTCAGACCGGAGCTGTTTTTGTCCTGGCAAACTTCAAAAGCTGCAAAAGAGCTCAGCATCCATCTGGGCCTGTCCCTGTAGGCAGGTCCCTGACCTTCTCTAGGCTCCAGTCCCTTATCCAGAAGAGCAGGATGATAATACTTCTCCAGTCCTCACTTCTTAGATAGCAAACGCACAACTGAGTCAATATTGGCAGTGCAGACCATTAGCCTTCTGTACTGCTCTGGTTTCCAGTGACTTCAGCCATGGGGCATGAGTGTGTGTAAGGAGAGCAAGAGGATGCTGATTTCATAGAATCATAGAATGTGTTGGGCTGAAAGGGACTTTTAAAAGTCATCCAGTTCAACTCCCCTGCAGTGAGCAGGGACATGTCTGACTAGATCAGGTTGCTCAAAGCCCCATCAAGCCTGACCTTGAATGTCACCAGGGATGGAGCTTATGCTACCTCTCCAGGCAACCTGTTCCAGAGTTTCACCACCCTCATTGTAAAGAACTTTTTCCTAACATCCAATCTAAATCTACCCTGTTTTAATTTAATGGTTTTAATATAAAACCATTGCCCCTTGTCCTGACATTATACACCCTGGTGAACAGTCCCTTGCCAGCTTTTCTGTAGGAACCCTTCAGGTATTGGAAGGCTGCTGTAAGGTCTCTCCAGACCCTTCTCTTCTCCAGGCTGAACAACCCCAACTCTTTCAGCCTGGCCTTGTAGGAGACAAACTCCAGCCCTTTGACAATTTTTTGTTGCCTTCTCTGGACCAGCTCCAACAAGTCCACATCCTTCTTGTGTCTAGGGCTCCACGGCTTGATGCAGTACTCCAGGTGAGGTCTCACCAGAGCAGAAATTTATTATTCTGCTGGGTGATTCCTGCTTTTTCTACCAGCGTCTTTTCTTTCAGGAGGGCTCCCTTTGTGCTGGTTATAAGTAGAGAGCTCGGAGACCAGAAAGAGAGGATTAGCAATTAAATACACTCTGATGATGGCATAGCTGTGAAGGAGGGAGGAGGAAGGAATACTCCATAGTAATGTACTTTTGTTTCCTTTTCTCTTTGCTTGTAGGACAAAATCTGCCAGGGGACTGGAGTTCTGAAGACTTGCACAGCTTTTAATCCTCATTCCCTTGGGAATACAAACCTTTCTAATCATGTCGCCGGCCATGTGGAAATGGACTTGCCTGGTTTCTCACCTCCTGCTCTCCACCACAGTGTCGCCTCTCAGCAGGCAGCAGCCCCTTCATCCAAAGAGGCCCTTCATCACTTTCACAGGAGACCAAGCAGAGGGGAACTTCAACCACTTGGTGGTTGATGAAAGAACTGGGCATATTTACTTGGGAGCTGTCAACAGGATCTACAAACTCTCCAGTGACCTGAAGGTGCTGGTGACCCACCAGACAGGTCCCGATGATGATAATCCCAAGTGTTATCCTCCCAGGATAGTCCAAACATGCAACGAACCCTTGACACTTACCAACAACATAAACAAAATGCTCCTCATAGACTACAAGGAGAATCGATTGATAGCCTGTGGGAGTCTTTACCAGGGCATCTGCAAGCTTTTGAGGCTGGATGACCTCTTCAAGCTGGGAGAACCCTTCCACAAGAAGGAGCATTATCTCTCTGGGGTGAATGACAGTGGCTCTGTTTTTGGAGTCATTGTTTCTTACAGCAACATGGATGACAAGTTGTTCATCGCCACTGCTGTGGATGGCAAACCTGAGTATTTCCCCACTATTTCCAGCAGGAAGCTCACCAAGAACTCTGAGGCGGACGGGATGTTTGCATATGTCTTTCATGATGAGTTTGTGGCCTCTATGATCAAGATCCCTTCAGATACCTTTACCATCATCCCTGACTTTGATATCTACTACATTTATGGCTTCAGCAGTGGTAACTTTGTTTATTTCCTGACTCTGCAGCCAGAGATGATCTCACCACCCGGCTCCACCACAAAGGAGCAGGTTTATACCTCCAAGCTGGTCCGGCTTTGTAAGGAGGACACAGCCTTTAATTCTTATGTTGAGGTGCCCATTGGCTGTGAGAAGAATGGAGTGGAGTACCGGTTGCTCCAGGCAGCCTACTTGTCTAAGGCTGGAGCCATCTTAGCGAAGTCTTTGAATGTTGGCTCTGAGGATGATATCCTCTTCACGGTTTTCTCCAAGGGGCAGAAAAGAAAGATGAAGTCTTTGGATGAATCGGCTCTTTGCATCTTTGTCCTGAAGGACATCAATGATCGCATCAAGGACAGACTGCAGTCCTGCTACAGGGGAGAGGGGACGTTAGATCTGGCCTGGCTCAAAGTCAAGGACATTCCCTGTAGCAGTGCGGTAAGTGAAGTCCCTAAGCATCCAAGCTTAACCTCTTTATGTGCTTGCAGATGTTAGAGCATGCTGGAGCCTTCTCCCAGCCCTGGCTCTGCCTACAGCTCACCAACCACCTAGTTTAACCTGTTCATGCCTCAGTTTGCTGGTGGACAAGCTGAGGAAGGTAGCAGTTTCTGACCATCACAGGCATGGTACTCATGAAGGAGCCTGGAAATCTGTAGGGGGAATTTGTAGTTACTCATGGTAACTCATGCCTCATTGTAGTTACTACACTGAAGAATCTGTTAGGGCAGAAATCACATTTCCTTGTGCGGTCCTGGTTCCAAACTAAACCAAAACAGGACTTGGATAATGTCAGTGGCTTGTGCTGGTTTCTGTGTGTGCTGGTGTAATTTTATTTCCCTGGGCTGGAGTAGGAGCAGGATTTGTTCAGTGAGTTTTGTGAAGCCAGGGCTTCATTTCTGCTAGGGCTGAGAAGCACTGATCATTAACCATCAAAGTCCCTCATCTTCTGGTTTCTGTCCAGCTCTGTGTTGCCTCTGCACTGAAAAATTAAGGCCTGGCTGCAGATCAAGGATTAAATGCTTCAAGATTTAAGGCCAGGATTTGGGAAGAGGCTGGTCCACCTGACCTACAAATGGTCTTCAGAAATAGTCAGAGTTTATTCTGTCAGTTTGCTGGAGTGTCATTGCAGAAATCTGTGCTGGCCCTACCAGCATGTGCCTGGCTTTGATACCATGAGTAGAAATCTGCACCCAGGCTGCTGTAATAGCTGCTGCTTGGGGCTTTGATTTCCTTCTCTAATTAGCTCTTTCAAGTGAGAGGCAAGTTCAAGTCTGAGCAAAGGGAATATGAGCAAAGGGAATATGCAGGGGGACCAGAACTCTTTCCTGCCCCATAATCTCACGGCATTCAGGGCTTGGGATATGGGGTTGTTCCAGCTTTCCTTTGTACTCAAGCCTCTGTTACTGGGGATTGCTGCTGTCCCTTAGCGGGACCAGGATGGACCAAGAAGAACACAGTGGACATTTCATTCCAGGGAGTCCTATCTTACCTTACTCTGCTCGAGGATGTGGTGGAGATATTCAAAAAACAGGTTGATGTCATGTTTCAGGAGATGATTTGGTGGTTCAGGGTGGATAGTTGCATTTATGATCTTGAAGGTCTTTTCCAACCTTGATGGTTCTGTGATTCTATTCCCCTTTATACTAGTGCCTTCAGCACTGTTGCTTGACCTTGTGCTGCTCTCCAACTCCCACACTGAATATGCAGAAGGACAAGTCCTTCAATTTAGTTGGGATCTCTTCTGCCTAGACCTGCAAAGCTCCCAATTGCATGGGGAGAAAGGCTGTGCCCAAATCCTGCTTTGATTTTCCCCCCCCCCCCATTCAGCCTCAAGGCCTCTGCATATTCAAAGAGCTGCCTTTAGATTTAAGCTGGGAGCTTCCCACTGGAGTTTCTTTCCTGGGCTGTTAAGCCTCTCCATGCATTTACAAATCTGCTCTGCTTGTGCTCCATACCAGTGTTTGCAGAACTGGACCTCTCAAATCAGGAGGTCTGAAGCCTCTACATCACTTGTCTTCTGTGGCTTTAGATGGGAGCAGAAAGGCCAATAAATTTCTCGTGTCTCTTGGGGCAAATCCCAGACCAAGTTGACTAATAAACCAGCTAATAGTGGTCAACTCTTAGTTGGAGGGACAGGACTGTATAAGTTGAGGAGGACAAGGAGGAGAGGACAAGGAGCCACAGGCTGGGTGACACAGTGGGAAAAGCTGCCAGAGCATAGTTGTGAGTGTTTTAATTCGCTGTGAATCAGAGAGGCTAATGCTTTCTAGCTGGAGATCCTTGAAGAGAAAAAAAAACACCAACTGAAAATGAAGTGGGCTGCCCTTTTCGTAAATGAGTCTACTTAGAGCTGCTGGCAAGCCCTGTCTGAGATCAGCTGTGCTGCCTGAGGGAAGAGGTATTAGTGACTTGGCTGCTGTAAGGGTTGCAGAGTCCAGCCGCTAAGCTTGGAAAATGTTTGATGGTTGGGAAAGTGTTTTGGAGCCTGTATATACGTCTGTGAAGGCCTCGTATCATTTGCTGATGTCCTGCTTTGCCAGCCATCGGCCAGCGCTGCTGCTCTGCCTCTTAGCAGCTCTAAAAGCAATTACAGAGCCATCAGTGACGCTTTCCCTGCCTTTGTGTGCATGTCAAATATTTCTCCGCTAGTGCAAATAAAGGCTCAACCTGCCTGGAATCAGAGCTGGACCTGAGGTTCAGCTCTGCTGTCCTGAAATCCTGCATAGGAACAGACAGAACTTAGGCAGAAGTTCTTCAGTGCAAGGGTAGAGAGTCTCTGGACTCTATTGCCTTGAGAGGTTATGGCTGTCCCCTCTCTGGAGATGTTCAAGGGCAGGTTGGATGAGGTCTTGAGCAACTGAGTCTGGTTGAGAGGTGTCACTGTCCATGGCAGGGTGGATGATCTCTGAGGTCCCTTCCAGCCTGAGCCAGTCTGTAATTCTATAATCTGTCTGAGCAGATGGGTAGAGAAGAGCTGTGGGAAACCACCACTGGAGCATTTCCACAGAAACCCTCTTAGAAGACACATTCCAGCCCTTCTTTGTGGCATTAACTGTTGGATCATGGCTGGTGGAGCAGGGCTCACTTCACCGCCCTTGCATCTCAGTGCATGATCAGGTCTGGCTTTAGGTAATGAATATTTTTCTAATAGGGTGCTAACTGACTCAAAAGGGTCCATAGGTTAGCTGTGTAAAGCTTGCTCAAGGTCACTTCAAGGCAAGAAAAGTCTCTTGGGAACCACTCCCAGCACAGCTCTCCTTACTTGCAGTGTGCACAGAGATAATAACTGGGATGTGAGGAAATGTGGCTGGAGCAGGACTGTGCTGCAGGTTCCCTGGTCAGGCAGTTTGTTGGTGCAGATGGAGTTGGGCAAGTTGAGGTCAGGTAGGACCTGGCAAAAGGCTGAGCTGGATGCACTGCGTTTCATGGTCAACGTACAGTGCGGGCCATGGCGTGTCCCAATGTCCTCCGTGGTTGGATGTTCTGCACACTTGCCCTGGTCTGGTTTGCAAACTCAACAAGAGGTCAAAGGACAGAGACCTGACAGGGTCATTACACTGTCTCCTCTTGTGCCAAGCACGGACACGTGTTGCAGATGTTAGCAGTGTAGTTGAAGAATTTCCAGGCTGTATAAATATAAAAATCCCAAGATCCTTGGGATCCTCCATGTTCCAAGTCCCTGTGTTCTAGCTGATCCCCTATGAATCTACAGCATAAATCAGGACAACTTGGTTTGGTATTTTTTTATGCCAAGGCAGTTGATTTGCAAATTGATGATATTCTCTCAGGTGATGAACAGTTCCAGGTGATACTCCCCTGCTTCCCCTCTCTGCAGAAGCAGCATAATAACTTATATTGAAACGATATGCTTGACCCTAAATGCTTAGAAATTAATATCATCAGAGAAAAATGAGGCTGGGGAAAAAAGAGAGAGTCTATGAGATCATCTGATTTGCCCTTCTGCCCTACTTCTAACATTTGTAACAGATGTTTGTCTCACCTGTTCTTAACCTCCAACAATGGAGATTCCTCTCTCTGCCTACGTGATCCGTCTTTGCTGCTAGGAAGCTTTCCCTCATGTCTAATCTAAATCTCTTCTGATACCGAAGCCATTCCTGCTTATATAACCTTTATTTCCTTTGGATATCTAGCAGGAGCATTGTGTGTCGCCTCAACCCAACCACTTCTGTGTTGCAGTGTGGTGCATCAATGTCTGGAGCCGAGGGACAGGGACTGAGACTGTGGGGCCATGTGGGCAGCTGCTCTGGAGGGAAAAAAATAGGCTTTTTAAACTAGAAAAAAATCTTCATACTGGTTAAAGAAGGTTGAGGTTTATGTAGGCTCCATCCAATTTATAATCAGCTGTTGGTGCAGTTGGAAGAAGCTAGATTTCTTAAATGAATAAAGGGAGTCTGGGAGGAGGGTGGAGATGCAATTGGGCCATTTCAGTACAGGACTTGATCACTGGGGGATTTGTTGATTTTTATTACTATAGAATGGGATTAACATTAGGTGCATTTTGAAGCCCAGTGGCTATTGCACTCCTGGGGTGCTCAGTAGTAGAGGCAGGGAAGCCTTTCCTTCTGCCCTGGGGAGTGAGCAGTGAGCAGCTGTGTGGGACATGCAGGCGTGGATGAAAAACAGGAGGATATTGGAGACTGACCTCAAAGCAGCATGGAAGTGCAAGGCCCTGCTGGATTGATACAAAAGGAATGAGGTTCCTTGCTGGAGCTCTGGCTTGCAGTCACAGAATTGCTTAGGTCAGAAAAGATCTTCAGGATCATTAAGTCCAACCATTAACCCTGTCCTAAGGCCACCGCTAAACCCTCTCCATAAGCTACAGATCTACATGACTTTTACACACAATCAGGGATGGTGATTCAACCTCCTCCCCAGACAGTCTGTTCCAAGGCCTCATGGCCCTTTCCACAAAGAAGTTTTTCCTCATGGCCAGCTTCCCCTGGCACAACTTGAGGGCCATTTCCTCTGGGCCTATTGCTTGTTACTTGTGAGAAAAGACCAACCCCCACCACTCTACAGCCTCTTTTCAGGGAACTGTAGACAGCAAGAAGGTCTCCCTTCAGCCTCCTTTTCTCCAGAGGTAGCCCCAGCTGCCTCAGCCACTCCACACCCTTCACCAACCTTGTTGGGCTTCTTTGGACCTGCTCGAGCCCCTGAATGCCTTTCTTGTATTGAGGTGCTCAAAACTGACCCAAGTATCTGAGGTGTGGCCTCACTAATGCTGTTGGCAAGTGATTCCCGCTGTCAACTTAGCGGCTGGTTGCAACCTAGGACAGCTTTCCTGGGAGATCCTGGTCTCCTTGTCAGCCTGATCTGTCCCAGAGAACCACCAGACATCCTAACAGACTCCAGACGCTGAAATGAAAAGGTGTCACCTCCATCTCTGTAGCTTTTACTAGATACACAGTGTAAATATCTGTCCAAGATAATCAAAGTGTCTGTCCCCAACTCTTGCCTGGCTTCTGCCTTTTGCTGGTGTTTTCTTTTCCTTTTGTCAGGAAATGGAGTTTGACTGTTTAAATTACTGTAGTCAATCTCTTCCTGTTTTTCATGGCAGCGCTGTCACTTGGGGGAGAAAAGAAATGTTTTGAAGTCGACCAGCCAACAAAAGGCCTTGTCTAGACATCTGGGCAATATTTTTCCAACACTTTTGCTAAGAGATGGTGGGTGAGATGGATGTTTGGGACCAGGTCATTGTCTGACAAGTGACTGTAAAGGCTTCCTGTGCTCCTGATGCTTCAAGGCAAACCTAAGTCAGTAACTCCCCAAGGTATCTTTGCAGATACCTGTGTCTAGACCCCTAAGAGACCTTCATCTCCTCCATACATCTGTTCCTCAAGTGGCTTCTTCTGCTTTACAAGTGAAAATTTTCCCTTAAAAGGTGAAAGTTGAGGTGAAAGGGAGTGTCACCTCCCACCTAGCCCTTGGGAAGAGGAATGTGTGGAAGGATGTCCATGTGATAACATGATAACACCAATCTGACATCTAACACACACAACGCCTGCCCATTTCTCCTGGCTGGGTTGGCTGGTGCATGATCCTGTTGCTTTCTCAGGGGAATGACTCCATCTCAGCAATGAGTTCTTGGTTTCATCAGACCTTGTAGTGTCACTGCTTGCTGGCTGGGCTATCCTAAAGTAAATCTCTGCAGGGGTCAGTGCCACAGGAGGTCTTTTTTGTTCATCTCTGCTGGGTAGAGCAGTCTGAGAGCTTTGCCTACATGTCTTTACTCCAAATTACAGGCTAATGTTTCTGATCCAGAGGGCTTGTGGTCAGTTGAGGTCAATTCTTGGTCAACTTCTAACAGCGCTTTCTTCTTTTTCTTCTGAAGATGCAAATAGGAGCAGAAACTGAGGAAAAAAAAAAAGAGGAAATAAAAATCCACTCAGTGCAGCCTGTAGTCTCAGAAATACGGTACCTGCTCTCTGGGAATGTTCACTGGAGACTCAGAGACGGAGCAAACAGGCTTGTTGCTGCCAGATCTGTGTTTGTATAATTGGTCACAGCAGTTTATGTTGGATGGGAGAGCGTTGGTGTGTGCAAGGAGTGGGACTCGCTGAGCCCTATCGTTTTGATAAGAGGTGACAAGCGTCCTTCGGCTCACGCTGGGAGCTGTGGCGGATGGAGGTGATATGGGCGAGGCATAGGGTGCTGGGTTAGGGTTACTCCAGATGAGCTCTGGGATGTGCAAATCTTCCCCCAACACAAGGAGGATGAAGATGTCCAGAGAAGGTGATGAAAATGATCAGAGAGCTGAAGCACTTCTCTTAAGAGGACAAGCTGAGAGAGTTGGGGTTGTTCACTCTGAAGAGGAAAAGGCTCTGGGGTACCTTATAGTGACCTTCTAATCCCTGAAAGGGGCCTGTCAGAAGGCTGGGGAAGACTGTTCATAAGGATAGATCTTATCATCTAGATGTTAGGTTTACTTGGTTTATTTGGATTTAGGTTGGACTGGATGATCTTTAAGGTCTTTTCCAACCTTATCATTACTGTGATACTGTGGCAGGCAATGACAGGACAGGAGTCATGGATAGAAGCTGGAAAAGGGCAGATTGAGGCTGGACATAAAGAAAAAGTTCTTGAATATGAGGGTGGTGGATCCCTGGAACAGGCTGCCCAGAGAGGTGGTGGAGGTTCTATCCCTGGAGCCATTTGAAGTCAGTCTGTTTTAGCTAAGAGATGTCCCTGCTTGTTGTAGGGAGGTTGAACTAGATGACCTTTGGTGGTCACTTCTAACACTATGACTCTGTGCACCATCCCACTCCTCATTTCTCCATCTCTACCAGGCCTGACCATCATCTTCCCTGCAATGCTCCATGGTGAAGGACACTTCATCAGAGAGAAATGTCATGAATTCTGCTACACGAAGCAGCTCAGGCGAAAGCAGAGCAGAGAGCTCTCTACAGAGCTGTGACTTGTATTTCTCATTATTATTGTCAGTGGTGGAGGTGACCAGCGATGGCTGGGGCCATGCTCTTGAGAGCAGCTGAGTTAACATCTCCACCACTTAAGCAAGGTCATGGCCTCTCTGTAACAGGAATTAGGAAAGCCTCCCTATCTCATCCTCTGTGAGGTGATCAGCAGGCTCATTAACTAATTACAACTAATTCATTTATTAGCAAGCCTAGTGAACGTGACAGTTGGGGTCTAACAGTGTTTCAGGAATGAACTCTTCTGGCTTTTCCATCAACATACTTGCTGATGACTGAGCAGTGCTGAGTGAGCTCTACGTGGCTTCTCCGGCATCTGCAGTAGCTTAGTTCAGCCTGGGTGTAGCTGGTGGCAACATTCTGGTTGTCTGGGCATCCTCAGAAGCCCATCACTTTCTCAGGTGGGTACACATGTGCCATCCTGCTGAGAGCTCATTTTCAGGGGCTTCTCGGGCACCATGTGGGTTCACCTTCACTTCCTCCTCAGTGGTGGTCCCTCCTCCCGTATGCCACCTCTCAGGTGGGATAAGGGCATTTCTCTGCCGCTGGAAAGTGTTCTGCACTCCAGACAGAGAAAAGAAGTGGCTTTGGAGACCCTGGGGAAAACAAAAAGTCTTAAACACCTACGTCAGCTAAAGTTCACACTTAAGGGCTGTAAGCCAGGGTCTAATTGCATGGAGAGGATGATTGCATTTGAGGTATTAAGTAGATTCCTCAGAGTTAAACACCTGCCCTTGAAAGGACGCTTCCAGATCAGTGTGGAAGCTACAGTAATGCTGGTGGTAATTAATTATCACATCCCAACCCTGCCACCAATCCTTCCTAAATCTTCATTGCTTGTCCTGGAGGGGAGGAAAATAAAATAAAAATAAAAGCAGGCTTTGGAAACAACCTTCTCAAACCCACTTATTTACTTCCCAAGCACAAAGCAAGAGGAAGCTCTTATGCCTTTAAGTGGCTATGTGCCAGACCCAGTTCTCTCCCAGCTCCCAGTGTCTGGTTGACCCCTCTTGCACAAACTGTTCATTGAGGACAGAGCAGGGCTCAAGGCTGCTGAGCTGCTGTTTTGTCTGAGATATTTCACATACAGCTCCCTCCTCCATCAGTCCCATCTCTGCACCACATTGACTCTGCCTGAACAGCTGAGCATCTCTCAGCATCAACTCCAGGTCCTCATGATCACCCAGTAGCTGCTTCTGCAGGCGAGCAAGGTACCAGCTTCTCTAGCACCACGTTTCTTGCTACATGGACATCAGGTTTGTTTCTGGGAACTGCTCTCTGCTGTTTCCCCTGCCAGCAACCCAGGCTGTTTTCGTCTGTGGTTGAGACCTGTGGTCGCCTGTGGCTCAGCCCTGCATTTTTTGGAGGGGTCCATATGATCTCCTTGTGTTCTCTTCCATGCTGGAACATCAGCTACTTCAGCCTGACCTCATATTGCCTTGACAGGAGGTCACCTCAAGGGCCAATGGAAATCCTTGTGCAACAGTTGGATTGTTTGGGTTTTTTTAAAGCAGCAAGAAAAAACTCATCTGCCCTGGAAAAGCCAGAAGTAAAGTGATTGCAGCTCCCTTTGTAAGCCTGATGCTATTTAAAGCACCTCTGGACTGGGGGCGTCTGAGTGTGGAGTCTGTACGATAACTGTTCTGTTGAGGAGGGGGATTGTGCGTGACCTGGATTTAACATCACTTTCTGCAGCAAATCCTGCACAGACCTTTTCTCACTTGCTCAGTGCAAGTAGAGTTGTCAGGGTGAAAAACAGTGCAGGGTCTGTCTTGGTGCTTGGAGGATCACTGAAGATGTTTAGCCTCTGGGAATGATCTGATTTATTTCATATCCCAGCATATAGCATCACAGAATGATGGGGCTTGGAAGGGACCCCTGGAGACCATGTGGTCCAACTCTCTTGCTGGAGCAGGTTATCCTAGAGCAGATCCCACAGTAAAATGTCCAGGTGGGTTTGGAATCTCTCTAGAAATGGAGACTCCACAGCCTCTCTGGGCAGCCTGAGCCAGGGCTCTGGTACTGTGAAGGTAAAGAAGTTTCTTCTTAGGTTTAGGTGGAACCTCTTGTGTTCCAGTTTATGATTGATGCCCCTTGTCCTGTCACTGGGTGCCACTCTGAAGAGTCTGGCCCCATGAGATGTTTAAAAGTGTTGATCAGGTCCCCTCAGGTAGGATAGTGCAGATGCTGGAGGATTTCATCCTGAAGACTGGATGGTGTGAAGATGGAGAAAAGAAAGGCTGTTGTACCTACAGAGAGATGTCCAAGTAATCTTTGATCATATTCCAGACACTCCCAGCCTGGCATCTGCATGACTGGGGTAGTGTGGGATATCGTTTTGCCAGTATAGACCTGACTGAGGGTACAGGTCCAAATTTAATGAGGGACTCCAGCGACAGGACAGGGGAAGCGGGTTCAAGCTAAAAGCAGGGGGATTTAGATGAGATATGAGAAAGAAATTCCTCCCTTTGAGGGAACTAACTGAGACACAGGAACAGGTTGCCCAAGGAGGTTGTGGCTGCTCCATCATCCCTGGAATTGTTGAAGGCCAGGCTGGCTGGGGCTCTGGGTACCCTGGTCTGGTGAGAGGTGTCTCTGCCCATAGCAGGAGGTTGGAACTAGATAATATCTGAGCTCCTTTCCAACCCAAAGCACTCTGTAATTCTGTTCTATGACTCCTTCCTTTTCTTCATCTCTCCTTTCTCATACAGATGAAGGACAGTAAGTGGATGAATGTGACTCATTGAAAGGTCTTGCAGACTTTTGTTGCATTTTTCTCCTGCATAATACATAGGACTTCCCTGAGCCACCACTCAGTTGCCTCAGTTTAGGAGCCAGTAAACATTTCAGCCCAAATGCTTTCTGCTTTAGGACACAGATTCCAATAACATTTACACTATATGAAACAATACTTTAAATACAGGAAAAACAACGCACCCAGACACACATGAAACTCCATGGCAGCACCGATGAAAGAGAGAGGACCTCTGGAGCTGGAATAGCTGATAGAGCATGTGGGTGACATTAGATCAGCAGGAACAGCATCATGTTTTCCCTGCTTCAATGTCATTACCCCGTTGTTGTCAGGGTTCCAAAATATAATGGGATTTACTCAGCTGATTTATCCTGTAAACAAGCGATATTAGCCGAGTGCGTATTTAGATTCCATGGAGAGAGCGGGAGAGGCAGAGTGAGGGACTAATAAAAATTTGCTTCCACCAATGAGGGAATGACCCAGCACTTATCAGTGGGTTGGGGCTTTTGGTCAGGATCCTGCACAAGGAAGCACCAGGCTGTGGTTTTAATGGTGTCCCTACGTGCTTTTGGATGCAGGATGTGTTTACATCTAATGGCTCAAGTGCATTTATACTCAGCTGACACAAGTGCTCTGGTTTCCTCAAGTACTGAGATTCACACAGATAAAGGAAGCAGGTGGGAGATTTTTCTTTTCAGGGCTTGAGTTTGTTGTTTGAAATGATAACAAGGTTCCTCTAAATTTATCTTCTCTGAGATGACAGGACCCGGTAAAGCTTGGCTCTCCCTGATGTAGATGCTCAATTCATGACATTGGAAAAACTTCTTCATTGAAAGGATCGTTAGAATCAGTAAGACTGGAAGAGACCTCTAAGATCATCAAGTCCTATCATCAACCAAACATTGCTATGGTCCTCAGGCCTTGGAAGGAGCTGGTCAGGGAGGGCATTGAATTGCCATCCCTGGACATGTTTGAAAGTCATGAAGATCTGGAGCTTAGGGTCAGGGTTTAGCAGTGACCTTGGGACAGTTGGCTTAATGGTTACACTTGATGATCTTGAAGATCCTTTCAACCTAAATGATTCTATGACTATTATCTGATGAGCAAGAGCGGCCCTCTCATAGCCAGCCACACTCTCAGCATTTCCCCACACTGAGGAGCAGCAGCACATTTATGTCATTTATTACAACGCTGCATTTACCTTCACAGGACACCAGCAAGGCCTAATTAATGCTTTTAAGCAGCGCAGCGATCTCAGGGCAAAGGTGTCTCTCACATGTGAAGCAGCGTTGTTGTTTAATTTATAGAGTGCTGGTGGTGCATGTGGCATTTTGCAGCCCAAATGGTAATTGTTGTCTGTGTAACAAAACAATAATTACAGTAATTGTAATTCAGAGGAGAATCTCCAGTGGTGCTGGTGCAGGGGAGGCAGCTGGACTCAGTCTGGCAAGGTGCTGGTGCGTGTCACTGCAATGGGAATGTGGGGTGGCTGGCAGCTACCAGAAATGCCCCATAAATGCTGGTTTAAGCATTCTGTTACTAGAAAATGTTGGGAGATAATGGGTCAGCAAAAGAAGGCTCCTCCACCTCTGCCTGCAGCAGAGAGCTCTGATACTGTTGTGTTAAAAATTGGGTACATATGGTGTTTCAGGAGATGGCTTAGTGGCTAGGGCTTGGACTTAATGATCTTGAAGGTCTTTTCCAACCTTGATGATTCTATGATTTTATGATCACCTTGATGACTAGCTGCAGCTCTTGTGTCCATCTGGTGAGGCTGCGTTAAAGGTAGGACTTGATCATCTTAAAGATCTCTTCCAATAAATGTATCTGGTGATTCTGTAAAGAGTTTGTGACTTGGGGAAGGGATGTCTCTTTGTTGTGTGTCTCTGTTGGATGGATATGCCTCAGAGAAACCCATGTCATGGTAAGGACACTCACAGAGGGTGGAGCTCCAGTCTCTTTCTATGCTTCTTTCATCACTGCAGTGGATGTTCCCAGGAATTTGTTATGTAGACAACCTTTGGCAGAACATCCTTTAGGATCAGCATGCTTTAGGACAAATGCAGCAGCTGGTGAGCACTTCTGGATCTCTCGGAGGTGTCTTTCTGCCTGCACAGAAAATCCTTTCTACCTAAGATTTTCTCTCTCTGGGACTCTTACTCACCATCTCAGTTAGAGCAGCAGCAGGGGAAGTCATTGCTACTGTGTTCCAGGTGCATAACAGAGCTCTGCTGCTGGAATATGTCCTTACAGAAGAGCTCTAGCAGCTTATTCGATCAATACTTCACTTCTGAAAAATCCCTAAATGCTTATTTACCCAATAGACCATGGCACTTTCAAAGGCAGAGTCTCCACACTCTATAATCTCTCTTTTTTGGGGGGGTGTGAAGAATTTTAAGTGAATTTTTTAAAGCTCAAGGAAAGCACTGAGCTGAGAGCCACAGATACCATTTCCCTCTGTTTATCCAGCAGTACCTCATCCGTATGAGCCTCTGAGCCAGCAAGAGGACATTTGTGGGGCTGCAGAAGTAGTCAGGTTCTTTTTGCAGTCACAGTTGCTACATCCATCCTTCTTGTTTGTAGGTACAGTGGGAGGATGAGTCCTCAGAACTCAGGGATCTGATTTTCATAGCAACTTCACGGCTTGGTTTCCTAATGCTGAGATTTTGAATCTTCATTCTGGTGATACTGTTTGAGATGTGTATATGAAGACCTCTATAAATGGGAGTGGTTTATATTGTTGCTCAGTTTGGAAAAGACCTTCGAGATCATGGAGTCCAATCTCGACCTAACCTACTGCTCAACTCTAACAACCACTAACAAGGCCCCTGAGCACCTTGTACTGTCTCAGTCTGACACCACAATGCTGCTGGAGATACCATTCCTCCTCCCTGCCTATGTCAGACCCTCTTAGGGCAAACTAAGAAATATCACTGCAGTTACAATATCCAAACACAGGGAGTGTAAATATCCCACTGAAAAATATTGCAGTCTGTTCTGCACTTTGCCTTGTTTATCTTGACATGGAGGGACAGTTTCTCCTGGCAGATGCTCAGAGGTGAAGCTGATACAGGAGCTGAAGGATATGGAGAAGCTGGTGTCAGAAGACCGTCTGCCAGTAAAATACAAACAATAACCCGTTGGTCTTTCAGGCTAGATCTTCACTTGTAATGGTGGGAGTGTCTTCCAGGCAAGCAACCAAGAAGCAAGTATGATGTTTTGCTGAGAATGCTGTTGCACACTTAGTATCTATGATGTGTTCCTCTGGAAAGTCAATCTTGAACTTCCCTTCATGGGACATGAACTGTTTCACACTTCTGGGAGCCTCAGTGAAAAAGACGTTGATGATCTGGAGCTGCTCCACAGAAGGGCAACAAGGTTGGGGAAGGGTCTGGATAACAAACCTTGTGGGGAGCAGCTGAGGGAGATGGAGCTGGTTAGTCTGGAGAAAAGGAGGCTGAGGAGTTATCTGCTCACTGTCTACAACTGCCTGAAATTCAGGAGGTTGCAGAGAGTTGGGAGTTGGTCTCTTCTCACAAGGAACAAGTGATTAGGACAAGAGGAAATGGCCTCAAGTTGCACCAGGAGAGGTGGAGGTTGGACGAGGAGAAGGGGTTCTTGGAAAGGGTCCTCAGGCCTTGGCAGAGGATGCCCAGGGAGGGGGTTGAATCGCCATCCATGGACGTGTTACAAAGTTGTGGAGATCTGAGCTCAGGGTTTAGCAGTGGCCTTGGGACAGCTGGGTTAATGGTTGGACTTGATGATTTTAAAGGCCTTTTCCAGCCTGAACGATTCTATGATTCTGTGATAGGCCAGTGCTCCTTCCAGAGCAGGAATGTTGTGCTGAGCAGTTCCATACCAGTAGTAAGGCTGGTAGGTGGAAAGCAAAACTGAGAACATGAGTTTGACAGCAATCATTGGGCTGCAAAGCGTTTGTTCTTGCTGCTTTGGGGCTGTGACACAGAGTCAGCCAACCCTGAAACCTGTGGTCTGCACCTCCAGGGTCTGCAGCAGGAAATAAGAAAAGCAAATTTACAGCCAGTATTGCTTAAATTTTGTAATATTGGGGTCTAGCAAGTTTTGAGGGATTCACTGACTGATGTTTATATTTTTTGGTACACTAATCATTCAGGAAATCTGGACTTAGAGGACGCTAAATTTATAGCAACTATTACTTCTTACTAATAATCATCCACCTCTGCTGAGCAGAAGGCCTGAAGACTAAAGAAACCTGTTGGGCTCTGTAAGAAAGGCAGCCTCCTCTTCAGGAAATTGCACATTTTATGATGTGAAGGCACATGGTGTAGACTGTTGGATGCTCATGGTGCAGCAGGAGCATAAATGGAGACATAAAACGTCTGTAGTACATTAAGATCCTGCAGCACTCTGGAAACCTGACCCCAGTCCTTGAACTGATGCTTGAAACTACAGACCTAAAAAAACCAAACCTCTGTACCAGCTCTAGTCAGTTTGAGTTCTGGTCTGGCCTTGCAGGATTAGGTTTGAATGAAAAAACCTCTTAGCAGAGTGGGCGCAATTTCCCTGTAATTGGTAAAGTTACTGTAACTGCGCTGTCATTTGTATATGGTGACATGTAATTGCCTGGTAACCACTGCTGTGGTTGCTCAAGTGCAATTATAATGTATTTCCAAACGCTGGCTCTTTATTCAGCTTCCATTATATCACAGAGCCGCCTGGGAATATGGTGCTGGGTGTTTTCGTGTGATTAGACAGCAAGGCTAACCAATGAAGACCAGGTTGGTTGGCCATCCAGGCTATCTTTGGTTGGTGGCCCAGGTTTCCCATCTTTTTGTCCACAAAATTTCCCCGTGGCTTTGAATTGCAGGTGGTCTATGGCTGTTGATGCTCACTGGGCAAGCTGGCAACCTTTTCCTGACCCACTGTCGGGAATTTGCGATGTGGGGAGTGCAGTAATGGGCATCAAATGATGTGTGTGGTGTGGCATGAGATGAACATGCTGGACAGGCTGTCCAGGGAGGTTGTGGAATCTCCTTCTCTGGACATCGTCAAGACTCACCTGGATGTAGCCCTGTGTAATGTGCTCTAGTTAGTACTGCTTTAGCAGGGGGTTTGGATTAGATGATCTCTAGAGGTTCCTTCCAGCTCTGATGATTCCATGATTCTGTGAAGGTCATAGGGGCTGTCTCCATCCTGCAATGTAACCTCATAGCTAGACGCAGCCAACGGGCTGAAATGTGCTGGTTCTGCTGAAGTTCACAGCACAGGTTGCAAGAAGGCGAGATGAACCAAAGCCCTCTGGTCTCAGGGGAGTCAAGAGAATGTTGAGGCGGTATGGCCTGCAGAAGGTCAAAGACAGCTCCCATCTATCTTAAGGAAAGCAAAGGGGTAGGGCAAACCAGCATCTAACCAGAACTTCACCAAGCGTTGAAGCTCGTGCTGATACCATCAAGAGGAGAAAAAGAGGAGAAGCACAAGCCTTGGATACCATATAGCTACTGTTGGAGTTTAAAGCCCTGAGGTTTGCAGGGTTCCATCATCTGCAGCTCTGCTGGGTAGGGATGTATAGCTCACCCCTGCAGTGGGTGATCTAGACCCTAAAATTTCCTCACTTGTGTCATTTCAGGCATTGTTGGGTTCCTGGTGACCTAGGGTTCCCTAGGGCTTTCATCTCTCTAGGTTTTTAATGCCTTGTTTGATTGGGAAACCTGCCCACGCTCACCCTCACTCAGTCCATGCAGTCAGGAAGTAAAAAAGTTTGCTCCAGGGGGGCTTTTCAGTGATCTTCCTGAAAGGGGCCTGTCGGAAGGCTAGGGAAGAACTGGTCACAAGGGCAGGGAACCACAGGACAAGCAGTCATGGACTGAAGGTAGAAAATGGCAGATTGAGTCTGGACATGAGGAAAAAGTTCTTAAATCTGGGGATGGTGGATCCCTGGAACAGGTTGCCTAGAGAGATGGTGGAGGCCCCATCCCTGGAGCCATTCAAGGTCAGGCTAGCTGGGGCCCTGGGCAGTCTGTTCTAGTTCCAGATGTCCCTGCTTGTTGTGGGGGAGTTGGACTAGATGACCTTTGAAGGTCCCTTCCAACCCTGTGATCTTTCAGCCGGGTGACAGAAAAGACCTTGGATATCTCCTTGCCATGTCTCACACACACATCACTGTTGATTTCTTATTGCTGTTGGCTCCCTGGCCCTGCTGGCAGTGCAGACAGCCTTAATGTATGTGTTCCCTCTATCGTCTGGCCTAGCCAAGGCTGAGATAACAAGAGTGAGAAGCCAAGTACCTGCCACCATACGAAGACAGGGCTGTTAGGTATTAGCTCTAAATCAAAGGCGAGACTTGGCCGTTGGGACAGCCTGTATCCCTAGTGAGTCCATGGAATTGCTTTGGAGCCTGCTGAGATATCTGGAAACAGGCCCTGGTTGCTTTGATTGGGGAGGAAGATTTCGCTGGAGCGAAAGCAAGGAGGAACGAGGGATGGCTAATCCTTTATCGAAGCTTTTTCCCAAATAGGGATTAGGCTGTATTTGATTATCAGGGGCTGTTTCAGAGGCAAATAGCTGAAGCAGATGTTTAAGAGACAACTGCTGTTTATTAGGAGCATATTTTGCCCTGGCACCCTAATATCTGGTGCTTCAACCATTTGTGCAACACTTCTTGTGGGGAACTGGATGAAGATGGGGAACAAGGAGCTGTAATCAAGAGCTTTAACCCTTCTGCTGAGTTTGGGGATTTTGAGGGCTCAGTGAATCCCCAGGAGGCTGAGCCAGCACCAGTCTTGTAGAACCATCCTTTCCAGGAAGGTTGGGCTGTGTTAATTATTTGATAGGCTTAATCCTGGCAAAGGCAAATGCCTGCCAGAACCCTCTCTCATTCTTTTGCACATCTTTCTTATTTTTCTGGTGAATGCGACACTTGGCCGTGATGTCACGACTGCAGATGAACCCTCTGGTTGCTGATGCAATTTTGCACCACCTCACTCCCCCTGCATACCAGTCCATGATGGAGAGGCAGCTGATGGGGCTCAGGAGGGCATTAATGCCCTGGGATCTGCCAGTCATTCTCCCATGAAGGTATTTTGGATATATAGAGCACTTCATAAACCTGAGTTCAGCAGCTTTCCAGGGCCAGAGGAGTGGTGAGGAATATTCCCTCTTTTGCAGGTGGGAACCTGGGGTGGGATGATGAACTGATTGACTCGAGTCCAGCATCTCAACCGCAAAGTCTCCCTTCTCATCTCAGTTCCCTACGGACTGTGCTATGAATTTGTGGGTTAGTTTTGAACTGTGAAGGATTCTAGAATTGCTGATCCTACTCCTGCCTCTTTAGATCTTCCCTTTCCCCATCCCCAGTATCCCAGCTCGTGTGGCAGCAGCATTGCAAGCAGAGGAGATTCACATCCTCACCTCCTGCTTTCACTCTGTAAAGTCGTTAATGTGAAACTGCCGAGCGGAGAAGCTCCAGAGAGTTTAATGTAGCTACTTTATATTGCTGCTAAGAGTGTCTGGAATTGAAAATAAACCTGTGCTTGCGACTCCTGACCCTTCGGATCATAAATCCAGACTTCCTTATGTGTTTCTCTTTGCTGAAGAAGATGACGGCATCTCTGTCTTTATAAAGGCATGTGTGTGGCCAGGAACCACAGCTGCACAGAAGCTGGATGATGTTTATTTGTAGGGTTTTGCTTGCTGGCAGTGTTTGGGGTTTTCTTTTGCAGACAATTCCCAGAGGAATTAACACAAATATGTTAAACGAAACTAGTTTTCATATGGTGTGTGACATGCTGGCCTTGCTCCTGTTCTTGGGGATGGTTGTCCACACTGCAAACCGTAACTGCCTTTTCCAGCACTCATACAAGAGAACCATAAGAATGTATTGGGTTGGAAGGGACCTCCAAAGGTCATCTAGGTGTGTGAGTGGACATTATGGCCTTATCTGTCCTCACACACCACTGTGTCTACCCCAGATGTTTGAGTGTGCTGTGGTAGTCCTACATCTCACCTGAGCTGTTGTCATGTAAATCCAAGTGCTGGTTTCATTCTTCAACTCTACCCTGCTGCCTGCATCATAGTATGGTTGAGGTCACAGAGGGTCTTTCTGATTCATCTAGTCCATCCCCTTGCAGTGAGCAGGGACATCTTCTCCTAGAGCAGGTTGCTCAGAGCCCCAGGGTGCAACCTCACCTGGGATGGTTCCAGGGATGAGGTTTCTCACGCTTTTCTGGGTAACCAGGGTCAGAATTTCACCACCCTCAGCGTAAAGTATTTCTTCTTTAGATCTAGTTTGAATCTACTTTCTTTTAGTTTAAAGCCATCACCCCTTGTCCTGTCACTACGTGTCCTACTGAAAAGTCTGTGTTCACCTTTCTTACAAGCCCTTCTTATAAGGTTGTGATCTTCTGTAAATACGAGGAAATAAATGGGCTTAAATTTAGTTTTATGGGGAAAAATACAAGCTTCATCAAGTTCAGCTGAAACTGGGCCCAGTTTGATGAAGCAGGAATTTAACCTGTGGCAATTGGTTTAATTAAGTCTCAACAGGTTGGGGCTGTGTTGCAGATCAGCTACAGGTGTTTGTGCTTAGTGCTGGATTTCTGAGTCTATATCCCTTAGGGTTCTGCAGAGGGGTTGTGTTTTGCTTGGTGAAGGTGTGCAGTAGTCGTTCTCTCTGGCCCATATCGTCCTGGCTGTTGGTTGAGTGTCACGTAAGGCTCAGTGCTGTACCCTTACAGCCATGCAGACCAGATGATAGGAAGGTCCTTTCTGGTCTCTAAGTGCTTCAACTGGAGTGGGTAAATTTGGCTCTGCTACACCAAGGAAGTGTTTCAGCTGTTCCAGCTCTGTTTGCTGTTATATTGTTGCATACTGGTGTCACTGTTTGAGATGGAGCTTCGCAGGCTTCATCCAAGGTAAGATGTCTGCTGGCACTATCAAGCTTTTTGTCCTCTTCGTGGTGGAGAAAGCTGTTCCCTATTAATTTTTTTTTCCTTTAAAGCTGTGAGAAAGTAGGGCTTTCTTCCCTTTCTCCCCCTTTCTGGCATTTGTAGAAGCTTTGGGAGTTTCTTGCTTTTAATCTAGAATGATTTTTCTCTCAGGTTGTCAGGCCATTGATTTGAGTGAGACACACAGTTTTATTTTAGCCTGGAAACACAAATCAAGTTAATTTGAGAGCTTAAGAGTTTCCTATCAAACTTGGACTGACTTCAAAACCTGGTTTCGTTTTGGGCCTTACATCCATAGGATGATTTAGGCTTGAAGGGACTTCCAGAGGTCGTATAATTGAGCACTCTATTGAAAGCATGATGCATTTGAATTTTAATGTTACTTCCTTAGAGAATCACAGAATTACTGAGGCTGGAAAAGATCTCTTAAGATCATCCAGCTCAGCCCGTGACCTAACATCACCATAGTCACCTAAACCATGGCATGAAGTGCCACATCCAGGCTGTCCTTCAACATGTCCAGGGATGAGGACTCCACTGCTGTCCTAGGCAGTCCATTCTAGGGTCTGATTACCCTTTCTGTGAGGAAGGGCCTCCTAACATCCAACCTAACTCTCCCTTGGCAGCTTCAGGCCCTGTCCTCTCATCCTATCACTAGTTGCCTAGGAGAAGAGCCTGATTCCCCACCTGACTACAACCTTCCTTCAGGGAGTTGGAGAGAGGGAGAAGGTGCCCCCTGAGTCTCCTCTTCTCCAGGCTAAACACCCTCAGCTCTCTCAGCCTTTCCCTCCAGTCCCTTCCCCAGCCTTGTTGCTCCTCTAGACCTGCTCTAGCCCCTCCATCTCTTTCTTGAAGTGAGGAGCCCAGCACTGCCCCCACTACTTGAGGGGGGGCCTCCCCAGTGCCCAGTACACGGGGAGTATTACATCTCTGGTGCTGCTGGCCACACTCTTCCTGATCCAAGCTAGGATGCCATTGGCCTTCCAGGACACCTGGGCACACTTAGGCTGAGTGTGTTGTGCAGTCTAGAGCTCTTCTGCAATCAGCTGAATCTATGAGAAGGCGATCCAGGGAAGTACAAATTTGGTTGGATGTTTGTCTTCCCCAACCTTCTGACAGCCCCTTTCAGGGATTATAAGGTCCCCAAAGAAACATTTGGTTCTGGCCAGCCGCACTGTCCCCTGTCCTACCTCTCAGCAGCATGGTGTTACCAGACCTCAGATGAATTTGGCTCTTGAGTTTGGGATGCAGATTTATCATGGACTTTGTGCTGGTGTTGTAGACCAACAAGCTCCTGTGTGCTACTCTGGAGCTGTTGATCTGATCTGTTATTGCTCTGTGAGCTGGTGTTTTAGGCTCTGACAGGGCAGTCCACAAACACTAATGACCCTTACAAGCCAGAGCTCAGGCTAACCCTTCCCTTGCTAATGGCTATTTGAATTCCTCTTGGGTTTTATGTGTTTATAAATACATTTAGGACACATTATTCCTCCATTCAGTAGAACCATCAGTAATTATTCCTGGTAATTACTGGGTGAGGATAAAATGAATGGGCTATCAGGCTCTTACTGCTGGTGAACTCAAGTAAGGAGCAGCACTTAGTCTAACCCTGCTTCCAGGAAGATGTGAGCTCAGCTGAGGAAAATTATTGTCGTTCTTTATTCCTGAGATCTGAAAACTGGTAGCTTTCCTGTACAATTAATTATTGCCTTTCTAGGCTTGAGTCCAGCAAAACATTTCAAGTGGATGCTTAACTTCATATCTGTGACTGGTCCCAGTGAAGTTTGTACAGTGTAATGGCTTTGGCAGTTGTCTGCTGTGTTTTTTTTCTTTTGAGCTTCATCCTTATTTGACTTATTCTTCAGAGTTCTTCACATCAGCAACCCATCTTAGCCTCATCTACTGTCCAGATGGTGTCTTAAGGTAGAAGAACTGTCTGTACTGTTGTGCTCTGTGCTTCTGTAACTCTCTAAAGTCCAAAACCAGTCTCCAAGATTACTAGGCACTATATGCAGTTGTACACAAGGGTCCACAGGCCTGTTGAGTTCCAGTGCAATAGGGTTGCATGCTAGGCAGCGCTATTAATGAATAGGACCTTTCCCCTAGGAGTTCCTGGGTATCACAAAGGAATGCTGGATGGTTTCACAGCTGTTATGAGACCTTTGGTCTTGAGTGAGTTACAGTAGCCCAGTAAGATGGATAAATGTGGATAATCTCCATTACATGAGGAAGAAAAGGAGATTCAGGATGAAGTGACCAGGCCAGTGTGAGAGAAGAACCTAGGACTGTATGATTAAACTAACCTCAAGAATGGGGAGTGTAGACAGTCACTATCTGTAGTGTTCAATCCTTACCTACTGCAGATTTGGGCTGGAGTGACCTGTTTTGTCCCAGAAAATGCCTGAATGTGCCTTGGAGGACTATGCTACAGGGTTTGGACATGGGGAAGCAGTGATTTGGTCTGGTAGATATAAGCCTTACTACTGGATCTCAGGGTGAGAGGGCTGTTTTATTTGCTGATGCAGATGTGGCTCAGATTGTCTTCTGGATCCCATGAGGATGATGGTGCCTGCTTTTTCTTGACAGATCTAGATAAGTTGATATTTTCAGTAGACTTTGACTGCTGCATTTTGACTGGTAAAGCAGTAGGAAAAGGGCTGAGCGTAGCATATCCTGCTAGGCTGTCATTCAAGAGAAGCAAGTTTTCAGTAGTTCTGCCTGTAACTCCTCATGCGAATATGGACAAAGTTTTACCACGTCTGTTTCTCCAGCCTTGCCTCTGTCATTGATTTGTCAGCCCATATAAATTACGGGCATGTTATGCAATAGTGTCCCTGCTTGGATGGATCCTTCCTGAATGGCTTGATTTTTATTTACAGTCTGTTTTTCTTCTGTTTGCAGCTGTTAACAATTGATGACAATTTCTGTGGCCTGGATATGAATGCCCCCTTGGGAGTATCATCCATGGTGCGAGGACTGCCCATTTTCACTGAGGATGGAGACAGAATGACTTCGGTGATTGCCTACGTCTACAAGAACCACTCCCTGGCTTTTGTGGGCACCAAGAGTGGGAAGCTCAAAAAGGTAAGACCTGATGTGGTCCTTTCATTTGGATTTTCGTGTTGTTACGGAGACTTGTGGTGTTGTGTGGCGTTTGAGCTCAGTTCTTATCCTGTGGCGCATCACCTATTTGAAAGATAGAAAAGGTTTCTGTTGGCAAAAAAGAAAACTGTGTTAGCCTTGAGGGATTGAGCTGGTGTGTGAGAGGATAAAAATCCTTTTTCCAAATTGTTAGTCAGCAGACAAATGTTTCTGGAGTCAAACCACAGACCCAGCCACAGACAGACTCAATGCAGTTGACATCCAACAGACTTTTATTCTGTGTGTGTGTGTGTTTTTCACAATCTCTAATTAAGTAGCTGATCACAGGGTATCTGTGTATGCTGGAAAAAAATGGACTGTGGCTGAAGTTTGTTGAGCAGCAGGAGTCATACTCTGGAAATCTTTCTTCAGAGCAATGTGACTGGACTGTGATTTCACCACAAGCCCAGCATGGGATTAGTGGTTGCTCTGTTTAGGTCAGGCTGGGTTCTTGTACTGAAGAAGAGTGTTTTCATCAGACGAAAGCTGTGTCTTGAAAGATAACCAGCATTATGTTTATGGCTGATGCCAGAGAAACCCAAATACCATCAAGAGAGTATTTGTGTTCCTCACTAAAAATATGCCTGTTGCTTGGCTGTAGCTCTGTAGTTTGCCGTGTAAGGCAATAGGGGAGAGGCTGGAGAGGTGGAAGTTGAGAATCATCTACCTGCCTGTGGTCTTTTCAAGGCAAAAAAGAGGTATTAGAAGTGACATCGTCGCTAGTGGTGGGCGCCACCTCCATTTCAACCTCAGTGTGCCAGTCTGACAGTGTTTGAATACGTGGAGCTCAGGAGGGTTGTAAAATACTGTTTGTACAAGGAGACTGTGGCTTTGCCATGATGATGGAGATGAGCGAGAAGCTGAGAGGGGAGCTTGGACAGAACCTTGGGGTTGGGTTTGGAATTATTGCAAATAAAATCTTTCAAACTGGGGAGAGGAAGGTGCTATGAGAGGGTGACCTTGTGTATGGAGGGGAAGAAAGGTGTTGATTTGTTCATAAGTGCTAAAGTAAGGTCTGAAATCTCCAGATTAGATCCTTTACTGGTTTCTTCACCTAAATTAAAAATCAGGCTTTTAAATTCAGATGTCTTTGCCCCTGTGCTGAGGGGAATGGGATCCTAGCTTGCTTCTACCAGAGGAAAAGGTTAATGATGTAGAAAATATCTTAAGTCTATTTGGGCATCTGGAAAGGGCGTCAAATTGTGTTGGTTTTTTTAAACAGTTGTAATAAAAATAATCTCCTTCCCTGACTAACTACAGTTTGCTTCCCTGTCATCTGTGATATCATAATGAAGTGTTTAGTTATCCAGTCTCTTGGGGGAGTAGAATGGTGTAGCAGAGATCTGAATGGTAAATATCTAAAAGACCTAAAAGGTTAGGAACGACTGCTGCTTCCTTGTGCTCTCAAGCTTTTGTGTTTTCTTTTGGCTTCAAGGAGAAGCTCTATCTCTGCCTTTGCAGGTCACACTGCAGAATCCAAGACTTGATCCTTTTAATAGGGGAAAAGAAAAGAGAAAGCTTTTAGTGCTTTACAGAGAGCAGGGACAGCCTTATAGGGTAAAGAATGAGAAGAGGGGAGCCGAACTGGCTGATGTAACTTGAGAGAGATTAATTTTGCTCCCTTTTTCCTAATGTGCTGAATATTCTGACAGTGGTGCTTCCCTCACTGAGTTTGTGTGTCAGAGCAGAGCTGGAATCTCAGGCTGAGATCTTACTTGGCTGAATATGTACTAAATATCTGCCTAGAGAAGCAGAGCACAAAGCAAAAAGGGTTTCCCCTGAATGCAAGTGGTTTTGGACCAGTTGATCCAGGCTACTGGGAACCTTTGGTAGCTGCAGGATCAACCCCATCCTTGATGCTGTTTCTGCAGTCACTGATTCTCCTCTATACCCTCAGAATCCCTAGAAAACATCAGTGCATCTGTGTTCAGGACACTAGACTCTTTCTCCCTCTGGTTCCCATATAAAACCATCTTGGCACTTGGGATTTTCACTTGAAACTCCTTGGCCCCTACCGGGACTTCATGGGCCTCTGAAGCTTTGTTCTCCATCTTGTCTCATCAATGTGATTCCTTCTGGATACAAAGCAAAGGAAATTCTGTGCTGGTATTGCAACTGCCACATAATCCATTTACTTGAGCATGGAGTTTGATTTACGTTATATAAAAAAATGCCTGTGGGTAAATTGGAATAAGCTTTGTAGGATTAGATGAAGCTCCATGTACTGGTGGACAAAGCCCAGGAGCTGTCATTATATTTTCTGCTTGATGGGTCCTGCCCTGCTGGGTGTGTGCTGCTGCTTCTCCTACTGTGGTGCCACAACAAAGTCTGTGGGATAATACAGAGAGAGGCTAGAAGATGATCTGCAGGATGGAAGGAACTCAACAACCCTGTTGTTGAAATCGTAGAATTATTGAATGGGCAGCTTTGGAAGGAACCTTAAAGATCATCTAGTGCTAACCCCCCTGCACAGACAGGGACACCTTCACTAGAGCAGGTTACTCAGGGCCCCAGGTTGAAGGCCAACCTGGCCTTCAACACTGCCACGGATGGGGCATCCACGGCTGCCTTGGGCAGCCTGTTCCAGCATCTCAGCATCCTCACAGCAAAGAATTGGTTCCTCATGTCCAACCTCCATATCCCCTCTTCAAGTCTGCAACCCTTTCCCATTGTCCTCTTGCTACCAACCTTGTTAAAATCCCTCCTCCAGCTTTCTTGTATCCCACTTCAGAGATTGGAGAGCTGCTAGGAGGTCATATGGGAGCCTCCTCTTCTCCAGGCTGAACAACCCCAACTTGCTCAGCCTGTCCTCAGAGGGGAAGTGCTCCAGCCCTTTGATCATTTGAGTTGCTCTCCTCTGGACACTTTCCAGGAGCTCTGTGTCCTTCTGAACTTGAGGACTCCAGAACTGGACCCAGTGCTCTAGATGGGGTCACTACAAGTAATTGCAAGATGGTTTTGTGAGAAACTTTCCTTATTTTTCCTGCAGTTCCAGTATTTTTTTCCTCTGTGTGTATTTTTATAGGAGATGTGGCAGACTCCAGATCAAATTTTGATGTATGCAACCCGTGAGTGCTCTGCAAAATACCCGAAGTCATAAAGCAGTATCTGCTAGTTGATATACAAATGTCACACATGTCAAAGGAATTTATCCAGTGGCACACGCAAGCGGAGTAAAATATTGTGCTTTGGAGGAATGTGTCATTAAAATGAAAACTAGCAGCATATCAGGAATCTGCCCATGTAACCAAGACAACAAAGAGAAAGAAAAGGAGACGGGGGGGAGAAATCCCCCTAGATAGAGATAAAGTAGGAGAAGAGTTAGTGAAACAGGATGACAAGGTTGGCCCCAGCTCTTTCACTGCCCCAGGCAAAATACATTTAGCAGCCCTCGCTCATTCACACAGCTCCCTGCGCAGACCAACAGGAAGGCACTGTGTGGTGGAAATACACCCTCCAGTTCTGCTGTCTCGTCCACAGCACTGCCTGCCCTGGCAGAATGAAGAGACAAACAGGATAAAAATGCTGAGCTAGTGCCTTTTGGATAGGGATCTGATTAATGTCTGCAACTATCTGAGGGATGGGTGTCAAGAGGAACGGGTCAGTCTCTCTTCAGTGCTGCCCATTAATAGGATAAGGAATAATTGGGATAAGCTGGGATGTAGGAAGTGCTACCTCAACATGAGGATAAACTGCTGTACTGTGATGGTGATGGAGCCCTGGCACAGGTTGCCCAGAGAGGTTGTGGAGTCTCCTTCTCTGTAGACTTTCAACATCTGCCTGAATGTTTGTGTGGCCTGACATGGGTGATCCTGCTTTGATGGGGGGGTTGAACTGGATCTTCAGAGTTCCCAGCCTTACTATTCTGTGATCCTATGATGGAAAGAAAAGCATCTCCCAGGGATGAGTGGGTTGGGATTCAGTTCTTTGCTCTGCCAGAAACTTCTGATGTGTCTCCATACCTCATTTTCTTACCCGCAAAGGGTAGGAGCTATTTTGGGTGCTCAAACAAGTGATGAGAAAATAGATGCATTAAAAGGTGGGAGGTGTGTGGTCATTACGCTGGATGTTAGGAACAATTTCTTGCCCAAAAGTGTTGTCTAGGCCTGGCCCAGGCTTCCCATGCAGCGGTGGAGTCTCTGTGTGTCAAAGAGTTAAAAAACTGCGGAGATGTGGGATGAGGGTTAGTGGGGATGTGACAGTGCTGGGGAATGGTTGGACTTCATGGTGGATCTTTTCCAACCTAAATGGTACCATGATCATATCAAACAGCTAAATTAGATAAAGCATATAGAACGGAAAACCAGCTCGTGACCACTTGTGGTCATTGTCATCCTGCAGTGCTTTGGTCAGATCTTGGTGTCTCTGATTACCTTCTGTACTGTCCTGTTCTTAGTGTGGTTCCTGTGCTTCTCTACCGTGCTGGTGAATACTTCCACAGCTTTAATGTTCTCCAGGTTACCTGGTGAGCTTGGTTGGCAGCGCGAGCTCCTGTGTATGATGAGACTTTTGAACAAAACCTGTGGCCCTAAGTCAGCGTCCTTGTGAATTGAGTGGTTGTTTCCAGGAGATGTCAAAGCCTTACTTGAGTTTAATGACTGTTTTGTCTCTCTACAAACAGTAAGCCATCAGGAATTGGGAGTTAGTCCAGGGGTATGTTCTTCCTACCAAATGTAAAATCCACTGGGTTTTTACTTTCTAGCACGATCTTCTGTTAGATACCCAGCTTTTCACTCTGGTGGTAGGAGAAAACTGGAGATGTACCCATGGAGATGCTTCCCATGGGATTTTATTTACATTCATGTTGTTTTTCTAGTCAAATTATTTGCCGCTAGTACCTGTCATCACTAAAGAAGTGCAGAATCCCTCAGTATCCCTTGTGTTCCTTCCCTAGGCATTTAATTTATGGGTCACTGCTCTTGAGCAGATAGTTTCCAGTCAGAGAAATCCAACTCTTAACTCTATGTGTAGATGCAGGTGTAAAGGGCACTTGGAGTTTACAAATGTCAGCCCAGGAACAGCCCCAGGAATTCCACTTCGAACAAAACAAAGCTCTTTGTCCTTTTTGAAATGTTTGTTTGAAAGTGGAGCAGTAGTAATCTGCTCTTCCCCATAAAAATTTTTTTGATTCCATCAAAATACTTCGCTCAAAGCACTTTTTTTAAGAAGTAAAATTCCTTGTAAAACGAAAAATTTGGCTCAAAACCCAATTCTTTCTCACTCTGCAGCCTGTAGATCATTTTTCATTAAATCCCATCAGTCTGAGGTCTTTGAAGAGCTTTTTGGATTTGGCCTGCCATTTGGGGTGGAGGGTTTTAGTCAGATCAGACAGCACTGAAATCTGGCCAGTACTTCCCGCCAGGTGGCACTTCTACTTAGTAGAAAAGTCTTAGTATTTACCAGCTCCATGAACTACCTGCTGGATTGCCCTGAATCCTCCAGACCCTCTTTCTAGGATCCAAAGAGACAAAGCACCACAGGAAGACTTTAGATCTGAGACCTTGGATTTGTAATTCTCATTTTGGCTGATCTTGTGTTTGTGTTGCCAGCTCCCTGGAAGAGTTCAAGGCCAGGCTGGATGTGGCTCTGGGCACCCTGGTCTAGAGTGAGAGGTGTCCCTGCCTCTGACAGGGGGTTGGAACTAGATCTTCAAGGTTTCTTCCTACCTAACCCACTCTATGATTCCAAGGTTGGCTTTCTCTGATAATTGGATTGCAAAGTGTATGCAAGCATGAGCTCCTGATGGTTTCTGAATGGATAGCTGTGGCTAACCTGTCCCATCACATGGATAATGACTCTCCTGGATGCTACAGTGCTCTTATTACCCACCTGCCTCCTTACATAGATACAATGCTCAAGTATGTGGTTTAGCGATGGGCTTGGTAGAGTTGGATTAATGGTTGGACTCTGATCTTAAAGGTCTTTTCCAGCCAAAGGGATTCTATGAAAATGGAGTGAGAATTGCTGACAGCTGTTAAAGGGGTCTGCTGTGGCTTGAAGATGGACCTTGTGGTGACAGGACTGCTTCAGTAAAGTAGCCTGAAGGACACTCAGACCTGCAGATCCAACATAGTAATCAGTGATAACAAAGCCTTTTACTGTCATGTGTGGGGTGATGTTCCCTCCAGAGCATGATCGATCCCATTTAGCAGGAGAGACCGGCTGAATCCTGGTGGGACTAGCAGTGCTGTCAGGACCTTTCACAAAGCTGGATTGCTAACAAGTGTCACAACTGGGCAACAAAGGAATGAAAGAGTTTTTCATGCAAAAAATTTTGAGTCAGGTAAATGGGTTTAAGAGATACAGACACATAGGCAATACAAGGTCTTGATGGGTTGGAACATCTTGTGAGTGCCATCATCCTCTTTTCCTCCAATACCTTGCCTCATATCCAAGCAGCTGGAGCTAAAGACAGCCATGGGAATGCCACATGCAGGTTTGCAGTCTTAGAATTACAGAATAATGATCCTGCTGTGATGAGGGGAATGGACTAGATGATCTTTTGAGGTCCCTTCCAGTCTCTAGTGTTCTGTGATGAAGGTTGGAAGATACCTACAAGATAATGAAGTCCAACCATCAGCCAATTCCACCTTGCCCACTAAACTGTGTCCCTTGGTGCTACATCTACATAATTTTAATGCCTTCAGAGATGGTGACTCCACCACCTCCCTGGGCAGCCTGTGCCAATCCCTGACCACTCTTCTGGGGAAATTTTCCCTAAGCAGCAATAAGCTCTCCCCTCACAACCTCCTTTTCTCCAGACTAAATAGCCCAAATCTTATGACAACTGCAGGCAAAGATGAGGCTCCTCACTGTTTCTGAAGCAAGGGGGGTTCTGAATACGCAACAAGATGAGAAACCCAGCTTCGTCTTGATATTCCCTGGAGGATATTCTGCTGCTGACAGCTCTGTGCAAATGTCAGCAGGGAAACTCTGCTTCCTTCTTCTCTCTGCTGCTTTGAAAGAGTCAGAGCTTTTTTTAATTTTTATTTTTTTTTTCCCCCTGACTGTTTGGCAAGTGGACTTGACTGCTCTGACAACATGCTGTAGAGGTTCTGGCTCCTGCTGGGAAGCTGGTTTCTGCAAGAGGGGTTTGTTCACCCTGCCCTCTCCTCACAGCTTCTTAAATCAGCAGGAGCCCGAGTGCTTCACTGACTTGTGATGGAGAGATACCATTTCCCATCTGTATTTGACGTCTGTGAAGGCTGTGGTTGTCAGTGTCCTACACTGATATCAAGTCCCTCTTTTGAGAGGTCTTTTACAGCTTAGATACCTGGAGAGTAGGTCAGATTTCTGGCTCTAGCTCCTGCAGAGCTGTGGTGCACTTGGTGCTTGATGCCTATGTTGGGTGTCAGCTAGTTGTGGGGATGGGAATCTATATGGATGCTGGGCAGCAACATTCATTTGTACTGGGTCATGTAATTGGCTGATGATATGGGAGCCACGCAAAAGTGTTGAGTGATCGTGTACTGCTTTCATGGGTCAAAGCAAAGACGCAGAACTTCTGCGTCCCAGTACTGACTGCTGTACTGGTAGGAGGATTTGGCTGAACAGCAGGGTTGCCTGCCAGAGAGACAGGATAGAGCAAGGAGCTTGAGGGGAACCTGTTGAGGAAGTATGAAGCTCTACACCTGGAGAAGAGACATCTTGTTAGGCTTCTCAATTGCCAAACCATATCTACATACAATGTGCCTAGTTTTAGGTCCCTCAGTAAAACAGAGGTTTATCATAGTAAGTTCAGGAGTTGGCTGGGAGCTGGAGAATTTCCCCTGAGGGGAAAGGTTGAGAAAAATGAGCTTATTTAAGCTAGGGAGAGGAAACTCAGATGAAGGAGGCTACTGAATAGATGGAGACACTTTTCACATGAGTGGTGGGAGGATAACACAGCAGGCATTAGTTGACCTGAGCACACTTCCAAATGGATATAAAGAAAAGTTTTTCACCATGAGGACAAGCAAATGCTGAAGTGGGCCATATGTGGAGGTTGAATCCTTGGGAAGTTCTGAATAAGCTAACAACCTGATCTGTCTCACAGCTGACCCTGCTTAGAACAGAAGGTTGGGCTGGAGACCTCCTGAAGTCCTTTCCTGTATGGATTACTCTGTGGTCCATCCTCTGCTGCAGAATACCAGGCACTGTACTAAGTCGTAGAATGTATGTGTTGGAAGGTGTCTCCAAAGGTCATCCAGTCCAACCTCTCTACAACAGGCAAGGACGTATCTAACTAGATCAGATGGCCCAAAGTTCCCCCATCAAGTATGACCTTGAGTATCTCCAGGGGTGGGGCCTCTACCACTCTCTTGGCAGCCTGTTCCAGGGATCCTCCACCCTTAGAGAGCTTTTTCCTCTTATCCAGCCTAAATCAGCATTGGAGGGTCTTATCCAGACTGCTGCTAACACTAGTTTTAAACCCCCATTGAAGGCTCTGTTGCTTCACCTCTCACTGCTCTCATTCCCACTGCTTTGTGATTTGCAGCTACAACTTGTTGATGTGCCACTACGCCGCAGTCAGCTCCTTGCTCGTTGGAGTATCTGACTGCAGCAGGAAAACTCCTTTTTATTTTTCACTGCTAGGGAGGTTGCTGTTCCCAGCAAGAGCTTGCAGCCCGCTTTTTGGTAGCGAGCAATTAATTTTCCACATCTCTTCCTCAAGTTCCCTCTCTCTGCTTTCTGACTACTCAGCAGTCCCCATGCTGGCGTGCAGGGTTTGGCTGAGCTGTGATTTTGCGTACTAGCAGGGAGTGCTGCTATGTTTTTATTCAATTTTTCTGGAGGTTTAGGTTTAACAGACTTGTCAGAGATGAGAACTTGTGACTGTGCAGTGGGATTTGCAAATGATGGTGTAATGCCTCCAGATGCCACCTGTATCTTGAAGTCCAGAGGTTCTTGCTGGATGGTTCTGTGTCTTCTGTGTTGCTGCTGTTGGCTTGGGCTGGGGTAGGGTTAGTTTTTTCCAGTAGGTGGTATGGGGCTGTTTAGGATTTAGAAACAGTGTTTATCCCACAGGGGTGTTTCAGTTATTGCTGAGCAGCTCTCATGCAGTTAAGGGCTTTTCTGCTCCTCACCTCAGCAGTGAGCAAACTGGAGGTGCACAAGGAGTTGGGAGGGGCTGCAGCTGGGACAACTGATCCTAGTGACCAAAGGGATGTTCCAGACCATATGATGTTGTGTTTGGCATATGGGGGGGGGGAATGAAGGGGGGATATTCAGACTGATGCTGTTTGTCTTTCCGAGCCGTAATTCCACATGGATCCTGGCACTCTTGGAGATGCTCAGCAGCTGCCTGCTGTGGGTAGTGGAATCTCTTGGTTTGCTTTGCTTGCACCAGGGGCTTTTCCTTCATCTGTTAAACTGGTTTGACCTCAACCCATGAGTTTTCTGACCTTTACTCTCCCCATCCCATCAAGGGAGTGAGAGAACGGCCATGTAAAGCTCCTTTTTTGCCTGGAGTTAAGCCACACAACATTTCTGACTCAAAGAGAACCAGCAGGTTCCAGTGGACTGGCTGCAGCCAGGAAGGCAGCAGTTTGTACCGTTGTCTCTTGAAACCTTTCCTCTAAGAAGCTGCAACTTGAATGTGACAGGTTTCCTGTTCCCAATGCATCTGAGCTGGAGATTCCTACAGCAGGCTGAGGCTGTGCCCTGTGGGCAAGGTGATGTTAGTTACAAAAATCAGACACAATAGGACAGGTGACAGTGTCCTGCTGCAGGTTATCTGGCTGAAATCCACTGGTGTTGCAGCCTCTGGGGGATGGTCTCAATGATGTTGTCACTTGTCACAGCAGGTGTTTTTCTGCATGGTGTCAGAAGCAAGAGCCGAGGAATATTCTGGCTGGGATACCTGCTGTGGCTGTACTTTTGATGGAAACCATGCAGGGGTGGGGTAAAAACATATAGCATGGCTTAAGTTTAAAAGGAACTCGGAGGAGAGGGCACCAGGGGACCTTTTAGTATCCTTCCAGTCCCTGAAAGGGGTCTGCCAGAAGGCTGGGGGAGAACTGGTCACAGGGGTAGGGAATGACAGGATATTAGAAGTCATGGTTTGAGGCTGGACATGAGGAAGAAGTTTTTGGATCTGAGGGTGGGGGGTCCCTGGAACAGGCTGCCCAAAGAGGTGGTAGAGGCCCATTGCTGGAGCAATTCAAGGTCAGGCTGGATGGGGCTCTGGGCAATCTGTTCTAGTTAGAGATGTCCCTGCTTGTTGTAGGGGGGTTGGACTAGGTGACCTTTTGAGATCACTTCCAACCCTGTAATGCTATGATCATTTAGGCCAGGGATACCTGGACACAAGGAAAAGATATACCCCCCTGTGTCCCCTGGTCCTTCTACTTCTTTTTGTCTTCCTCTCTGTTTTCCATGAATGGCTATGGATAGCACATTGGGTGATAAGCTTTGGTCCTTATCTGCTGCTTCTGCTCTCCAAGGTGACAGAAACCATTTAATTCCTCATACCCTGCATCATGCCCGGATGGATGCCCAGCCAAACTGGCTCTTGTCAATCCTTCCTCTTCTCTATCCCCTTCCCTTTTGACTGGGATAATGACTTTTTCAGGGAGCCCTTGAAGTGCCTCTTGCATCTGCTTTTGATTGGAATGCCTCTTGCCTGCTGACCCTTCTGAGGGGAAGGCGGCTTAAGTGCGCTTCTCCTAATTAGTTTTGCTTTAATTTAATCTTTTGAAATAATTTTATCAAAAAGAGGAAACCTTCTATCCACTCCTTCGTGTTATCGGCTTGTTTTCATGCATGGTCTCTGGGTTTATTTCTCCATTTCCCTTGTCTCCAGATAGGACATCATTTGCATATTTGATTAAGCCCCATATGTTATCAGGGAGCCAGTTGAAAGAACGGCGAGTCCCTGATAAGGTACTGTGCATCCGTCTCTTTACCATCCACCACTCTGTCCCTGTCACAGCCCTGCAGCCATGTCTGTGCCCCAAAGTAGTCTCATCTCCACCTGCCCCTTTTGGCCAGACTGCTGGTGGTTTGGCTGTAGGTGGGCATCACTGTTTGGCTCGGGCCTTTTGGGAAGGAAGCAGAAAGGGGGTAAAAAATGGGAACTGAACTCTGGTGGAGACGTAAACAATGACAGTGAGGTCCAGATCCAGTTCCCTGCCCTCTCTGAAGCCCTTCACAGGATCCCATTGTGCCTGTAGGTTACATTTTGCATGACAGTTGCTTTGACCCCTGCTGTTCACTCACTCTGTTCTCTAAGGCTTTGCTGAGAGTCTCAGCTGGACTGTTTGCCGTAATATCAGGGTTTTGGAGAGAGGTGGGGGTTTGGTCTCTTCTCCCACGGGAACATGTAATAGGGTGAGGAAATGGCCTCAAGTTGCACCAGAGAAGTTGAGGTTGGCCATGAGGAGAAACTTCTTCCTGGAAAGAGGTCATCAGGCCTTGGAAGAGGCTGCCTAGGGAGGAGGTTGAATCCCAATATCTGGATGTGTTTAAAATTCATGTAGATGTGGTGCTCAAGGACATAGTTTAGTAGTGGATTTGGGACAGTTGAGTTAGGGGTTGGACTAGATCTTGAAGGTCTTTTTAACCTAATTGGTTCTGTGATCTCCCAACAGCACTTCTGTTGTGCAGAAACAACAGCATAGGGTCAGAATGACTGAAAACAGAATTGCCATAGATGAAGATCTTTTGAAATATATTTTTAAATGTGCAGATGTGAGTCCTTCTCCTGCCTTCCTAAGGCTTTGTTCTCTGGCTATTGTGTTCTGTCAAAACAATTTGCCTTAAATAGTTTCCCCAGCCCACCTCTAGGAACCCTTTAATTTGAAATAAACTGCGGGAACTCCCAAAGGGAAATGTGTAGTTTAAGAGCAATTGTCTCCTCCAGCTGGGGGATGTTCTGCTCATTTTATTACCCATGGCTGGGCACTTCTGGAGGTGAACAGACAGCTCCATTCCTGGTTTGGCAGAGGCAGGGTGGGTAACAGCAAACAAAAATAGTGATTAGCTGTGTCCTGGAGTTGGAAAAGGGAGCAGAGCTGCATAAAAAGGGACTTAAGTTAATCAGAAAAAGCCTCAACATCCACAGTGTAGGAGCAAGAGATTTGATTGATGAGCCAGCTCTTAATTAAAAGGCAAAAAGAATGTGCTTATCTTAATCAGGCTAAGGGACTTTTGGACTTGAGTTAGTTTGAAGACCCTCTCCCTGGCTTTCATCCAGCTTCCTCAGTGTGCAGCAGCCCCTTGGCATCAGCATGGTAGTTGCAGCTCTCTTTTAGGGACTTGTCATGAATGCTGCTGCTGGTGGTTGTGAAGCCAAGGGAAGGAAAGCAGAAATAAAATTCTCTCTGTTCCTCTTCAACTCAATCTCTTCCTCTTCTGCTTCTCTCATTTTGGTTTAATGACTTTGGCTTGCTCTGCTTCATCTCACTCTCATTCCATGTTGGTGGCAGCCTGGTTTGAAGAGCAGTCAGGTTGTGATGGATTGCTCCTTGCTGGACTTATGTGTGAAGCTTGGGAAGAAGCATGAGAGGGTTGTGCTGGTTCTTTTGTAGACCCCAACCCGTATGCTGTCTGTAGGAGTGAAGACGTGTTGCTATGCAGGGTGCAGGGATCTGTTCCTACTTGGTCTGACACTTCGTCTTTTTGTTGTCTTCGGTTTTTTTCTCTCCAAAACCCTGTCAGTAGCCTTTCACCTCTCCTAAGTGAAACCATATGGAAAGGCTGCAGGTACCTGGCCCTTTCTGAAATTAGAAAAGCTATTACTGAGAGGTAGAAGTATGGACTGAAGGCTAAGAGCAGGACTCTCAATCAAAACTGTGACTCCAGCAACGTCATTGCAGAACAGCTTAGGTCATAAAGGACCTTAGACATCTACTCCAACCTCTGGGGTGCTGTGCCTAGGGTGATCAGAAAGCTGCTTGCTAGCTGTGACAGCAGCAGCTAACCCTGTAGATGTCTCATCCCACAGAAGATCACTGTTGGTAAGAGTTTTTCTTGTATATCTTCGGCATTGCATCAAGTATGAGCCAGTGCCTCCAAGCTGGGATCCCCCTTGGTGCAGTGAGCCTGGAAGCGTTTGTTGGAAGCAAGTTGAGCACTCCTAGGTTCTAACTGGAGTTTGGTTGGGACCTCAGTAGAGACAAGAGAAGCAAAGTCTAGAGGGGAAAGTTGGGAGCCAGTCCTCTGTGGGTTCCAGCTCTAGTTACACTCTGTCATGCTGAACATGTTCTGCTGCTGATTCACAGGGCTAGGTCACTTTGGATAACAAAGCCCAAACCCCTTGGGGACTTGGGGTGGGTTTTGGAAGCTTCTCTGATGGTTTGTTGTTGTGTTTTTTTTTTTTTTTAGCTGATGTGGGACATTGGCACAGGCTCCCAGTGCACTGTTGTATCTCTGGCATCCTGGAAATGCAAACCACTGCTTCTTCTGCCAGCCCTGCTGCTATCCCACCCTGCTGGGATGCTCATGACTGTGGGCTGGAAGCAGCTTTCCCTTAGACTTAGGATTTTTTTAAGAGGCTGGCAATAAATTCCGTTTGTCAGGGAAAAGGTTATCACTAAGACTAGCAGAGACCTCATAATATTAATTTTTCATACCCATTGTAATGAAATCTAATTAAAGGAACCAGTGCTGAGTTTTGCCTTGGTTGTCATAGGGTTGATTAAGGTTGGGTTATCGGGGTGGGAGGAGTTTAGGACTCGTGATATCTGCTTAGGTGGATGTGGTTTCACACGCCACAGGCACTTTGATCTTTTCCCCTGTTGCTGACAAGTTTCTGTGGGTTTCTCTTGGATTTCCTATGCGACTGATTTTTCTCCTTGGGGTCTATGGTAGCACATGCATGATAGAGCTAGCCTGAGCAATAAGGACCCGTCATGCATGCTGACGCGTTTTCTCCTGCCCTCCGCACAGCACCTCTGTGCTGGTGAAGTGATAGAACCTTGGCAGCCTGCTAGGTTTGAGTATTTGTCTGAAAATAATTCTTTTTTTTGGTAAAACTCCATACTGTAATAAAACAAAAAAAAGACTGAAATCCCATCCCAGACCTGTACCAAACTAAACCAGATTGCTTCTCCCTTCTCTTTTTCAGCAAAATAAACAAATCTCTGAAGCTCTGAAAGCTTTGTAGTTTATGGAACAACCACTTACGGTTATTTGACTTCCTCATCTCCCCCCCCCGCCCCCAACCATTTTCTCCCTTTTTTGTTTAATTAGTTCTCTTTTTGCTGGCATTTGTACTATGAGATGGAAAAGTCAAAATCTTTTGATGCTTTTGAGCCCCTTCTCCCCTTGACGAGGATGTAAATGAATTCCCCAAATCCCACCTAAAATCTGAATTTTTAGCTAATTTTACTATTCATGGGGGTTGGAATTGTTTCCAAATTGGTATCTGTCTCTCACATCTGTCTTCACGTGTGATACATGAGATGTGAGATTGCTGCATTTAGGTTCTTTGTTCAACTTCTGCCAGGTTAGTGGGTTTTGTCTGCTGAAAGCTGGAGAACTGAAGTCACCTGGGAGCCCCAGAAGTGAAATAAATTATCATAATGTAGTGGGGAAAAAGAAAAGATTAATTTCTTTTTAGGATGGGGAGTAGAGCAGGGGTTACCCTAGTATATTACATCTGTTCCCGTAGAGATGTGAAGTGTTTTGGGGCTGCATCATTGAGAGGCTCTTGTTTTGAGGGGAGGGTGCAGGTAAGTGGAGCACCTAAATGCTAAGAATTCCAAACACATCCCAAGGTGAATTATTTGTAACTACAATAGCAAGTTAAAGTCAAGCATTAATTGACATTTCATGGTTTATCTTTGTTTACAGGGGAACCTGACTTTTCTTTTAGTGGGCAGGTGATGCTGTGGGGCAGCGATAGGGTGAAGGCAAGAGATTAAAGGACTTGTTGCAATTAATATTGCCATGCTCTACTTCTTAAAATATCACTAATAAAATGTACTGTGCGTGCAGATGCAGGACTGTATTGTATTCTCTGCTGTGCTAAAAAGGATTTGTCTTTAGGGGAACCTCCTTAGTGGGGCAGATCTGAATTCTGCCCCTCCTGCAAAGGCCTGAGTAGCCCTAGGTTATGAAGGAGCAAGTCAGCAGGACCTGAATAACCACAGACTCATTACAGCATCATCTGCCAGCCCTTAAATATCATAGAATCATCGAATCATCCTGGATATTACAGTGGGGTTTTTTACCCCCACTGGCATTTCATCTTGATCATGCTTTGCAGCCCCTGCCTGTCTCTGCTCCGTGATGTAGTCCAGGCTACCGCTGTGCTGCTGTTCTTCCCTGTTAAGGAAATCTCAAGCGCTTTCTCATGCTGACATTGCCATGGAAGTGCTGCCCTTCTCCTTGCTGTGGAAGGCAAACCCTGCAAGGAAAGCTGATACTGCTGGCACTAAATATACACTAGGCAGCAGGCCTCTCGGCCGTGCCAGGGATGCTCTGGCAGCCTCCGATGTGACTTATTTTCTATGTTTTGTCAATTCTGGCCATGGCAGGTAATTTCATTAACTGCTCTTTAATTGCTTGCAAAGAGCCTCCTTGTTATTTGTTTTTTACTTTCCCAATGGAAACTCATTCTGGTTTCCTCCTTGTGGTTTCTTTTTGCAAGAATCACAGAATCATTAAGGTTGGAGGAGATCTAAAACGTCATGCAGTCCAACCATCAACCCAACCCCACCCTACCAACTCCCATTAAACACTGTCCCCCAAGGCCACATCTACTTGTTTTTTGAACACCTCCAGGGACAGTGTCTCCACCCCCTCCCTGGAAAGCCTGTTCCAACCCCTGACCACTCTGTCATGGAAGAAATTTTGCCCTAATGTCCAACCTAAACCTCCCCTGGCACAACTTGAGGCAGTTTCCTCTTGTTCTATCACTAGTGACTTGGGAGAAGAGACCAACCCCCACCTCTCTACAACCTTCTTTCAGGTAGCTGTAAAGAGCAATATCATTTTCCATAACCTCGTTTTTTTTCCAGAATAGAGGCACAGAACAATTTGTCTCCTGGTTTCAAACCTTATCTATCTGAATGTTTGGAATTGGAGTTGAACTCCCAGGAAGTTCAGCTTTAGGGTTTCAGTTCAGTCTGCTGTGGTGGCATTTGGGGGCTCTAAGTTATTTCCTTTGTGTACCACCAGCTCTGTGGGTGATTTTGGACCGATTTGCTCTCTTCTCCTGGGTATAGGAGGAGAGAGGACTGGGGAAGAGAGTGTTTAAGGAAAGGTCTGAGTTCCTCCTTGAATACTGTTGTGGTCAGGAATGGAATCTCGGCAAGATTTGCCCTGTATATGTTGGCTGCAATGGTCAGTGTTTGTTGCATGTGGATCTGCATCTTATGGTTGTTGTGTGACCCTGTTTCTACTGCTGTCTTGTCATCAGTTTCCTGTCTTCCAATAGCTGCCTTGCCTGACTCTCCTTCAACCTTGCCCTTTAGAGTATTTCGAGGCCCTCTCTTCCGTCACCTTCATTCCTCACCCATGAGTAGCATCCTTCAGACCCCCCCCCCCCAGTTTTGTTACTGCTGGCTGACTTTGTCCGTGTTAATCTTGGATGTTCATCTATGGTTTGATCTGAGCAGCAGACTAAAACATAAGAAACCTGAGTTGAGTTTCCTGCTCTCCTACTGACTTTTATGGGCCCTTTTTTTTTTTTTTTGGAGGGCTGGGATTCATCCCATTAAATGTGGGTATCTCCAGGAGGTATTGTCATCTACTTTCCCCATCCAGAGAGAGGAATGAGACTTTTTATGAGACCCCTCATCTGGCAGGAGACCGGAATTTCCTATTCTAGGTCAGATGAACTGTGTCCTAAAAAATCTCTCTCTCTCTCCATTAACAATAAAGGGAGCTGAGGGTGACTCGCTTAGATGTCAACACCCCTTATGGCTCTGTCCCCTGTCTCCAAGCGACAATAATGGTGTTTTCCTGCTTTGTCAAGGGTCTTGTGAACAATTAGTGGCTCAGAGGTGCTCCAACATTATTATGATAGTAAAAATAATAGTAAAGCTTGGTGCAGGGTTATCTGATGCTGGAGTTTTCTGCTGGAATTTGAGGAACATGCTCAGATGGGGCCATTTATTTTGGTTCTGGGTACTGTCTTGTGTTTTTCTTCTAATGTGGGTGACTTATCCAATTTCTATGAAGCTCAGAGGCTCTTATCTGGCCAGGCAGATAAAGTTTGCAAAGGATGCATGGATGTGTTCCTGTAGGATCTGCTCTAGGAGAACCTGCTCAACAGGATGGTTGGACTAGATGATCTCTAGAGGTTTCTCTCAACCCCTACCATTCTGATGTCTTGAGAATGGGGACATACAGCTGCAACGTCAGCTCCTGTGGTTTAGGAGAAAAGAGGGGCTTCTAAAAACACCCCAAAAAGAAAGCAAAACTTAGGCTGATGTATAAGGGAAAAGGACTCTGCAGAACTCTGACAACTGCAGTGACCGAGGGCACTGCTAGAAATTTCAGAGTTACAAGTGGATGAACGGGGTGGTCTTTTGTTGGGATCACACAACTCAGTCACACTGATCTCCAGGCTGGTTCTGATGTTCTCCCAGTGAATTCTGCCTCTGCACATGGGTAGGGCAGTGCTACAGGGCTGGAGCCACCTCTGCTATGGGGACAGACTGAGGAAATTAGGGTAGGTATCAGCCTAGAGAGGAGGTGGCTCCAGGGGGACCTTAGAGCAGCTTCTAGTCCCTGAAGGGGCTCCAGGAAAGCTGGAGAGGAATTTGAGGTACTGTGGTGCTGGAACAATGGGGATGGGTTCAAACTCAAAGAGGGGAGATTGAGGTAAGATCTGAGGCAGAAACTGCTCCCTGTGAAGGTGCTGAGGCACTGAAACAGGTTGCCCAGGGAGTTTGTGGCTGCTCCATCATCCCTGGAAGGCCAGGTTGGCTGGGGCTGTGGGCAGCCTGGTCTGGTGAGAGGTGTTGCTGCCTGTGGCAGGAAATTGGAACTGCATGATCTCTGAGGTCCTTTCCAACCTGAAGCAGTCTGGGATGCTCTGGGGATGTGTCACACTTGAACAATGTGTTTTGGAATGCCCAACATACTTCCACATGACGTTGAGATTCACGTTGTTAGTTTTTGTTAATCCATCCCATCCTATCTGGCATGCAAAGGTGCAAGAAAGATATTTTCAAACGCACTTAGGTGTATGATTCCAGTTGCAGGAGGTCCTTACCTCCAAGAACTCACAATCAGAAGGGTAGAAGTAGCTGCAGCAGGCAGACACCAAAAGTGTGGAAAGAAGCAAGTTCCTTGAAAGAACCTGAACGAAGCTGAGCAGATGGGTGATGGGGAAAGGCCAGATCATGTTTAGGACAACACAAAGGGCACGAGGGCGTGAAGGCGAGTCAGAAAAACCCCTCTGTACGACATAATGGCAGAGCAGTACTTCTTGATTTATTCCTGGCTCCCTTGTGGATTGCAGCATGACCTCAGGCAAAATACTTTCTCCTCTCTACAGGCCTCCTACACTCTTGGAGATCTTCAGGGAATGGCCTGTCACTTGCACTGTCACTTGCAATGAGCATGTCCTGTGCCTATCAAGGCAGCACTTTGAATTCATCTTGAGGCTTCACAGGCAGCTGAACCATCAGTTTAAAACTGAATGGTGTTGGGATTCAGATGCAGAATTTCTCCTTGCATGACTTCACAGCTGATGCACTTGGTGTGTTTGTGCAAGGGCCATGGCCGAGCTCTTTCGATGTCCAGCTCTTGAGCCCCTCTCCTGCCCTCGACCTGCATCTCTGATTTCCCTGCCATGTGTGATGCAGGAATTCCATGCCTTGGCCTCCCTGCCCCTTCCTTACAGGTTGATCGTAAATTAGGTTCTGATGTGGGTATTGGATTTCCTTCAGCTGCTGGAGCTGTGGCACATCTGTGGTCCTCCTGTGGTTAATGGGCTTCACAAAAATGAAGCAATAAAGGTTATGATGGCTGTGTTTTAACCTCCTGGCCCTCATTTTGTTCAGCAGGAGTGTTTCTCGGGAACAGTTAAACCCCACTGCCTGCATTTTAAAGATCTCCCAGTGATGTGGGAGATATTTGAGCAGCTTTTATGAAGTGATTTTATTTTGGAAATGTAACAAAGCTGAAGCATCTTTCCTCTTTTGCTTTTTCTGGGGGGTTTTTTTCTTCCAGAAAGATAAATTTACTCTCTTTTAAGATAAACAAGCGCATCTCTACATTCTGCTGTAGTTTAACATTTACATGTGACAGAGAACTCAGTGCAAAACAAAAAGGGAAAGGGGGGAGAAAAGCAACTCCTCAAACCAACCCATATAGCTTGAAATCTTCCACTGTAGGTCTGTAATGATCTTCTGAAGGATTCAGGCACGCGTGGGGTGAGATTATTTGCCTGTCAGGACGACTTCATAGTTCTGGTCATCAAGGGAGGGGGGATTCTACTTCCTTACAGACCTACTGTCTATTGTGAAAAACCACTATAATGAAAACACACTTAGGAGCCCCTTCCCTGGGAGTATTCAAGGCCAGGTTGGATGAGACTTGAGGCAACCTGGTTTGGTGGTCCCTTCCAACCTAAACCATTCTTCTGCTTTCTTGGCACTCGCTGATGTGGTGATGTTAGGTCATAGGCTGGACTTCATGATCTTAGAGACCAGCCTCAATTCTGTGATTCTGCCAGTCTTCCTCTTCTCTCCTTCTCAATACCAGTTCCTTAAAATACCTTGGCTGTTCTTTAAAGGGAAGTTGTGAAGTCTTGATGCTCCAGCCAGGTGTTTGTGGAATGATCCACAAACTATCTTCATGCAATAGCACTGTAGGTGCTTCTTAATGTGCTGTTCTCCAGTTGTAGGATTTGGCTGCCCAGCAAATGGAATCAATAATGTGTGTATCTTCTCAGCTCTGCTCACAGGTGTGGAAGTGGTACTGTCCTTGAGCTGCCGACAGCAAAACTCTTCAGGTGGTGCACTTGGATGCCTAAAGTGGATTTACCTGCAAAGGAGGGAGATATTTCTTTTTAAGAAAGTGGCCCATATCACCTTCTAGTACAGATGGCCTTGTGTATAGGATAATAAGCTGTATCGGGCTGGAAGGGACCTCCAAAAGTGGTCTAGTCTAGCGCCCCTACAACAAGCAGGGACATGTCTAACCAGAACAGATTGCCCAGAGCCCCATCCAGCCTGACCTTGAATGGCTCCAGTGATGGGGCTTCCACCACTTCTCTGGGCAGCCTGTTCCAGGGATCCCCTACTGCCAGATTAGAGCTTTTTCCTGGTGGTCAGCCTCAATCTCCCCTTTTCCAGCTAGAAACCATGACCTCTTGTCTTATTGTTCTCTGTGCTTGTAAACAGTCTTCCCCAGCCTTCTGACAGACCCTTTTCAGGGACTGGAAGCTTGCTGCAATGACAGTGGATTTAATCACTTGCACTACTTCCCAGAGAGGACTAGCCAGCTATTTTCTATACAGACAACTCAAAGGCTTTAAGAGAAGAGTCATGAAATGCCCTGAATTGTGTTTTACCCCAGCACAGCTTTACTCTGGTCCCACCATCCTCAAGGATCTGCCAGCAGTGCTTGACATGCTGTTTTCTTGCAGAAAGGCAAGATAGACGTGTTAGCCACCCACTTGGGAGAGACAAACAATCTCTCATTTATTTAACTGTCTTGCTATTAATTACCAAGGATGACCCTTTGCTCATCTGTTAGGAAGGGTCTTCCAAGGGACTTGCTGCTTAAGCTTTCTTGGCATAAATCCTGTGAGGGGCCCTGGGACAGGTTTTGCAGAACATGGGGTCTGATGTTAGAGTTAATGAGCTTGTTATGAGACATACACTGGTATCTGTAGTGGCTCCATCCTTTGCCACCATGTCCAGCCTGTCTGCAATTAGGAACATGGTCTGTGACACTGTGCTTGGTACTACATCTGCAACAAGATGAAAATGTCTGATTTTTCGCTGACTGTAGCAGCAGAAACTCATGATCTGGATAACAAGAACATGTTTTTCCTTATGACTGGAATTCTTTAAAAGTCCCCAAGGAATTATTTGTTAAATTGAATTTTTTGGTGTTTTTTTTAACATAGCTGTTGCCCATTTTTTTGAGGGATATGAAATTAGAGCAGTGCTAGTCCAGGTAGTTGAAGCTATAACCATTGGACTGAGTGCTTCTGAATGTGTCTGTGGTACCTGACATTGATATTTTGATAGGGGACAAGGCACAAAAAAGAGTATCTGGATGGTTCTGATAGCTGTATACTCCCAGATCTTGGCTGTGTTGCCTGCTTGTCCAAAATAACTCTTGCATTGCGTTTGTTGCATCCAAGACCACCCCACAAATCATTCCTTACTCTTTGACTCTCTGGTTTAACTAGTTGTAAGCAATGCACAAGTGACCTCAAGAAATATTTTAATCACCTCTACCCCAAAGAAAAGCTACTGACTAAACCATTCCTGCGGGACGCTCAGGTGGACTTGGCCATGATGGTGTCTCACAGAAGACCCCTGGAGTCCAGTGGTCTCTGCCCGAGTTGGATTGTTTCTGACTTGCAGATTGTATTGTATTGGATTTGCAGGTTTTACCTTCATTTTACTTTAATGAATCACAGAATCATGGAATGTTAGGGATCGGAAGGAACCTTAAAAGATCCAGTCGCACAGGAACGTGTCCAGGTTTAAAACCTTTAAATGTCTCCGGAGAAGGAGACTCCACAACTCCCCCGAGCAGCCCCTTCAACTGCACTGTCACCCTCACTGGGAAGAGGTTCCTTCTCATATTCATGTGGAACCTCCTATGCTCACCAACCTGTCCAGGTCCTGCTGAATGACAACACAGCCTACTGGGGTGTCAGCCACTCCTCCCAGCTTTGTATCATCAGTAAACTTGCTGACGGTGCACTCTAATCCCTCATCCAAGTCATTAATGAATAGATTGAATAGTCCTGGTACTGACCCCTGGGGGACTCCACTAGATCCAGGCCTCCAACTAGCTCTGTCCCATTGACCACTACTCTCTGGCTTCTATCCTGTGGTCAGTTCACAATCTACCTCACTGCTCGATTGTCCAGACCATGTCAGAAGCCTGTAAGCTCTGCCCTGTATCTGAGACCAAGCTCTTCTGGGAGGATTGTCCGGTTATTGGCAGACAACCCATCTGAATAAACCCATTTATCTCACCCCTGTGTGAATCCCTGTGATCCATTATCACCTTTCTTCTCTACCATTAATATCACCCAAGCTGCTTGTTCCTGTTTCACTGAAAACTCGAAACAGATAGATGCGTTAATTGGTATCATTTCAAGAAATGCTCCTAGTCACCCTGCAATTCAGGGGAATGTCTCACATGGCAATTTAAATAATGAGGGATTTCTCTTTCCTTTTTCGAATGCCACTGACAACTACTTATGTTTTAATTTGTTTTGATTTGGTTAGGAACAGAGTAGGGGGAAGTTATCAGGATCACATCATTAACAAGGTTTGCTTGGGTTAGTCATACATGTTTCCCATTTTCCATATCCCTGTGTATGATCCATCATAATTCAACACTAGCCAATGGGGTTACTGAGAGGACTGTCTCTGCTGAGCGCACATGTAATCCAGTTATACCCATGATGTTGCCTTGACTGGATTCTTAATGATCCTTCCAAGCCTCTCTGTGAATGGGACTGGGCAACATGAATGTTTCTGCTGAGGGTGCCTGTGGCTGGGAACACCTGGGATAAAATAATTAACACCTGCATGTAGAATATTGTGTCCAGTTCTGGGTCCCTGAGTTCAAGAAAGACAGGGAACTGCTTGAAAGAGCCTAGCACAGAGCCACAAGGATAGTTAAAGGTGTGGAGCATCTCCCCTAAGGCTGAGAGATAAGTCTCTTCAGCTTGGAGACAAGGAGACTGAGAGGTGATCTCACTGATAATTACCAATATGGAAAGAGTGAGTGTGAGGAGGTTGGAGCCAGGCTCTGCTCAGTGGTGTCCAGCGATAGAACAGGGGGCAATGGGCGCAAGCTAGAGCAGAGGAGGTTCCATAAAAACATAAGGAAATCTTTTTGACTGTGAGGGTGACACAACCTGTGGACAGGCTGCCCAGAGAGGCTGCTCTGGAGACTTCGAAAACTCACCTGAGTACATTCCTGTGTGACCTAACCTAGGTGATCCTGCTTTGGTGGAGGTGTTGGACTAGATGATCTGTAGAGGTCTTATCCCTATCATGCTTTGATGCTCTGAGCACTGTGGGATTATTCCTCTGACAGCAGCCCAGGGCTGCTCCTCCATCTCTGGGTCTTCATAGAGACGTCCTGGAGAAATGAGCAGGAAAACGGTGAAGGGAGTGAGTGAGGAGGTTGCGATGATGTTGTTGCTGGGTGATGAGATTGTGTTAGCTCATGAGGCTGGGATGCCTGCTGGATGAGGAAGAGTGGCCATCCCCTTGTGGTTGTCAGCAGCATCTCCTAGAGAACCAGCATGATCCCCACAGGAACGATAAAGACTTGGGTGCTTGGGCTGTATGTCTTGAAGGGAACACCTTACACACTTGGGTGCTGATCTCAGTCTGGTGACCTGGTGTTGCTGCTGCTTTGTATTGGTCAGATGGAGCAAGAATTGTTGATGCAGCTGCTCCATTGAAACAAAACTTAAAAATGCATCCCTCTGCATCCCCTGCTGCCTCTCCCTTTAGTGTATTTACTGTAGCTTGCTCTTACCCATGTGTCTCACACTTTTTAAGCTCTAGTAAGTTACAACCACAGAGTGGATTGTCTCAATTTTGTTGGTGCTGGATCACGAGCTCAGAGAACTCAGATCTGTTTCAGCTCAGGGCCAGGAGAAGAAATCACTCCTGCTTCTCATTCCTAGACCTGTGCTTTAAGCATAGGAGTGTTCAAACTACCAATCCTATTGATTTTCAATTATGGCTCAAATGGAAGTGGTTGTAGCTTTGTGTTAACCCTCGGGAGATTCTGCCCTGTCATCTCTAGCGAGGAGCAGGCAAAGGGGGGAGAAATCGTGCATCACCCGTGCTGATGTGGATCTGAGCTCTAGGGCAGAAATAGGTTTCACCGCAACTCATTAAAATCACAACCCCCCACTTTTGTGGGGATGGGTGTTCTTGGATCTGCTGTGGGCTATAAATACGGAGTTTTCATGGTGTGGTGGTGAAGTTACTGTTGGCATCTGTACGGGGTATTTTTAAATTGTGAGGAGACTCATTTTAAATGGCAGCTGGGCTGAACCTCTCTGGCACGTTACGGGTAGCTCTGGCATAGCTGGACTAGCAGTCAGACAGCACATGAGAAGTTTAAAGCTGGATGTTATTAATAAAAAAAGTTTAAAAAAATCAAGGATTTTAATTTCCAGCAGCCAGGCCAAAAGCTTGAATGAGTTTGAGAAGATTTGGATTAGTTTTGGACTTGACCTGCCCTGACCCACTTCTCAGTCCCTGCATCCATCCCCTATTCCCGATCAATGGATGTGTTTGTTCCATCAACTTTCCACTCAGCTTTCCACGAGAGCCCCTGGTTGTGTTATTTATAACAATGGGCCGATTGCCTGCTTACAGTGGGGTCAGCTGGAGCCAGTGTTGGGTTTCCATCACCTGCTCCTCTCTGCTGCAAGGCAGGGTGCAGGATTTCAGACTAGGGTGGGGTGGTGACCCTAAACCCCAGGGCACTCGACTCACCTTTCCTTTACCAGCCTGCAGGGAATGAAATGCAGCAGAGTCCTGAACTATATCCTGCAGGATGCTCTCTGTAAGAACTAAAGGCAATTTCTACTCCTTTTAATGTTCAACAGAAACATTTCTTATTAGTCATATTTAAAAACAAGCACCAAGTCTGGGTTGAGAGCAGGACCTCTTGCGATGGACACCCTGATGCCCTCTTGAATCGCAGACTGACATTGGAAGGGACCTCTGAGGATCATCTAGCTCATACTTGCCCCCATCCCTGCAAAGTTCCAGCAGAACTTTTTGGGGTGCTGCAAATAAATGCTAGGAATCCTTGAAGGGTAGGAGGAGATCTCAGCCATAGTGAAGCTCTGAGCTGGCACTTTTATCTCATTTATTCTGCTTGTAGGAGTTGGGAGCAAACAGTCCTACCTGCTGCTTTCCCATCCTTTATCAGCAGCATCTGGCATTATCACGTTTGTTGTATCTCATCCTCAAAGTGCTGACATGATAGGACATCTCCCAGGGTTGTTGACAGGATAAAAGGTAGGAAATTAGCAAAGCCCCAGTGTGACTCTTTCCATTCCAGGCTGAAAACCAGGTCTGCTGCATCATGGGCTGGTAAGAACAGTGACCATGCTCCTTCCAGTTTGGTGAATATGTGAACTCGGCAGAGTGGGGTTAATGGTTGGGCTTGATGATCTCAAGGGTCTTTTGCAACTTGAATGATTCCATGATCTGGAGGGTGCAAACTCCTATCACATGCCCTGGCACTGCTGGCAGTTCCCAGGGCCCAGTGGCCAGACTAGTGTGGCAAAACAGATGAACACTGGGGTTTATTTTTTTTTCTTTGCAAGGGAGGATGCAAGAGAACTTTCCTTTTTTTCCAGCCTGAGTATGCATGTGAGGGGTAAGGAGGGGTAGAAGGGCTGCAGTGTGGTTCCAGAGTTCCTTTCTCTATTTATTGAGGATCAATTTGAAACAGCTCCCCACCATGGCCCTGCTTCAAGCCCTTCTGCCAGTAGCTGACTCTGCATCCCAGTGGGAGCCCCTGACTTCCCAGAAGAGGCAGCTACAAGCTGGCCTGAGTTCATAACCTTCCCTCCCTGCCCCAAGCAGCTATTGGAGCTGTGCTGTTCCCTGGAAGAGCAGTGTTACTGCTGTAAACCCCCTCCTCCATCCACTATGCTGGTGAAATGCCCTTTGTAAGGCTCCAGGCTTTTGTTTTTTGCATGAGCTGAGTTGGGGTGAACTTGGTGTGACTGCCAGAACATCATGAATAAGTTAGAGGGAAAGCTGTAGTTGGTGCTCAGGGCTTACACAAGCAGGGAAGGCAGCTTGGTGCTCAAACAGCCCATCCAGTGGCTGGCTGGTGGCTTTGCAGACCTTCTTTACATCTTTTATTGAGAATGTGACCTTTCACACCTTCATGAACACCTTCAGAACACCTCTGCTCTCCTTCTACACCGGTGTTGGTGTTTCTTTAGAGCGTTGTCATACTTCAAATACATGTAGGACTGGAAGGGTTGTCTTAGGTCAAGTCCAGGCCCCTGCCACTACTGGAATCACATTGTGTGGTTCTGTTTGCAAACTTTGCAAGCTCCACCCTCCTCTTCATCTGCTTCTACTTGCTGAACTCAAGAGTTTCTTTCTGAGAGTTAAGCAACCTGATGATACCATGGGATTATAGATGGTAAATGAGAGAAACTGGAGCTGAGCCCATCCTCTCCATCTGCTGTTTGTTTGGTCAAACCAAGGGTTCCTCACTGCGAGCGAGTTGAGCAGCCTAATGGTTCCACAGGGCTATAGTTAGTTTGTGAAAGACTGGTGCTGGGCTGGTTTCTAAGCTTAGGATGGGCTTATCCAGCAACACCTCCTGGCCTTGTGGAGCCAGAAATGTGACTCCTCCAGCAGGTCGCATCCTGTCTGGAGCACAGCAATGACCACAGTCACCATGAGCTGCTTTTTGCAAGGTGTCTGGGCAATGCAGCTGCCCGTGAAACAGTCATGCAACCTCAGATGGGGCCACAAATCACTCCAGAGCTCACAGCAGTACTGCAGTGGGGGAGCAACCAGCACTAACAACACTTAAAATATTGCCTCTCCAGTGGGCTCTTCAGAAAGAGCAGCAAAACTCTGGTATGAATCACATCTTGGCTGTAAGTGCCTCCACCAGAAGTGTTTGATAGAGACATATGCTCACCTCACACTGGGCAAATCTGATGAAGGAAGTGATGTGGTAGTGGAGTTCCCTATGCTATGTGATGCTGCCTCTGCCTCCTCTGATTTCATTCTAGATGGGATGATTAGGTTTTTCCTTTTGGGTTTTTTTGTTAGTTTTTCTTTAGTGCTTTTCTGGTGGCAGCTCTATGTTTTGTGCTGCCTTACAGATAGGCTGATTCAGCAGTTCAGTGCCCAGCTGAATTCCCAGAGGACATGGCCGCTGGGTTTATTTGTTGTTTTGACTGCAGCCTGTTGGTCTTTGCTATTAATTACCAAGCAGGAAACATTCCGTGGGCTTCTTAGAGAGCAGAGTCCATTGCTACGATCCTTCTGTTAAAGAGGAGGAAGCTCATAGCAAACTTGTATTTGAGTGATCAGCAAAGAAAACAGGATTTTGGTGCAAAACTATCTCATGATACTCGAGGTCTTGAGTCCTCAGAGTGTAAATCGTGTTTTAAATATAGTCTTATATCTTAATTTTCATGCATAAACCACCTACTATATCTACAGTGTGGAGTATCCGTACAGCGTGGCCGTGTATAAATGATCTAGCTGTATAATTACACCTACAGAGGAAGAGATCTGTCTGCATTTATTTTTAAAACTTATGCTGTATCCATGTAGTTAGAGAAAGGGCATCGCGCAGACGGAATCTCTTTTGGGTCACATTTCAATAATAATTACAGTTTAATTGCACTGTGGCTATTTTGTTTTATTTTAGCTGCCTCTAATAACTGCTAATTTTCTGAGCGGAAAGGTCGTGGCCCAGATGTGAATAAACACATCGTAAACTGGATGTAGTAAATAAATCCTCTCTCCAGTAGCTGTGGGATTAAGGACTGGGAAAATGAGCTCATTGCTGATGTTCTGGTCATAGGAATTAATGGCAGTTGGGAATTCAAAATTCAGACCATGGTAGTTGTATCCAGTTGTCTTTAGGAGGAACTTAGCCCCACATCAAAGGCACTGTGAGTGGGGCTGTTCAGCCTGAAGAGGAGAAGGCTTGGGACAACCTTATAGCAACCTTCCAATCCCTGAAAGGGGCCTGTCAGAAGGCTAGGGCTGAACTGTTCAATAGAGTAGGGAATGATAGGATGAGGAGTCATGCTTTGGAGCTGGAAAAGGGCAGTCTTAAGAACATTTTCCCCATGTCCAGCTTGAATCTGAGGGTGGGGGATCCCTGGAACAGGCTGCCTGCAGAGGTGGTGGAGGGCCCCATCCATGGAGCCATTCAAGGTCAGGCTGGATGGGGCTCTGGGCAATCTGGTCTAGTTAGAGATGGTCCTGCTTGTTGTAAGGGGGGTTGGACTAGATGGCCTTTGGGGATCCTTTCTGACCCTGTGATGCTGTAACTCCTTTAGCTCTGATTTGTAAGGCTGCAGCATCTATTTCCATCCTTATTATGTTGGGGTGTTAAGTGCCTGCTGAGATTTTTCCCAAGCTGATTGCCCAGACCTGGGATGCACTGGAGGAAAAATCAATCTGTGTTTACCCTGCTCCTTGTGCTGTAAAACTCCTGCTCTGATTGCTTTTGGAGACATGAGACAAGCCTTGGATGGACTTAATGTCACCCAAATCTTACCCTAAAACCTAGGAATGATGCAATTGCTTGTTTCATTTAGTTAGAGTCTTGTTTGAAGAAAACTTGATGGGCCGCAGAGGACTGGAGGAGCAGCTGCTGGATGTGAGGAAATTCAGGCCAAGTCTTTAATAAATGCTGCTTGGGGATGGGGATATGGAGAGGGGGAATGAGCCTGTGGAAGATCTGATGGTTTTGCCAGGGATTTAACTGGAGAAGAAAGGCAATCCTAAGCTGGCAAGTGGGACAGCCTTGGCGAGGAGGGATATGGGTCTTCTCACCTGTTTCCATTGTGCATTCTGCACCACTGCTCACGTCTTAGTTATCTCCACTATGGTGTTGTGGGGTTGTTATTTTTCTCTTCAAACTCCTCCCCACCAACTGTGCAGGCTCCAGAGGAAATAAAGCATGGCCTGACACATTTCTGTCTGTTGCTCTCCTCCTGCATGGCTAGGCTTCTTGCACCTACCTGCTGGGAAAAGCAGACGTGGGAACAGCTTTGCTTGCTGCTGGGCTCTCAGTGATCCCACACCGAGCCCTTGGAGGTGTTGTGTTCATGTGAGACAGGGAAGATCTTTGTGTTGAGGCAGGGACTGGAGGAGCCATGACTTAGTGTTTCAGGGGCTACTACTTAAAACTGGCTGCTTGAGAATCATTTTCTGCTGTTGGTCCATTGAGTGTGTTTCTGCTGGTCAGATGTAGGACTGAGCTGTTTTAATTCATGCCATTCAACCAACTGGAAGATAAACCTTTAGCATTCCAGGCATGTTTCAGTGTCCTGGCTTTCAAACCTGAGGCCGGGAAGGAGAGAGCTGCTCTGGTTTTGTACGTGGGTCAGGTTGAGTTTTCTGGGCCTCAGGAAACTTGCCTGGCCATGCAAGGGTAGGACCTTCACCCCTTGTGCCCTGGAGCTGGGTACTTGATGAGGCAAAGTCAACCAAACATTAACAGATCATATTAGCTCCTTGACAAAGCTGCCTATGGACACGAGTTCTAGATGATTTTGACTCTAATGCCCTTCCCCTTTCTCTCATGGCTGGATGAGGTTCCTTCATTAACTTTGTAGTTCCATGCCATCTCAAGGATAAAAGGTATGAAGTACCTTGCTGAGCCCAGCTCACAATGGGAACTACTGGTATTCCACCACCCCTAGAACTGACTCACCAGGGAGCTGTTTCTGAGCTCTGTCCTTATCCTTAGATCTGAGCAGAAACATATTTTGACAGGCCAGTGATGCAGAAAATAACTTGCTGCTCTCCAACTGTTGCATCCCTTGACCCCAATTAGAATGTGGTGCATGTAGAAGTGTCAGCTCCTTGCTTTCTCTCCGCTCACCATCCACCTGACCAAAATTCCCGTTATAAAGATGACACCTGAGTGCTTCACAGGGTGGAAATCGTTGCTGGCCAAATTGACAATCAGGGCAGGTCTGAAGTCCAGCTCCTCTGGTCTTTTTGTAAAGAAAGGTCAGGAAATCTGACAGAAAGGAGTTAGAGATTCCAGTCTGTGGATTGAGATGGGTCCCCTTGCCTCTTCTACATAGGGTTGGATAAATCAATATAGGGTTGGCTTATACCTTAAAACATGAAGTTGTATGTCCCTTGCAGACAATCTCCATCTTGGTATTGTCTTCTTTCAACAATAGTGTCCTTGTAGCTAAATCTATGGAGAATGAATAAAGGAATTCATGGGGTGGGAGTGAAGCAGCCCATGGAATAATTCTATGGTACTCAGGACCATCTCAGGCTGCATGTGTTCTTGTTCCCACCCTTCATGTAGAGGACCCACTGGTAGCTCTCCTCCCTGGGAAAGGCTGGATTGCAGTGTCTTGTTATCTTACAAGCATGGCAGAACAACTTTGAAGTCTCTCAGAACAAGAGAGACACAAGCAGGTCTAGAGTTGTGCCTGAGATGTGTCTGAATTTTCTTTCTGCTGCTGTGGATGCTGAGTTGTTGGTGCTGGACGTCAGGCACATTACAAATCACAGCTGCCTTGTGCTCTCTGATGTACAACTTCTCCTGAGGTTATCTGAGCACAATTCAATGGGATGAGAGGAAGACAGAGCTCCAGACTGTGACTCATTCAGTCTTTTCCCCGCTGCTGCTGTAATTCAAGTGGAAATATCAGAAGATGATAAAACCTTCAGACATGTTAAAGATGCTGAGTTTTAAGTGCATGTGAATGAATCCAGAGGTCATTTGGAACCTGGGCTTGCTGTGATATTACTGCCTCTGCCTGTTGCTGAGGGTCAGTCTCCATGGAAAAACATGACTGCATGGTTCTGGTGGTGGGTACATGCATTTCTAAACCCCTGGTGTTGAGAGGGCTGTTGCATAAACAGCAATGAGAAGAGCATCAGATTGTCTTCACCTCAATTCAAGAAAGATGTTGAGAGGCAACAGTGGGTCCAGAGGAGGACAACAAGGCTGGTGAAGGGTCTGTGGAACAAGTCTATGAGGAGTGGCTGAGGTTGCTGGGGTGTTTAGCCTGAGGAAGAGAAGGTTGAAAGAAGACCTTAACCTCTACAGCTACCTGAAGGGACAGTGCAGAGAGATGGGTGCTGGTTTCTTCTCACAGGTAATTAGTGATAGGACAAAAGGGTATGACCTTAAGCTGCACCAGGGGAGGGTTAGGCTAGACATTAGGAAAAACTTTCACTGGAAGAGTAGTCAGACCTTGGAACAGGCTTCCCAGGGAGGTGGCTGAATCACTATCCCTGGACGTGTTTAAAGGCTGTTTAGATGTGCTTAGAGATGGTCTAGTGGTGAACTTGGTAGAGTAGGGTTATTGATTGGACTTAATAATGTCAAGGGTCTTTTCCAACCTGAATGACTCTACAGTTCCCCTAAAGGTAACCTTGCATCCAGCAAATAATTAGCCTGAGGACAATGGTTTCAAAATTTAGCAGGATGCTTCGATCATCATTATTGCCCTGGAACTCTGTCACCTGAATTGTTAAACTGAAGGGTTAAGCTCAGGACCAGCACAGGGAGACATAGTCTAGTGGACAGAGCTCAAGAGATTGTAAATGCACTTGCCCTTGGTGCAGAATCTGCCTCCCAGCCAGGTGCCCAGGGACTTCATGTAATCACTGAGGATGACCCCAGCTGTGACTTTCCCTCCCTATCAGGCTATTAGGATTCGTCAGCATGCTCTGCACTCTCTGGGCACTAATGCTGGCTTCTTCCATGCTCCCTTTGACATCCCCTCTGGTCTTGTTAGGCAGCTGTTGGATTGCAAGTGGAATTTCATCTGGCCATCAGGTGACAGAGCTTACTGCAAGGGTCACAAGGGTCATTGCATCCACCATTGCAGCAACTGTCCTTGATCCTGCCAAAGCTGGGTTTCTAATACGGCTCCTCATCTTGACCTTCCCTGCAGTTTAAGGCATGGGGATGGTCCATCATCCAAGCCTGGGGGTTGGTTATCCTGCACAGGCACTTGCTTGGAAGCAAAGACAGAGTTTCAGAAAGCCTCCAGTGCTTCAGGTGAGTAGACCCTGCTGGAAACTCAGTGGAGAAAATCAAAGCTGTGATCGGAAAGCTGTGACATCAGAGGGTTGATTTTAAACAACTGGAGGTACAACTGATGCAAAATAACCTGATTAGGGAGGGATAAATAAGAATGCATGAGAAGTAGGAGGAAAGAATTACAAGAAACAAATATTTCAGTCCAAGGGTATGGAGAGACTTTGGAATTGATTGCACAGAAACACTGTGGCTGCCCCCTCCCTGGAGCTGTTCGAGGCTTTGAGCAACCAAGTCTGGTTGAAAGTTGTCACTGCCCATGGCAGGGGGTTGGAGTAGATGATCTCTGAGGTCCCGTCCAACCTGAGCCAGACTATGAACTGGGATGGGCCTTTTATCCACTAAACAGACGACCACCGCCACTGCCATAAGCAGCTTCCAAACCAACCAAAGGAAACACAGCCCTTTCTTTCTCTTGCTATTCCTGGGTGTGAAGTGCATGATGCAGAGGTGTTGCTCAGTCTCAGATCTGAGTAGGTCTGTGATAAGAACAACTTGCTGATACGTGAGTGACAGGCGACACGGTGACACTTGATTGAGCTGCTGTGGCTTCATGGAGAAGACACTTTAGTCTCTGCAGTTGGGAGTGAGTGGCAGCTGAAGATCTGCCTAATAGTTTGTGCCGTGAGAGCCAAAAATAGTGTGGTAGGACGGAATGGAGCCCTCTGAATGGATCAGTCTCTCCCTTCATGTCCTTCTGTACTAAAATGCTAAAGATTCCTCTTAATGAGACCATAGAGAGTCATCTGAGGAAAGATGCTGGTATGCAAAAGGTTCATAAACTCCCTTGTTTTTCTACAATCTTCCCCAGAGATCATAACCTGGAATAGAGAGTTCTTGCAAATAGTGCTGTCAGCAACCCCTGCCTTTGCTCTCTGGCTGGAGGGCTTGGAGCAGAGTGAAAAACTCATAGCAATATTTATTTTTCAGAAGATAAGCTTGAAGCTGAATTTCATCTTAATTTTTTTTTTGGCTGACACTAATCAGGGAAATTTTTTTTCCTTAAATAAGAAAATAACTGCCCAATCTGCAGCTTCATTTCAGCCTGAAAAATGTTGGTTGCTTGGCAATTGTTTGAAACAAGGATTTCTGGGCGAAATCCTAACGAATGGCTCGAAAGTTGATTAAGAAGGAGGGGAGATGCAAAGTCAAAGTTTTCTAGCTAGAAAGAGTGATTTATTATCCAGTTATCTTTGCAAATGACAAAATAACTGATTAGATGCAATTCATCACCACGACTCAAAGCTGCCACCGAGTGAAGTTGGAAGATTTTTGTGGACAACTTTGCAGTCTTACATTCTCCTCTAAATGTAGCGTGGGGTGAACTGAGAGTTAGTCAAATGCATTGAGACTCCGGGAGAGACTTTAATAAGATTCTGAAGTTCTGGCCCCCTGTAGAATTTTTTTTTCTAATGAAGGATTTGAAAAGGGCATTTCAGAGTGATGTTTTATACGGTAGTGGTCTTTTCCCATAAAACATCAGCTATAATAATTATTTTTATGCAGATCCTGAGGCACAGGGAGACTAAATGACTTTCTCAAGGTCAGACAGTGAGTCAGAGGCAGACCAAGTGAATGAATGTGAGTTTGATTCAGGGGCTGTGGTGCACACAAGTAGCCCTCACTACTTTAATGTGCTTGGTCTTTGTGTCTGGTGTCCCAATGTAGAATCTGTTGGGTTGGAAGGGATCCCCGAAGGTCATCTAGTTCACACCACCCCCCCGAGTTAGCAGGGACATCCTCTACTAGATCAGGTGTCCAGCCTCTCCTTGAATATTCCCAGGGATGGGGCCCCAACTTGCCTGAGCAACCTGTTCTAGTCTTCAACCACCTTCCTGCTAAAGAACTTCCTAACATCCAATTTAAATCTACCTGTCTCTAATGTGAAACCATTGCCATTCCTCCTAACACTGCAGGCCTTCCTAAACAGTCCTTCTCCAGCCTTCTTGTAGCCCCTTTGACTTGCATGAGGCTACTGGACCACTGTCCTTGATGAGTCAATGTCCAGGGGATAGTTGTGGTGATGAATGGCTTCTAATGGGCTATGTTGTCCCTCAGCATCCTAAATGAAAGCTGTGGGGAGGAGTAAGGCAGATGCTTTCCTACTTGTCTTTTAAATACCTGTTCATAATGGTCACTGATTTCCTGGGGTCACCAGGAGATCAGTGGCCTGAGTTGCTGCAGCATTTCAACCCTTAAGAACTTGTGGAGGGGTGACTCTAGCATTACTGCAGCTTCTGGCCAGTCTGGGGATCTGCATTCTAACCACTTTGCAGATCAGCCTTGTTGAGCTGCTCTGGGTCCTAGGGGACACATAAACTGTAGCAGTTGTCCACTTATTTGGCGAGGTTGGGTAAATCAACTGCATTCCTCTTTGGACATTGTTTGTGCCTCCTGATATCCCCTTATGAATTATTAGCTATGGAGAAGACTTACTGCTGAGATACTGTGGCTTGTTTAGTCTCCTGGTCATTGCAGGTTTGCTTCCAAATAGGTTTCGTTCTGTTTTAAGTGACTTGACTGCTGGTCCTTCTGCCGTTTCCCCTGGGCGCCTCTCCTGCAGTCTGATAGATCTCGCTGTCAGGAAGTTATTCCTCATACTCTGGCTACTTCTTATCAGTGTGTCACTTTTGCAACTCAATGGGCTAATAGTTTTCCCATTGCAAGAGCTGTTTCTCTGTGTTCTTTCCCCCCTAGTCTCCCCAAGGGAACCTCTTTCTTCTTGCACTAAAAGACAGTCAACCCAGATGACTTTACAAGTCTTTTCTTCCCCTTCTGCTCTAACTTCTTGGAGTTGGAGAGATTCTGGTTCTGACCTACGATGAACTCAGGCAGAGTGTATAAATGGATAGATTTGATAAAATAAGCAATGAAGACAGCAGTGCTCATAAATCCCACAGTTGTAGACAGCCTCATAAATCTGAGAGCTGTTATCCAGAGAAGGGGTAAGGCAGAGTCTTTTCTGTCCTGGATGAATACAACTGTTAGGTGCATAAGGAAAGGGGAAGTTATTCTGCTGCTGTGAAATAGCTTCTCAGTTTTACATCTGGGTTTTCTGAGGATGGGAAGAGACAGGAAAGAGAAGGCAACAAAAAAAAACCCCAAAACAAGATAGATCACTTCTGGGGATGCTGGATGACAAGTGGCTGAAGGTGAGCTGGTAGTGTGTCCAGGTGACTAAAAAGGCCAGTGCTATCCTGGCTTGTATCAGAAATGGTGTGGCTGGCAGGAGTGGGGAAATGATTGTCCCCCTGTACTGGGCACTGGTGAGGCCACAACTTGAGCACTGGGCACCTCAATTCAAGAAAGGTATTGAGGAGCTGGAGTGGGTCCAGAGAAGGCCAACAAGGTTGGGGAAGGATCTGGGGAGCAAACCTTGTGAGGGGTGGCTGAGACAGCTGGGGCTATTTTTTAGCCTGGGGAAGAGGAGGTTGAAGGGAGACCTTATTGCACTCTACAACTTCCTGAAGGGACACTGTAGAGAGGTGGGTGCTGGTCTCTTCTCACAGGTAGAGACAGAACAAAAAGGAGCAGCATCAAGCTGCTCCAGGGGAGGGTTAGGCTGGACATGAGGAATTTTTTTCACTGCAAAAGTACTCAGGCCTTGGCAGAGGCTGTCTGAGGAGGGGGTTAAGTCACCGTCCCTGAGTGTGTCTAAAGACCATTTAGGTGAGATGCTTAGAGATCTGGTCTAGTGGTGATCTTGGTAGAGTAGGCTTAATGGTTGGACTTGATGATCTCAAGGGGCTTTTCCAACTGGAATGATTCTGTGATAATAAAAAAAAAGGCTGAAGGTCCTTTCTCCATGTAGATACAGTTCAAGGCTTGGACAGCACTGAAATCTTCCTGACACCCAACCCATTTAAGGCTCTTCAAGGCAACTATTCTTTCTAGGCTCCAGATGTGCACAGATGTTGTGTGGAGTTGTGCTCCAGTGTTTGGCTTCATCAGCATTGTTCTGCGTTCCTGGACGCCTCTCTGGAGGACATCTCACCAGCCAAGCAGCTGGACTGGAGAGGAGAACCATAGTGCTCGCTGCTGATTAAGCAATAATGAAATTAATGGCCTCTTTAGCATTCTTCCATTAACAGCGTCAGTGCGTCAGTAAGTATTTACAGAGTGAGCTACACAAGTGTCATTTTGGTACACTGAGCACTTCATATCTGCAGTTCTCTGCCACTGCAATAAAATCAATGAGCCAGTTGGGAGAGAAACGCAACCAGGAGATATCAGTATTAATGGCACTGGGACAGGCTTTCCAAGATCTGTGTGGGAGGCAGATAAGCAGAGAGGAGCTCACCATTCATGCACTGAGATGCCTTCAGGGCTCTACATTAGACCATTTTGAGTTCAGCAGAGTGATTTTAGTGGTAGGACAAGAGGAGCTTTAGATCAGATCTTAAGAGGAAATTCCTCTCTGTGAAGGTGCTGAGACACTGGAACAGGTTGCCCAGGGAGGTTGTGGCTGCTCCATCATCCCTGGAAGAGTTCAAGGCCAGATCGGATGGGGCTCTGTGCAACATGGTGTGGTGACAGGTGCCCGTGCCCATGGCAGGGGTTGGAACTAGATGATCTTTGTCACTTCCAACCTAAACCATTCTATGGTTTCAATAAAAGGGAGAACATTTGGAAGGGTTTGTCAGTCTTCTCTTGAAGACCTCATGCAAGCACCCAGTGCTTCCCTGGGCTTTGCACAACTTGGTGTTAAAGTTGTAAAAATAACCTCCTGAATCTTGGACTTCCAAAGGCCCTTCTCCCCACCAGATGCCTTAAATCTGCATCAGTAGTGAGTACAGATGGTCTCGATGCTCTGCTGCTGTGTTTGCAAGTCTTGGATTCTTAGCTGGATTTGATCTTGGCCTCCCTAATTGGTTATTTGCAAGGAGGGTTGATCTCTGGCATCATGGTCCAAGTTTATAAGGGTGCGAAGGCACTTAATTACTGAAGGTGCCAAAATCTTTCTTTTCAGACAGAACACTCTGAAATGCCCTGAGAATCTGCTGAAGGCAGTGCAGAAATTCCTGTTGATTTCTGTGGGAGCGGTACATGGCCTGCATGGGCTTTTAATCCTGTTGTCTAATGAGAAGGTAGTAGCTAGACTTCTGAAAGCACCAGGTTTACAGGGATGATTTTGTTGACATCGATCTCTGCAATTGGAGAAACCCTCCTACACACAGTGCGATCAAATGATGCTACTGTCCCCTCAGTTTCCTGCTGCAGGATCCAGTCTGACCAACAGGACCAAAGAGGAGATCCTGTCTCTATTCTTGACCCTGGTGAGGCTGCAGCCTGAGCACCAAGAGCTGTTTAGGGCTGCAGTATAGGAAGGACATTGAGGTGCTGGAGAGGGGACACAGAAGGGCAACTGGGTTCATGAGGTGTCTGGAGAACAGGGCTGATGAGGAGAAGCTGAGGGAGCTGGGGCTGTTCAGCATGGAGAAGAGGAGGCTGAAGGGAGACCTCACTGCTCTCTACAATTACCTGAAGGGAGGTTGGAGTGAGGCAAGGGTTGGCCTCTTCTCCCTAGTGACTAGTGATAGGACAAGAGGAAATGGGGTCAGGTTGTGCCAGAGGTTTGAATTGGATCTTAGGACAAAATTCTTCCCAGAAAGAATGGGGAAGCCTTGGGACAGGCTTCCCAGGGAGGGGGTAGAGGTGCACTCTCCCTGGAAGGATTGAACAAACTGGCATGCAGGGGGTTTTGGTAGATGGGTTAGTGGTTGGGGGTTGTAGGGCAGACAGTTGAACTTGATTATCTTGGAAGTCTTGATGATTCTGTGACTGTATGATCCTAAACCTCCTATGCAGTCAGCTATGTTAGGATCCCTGAATATTTGTCTAGGTGTGAGATCTGTTAATAATGGGTCTCTCCGTGAGTAAAGCTTGTGACAGCGTTTGAAAGTGTTTTGTTGCGGTTCTGGATGTAACAGCAGCCGTGGCAAATTCGTGTTTGTCTATGAAAAGGACAGAAACACCTAGGGAAAAAAGAGACTCCCAGCACTTGAAAGATTAAATAGTGCATTGACTGCCTGGAGCATCAAGGGCCCTTTGAAGGTCTGGATGTGATAAAAATGCACATGCCCATCCGCCACACAGCAAACGTCAGAGTCGGTGGAAATACATCAGGGATAGATTTGAATTTGGCCCCTTGCTCCCCACTTTCTGCTGTCACATTACGATTTGAAGGCAAAGCATCATAAATCATATGTAGAACAGGGAAATGTGGGGTCTGAGTAAACTAATCCAGGTGCCTGAGCTCTTGTGTCCTGGCAGAAGGACTGATGAGCAGGAGTGGTTGCAGGGAGAAATCTTCAAGGGTTCAAATCAGCCAGAAGTGTCAGTCAAGTAGCCCGACAATGCTGGGAAATCAATGCTGAATTCTCCAAGAGGAGCATAGGGGGAAAATGATACCATTTGTTTGCAATTCTAATACAATGAATCAACAGATCGCTGGCAAAATGCTCCTCATGAAAATGCGCATAATGGATGTGAGCGGAGCTAGAAGGGAGAAGGATGCTGGTGGAGAGAAGAGGGGGGAACCCTCATCTTGGGTTTTGCTGCTGAAATTCAGAAGTGTTCTGGTGTGGCTGGGGTGGGTCCATCATCCATAAAGTCCTAGTAGAGCCTTGTGGTGAGAGATGGAAATTTTTGCCAGGGAAGTAGAGGTTTTGATTGATAAAGAAGCTGTTGTTGTGGAGGGGTCTGCTGTTTTGTAAAAATAGGAATAAAGTACAGTATAAAGCCTGAATGGATTAAAGATGTTCTAAAAACTGAGTCAGGTCCCCCGATAGACAGCCCCAGCATTATTTTCCTGGTGAGAAACCCAGCTTCTAGAGCTCTATGATTTTTATTTTTGCTGTTGTTGGGTTTGGGTGGGTTCTTTCTGAGGGTAGGGGGGAGTCATTTCCATGGAAATTGAGTAGAAATCAATTGTTCATTGTCTGTTCTATTGGAATAAAAAAAAAGGACTTTCTCAGGGAATTGGCAGATGTCAGGTTCAAAACAAGTGGAAACTTGTTCCAGGGGAAAAGAGCTGTGTCTCTGGTCACAAAACCTAATTGACTGGTAGAACTTCCTGCTGTAGGACATACTCGGGGTTCAAAAAAGCCGCCAGAGAAATTCTGTAGCAAAGTGATCAATGGAGCTGCATTAACTGTAAAGTTTCTACTTTCGGCTTGGGATGTTCCTCTGCTTAAACTCGTGGAAAGAGGATTCTGGGCACGTATTGCTGTTTGTTTACCCTTTGCCTTTGCCTTGCTCTTGGCATCTGCTGTTGGCCTTTGCCTGAGCTGGATCCAGCTATTTACTAGCTGGATCTGTGAGTGTACCCAGTAAGGAAGACCATTCTTACTGTCTAAAAACCCAGGGTTATGTTCTCTCAGGCTGTCTTGTGTAAGCAGACAGCTTAGAACTTCTACTCAAATGCCATGAGACTCTCCAGGCTGTGTGTGAGATGTTCTTTTCAGGTTCAGATTGTTTCTGAGTAACCATTCAATGAAAAAGAGGATGCTGTATTCTTACATAGGAGGTTTCATATAAATATCAGAAGGGACTTCTTCACAGTGAGGGTGACAGGGCACTGGAAGGGGCTGCCCAGAGGGGTTGTGGCGTCTCCTTTTCTGAAGATGTTTAAAACCCACCTGGATATGTTCCTGTGTGACTAGTCTAGGTGATCCTACTCTGGCAGGGGGATCGGACTAGATTTTTTCAAAGTCCCTTCCAATCTCTAATGATTCTGTGATTCTTATAAAACTAATCACTCTTTTTCTATAAAATTATGATCTGAGCCAGAGCTGATGAAATTTACTGGATTTGTCAATCATTGGACAGGGTTGAATCTCAGTTCTTCACTCTCAAAAGATGAGTGTGGGCAGCTTGCTTCATGTAATTGACTGGAAAGGAGACAGATTGCTACCTCTGGATAAAGAAAGAGGAATGTCAAGTATTAACTTCAGATTCCATTTCTCATTAACACCAAAGAGAAGTGAACTCTAGATATCCTCATCAAGTCAGGACAAAGCAGTTAGGGTGCCAGAGGAGTATCCTTGTTGGGAATCTGAATAAAACTTATGAGCCAGGGGATCCCAAGGATTACTCATGATTTGTACTGGAAAAAGTGCTGGGGACGAGGAGCAAGATGGTACAGACTGTTACGGAGGTTGGTGATCTGACTCTTCTGGAGTCCTGTTTGTCTAGGCCATGATGGAAGTGCTTCACTCAGAAACTGCTGCAATATGCTCTACATCTTCAAGGAGGGATACAAGAAAGGTATTCCTCGTAAATGGAAACTTGTTCACAGCTTTTACTCAGGGCTACCTCCAGCTTTCCTAGGCAATGATGAATTCGGAAAGCAGAATTCGGTGTTTAGTGCTCTGTGAATCTACATGACTGAACTTAAACTCGGCTCCCTTGGCACTGGAATGCTCCACTGAAGATGGGCAGGAAATTGGGTTTCCTGACCACCTTCTCTCCCTGGGAAGCTGCCTATAAGAACAAGAGTAATTTGTGTCAGAGTAGGCTTCCACTAACTATATTCCTGACAATTTTTTCCCTCAATACTACTGTAATTTTTTCCTCTTTATTAATTTTCCCCTCCATATCTCCCTTTCCCAGTGCTTTCAGCTTCTTCCACTTTCTCTTTTCCCTGTTGGTCCCCTAAAGACACAAAACAAAATGTCTATTTCTAGCCTGGATGTGTAGGATTTTCAGTTCAGGAGGACAATAGGGACAGGCTCCATGACAACAAGTATGGAAAATAAACCCCAGCAACTCAGGAACACAAACTCCTTGCATATCAAGGGAATCCCTAGGTCAACTGGGAGACAAGTCGAACACCCTGTGCTATCCAAATGGTGAACAGAAGCTGGGAGAAGAGTAAGAATAGGGTCCAGCTTCCTTTTCCCAGCTTCTAATTGTTCTCACTCAGTGCAATCTTGGTGTTTCACCTCAGTTTTCCATGGGATGTTGCTGTGGTTCCTTAGTGTCCTTAGGTGCATGGAGATGGCTTCTGTCTCCTGAGAAGATGGAAGAGGGAACTGCTGTCTTCCTTTCTTTTCTTAGTGCTTCCTTGCATCATCCCTTGGACCAGTAAGGAGACCTGCTAGCCCCCAGAGGAGCAGAAAGCAGGGTGAAGTCACAGGCTTGAGTAGAGGTGTCTGGGGAGGAAATGGGGCGGCAGGAATTTTTAATGGCAATGGATTACATTTTGGGGAGCACCAGCAAAATATGTAGGCTGAAGGTGATTTCACTGCTGGCTCTTTTCACAATAAGAAAAGTCCTTGACGGTTTCATGGGTTTATATGAAGGGTAAATACTACACTAAGTTATTTGACAGCAGGGCATGGGTGTTATCACCCCCTCCTACTTTAAATTTCTGTTTTTATACAAAGCTATTTTCTCTCCTCCCAGTAGATGAAAAACCTGGAGTTATCTCCAAGGTTATCACTGGCTGTCTCTTCTCAAGGTCTGTGACACAGGTAATTGGGGGCAAGTCAAGTAGAGGGGAGAATATGAAGGAAGCTCAGAGCAGGCAACAAACTGCCCTGGAGCTGAATAGGAGGAGAGTTACAAGTCATACGGTAGCCATGAGATAAAGTCTTGCATTTGGAGAGTTTGCATGGAGGAGCAAAACAAAGAAGGATTGCTCAGAAAGGAGCAAAACCCTATCAGCTGTAGGAAGAAGTGATAGTGTAGGGAGTAGTTAGTGCTCAAGATGTAAGGACAGGAAAGGAAGGAATCGTAGAATTATTATGGCTGGAAAGGACTTCCAGGATCATCAGGTTCAGCCCTTAGACCATGGCCTCAAGTGCTCTAGCTACATGGTTTTTAAACAACTCCAGGGATGGGGACTCCTCCACCTTGCTGGGCAGCCTGTTCCAGTGTCCCACCACTCTCTCAGTGAAAAACTTCTTGCTAAGGTCCAATCTAAATGTCCCTTGGCCATTCCCCTGATCCTATCATTAGTAATTTGAGACAAGAGACCAGCACCAGCCTCACTACAACCTCCTTTGAGGTAGCTGTAGAGAGCAGTAAGGTCTCGTCTCAGCCTCCTCTTCTCTAGACTAAATAACCCCAGTTCTGTCAGCCGCTCTTCATAGGACATGTTTTCTAGACCTCTCCTCAGCCTCATTGCCCTTCTCTGGACCTGTTTCAGGAAGAGCTGAAGATACCTTCTTATTAGCACTTTATGAAAATTAATTACTGATGTCTCTGCTTCAATCTAGACCTAGAGGGATAAAGGCTGGCCTGTCACAAACCTGCTGTGAGCCATCAGCTCCCTTCTCTCTAGGTTATGTAGCAGGTGAATGATCTCTCTCAAACATTGGCTTTTATCCATGGGATTGGAACTTCTGTAGAGACAGCAAATCCAACCATGGAATTACGGGTGGGTGTGCACAGAAGAAATCTGTATGGAAAAGACAAGGGGTGGTGGGTGTAAGTTACTCCTGGGGAGATCACAGTTGGAGCCCAGAAGAAAATTGTTCCCCGTTAGAACAATTAACCATTGGAATAATCTCCCAAGGGAAGTGGCCGATTGCTCTACATTAGATAGTTTGAAGACCCAGCCTGACAGGCTACTGGGATAGCTGATTTAATCTCTGTTTGTAGCTTGATAGGTTGAACTAGATGATCTTTGAGGTCCGTTCCAACCTGGTGTTCTGCAAATGAATGAAAACTCATCTTGTCTGTCCCTGCTGAATTGCTCAGAAAGAAAAAAGCCAACCCAACTACCCTGTTCCTGGGGCGGTTCAAGGTTAGCGCAGGTTTGATAAAACCCTCCCTGCTCCTTGCTGGTTTTCAGTTTTCTTTCAATGCTATTTAGCTGCATCTGTGATAAAGGGAAAGGATTTCCATGGGCTGTTATGAGCCTGAGTTGTGCTGAGGAGGATGGCTTTGTGCTCTACGTGCTGGATTCCCCTCTCCTCTAGGATGCCACGTGGCTCTTGCCTTCAAGCGGTTGAGGTTTTTGTTTGGTTTTGGTTTTTTTTTTTTCTTCAGAGTTTTCTTGTTTGTTTTCTCTTCTACAGAGAGAAACATGATGACTTTTTCATGAGCATGGAAAAGCCAGTAACTCGGAGGAGCTTCCAAGACCCAGCTCTTATTTGATAGCCCTTTGCACAAGCAAGGGACAGTTAATAGCTGTAGGAGGCACTTGATTGATTCCATTGCAGGGAGTTGTGGTGGGTTGGGATTTTTTTTGGTCTTATTGTCACTTTTTTTTAAAGTGGAGGTATATAAGGGAGAAATACTTATTTCATTGTCCCAGATCTGTTGTGATGTTGAACTTTTCCACAGGTGAAGCTGTTTTCTGATTCACTTGATGTTCTCTTCTCTTGTAGTGAAATTATTATCCTCCTGAGTAGTATAAATTACATGTCAGACTCTTTTTAGGCAGTTTCAGGCTGGTTAGTTCTGAGACAGCCCTGCCAAAAGAAGGCAAATTGTGTTATATTGGGGGACAACTTTCTTTCCAGAGTCACCCAGTGTGTCTCATAATGTAATTTCCTATGCAGAGTTAAGTTTACGTGGTTTGACACGATCGGACAAATGTAATATCCCTCCAGCATCCAAGGCAGCTTTTCTGTATTTGGTACTTGCTCTTATTTGCTTATTTACTCAAGTGAAGGTGGCTCTTAGTTAAAAAATCCCAACACCCTGAGGTCCCAGTGCTGTGTGTTATAGAAAGGAGCATCAGGCAGTAGCGATGTACTGGTTGTTCATGAGCTGCAGTCTGCATCTTCAGAAACTCTTCCCCCTTGGCAATTTTCAGTTATTTTTCCTTTGTTTGAGGGCCATGGAAATAACCCTGGGCAGAGGTTGTTTCCTCTGCCAGGAAATAACCTGGCAGGGTCTGACTGTGCTCCTACCTTGCACATGAGGGATGCTGAGGGTGTCCCTCAGTGCTGGAGTGGATTCAAAGAAGGGCAACAAGGTTGGGAAAGGCTCTGGAGAACAAGCCTTGTGAGAAGCAGTTGAGGGAGCTGGGGCTGGTTAGTCTGGAGAAAAGGAGGCTGGGGAGAGACCACCTCACTTCTACAACTGCCAGAAAGGAAGGTGTAGAGAGGAGGAGGTTGGTCTCTTCTCGCAAGTAACCAGTAATAGGACAAGAGGAGATGGCGTCCAGCTGTGCCAAGGGGAAGTCTAGGTTAGCTCTAGATGTCACCTAGCTTAGATCTAGGTGACAATGCAAGTTGTCGTAACTCCAGGGTTTTCATTGAACTGTTGCTCTGCTAAATTGCTCTGAAACCTTGATTAGATCACTTGGTCTGGTGTTTAGGTTCATCCTTTTAGAAACAAAGGCAGTTTAACGTGGATATCAGGAAGAGGAAAGGCTTAGCTCTCCAGGATGGGGTAGAGTCTATAGTGTAGGCATGCATTCCTAACACCAGCTAACTACATTTGGGGTTTTTTTTGCTTGTTTTTTGTTCTCTCATGAAAGTGCCAGTGTAACCTGCCAGATGCAGTCTAACCCACTGACCACAAACCTTGTACCCATGCATGTACCTCATGCAGTGGCAGAATGACGATGCATGAAAATTCATCCCCAGCTTGTGGGTTAGCATGCTGAGTGTTGGGGGATGGAGTTTTTAGTCTCTTCTCCGTGACACCATAAAAAGAAAACCCTGCTGCGTGTGGATTTTTGTACGTTTTTCCTTCATTCCCAGAAATCTCTATTTAAACGGAGGTTTTTCTCAGTCAGGGACCCACTTCCAACAGTGTACAGTGCCTGGCACAATGGGACCCAGCTCTTGGTTGTGACCTCGAAATGTTGCCATAATCATCATAATCATAGTGCGTGGCTTCTGGCACATCACCTATTAATCACAGTGGCTGTCAGGCAAAGCATTAGAAGGGAATAGCTCCCTGCAAGAAAAAACAAATACAGCAACACCCTGTGGCTCATGGAGCATGAATCTATACTCTGGAGGGTGCCAGAGAAGGAAGGAAGGGCTAAGCTGTGACATTTCACTCAAATTTGTTAACCTTGGCTGGCGTTCAGGCGCACAGTGCTCAGCCAAGGCCGCAGTGAAGGGGGGGTCTCTGGGGAGCACAGGCTTCGTTAAATATTTACAGTGAGCAGAAGCTGCGGTGAAGGTGCAAGGAGACATCATGGACAGTTTGCCAACGTAACCCTCCTCAGCAGCTTCAGGTCCTGCCCTCTCATCCTGGTGCTGGCTGCCTGGGAGAAGAGCCCTAACCCCACCTTACTACAACCTCCCTTCAGGGAGTTGGAGTCAGGCAGAAGGTCCCCCCCCCGAGTCTCCTCATCTCCAGGCTAAACAACCCTGGCTCCCTCAGCCTGTCCTCATAGGACTTTCCTGACCATTTCATGTTCTGTTTTAATGCCTGCAGTGTTTTTCCTGCCTGAATCTGCCTATTTGAAGCTATGCTGAGCATCCAGCATGTTACAAAGCAGGGAGCTTTGTGGTTTGACGCTGTTGTGCAAGGAAAATCACTGCCATTGCTCTAATCCCACCACCAGTCAGGTCTGTTGGGTGATCCCTATGAAAGTAAGTGAGGTTTGTCAGGAACATTGCTACAGCCCCATGGAGTTTGCGCTGTGGTGGTCTGATGTGCCAGTCCAGGATGATGCTATGATGTGTCCTAGCTATTTCCTAGAAGCAGGATGAGTAAATGTGTTCAAAAGTAGCTCTCCAGAGACATTCCCTGAAAAACTGCTCTGTGTTTGCATTTGCAAAATTCCCTGGTGCCAAACGAGTCCATTAGAACATCTGCAGAAAAGCAAACTGAAACGGAGGGAGGTGTTTGTCAATTTGTGCTTATTTGAGTTGCTGCAGAAGTCCTAGTTGTGGATCAGGGCTAAGCATGTACGGACAGTTGATTTTGAGATTCACTGACTGAAAGGAAAAACACTAAACAAAATCTTTTTGGTTGATCTAAAATATTCCACTTTTTTTGTTTAATTAAAGACATTTTAAACTAATAAAAGAACTAGTGAATGTGCTGCTTTAACACAAGGACCCAGGTAAATACTCGCAGCTTAGGAAAATAGTATTTTTATCATAGAATCACGGGATGGTTTAGATCGGAAGGGAGCTCAGAGATCATCAGGTTCCAATCCCCCTGCTGTGGGCAGGGACTCCTCTCACTGGGATAATCTATAAAATCAATTAATTGCTTCAGAAATAAAATATCAGCATCATTTAATTTTGAAAATTTTGCAGGGAAATGTTTCCAGACTTCTCAAAACTTGAGTAGGATTTTTGCTGTGGGCAATGTCTACCCTGTGTTGATTGATGACAACTGCGTACAAGTCAAAATCTCCATCCAACTTTAATCCAGACCCCAATGTGACAGATGCTGTATAAATTGTGAGCGTGAAGATTTTTAACACAGATTTGTGAGACTTTCCGCTCGAGGAGTTTTTATTTTGCGGAGCTGCTTCAGATCTGAGGCCAAGGGCATTAGGCGGCTTTGAATTGCTTGGGTTACACTAGTTACATTTGCACCACAAAATCCCTGAGGAGCTGAGGTGAACTTGAAGCTGGTTTTTAAGCCTTCTAAACCTGCTGTTTGGGAACCAGGACTGAATTGAAAAATTTTCTTCTTGGGTTTCTGAGGCCTTGAGCAACCAAGTCTAGTTGAGAGGTGTTGCTGCTCAGGGCAGGGAGGTTGTAGTAGATGATCTCAAAGGTCCCTTCCAACCTAAGCCATTCTGTGATGATAATGACTCCTTAGAAATAAGATAATTACAAACAAAATCATGGAATCATTAAGGTTGGAAGAGATCACCAAGATCAAGGGTCCAACCATCATGAAAAACTGTGAGGTATCATCTTGCAGTTTAGCACCCTGTAGGCTCCAGATAGCAAAGAACAAAGTGCACTTCAATTAGATCAGTGGAAATAACAATTGACAAAAAACAACCCTTGCATCTACTCTTGAGGATAGAACTACTCACCTTATCCATGAGCCAGCTCTGTGCAGCCCTGTTGACTCACCCTGTGGTACCAACCACAGCTCTACTGCCTCTGGACCTTTACCACCGCTCCTATTTCCACCATGGTTTGGTGTCTGCAGGCAGCTCATGGATTTTGGGGCAGTTCTGCAAGCCATCAATGGCGAAGCTTGCTGACAGTGGGTCGAGGAGGCTGTGAAGCTGCTTGGATCAAGGTTTTCTAGAAGGGAAAGCAAGTGTAAGGATGGTTGTGGAGGTGTCTATGCCCAGAGCCTTGCCCTGCCACCTCCCCTGTGGCACATAAGTATCACAACAACTTGACTGCAGCTACTGAGACGACACAGGGAAAACGGCAGCATTTCTCAAAGGTGTCCACTGCCACTGAAGATGCCTGGCCCCATCCATCCTAGTGGAGATACGCGGGAAGGAAGTGTGAACCCCAGCAGACTTTATTGGCAAATGCTGCCACTGATTAAAACAGGCTTGAGCTGCTGTAGGAAAGAGAGGTTACCATGGAAACAGTCTCTTGGTGTGTCCAGGTTTTGAAACTGTTTTTCCTTCCTCTCCCCTCCTTGATGCTTCCTTTTTTTTGCTGTTGGTTTGTTGGAGATCTGCTCTCCTGGGGTGATGTAGATGGGCCGTTGGCAGCAGCGAGGAACTGCACAGCTCTTGAAGGGCTGTTCAGGTGGGAGCCCCTCCCAGGCAGACCTAGCACTAGGACAGAGCTTGTAGGGAGCCTGGCCGAGTGGGGTCTAGGTGCACACTGGAGGATCACAGTGTAGGTAGGGTGCTGGTCACCAAAGGGAGTGGGAGCAGTGAAGAATGTCCCAAGGGAATCCTCCTTCCAAAAGTATTTGACTGAGATGCTCTTAGCACCTGAAGGGCCTTGCATCCAGGTGGTCCGTCCCTCCCTGGGGTGTTCATCTGATCTACTGCCTCTGTCCCATCGCTTCTCTATGCTTGAAAACCACAGCAATGATGGGAACCCACAGTTTGAACGATGGGAAATCAAGCAAATGTCATAACAAGTGCTGCTGAGGGGGGGAAAAACAAGGACCCACTGCTCCCTGGGCTTCTTTCCTTGGGAGAGGGGCTTTCTGTTTAGATAGAGTGCATGCAAAAAAACCTGCTGTCCTTGCAGTAGTTGTTACTGTGCAGCTGTGTTGAAGAGCCATTGCCAACTGGTGCAAAGCTTTGAGGAGCATTTTCCTTACAGATCATTCATCCCACATTTCCCACGTTGTCCTTTTATTTGGTTTTTACCATCTTCCTGCTTTGTTGTCTTCTCAATCACAGAGACTCCTCCCCATGTGTTTCATCTACTTTTGCTTTTGTCCTCTCCCTGGGATGTCCTCCGGCTCTTTCCTAGACCCATCCCAAGCGCTTCAAATTGTGCATGTGAAACCCCTCCCTGCAAGCATTTGGCTATGTTGCTGCATCTGGAGTAGTTCTGGGGAACCCTGGGGAATGTCCATTCAGACCTATTCTAAAGATCTTCCCACCAGCACCTCTAAAGCTGTGTATCTGCTCAAGCTTCATTTCTAGATGGGAACACAGCAAACGAGGCTGGTTAGAGTTGTCATTTCAAAGCAGTGTCCACGTCCCCCTCTGAAATCCAAGTTAACCTTCCACAGACAAAATCCAAGGAGATGCTGATAATTTTACTCATTGATTCATGCATCTTGTGGCCCAGTCCAAACTTTCTCAGCAGGACTGGTCCCCTCCCAGTTAAGCATGCTGCAACCCCTGCATATTGATCATTGCAACAGTTGAGAAGCTCAAAAATCATTGGAAATGAAGGGACAAATAATTGGTTGGAAGGGACTTCAGAGATCATCTACCCCAACCCCCCTGCCACGGGCAGCAACACTTCTCAACTAAACTTGGTTACTCAAGACCTCATCCAACCTGGCCTCGAACACCTCCAAGGAGAGGGCAGCCACAGAGTACCTGAGTGAGCTGCCTGGCCACCCTTGGGCTTTCACTGTCAATGCAGAGCTGTGAGTGTGTCCAGAGACAGTCTCTTTTTTAGGTCTGAATTGTTCTCTTAAGGTGCAACCTTCATGTCAATGCCTGATGCAGTAGCACAAGTTAACTAGTTTCCCAAGTTACCTTAAACTTATGTGATATGAACCCAAGTCCAAATGTTCACTGTCATGATGATTCTCAAATGAGTTAATTAGGAAGTGTCTGTGTTCCTTACCTGTGTAATTTCCCCAAGCTTGGATTGTGCTGTCTGATTTATTTTACACAAGAGAACTGGTATCTTGGTACAAGGATGTCTTAATGCTTCACCCACCCAGTACAGACCTGGTGAGTGGGGAGTGTAGGAGTCAAAGTGAAGGAGGAACCTGCATGGCATCCTGGCCTGCATCAGAAGTAAGGTGGCCAGAAGGATTAGAGACATGATCAACCCCTGTAGAGGGCATCAGTGAGGCTTCATCTTGAGTACTGTGGTCAGTTTTGGGCACCTTAATACAAGAAGGACATTGCAGGGGCTGGAGCGAGTCCAAATAATTTAGTGAAGGGCCTGGAGGACAGGTCTGATGAGGAGCAGCTGAGGGAACTGGAGCTGTTTAGTCTGGAGAAAAGGTCAAGGGAAGACCTTATTGCTCTTTACAGTTGCTTAAAAGGAGGTGGTGGAGAGGTGGGGATTGGTCTCTTCTCCCAGTTCACTGCAATAGACAAGAGAAAATAGCCTCAAGTTGTGCCAGATGAGGTTTAGACTGGACATCAGGAAAAACTTCTTCCCTGCCAGAGTGGTCAGGGGTTGGAACAGGCTGCCCAAGGAGGAGGTACAGTCACTATGTCTGGAGTGGTTCAAAAAGCAAGTAGATGTGGCCCTGGGGGACAGGGTTTCATGGTCAGGGTGGGGTTGGGTTGATGGTTGAACTGGATGTTCTTGAAGATCTTTTTCAGCCTTACTGATTTTGTGATTCTAAGCTGCTTCTCCAGCTGTTTTGCTCCTATTCCAAGACCACGTGAACCCCTGTACGTCCACACCTTGTGTGTTATTTCCTGTGCCTGGTTTTTCAAACATCAACTCCTCTTGCAAAGCTGGGACAGTTTCTCACTTTCATTGCATCTTAAAAGGGAGTGGAGAAGCCCTAGAGTCCTTCTGCAGGAACGTCTCAATCAAAGGTGCCATGAAAGGGGTTTAATTTCAAAAGCCCTGAATTACACCTCAATCGGGAAGGACGTGGTGATAGTGGATTTGCTGAGCTCAGGAGGTTAAAGAATGAAGGGGAATTCACAGTTAACATCTGTGACACCCTGACTCAGGATGAGAGAGCGCTTGTAGTCAGAGCAAATATCAAAGGCATTTCCCAGTTCTTGTGCTTTTGGGAGATTTTTAATTACTCCGATGTTTGTTAAGAGTCGCTCACAGCCAAATAAGCGGATTCTGGAATCTGAAGATGCTTCCCCGCTCCCAGAAAGAGCAGCTGAGCAGCAAATCGACCCCAGCATGTATTGCAATGAGGATGCAGAGAGCTTGGAGCTTCTCTGAAGCCAAATGAAATATCACTTTAGGTCATGGCCCTTGCCTTCAGCCACATGAGGATGATGATGACAGAAGAATTATTTTAAAACCCTCCCAAGATGATGCTCTCTTGGGGAAATGTCTCCTTCTCTGGTGTTGTGTTCCCTGGTAGCTCTCGTGCAAGAGGTGGCAGGTGGTGAACCTGCTGTATGGGGAGGAGTGAGGGAATTGGATAGGTGCAATTAGGCAGGTGTTTAGCCATGCAAACAGCAGCAGTTCAGCACTGGGTTTCCTGGTTTCACCTCCTGACCACCTGGAGAAACGGGGACTCCGGTGTCACAGCAACACAGAGCAGGTAATCCTGAAAAAACTGATATAACAGGTGGCCTTGGGCCGTAGAGGTGGAGCATCAAACAGGGCTTGAGGAGAGGTGAGGTAGAGGAGAGGAGAGCTCTGCAGATACGTGCACACAGCTAGGAGCTCTGGTTAGAGGGACAGGGGTTTGGACACTAATTTGCTCTGTTGTCCAGAGCTGCTCTCAATATCTTCCCTTGCCTGTAGTTTCATGATGTGTTTCTGCTGGCACATCTCTGCTTTGCTTAGCAGAGGACTATTGCATAAGCCTCGCTGGGGACCTTGAGAGCAGATTAATTCCTTGAGCATCTTCCTTCTTGCCGCTGGTGAAGTCTGCTGCTCGGATATGATGCAGAGAGACAGCTGGGCAGGGCTGAGCCTGAAACCTCCTCCAGACAGATAACATGGGAGAAAGAAAGATCCTCCTCTCCCCCAAACCCAGGACAACTGTCTTTTGGAATGAAACTCTTCCTGGGGAAGGGACCTCTTTCCAGGTACCTCACAGTGGTGGTGATGATGGTGGGAGAGTCAAGTTAAGACAAAGCCAGACTGTGATTAAGTCCCTCTCCCTCCGGCAGAGCTCAGCCTGCGAAAATGCGTTGGACGCGGTGGTCTGTAATTATGTAATTCTTCCTCGTTATCTTTTCTAATTGTTCTCTGCACTGTTTCCTAAACTGATGGGAAACAATGGCAGACGGGGATGAAGTGGGAGGCAGACGTGAGCATGGCAGGCTGCCAGCGTAGTACAACCCTTTCCAGAAAGGGGGAAAAAAAAGGAGAGAAGGGGGGAGAAAACCCATTAAAATAATAAAATCCACAGTGGAGCCCTGGATGCCAGGACCTGAATCGAGGGGACACCTGAACCGCTGCCAGGCACTGGCAGAGGATGTCTCATTCAGGCTCATGCATATGCGATCTCTTTTACATTCAAGAAATTCTAAGCCTTGCCCCAGCACACACCTCTCCTCCCTCAGAGCTTTGCTGTTTTCTTCTTTTACAGCGTTCCAGTGACGCAGGTTAAACCCTCATGGGGGGGGGCTTTGCCCATCACCAGCAGACACTGTGGTCTGCTCCCCCTGGCATTGAATTGTTCGCTTGCTTGCGGGGTGGGAGGGGGAGAAATAAATGGAAAAGGGGTGGAAGGTGTGTTGCATTTGGTGTTGACAGCACAGGATAGAAAGAGAGGTCTGGGGTGAGATACTGCAGTAGGTTTTCTTCATACTTGGCTGCTGGTTCCAGAGGAGCTGTGGGGGTGCAGCTCCACAGAAACCAGTTGTCTCTCATTTTGGAACCATAGAATGTGTTGGATTGGAAGGGTTCTCTAGTCTAACGTCCTTACAATAAGCTGGGCGATCTCTAACTAGAACAGATTGCCCAGAACCCCTTCAAGCCTGACTTTGAATGGCTCCAGGGATGGGCCTCCCACCACCTCTGCAGGCAGCCTGTTCCAGGGATCCCCCACCCTCAGATTCAAGAACTTTTTCCCCATGTCCAGCCTCAATCTACCTTTAGAGAAAATCTTAATTTTGTCAGTAAAGGGCTGCTGCTCTTCACCCACTGCCCTCTCCTGCGTGGGCGAGGGTTTTTTGTAGTGATGTGCATTGTGGATGTATTTCAGGTCCAGCAAAGACCTGGTCCACTAACCTTCTGCTCCTCTCTGATAGCCAGCACAGTAGGAAGGGGGTGACATAGGGATTGCTGCTGTCATTTTTGTCTAGAGAGAGCCAAAACAAGCAGTTTTCTTCCAGGCATAAAGTGTGAGGATCAGTTTCTCATGGCAGGGGGAGAGATGTTCTGTGCGGTGATATGACATCCCACAGAGTGAGACCCCAGACAGCAGCATCATGACCCCATGATAATCTTAGGGGATGGGAAGCTCCCTACAGTAAGCAGAGCCCATTCATCCATGTGGAACCAGTGCCAGGCATTGGAGGAGGGTTTGGGTCACCCCTGGGTACTGGCACTGATTTGCCCTCCTCATCCCCATCTTTGGATGCTCAATCTCCATCTGGGACCTGACAGAGCTGGGAGCTGGGAGCTCAGTGAGTCACTGACCTGGCAGGGGAAGTTGAGAAGGGAGGAGGAATTTGTCGGACCTGTCCTCCTCCAAACCCAGTGCTGTTCTGCTGTTTTTCCATCACCATTGACTTGTTTGTGTGCCTGCAGGCTGTGCTACCAGCACTGTCCCAGCTGGCTGACCTCTTTGGCTTCTGTGCGCAGCTCTCTGGGACGGAGAGGAGAAATGCTGCCTGAGGTTTGCCCTCCTATCACATCAGAAGTTTTCTTACTGTGCTATGGGACTGAGCAAGGTCGAGGAAGAAGGACCAGGAGCTGGAGGCTGCAGGCAGAGGGGTTCATCTCTGGCTTTGTGTAGGGATTTGGGGGTTCTGAGCTGTGGTGATCTCCAGCCACCTCTGGGCAGCTGGAGGATGAGAAACAGCCAACAGCCAGAAGGAACAGCTGGAAAGCAGTGGAAGTTTAGAGATGGAAGACAGAAAAGTGACCCACCTGCTCCTAACCTTGGTTTTTCCTCATTCCTGAGAAAGATCATCCAGTCCACATCTGGGTGTAAAGAAGGGCTGAGGGCTAGGAGGGCAGGCAAGGCATGAAGCCCCCATAGTGCCTTCCCTTGAGTGGATGCTGATCTTTGTCCATTTTTTTTTTTTCTTGTAGAATTGTCCTTTTCCTTGTGCTATGAGGCAGAAAGAACAAAAGATACTGTCCTCTATAATTTTCTAATCAACCTTTATCATCCCACCTCATTCATCTCCTCTCTGGAATGTTCAGTCTTGGAGCCCACTCTGATCCCTCTTCATGAGCAGACTTTTGCCATAACCTTGATGAGTGTTGTCACAGTTGTCTGGTCTCTGGCAGACCATTGCCTCTTTGGGTTGGGTGGCAGTTCTGTACACAGTGGCACATCCATGGTGCTTCAGACACCGGCAGTGTTGAAAGCCGGGTTGGATGGGGCTCTGGGCAACCTGCTCTGTTGAGAGGTGTCCATCCTCAAAGTCATCACTGATGGATGTTCTGTTAGAAAATGGAATGATAATTCAGTTGGTTTGGCCACCACTGACCACTAAGCCAGGACCTCAGCAACATGTGGCACTGGGATGCAGAGGTGGGGTCAGAATGAGTATGTTGGAAGAACCACAGAATCACAGAGTGGTTTAGCTTGGAAGGGACCTCAGAGATTCCAACCCTCTACCACAGCAACGGAATGAACTGGTGTGAAAGGGGAGTAAATCTTAGTTTCTTCCCAGCTGTTTCCACACCCGAAGTGCCTCCATTTCCAGGAATCATTTATTTGAGTGGTGAGAGAGAAGCATGAGGAGCTTCTTTGCTTTGCTTTCATCATGTATTTGCGTGATGTTCTTCCCTCTTCTGCAGAAGGCAATCCAAGGACTTGCTGCCGGGAAGCACAATCTGAGCAGCTCATGTTATTTCAGTGTGTTTCATGCTGTTGTTTTTCTTCTGTTACTAGTCTTTTCTTTTTTCTTCCCCTTTCATTCTCAGACTAGAACAAATCCAGCACGAGTGGCAGAAAATTGGCAGGCTTCGACGATCCAGAGGCAGTGATTTTTTTCTTCTAAGTAGCTTAATGGAGTCTGTATTTTTTTTAATTGTTTTCTCAGCCTGCAGGTTGATTGAGGATTTTAAAAAAATAGAATTCAGCCAGTTCTCTTCTTTCTACCTCTTACCAGCCTTTTTTAGAAAGTCCATGGACGTACAAGAACTTGTCTGGGTCATTCCATGTTGCAGAATTGTGCTGAACTGGTGAGTTAATGAAGGAATTAATGAAGGAGGTTGAATGACAGTTCAGCGTTCTATACAAGGATTCAGACAGAAATCACCTTGTCTGCACTGCTCTGTTGTCCTTCTGTTGTTCCTTGTGCTTTTTTCCTGGGATCTCCTCTGTCTTTTGCAGACCTTGTTCCCTTCTGCAAAGGCAGCACCAGCACCAAAGCTGATTTCTCCTCGTGGTCTGCTGTGAGGACCGTGTCATGTTGATTTACATTATGGTGCTGGAGCTGGTCTGGAGAAGGGCAGCGGGGCTAGGGAAGGGGCTGAAGCACAGGTGCTCTGAGAGGTGGCAGAGAGAACTGAGGGGGGTTTAGCCTGGGTAAAAAAGGAAGCTCTGGGAGATCTTCTCACTTTCAATTCTCTAAAGTCCAGGTGGTTGGAGCCAGGTGGGGGGGTCAGTCTCTTCTACCAAGAAGCAGCCATGGTCTCCCAGAGTACTGACCTGCTCTCTCTTCTGTCTCAGTTGATCTATATGATGGCTGCTCAGAGCTTTTCTATGCTTTGCTTTGGAAGTCTTCTCCAGGCTTGTCTCAGCATTTACTTTGCTGCTCCCAGAGGCACCCTTATTCTTCATTTTGTCCCAATTCTGTGGTCTGTGAGCTGTTTTTGCTTTGCTTAGTGGCTATCTGGCAGCACTGGTTGAAGGTCGGACTTCATGATCTTAAAGGTCTCTTCCAAGCAAAGAGATTCTGTGATTCAGGTGATGAAGTTGTCTCTGGCCTGCAGCCATCCCTTCCTGTGTCATGGTCTCCTCAGGCTTCCTGAGCTGAGCATTCAACTGGGAAATCCCCAAGAAGTCATGGGCATTGCAAAGAGAAGGTGTTAATGAGCTGAGACCTTCTCCTTCTCTGCTTGAGTGCAGCACAGGGAGGCTGCAGAGGATATGGGGACAATCACTCCCCAGTTGTTCAAAAGATCTCCACTTCTGCTTCAGAGCTGGGATATTCCAGCTCCTCTCTTGCAGCCAGGTTGCTAAATAGGACCTTTCTTTTGTCGTGTGTACCTGAGTTCCCCAGATACCTGGGGATTTGCAACTCATTTTACACTGTACAAATCCTAAGGTTGTTGGTTTGGGGTTTTTTTTTCTCCAGGAGCAATGCTTTTATTTGTTTGCTCATTTTAATGCCCTTCTCTTTGGGGAGTTGAAGTCAATATGCTCTTTTTTCATGATGAATAAGCTTTGCTGGCTCAGTTTGTCCTTACGAAAGAGTCTAACAACCTGCCAAATACTCTGTGATTTGCCTCTGTGGCTCCAGTCTCATAGGTTGCTCTCAACAACATCCTGACAATCCATATGGGGATTCCTAAGCTGGTGGTGACTCCCTCCTTCTGAGTCTCTCTCCTCACCATGCCACTGAAACTGCTGGCAAATAGGTTGGACCTGTTAAAATGAGCATTCACTGCTGTCTGTAGGGCAATATGGTCACCAGTTTGTCATGATATATGGAAACACGGTTTACTGGGAATGGCTGGGACTCTTCTTGGAGAAGAGGAGACTCGGGGGGACCTTCTCCCTCTCTATAGCTACTTGAAGGGAAGCTGTAGTCAGGTGGGAGTCAGGCTGTTCTCCCAGGCTACTAGCAACAGGATGAGAGGGCAGGGCCTGAAGCTGAGCCAGGGGGTGTTTAGATTGGGTATCAGGAAGCCCTTCCTCCTGGAAGGTATGATCAGACACCAGAATGGACTGTCCAGGGCAGTGGTGGAGTACTCATCCCTAGAGGTGTTTAAAGACAGACTTCTGGGCTGCCCAGAGGGGTTGTGGAGTCTCCTTCTCTAGAGACATTTAAAACCCACCTGGATATGTTCCTGTGCCACTTGGTCTAGGTGACCCTGCTCTGGCAGGAGGATTGAACCACGTGATCTTTCGAGGTCCCTTCGAATCCCTAATGTTCTGTGATTCTGCGGATGTGGCACTTAGTGCAATGGTTTGTCCGATGGGGTGAAGTTAGGTCATGGGCTGCACTTGAAGACCTTAGAGGTCTTTTCCAGCCTCAATAATTCTGTGATTTTGGAGGTCTCTTCCAACCCTGATGATTCAGATGTCCTCATTCAGATGGGGTAGAGTTAATTTTTGCTCATAAGGAGCCTTGAGTCAACCCTATATTAGCTCAGTGATGCCGTCCGCTGTGTCCAAAGGATATTGGGGAACGTCAAGGAGAGCTCCTAACCCTTGGGATGCCCAGACAGGGATGTTCCTCTTCTCCAAGACCAAAAAGGATTTCAGCTGCCATCACGTAACACCCTGGGGTGCACAACCTTTTGGCCCAAAATCCAGAGCAGTGAATGAACTGCTTCTGAAAACGTTGGCATGAAGTTCCTGATCCTCAGCTATTGTCTTGTCTCGCAAAAGTGCCTTGAGTAGTAAAGAGAGGACTTCAATAAACAACCTAAGGCTTAAAAGGGAAATCCTTCATGTGATGGAGACACATTGAATGGCTAATTTGATTTAAAATGAAGGTTCAGAACCATCTTCCAAGAGGCTCTATGCCAGTATTTTCAAGGAGCCTGCATTTTGCTGGCTTTAATTAGTCTGCACAGGTCAATACTAGCACAAACACTACGCTAGACAGGCTGAGCTGCATCCCTGCTCTCAGATCCTAAGTATTAGCACTGAATGATGGATTATTCAAGCTCATTGTCAAGCTGTCTGTGGCTAAGTGCTGCCTGCCAGAGCAGGGGTGCAGGGTATCCATCTTCTTGGATCTTCTTGGGATGACATTGACCCCTGAATCAAGCCACTCAGTTGAGCATCGCCTTTATGGTGGAAACACAGCTTCAGGTGGGCTGAGCTGATTGTCACATCTCCAGCAGAAACTGCTGGTGCAAGTGCTGCCAAGGCTATCACCGTGTCAATTCTTTCATCTGTTCTTCCAGGCACACGTTAAACCTCAACATGAAGACCTGTAACCCATATAACCTTGATCCCTTCACCATTTAAAGTCCCTTCCCAGCCTTTTTGTAGGCCCCTCTCAGATACTGGAAGGCCACAATAAGGTCACCTTGGAGAAGAGGAGGCTCTGAGGTGACCTTAC
>JAOXOE010000001.1:1189629-1216099 GCA_028565055.1 Phoeniculus purpureus
CTTCTCCAGTGAAGTGATCCTTCTGTGGCAGGGGGATTGGACTAGATGATCTTTCGGGGTCCCTTCCAATCCCTAATGATTCTATTCTATAAAAGGGTCTGGTTTGGGTTTTGGTCATTGAGAACCTACTCACCTATGAACACTTGGGAACCATTTGCAAAGCAGAAGAGATGCATTGAGAACCCCAATGTGAAAGTTAATTCCTAGGGTTTATTGTCAAAGTTTGACAGTGGTGACTTGGAAGATACTTCTTTCACCACTGCTGGAATAATCCAGAGGGAGATATTTTCTTCTTCTAACTGAGACCATGAGATAATTAGCAGATTTTAATGGCTGCTTGAGAAAGCTATCTAATTAGCTATTAAAAACACCCCTCACTCCCTCCTCCTTATCCAGTCCCTAAATGAAAGCCATGAAATAGCCAGTCATCTCTGACCAGATGCGTCTTAGGGGTATTTTTCTTTTCAAGTTAATTGTTTGTTAGCTGGAGTTTGCTAGGGAAAACTCAATGTGATGGGAAATGGCCAGTGCTGCTTCTGCATGAATGTTAGCCACAGCGACAACCTGTTGTATGAATCATAGGATAGTTGAAGTTGGAAAAGACTCTTAAGATCATGGAGTCCAATTGTTAACCCGTGAGTCCAACCATTAATCTTAATGGCCCCCAGTTGTGCAGGGGAGGTTTAGATTGGACATCAGGAAAAATTTCTTCACTGTCATAGTAGTCAGGGGTTGGAACAGGGTGCCCAGGGATGGAGTGGAGTTGCCATCCCTGGAGTGGCTCAAAAAATGAGAAGTGGCTCTAGGGAGCAGGATTTGGTGGGCAGGGTGAGGTTGGGTTGATAGTTGTGAGACATCCAAGATCATCCAGTCTTTCCAACCTTAATGATTCTATGAGCAATCCATGGCTGTTTGTGCTGGACAATGTAATGAGGAGCCACTCTGGTTGCAGTCCCAACGTGTCCAGTCCCTGCAGCACGGATGCTGGTATGGTGTTGTGATTGCTCCTCAGAGCATTCGCTGCCATCGCCGCAGTGTTTCAGAGATGTATCTACGCTTGCTTTAGTGACAGCTTGTCAGCCAGGCTACTCTGCCCAACCTGACTGTCCTTGGGGTGTCCCTTTTCTGTCCGTGTTCAGCTTTAAGGTAAAGGGAGGACACAGCCAACACAATCCGTGCTTCCTGCACGTGACTGCGGACAGGACAGGGAATAGCCCTCAGCACCTCCTGTCTCAATGCTCGTGGAGCCAGTGACAACTGTTTCTGCTCACTCCAGTGGAGGTGGACAGCTTTTGAGAACAAAATTGCTTCTTTCCCTCTGGCTATGAACTCTAGCGCTTCTTAGTTCAGCTCTTGGCATGTTCTCCTGTGTTCCTTAATGCTGTTGCCTCTTCAAGGTGCTGCTGGTTGCTCTTGCCTGTATCTCTTACCCCCCTTTCCCTTTCTCCTCCCATGATAATGTAAAGTGGCTTCAGACCCTTGAATAGAAATGGGAAAAGTGATAGTGGGAGAGAACTGAGGCAGCTTTCACTTTGCAAGGTGACATCCTCTCCTGGCACTTACCATTCCTTTAAAAAGCATTGCTGCTCTACAACTGGCTGAGCTGGGGCAGAGGCTCCTGCTTTGGGACTGGGTGCTCTCTCTGCCTGTTCACACCACGAATCCTGCCCTGCTGATCCAGAGAAAGAGGATCTTTGCTACTCTCTGGAGAGATGCTGACATGTTCCATCTCTTTTGTAAAGATGATGGACTTAGAGATACAAATGAAAGCATATCTTAACGTTTAGTCCATGCAGAAAGGGCTTGAAAGAGAACAGCCTTAGTATATTTCAAATTAGAGAAGGGCGGATTTAAATTGGATGTCAGGAGGGAGTTCTTTAGCAGGAGGGTGGATTGATTTATTTTCTTCCCTGACAGAGTGGTCAAGGGTTGGAACAGGTTGCCCAGAGAGGTAGTTGAGGCCCCATCTCTGGGGATATTCAAGGTGAGGTTGGACAAGACTCTGGTCAACCTCATCTAGTTGAGGATGTCCCTGTTCACTGTAGAGGTGGTTGGACTATAGATGATCTTTGGAGGTCCCTTCTAACCCAGGCATTTCTACGGTGATTCTATATGGCAGAGTCCATCTTCTCATCTAGCCCTTCCAGCAGCTGCACATTGTCCCAATCCTTCCTTAAATGTCTGTGAGTGTGAGCTGGAGTCTCAACTGGAGTAGTTCCAGTGATGTTTTATGGGGTACTTCAGCTGTTGCTTCTCTGAGAAGTCCCATCCATTACGCAAGGAACATGAAAGCTTAAGACCATCTATTGGGCTGATTTCCTTTTCCAACCCATCATCATCAGCTCTCTGATCTCACACAGTCTGTTGTTATGGAAATAATACAATTACAGCCATTGTGAATGAAGAGGAAATGCTGTCTGCTGGAGGGAAGGAGACCAGTTGTCTGAGGTTTTCATAAGTATTTAATGAGAGGAAGAAGGGAAGCAGGAGAAAAACAAGTGCCACAGGGCAGGACTATGTTGGTTCCTAGCTCTATCTTTTTTTTTTCCCCCCAAAGTATTCACAACAGATTTGTTTTTCTGTAGCAATGGTCAAAGCTTGGTCAGTAGATTCAGTGAGCTCTCTGCATGGCTAATTAATGCTCCTTAATGAAGCCAGTGGAGGTGGACAGCTTTTCAAAACAAAACAAGTCCCCAGCCTGCAGCTGTGGGGCTCTGATGCTTTTTTATTTTGGCTCTTGACATATTTCTTCTCTTCATTAGTGCTCCCTTGACCTTCAGGGCACTGCTGATACCTCCTGCCAGCATCTTTCCCTTCCACATCACTGCTTCCATGAGCTGTTCTCATGGAGACCTGTTCCTAAGCTCACAGCATGCAATTTCCAACAATTCACTCTTGTGAACCTCAGAAGTTCTTTCTCTTTCCCAACAGGAAACCAAATATGGCCATGCTCAAGTTCCTGTGGTGGAAGGGGGTTGCTTGAGAGACCCTAGAGAACCCAAATATTGTTATGTGTTAGGGTAGGATGACTGGATGTTCATGGTGATGCCCAATGAGCTGGTCTTATCTGGGAAGCAGATCAAATATGTGGCCAGACAGGTAGATCTGTTGGATCCATGGGGATCCCAGAGCAAAGGGAGCCTGCTGGTGGTTCTGTAAGCGCGAGACATGCTGGTGCCACAGAGGAGGCACAGTCCATGTGGGTTTAGGCAGGACGTGGTTGCACAACACCACAGCTAGCCAGAGAAGACAGAGGCATGTGGGTTGTTACTGGTCACTGTGTTGAATGTGAGATTGGCATCCTTGCTTTTAGCTCAGTTTCTTGCCTTTTCTCTTTAAGGACAAGCGTAAAGAACATGAGAGACCTGAGATTTGAAGCCACTGACCTTGCTAGTGTCGACACATCAACCATTTAGCATGATGGCACCTTTATAAGGACTGTAAAAAGACGTGAAACAATGAGGGATGAGGCCGAGAGGAGGAGATGGGGTTTCTGTCTGAGTGGTGGTTACCAACTCTGTGGGATTTTGGGGAAAATGTTTTTCTTGTCTGCGCTGTAGTTCAAACCATCTTCAGACAGAGATGATGAAACTTTTGGTTTAACTGTCCTAAGGACAGGGTGTGTTGCTGTCTCTGGAAGCATCTGACTTGGATTTCTCTGGAGATGAAAATGTTCTTTTCTTTAAGCTATTTGTTGTCAAAGAAGGACTTGAATGATTCTGGTCACCTAAGCCTTGGGCAGTGACCCGTTCCTGAGGCCACTTTGCAAATGACTGTAGTGTTCAATCCGACAGCACTCGCTCCTCTCTCCTCCTTCCACCCAAAAGATGCTTCAGGGAGAGAAAAGCACAGAGAACAACAGTGCTCTGAAAGAGTTGTCTCAGTTCCCAGCAGTCACAGTGTGCTCATCAAAGCCAGCCAAGTGGAACTGGTGACACTCACCAGAAGAGCCTGCTCTAAATTAAGCAAAACTGCAGAAACCTGGTAAACAAGCACTGCCTGCTCCAGGCCACAGGAGGGAGAGGTAGCCAGTCTGGTTTGGCCTGTGGAGAAAACCAGTGTGAGGCACAGCCTTCCCAAATGGCTCTGCTGAGACCTGATTTTGTGTTGGCACACCATCAGTCTCCCAGTCTGTAAGTCTGTCTTGGAAAGGCAGATGGCCTCTGGGGCCATCTTGTCCCTTGTGAGGGACAAGGGGTTCGCTGAGTTGGTTGAACAAGTAGCCAACAAGAAGACCTGGAGAAGAGGAGGCTGAGGGGGAGCCATAATTGGTCTCTACAAATATGTGAAGAGAGATTGTAGAGATGCGGGGGTTGGCCTCTTCTCCCTAGGTACTAGACAGGACAAGAGGAAATGGGGTCAAGTTGCATCAGAGGAGGATCAGATTGGATCTTAGGAAAACCTCTTCATAGAAAGAGTGGGAAGGCCTTGGAACAGGCTGCCCAGGGAGGTGGTGGAGGCACTCTCCCTGAAAAAAGGGTTCAACAAACAGGCAGACAGGGTGTTTCAGGAGATGCTTTAGTGGTTTGAGGTTGTAGAGCAGACGGTTGTGTTTGATGATCTTGAAGGTCTCTTCCAACCTTGATGATTCTGTAATGCAGTGTGTCCAGAAAGGATAAAGAGAGGATGAGAGTTTCTTGGATTTCAGTGTGCTATGTTAACCCACCCTTTTAAACCTTCCTTTATTGCACTGGGGCCACCTGGATAACGGGACAGAGGTTGACTCGGATGGATTTTCATCATGTTGTTAATTTTCTTTATTATTGAGCAGAATAAGGAGGATTTAATGTGAATCAGAGTCACTGTTTGCCCTGTCTGGTCTCATAGTTGACCAAAGTCAAGGATGTGTGATATCCATCTGTCCTAAAAAGCCTCTAGAAGTAGCAAGAGATTAAATTATCCAGTCAGGGAATGTTGCCCTGTGAACAGGGTATGTTAAGGTCTACCCGCAGTGATTTTTTGACTCTAATACCTTTGTTCAAGGTACTGTGGACCAACCTGGTGATACTGAGAGGAGGGAGGGATAAGCCTGGGTGTCCCAGCTCAACACCTTGTTCTTTCTGATTCTTCTGTTTCTCCAGCTAGAAAATAATCTGTTTTATGTGTAGGGTTGATCTTGCATTCATTGCATCCCATTGTGGAGAAAACCACTTGTGACTCAGGATCTTCCAAGATAAAAGAGCCCTGTAAGAAAATGCCTTTTCTGTATAGCATTTCATTATAATTACAGTTCTTTTTGAAATGGGTCCTGCACCAAGAATTTAATTTTGATTATCCAGAGGTTTTAAACCTCTTCAGTTCTTGTTTCAGCTTGCATAAATAATACTCCTATCTCCCTTTACTCATATTCCCAGCAAACCCTTCTGGCAGACAGCAGCTTCTTCATTGTATCCTGTTTCTAGAGCTATTGGCAGGAAGGTGTGAGGCAGAGAGTAACAGACCAGATGTAGAAGTATGGGTGACTTTTTCTCTAAAGAAAAAGCCACCTATGACTTTTTGTAGAAGGAGAAGCATTGCCTTCTTGCTGATGGTACTGCATTATTCAGAGTGCCAATGTTAATCCCCACAGATGGCTTGAAAGAGCATCCTAAACAATGAGTAGCCCTCCCTTGAGGGGCTCTTGCCAAGTTCAGTGTAGTCCTGAGTGTGCAGAAGCAAGATGAGAAAGTCGGGAAGGACCTCAACCCATGGCTGGTTTCCTTATTAACAGTTAAAATTTGAAGCAGCATCGAAGAGAGATGTGGTTGCCTCCATCTGGGTCATAAGGTAGCTTCTGATGGCTGGACATGAGGAAAATGTTGTTGAATCTGAGGGCGGTGGATCCCTGAAACAGACTGCCTGGAGAGGTAATGGAGGCCCCATTCCTAGAGCCATTCAAGGTCAGGCTGGGTGGGGCTCTGAGTGATCTGTTCTCTGTATATAGATCTAAGACGCATACTGCATCCAGACACTGAATGTGGAGGTGAGGTGTGACGCTATTTGAACTGATCTGCTGAGATACCCCTTGAACTTTGGGGTCTGACTGTTTCACTAACTCACTTCTGCCCCAACATTTGTGTTCAGTGTACTGAAAAATAACTTTAGTTGACTGATACTGCTAAAACAACCCCATCAGTGACAAGAAGTGTAAATGCTGAATGCAATAAGGACAGTGATGTGTCTGATTTATTTTTGAGTCATGTCCACTTCCACTGTGCATAAAACATCCCAAAGTTTAGTGGTGGTGGGTACAATAGCAAAATGTTCTGAAAGACAAACGTGGATTTAGCTGCGGTGATGCTTATCCAGACTGATGGAAGGATATGAGTGTGTTGGGTCTGCAAGGAGAGGTAAAATATCTTCTTTTCACTCCTATCTGTTGATTCAATAGAAGTGGGCAACCAGTTTTGCATAGAAATCTCTTCATGAGATCTCAATAGAAGCAGTAAAATCCCAGTTAAATACTAGTGAGACACAATTATTGTTCTTTGTTTAATCTAATTAAGCCTTCAATTTAGTGAGAAAAGCAATTAGCATCTGAAAAGCCAAGGAAGGTGGTAGAAATAGTGGAGGAGGCAGGTCTGTAGCCATAGGGGGAGAGACAAAAAGTGGTTTTAGTACCAGTGCAGGAGAGAGGTGCCATCTGTACACCTGTAGATGGCCATAAACCCAAGGACTACCTGTAGTCTAGGGTCTTTAATCTCATTGGAACCAGGAATTTCAGTTCCTCACATTTGTTTTGAAGATCTTTCATAAATTTACGGTAAGAGTCAGGAATGAAAAATTAGAAGCACTAAATTTTATCTGGTGGAAAATGTTTTCCTCCCATCAGCGCAGTTTGTGATCTGTTTTAGTTCATTTTGTGGTGGAGCTGTGGTTTTGCGCTGGCTGTGCAGTTTCCATGAGGACGTTTGGTTCTCTGGATGAAACATGCTGCTTTGTGGAATAACAGCGCATAGGATCCAGGGGTTTGTGTGGATATCTTGGAGAGCAGTCCCAGCAGATTTTGAGTTTCTTCCCAGAGAAATAAGGCAAAATGGAAAGTGCCAAGGTCTGGTTTCATTTGTCGTCTCATGATTTGAGGAAAGTTTGGTGGAAGAAAGAAGTGACTCCGTTGGCCAAACTATGGGGCTGGTTGGGAGCTGGGGGGTGGATTGCTGGAAAATAGCTTTCAAGGCGAGCTCTTCATTCAACCCAGTGTTTAATTATTGAACGTCCTCTGTATAAATTCCTGCATGGGATAACAGTTGGTATCAAGAAGTGTAGAGATGCCAGGAGAGATTTCTGTTTAGTTCAGTGGTTCAAAGAGACTGCAGCCATGGTCTCAGAAACTTGTAAAAGAATATTCAGGGAAAATGAAAGGTTAAAGAAACTAAAAGTAAAAAGTTAAAAGTATTGGAGGGAGATGTTAAGAGGTAGAGTAATCACATCTGTGAATATTATTACGGTATTTTGTATTATGGTGCTAATTTGTATTAATAGCATTAATTAATTGTAATATTGAATAATATTACAAAGTGCCTTTGTAGATAGTAGAGGTAGATTTCTTGTCACCTGTGTTAGCAAGGTCAGGGGCTCAGTTAGTCATCTAGACTTCAGTTATAGTCACCAAATATTTAATGAGAGGCAGTGGAATTCTGGCCTTTGTTTGGTTTGGCCTAATGGAGTTTCTCCTGTATTGCCCACTGACTATAAACTCTTCTCAGTAAAAACTCTGACTGCTAATGAATGAAACTGGAAAGCTTGTGCATGAGGGTCATCAGATAGAAACTGTTCATATCCTACTATCTCTCCCAGACTGTGTTGAATGAGTACCATAACTCCTCAAGAGACTAGTCATGGTCTACAACTATGAGGTCTCTAGTGAAGGCAGGCTGAGGGAGTTGGGGCTGTTTAGCCTGGAGAAAAGAAGGCTCCAGGGGGGACCTTAGAGCAGCTTCCAGTACCTGAAGGGGCGCTCCAGGAAAGCTGGAGACAAACTTTTTCTGAAGGAGTCTGGTGACAGGACAAGGTGATAGTTACAAGGTAAAAGAAGGGGCATTTAGATTAGATCTGCGGAAGACATCCCTCTCTGTGAGGGTGCTGAGGCACTGGACCAGGTTGCCCAGGGGGGCTGTGGCCGCTCCATCCCTGGAAATATTGAAGGCCAGGTTGGATGGGGCTCTGGGCAACCTGGTCTGGTGAGAGGTGTTGCTGCCCATGGCAGGGGGTTGGAACTGGATGATCTCCTAGATCCCTTCCAACCTAACCTGGTCTATGATTCTATGATTATTACAAGGGTCCTGTTTCAAAGATATTAATACAGTTATACTAAAGGCTTTCAGTTAAGATGTCACTGCATGGGAATGATTTTGAGGTGTCTGATTCACATCTACATTAGTTGCATCTGCAGAGAGATCTGGAGTTATTCTGGCAAAGAGCATGTCTGTGGGATGGAACTAAAGGATGTGTTGACCAAGCAGGCAAGAGCTGCTGTACAAACTGTGGAGAGATGAGCCCAGCTCAGCGATAAGAGGACACCAGCCTGGAAAGTGCTGGGATGGGATTAAAACGAATGCTTTCCACCTACAAATGTATTTCAGAAAGTGTCACAGAAGTAATTGAAAAAAACATCAATAACCATTGATTAAAAACACATAACTGGACATGCCTGTTGGAACCTCAGGCTGCAGGAGGCATGGAATGAAGATCCATAAAGAATTAAAATTAATTGTTAATCTCTTGCTACTTAAATGAGAATCACAGGAAAGTTGCTGATTTTTGCATTAAAAGATGACCTTGTCGTGAAACCAGATAAATCTCTCAAGTCCTTCTGCCCACTGGAATTGCTTTATTGGAGCTGTACAAGGGGTTTACTTGATCTTCAGTCCAGCAGTTCTGCTGGAAGCCACGTGCTTGGCTCAAGCTAGGGGTACCAAAGCATTAGTTTTGGAGACTGAGGTTATGAACCTCAGCATACTGGCCAAATCCAGCTTGGGCTTTCAAAACAACTTGAGGGGTATTAATTGCTCTGTAGGCATTTTCAAACTTCTTGGATTTATGGACCCTAACCATCCTCTCATTAGGAAGGGCATACCCCATTCCCAGAGCTTTCCCTATAGCATCTGTGTATAGATTTTTGTTTCTTTGCCATCTTTTTTTGTGGCTAAAGAAGTTGCCTGTGAACCAGAGACTAAAAAACACTGAGTTGGAATATTCTCCAGCGCTTCATCTGTTGTACATGGCCAAGTGTATAGAGATCATGGAAAGGGTTTTAAGATGAGCTGTGGGAGTCTCTTAGGGAGAACTTGGGTTTGTGAACCTGGGCTGAGATTTGGAACATGTTTTGGCGATTTCACAGAACATTAGGGATTGGAAGGGACCTCAGAAGATCATCCAGCCAATGCCCCTGCCACGGCTGGATCCCCTAGATCCAGTCGCACAGGAACATATCCAGGTGGGTTTTAAACATCTCCAGGGAAGGGGACTCCACAATTTAGACCAAAGTGTTTCACTAAATGACCCTTCTCTTCTGCTCCTACCCTTTAACACCCATGCTAGAGAAGGAAAGTATTAAGACAAAGTTGGAAAAGGTGGAGGCAACAGCAGTATGCACAATGGAATATGCTTGAGGTGTTCACTGTTTCCCAGTGATAAAACTGAAGAGTCTTATTTTGTGGCGACTTGTACAAGGTCTAGATTGCTGTAGTGGGGAAGGTTGTGATAAGTCCTTCACGTGGACCTTGCCACATGTGGGGAGCAGTTGGCAGCTGGATTACCAGCAGTTTTAGAGCAGACCTTTGAAACAGCTGCATACCAAAGGCAAAAATCTGTGTGTAAACCTTGCTGTGACATGACAGATGCTTTTGGAGTGGCTTTGGGGCTTTCATTTCTTGAGAATTAGCCTGAAGAGGAGAAGGCTTCAGGGGGACGTTACAGTGACGTTCCAGTACCTGAAAAGGGCTTCCTATCAGAAGGCTGGGGAAGACTGTTCACAAGGGCAGGGAATGACAGGATGAAGGGGTCATGGGTTGAAGCTGGAAAAGGGAAGATTGAGGCTGGACAGGAGGAAAAAGTTGTTGAATCTGAGGATGAGGGATCCCTGGAACAGGTTGCCTAGAGAGGTGTTGGAGACCCCATCGCTGGAGCTATTTAAGATCAGGCTGGATGGGGCTCTGGACAATCTAGTCTGGTGAGTGATGTCCCTGCTTGTTGTAGGGGCATTGGACTGTGATAGAATATGTGATCCTACCTATCCCAGTAGTTGTCATCTGGCATCATAGCTATGATTGACATAGTAATGCCCATGGCTCAAGATTGAGTTCTAATAACTTAAAAGGAGACCCTGAACCATCTCTGTTTCCCAGGTGCTACTGGAGATTGCACAGTCAGGCTGAAGGTTGGGAGGGCATAGGAGTTAAGGTGTGCTAGATGAGTAGTGCAACTTCAGAGAGAAAAAAGCTTTCTGTTAGCATCAGGAAAATAGATGCAGGGGTGTTATAGGGTGGGGAATGAGGAGATGGTTGTTGCACACTGCAGTGTGGAGCAAGGAATCATCATAATGGTGGTTTGCTGTAGAGAGCAGAGAAGTGGAGATGGGGCATTGAACTTGGACAGAGCAAGCAAAAGCAGAGTCACTTCGATCCCATGGGAATGTGGAGCTGCAGAAAGCTGCATCCCTGGGTCAAGAGCTCTAGCAGATCTCAGCTCTGTTGTCTTTCCATGTGTAAGAGAACATTTGGGCTGTCTCTGATGTACTGCTGACTTTTGCCTGCCTGAAACCCTTCTGGTCACTGAGCAGCATTTTAAACTCGTGTTCCTGCCCTCAAGCTTCTTCTCATAGTTTTTTGGATTGATTTATTTATCCTCTGTCCTGTCATGTCCAAACATCTCTGGTGCCTGCAGGTTGTCTGGTGGTGGCCATTGCTCCTTCCTAGAGCTCTGCTGGTTTTGGCTTGACCGTTTCCATCCCCCAACCCAGGAATGGGTAGACTGGGAGAACTCAGGGCATGTGATAGGTTGTATTTGATTAGAAGATGTTACATAGTTGTTAGGAAGGGCTCTCCTCACTGAAATACCTCCTTTCTCAAAGGCTTTTCTTAGACCTTTTGACACAGAAGATTCTACCTTTATGGCACCGTCCTGGTAGTCCCAGGAGGGACCCTGGTTCTTTGGAGTTACTTGCTCTTGCTTACACCTTGGATTGCCACTGCTGAGTCTGGAAAGCCTAAATAATAGCACTAGGATCGCTTAGGACAAGGTCTGCAGCTCAAGTTGGTGTCTTTTGCCAAGCAGCCAAGAAGCTACTCAACACTGTCTCATGATGCACCCCAGGGAGAGGATGCAAAACCAGCTGGTGAAACGTCAGCTCTTTAAAAAGATCTCGAGTGCTTGGGTTATGACAAACCAGCTGCTTCCCTGGGTGCTAGCAGCAAGGAGTTACTCCCCAGTCTGCTGGGAAGTTTGGAGTACCTTCATCTGGGCTCTACATACCTTAGAGCTCCTTCAGAAACTGAGCTGCAGGATAGATGAACTTCACTATTGAATACTACAGTCACTACACTTCTGAGGACCAGTTTCATGGGTGGCATTTCCAAATCCAACAGACAATCCAAGACATTGTGAGTCAGGATAGCTAGACATGGGCCTGAAGATGAAATCATCTCACTTCAAGGAAATCTGGATGTGAATGATGACACAACTGCAGTTTCCTCACTCAGCTCAGAGATGTGGGTGGTGGTCTTGCAGTGTCTCAGTACTCACTAAATGAGATCTGCAAGTGGAATGGGAAGGAGATGCCTATGGTTTTCGAAAGCTTTGAGATGTGAAGGCAGCACAGCCATGTAAATCCTCAGTAATACTGATGTGAGTATTGCCAAAGACAACCTCTCCATCCCTGGCTATTGTACTGTGAGCTAAGCTGAGCGAGGTATAATGAGATGAGACTTCACCACGACCTGATGCTTGAGACAAACATAATTTCAAGTCTGCCAAAGCTATTGCATCTCTGCTTCAGCTCCCTGATGGCAGGTTCCTGCTGGCGCCATACGGAGGAGTCTTGCAGAATTAAACAGCAAACTTTTCATTTTAACTGTCTTCCAGCCTGAGGAGTTTCCTACCTATAGCAGAGGACTCAGAGGATGTTAAAAAATAAGTAAATACAGCAACTCTGTGCAGGGGGCCTCATCCTCAGCACTGTGATCTCAGTCACACTTGGACATATAGAATCATAGAATGTGTTGGGTTGCAAGGGACCTCCAAAGGTCATCTGCTCCAACGCCCTTACAACAAGCAGGACCATCTCTAACTAGAGCAGGTTGCCCAGAGTTCCATCCAGCCTGACCTTAAATGGCTCCAGCGATGGGACCTCCACCACCTCTCTAGGCAGCCTGTCCCCTCCCCTCAGATTCAAGAACTTTTTCCTTGTGTCCAGCCTAAATCTCCACTTTTTCAGCTTCAGACCATGACCCCTCTTCCTGCTGTTCATTGCCCTTGTGACCAGTTCTTCCCCAGCGTTCTGACAGGAGGCTCCTGGAGAGCCTTCTCCTCTTTAGGCTGAACAACCCAAACTCTCTCAGCCTGTCCTCATGCTCATAACCACCTGGATTTGTCTCTGGTGAGGTCCATGAGATGTTTCTGTACTGAGTACTCTCTTTGCTGTTTCAAAATCTGGTTTTCATTCTCTGTTCTCAACTTGGCAACTTTTCATCCCGGTTTGTCAAGTTGGCACTTCTTTATTTTCCTTCCCTCCCCTTGCCCCACATTGCAAAGCAATTCGAGAGAGCTAGAGGGATAAGGAAGCTAAAGCTGGTGGCTTGGGGCTTGATAAATATTTTCCCTCTGGAAGATGTAGTGTTTGCAGAAGGTATGTGATTGATTTCGACGGTCACGTAATTGAAGTAAAAATGAAAAGCGAATTTCCAATAAACTAAACCATTATTCATCCGAGATCACAAATCTGTAGCCAGGGAGCCCTCAGCAAATCGCTCTCCCCATGTGCCTTGTCAGAGCAAGGGACACAAGGATCTGTGTCTCATTTGTATGCACTGGAGGTGACTGGGATCACTGGTGGTGCATCACAGCACATGAGCACTGTGAAGGATTTTCATTCAGCTCTGGTGAAAACAGTGTTTGTGCTACAAATGGGTGGATGTTGTAGTGACAGGAGATCAAATAAGTGTCTGGGTAGATGGATAGCTGGAGGGGAAAATGGACTTGGAGTCTACTCAGTTGTCTTTGAGGATGGGACTTTTCCCAAGGGGATCTAGCAGTAGGACAAGGGGAAATGATTTTAAACTGAAGAGGAGGTTCAGACTACATCACAGAATGTTAGGGATTGGAAGGGACCTCGAAAGATCATCTAGTCCAATCCCTCTGCCACAGCAGGATCCCCTAGATCCAGTCACACAGGAACTTGTCCAGACAGGTTTTAAACATCTCCAGAGAAGGAGACTCCACTCCACAACCCCCCTGGGCTCTTCCAGTGCTCTGTCACCCTCAGTGTGAAGTTCTTTCTCATATTGATGTGGAACCTCCTCTGTTCCAGTTGACACCCATTGCCCCTTGTCCTATCATTGAATGCCCCTGAGCAGAGCCTGGCTCCATCCTCCTGACACCCACCCTTTCAATATTTACCAACATTAATGGGGTCACCCCTCAGTGTCCTTGTTTCCAAGCTAAAGATTGGAAGAAGTTCTTTAGTGCAAGGGTGGAGAGGTGCCCAGAGAGGTGGTGGCTGCCTCTTCCCTGGAGGTGTTCAGGGCCAGGTTGGATGAGGCTTTGAGCAACCAAGTCTGGTTGAGAGGCATTGCTGCCCATGGCGGGCAGGTTGGAGTAGATGACCTCTGAAGCCCTTTCCAACCTGAGCTATTTGATGATTCCCTCGGTTCCTTGATAGCTTGGGGAGAAGTTTTGCTTCAACCTGGTCATAATTTCACCAGGAACTTCACCAGGGCTGGTGATGACCTGCTGGGTTTCCAGCTCAGTGAAATGAGATGGAAAAAAAGCTGCCAAACTGCAGCTCCTGCTGGGCCCAGCTCTGCCAACTTTAAACAGTGACGTGAAGCCACACAACACAATCCTCTATGCAGATGCAGCCATGCTGGGTGTTCCGTGCAGGCAGAAGCTGAATTGCTTTTTATTTCCATTTGTGGGGAGGCTGGAATCAGAGAAGGCAGCAGTCAATGCAGACCACATCTCTGCCAGGAACTGGATGCCAAGTCTACCTGGCTAGGACCCAGCTCTGCTCCTCCTGAATTATATCATCAGAGTGGAGCCTATGATGAGAAAGGGTGACAAGGGCTTTGCCAGAAACATGGTGGGAGGTTGGTGCATCCAGGTAAAATGTCACTGAAGGTTTAGTGTTAATAGAGGGGTGTTCTCCCTATGGGGAGATGTTGGACAGCCAAGGACAGGCTGGCTGGCTGCTTCTTGCACAGCTGCAGTTTATGTCAAAGCCCAGTATGTTCCTTTCAGAAGAGCTGCTGCATTGTAAGGTGGTAACTTGTTAGGAAAATGATAGGAGTTTGGGGACTGCAGTTTAATATATAACTCCTGTAAAATGTAATCAATGTTGTCTCCACGCGTGAGCCAACCCCCGCACATGGTTTGAGTTAGTGCTGGCTGTAATGACCATCTTGGAGGAGCAGAAAAGCTTCAGCACTGAAGTCCTACCTCCTGAGCTAAAGATGTGACCCTGGCAGTGAGATCCGGCTGAGCTCCTGAGAACTTTCAGGTGAAGGAGGAAGGTAGTTGCTGTGTGGACAGCTACTACCATCAGCAAGGTCAAACACCTCATGCTTGCATCTGAAACTTGCTCTGCTAGATTTTTTTCTGCTTTTCCCCAGCTAGCTCAAAGTTATATATGTAAGGAAATAAAAACCATGTCAGATTTTAGCCATAGCTGCCGGAGATGTGGGTTCTGTGTACAAGCAACAACCCAGGGATTAGCAAGTGCCAGCTCCATGCTGCACCATGTAGTGATGCTGCTGCTCAGCTGCTGTGGCTGTGAGGGACCATCAGTGGCAACCAGGTTCTCCTGCAACAGCATCAGCTGCAAACCCAGCAGCTTTCCCTCTTCTGACCACATTGAGTTGTCCAGCATGGCCCATATCCTCCAAAATGCATCCAAGCAAGTGGGGATGTGCCTTGTTTGAACATCCTCATTCTGCTGGTGTGGCTGGTCTCATGGTTATGCAGAGATGTTATAAAACCTGGGAGTGTGGGTGCAACCTCTGGTTATTCTGTTGGAGCAGGCTGGTATTACAGAACTATAGAATCAAGGTTGGGAAAGACCTTCAAGATTACAGAGTTTAGCCATCTGCCTTACAACCCCAGACCACTAAACCATCTCCTGAAACACTATGTCTGCCCATTTTTTGAATCCCTCCAGGTATGGTGCCTCCACCACCACCTCCCTAGACAGCCTGTTCCACCTGTTCATCTCTCTTTCTGGGAATAAATTTTTCCTAATATCCAATCTGAACCTTCCCTGGTGCAACTTGACCCCATTTCCTCTTGTTCTGTCACTAAGGGGAAGAGGCAAATACTTGCCTCACTACAATCTCCCTTCAGGTAGTTGTAAAGAGCAATAAGGTCTCCCCTCAACTTCCTCTGTTCTCCAGGAGGGTGTAAAATCATATCAAAGCCAGCTTTGCCTTTTCCGGTGTCCCAGCCCCTTTGAGTGGCAGCAGTCTTAGAACTTCACTTGGATCTCTGTAGGACTATCCCAGTGAGGCCAGGCTTGTAGGGAATGGTAATGTAAGTCAGTGCCAGGTTATTTCTTCACTGCAAGGTTATTTTGTCCAAGCTGATGGTTCCTGCTGAGGGTAATTGAGTCTCCTCTTTTCCCCCTGCTTGAAGAGTGTTTCAGGGTGTGATACATGCTCTTCTCAGTGTATTTTCTGTAGAGGCCACTCGAGTTTCTTCTAGACATTCTACATGATAATCAGTCAATACCCTTCTTTAGAGTAATTTCATTCTCCTGTTTTCTACCTCTGCTGCTTATCTGAGCAGAGCTTGGTAGCTGAGCCCTATTGAACTCCCTGCACTCTTTTTCCAGGCTGTAGAAAGCTGGATTAGCTTTTCAGTAGCCTGGGTCATCTCGGGAGAAAAAAGGTACGTTAGAGGGCAACCAATTTATTTGCTTATTATTCTGAGAGCAGCAGCCTTTTGGTTCCCCAGTTGCATGTGCCTGCATATAATAACTCTTCTGGGAAGCAGGGGTGGATAGATGGGGAAGGATCTTTCAAACAAGCCTGTACTCTGTGTGCTGGATAGAGCCATTGGATTTGCCTGCAGCAGAGTGCACTGAAAATTGCTCCTGTGGATCAAGAGGTCTGAGTTGTTTGGCAGCAGGTACTGCAGAGGGCAGAAAGTTGCTCTGCTCCCAGTATGCAGGTAGGACGAAGCTGGCAAGGATGTTGCGTCTTGTAATAATCAGCTGGTATCATCATGGCATCTATGTTTGCTGCACAGTTTGGTGTCGTGTCTAGGTCTCTTGAGGTTCTGGCTGGTACCTGGACACCTGCAGCATCCTACATCTTCAGTTAGCAGGCTGGGTTTGGCCTCTGTCCTTGATGGGTACGACGGTGTATGCTCTACAGTGTTCTGTAGACAGCTTTGCCCAAAACCCCATGGAGAGCTTTTTTCAGCCCAGCAGTCACCACTGTCATACTACAAGAAATCTTTAGCTTAATACCCAAAAGGATGCAGCCACAAAAACCTCCAGTGGCCCTAATAATGTAATAGGAAAGAAATGAATCCACCTGCTAAATCTCAACATGTCATCAGGTAATTATCAGCAACATAGGATCTCCTCCAAGGAAGACTTCATTCTCTTAGTTAGCTGCAAGAATGACAGTGTGGTCCTTATATGAGATTTCAGATCTTGAGGCTAAAGCAATCCATGGTTTCTGAAAAGCAGCTTTTTGGGCTGGGATACCCCAGTGTTTATTTTTACATAATGTGGTTGTGATTATTTTCCCTGGTGAATGTTTAGCAGACTTGCATCTAGGTTTTAGATGCTGTTTAGAATCGTAGAATCATCCAGTCCAGTCATCAACCCAACCCCACTAAACCCTGTTCCCTAGGGCCACATCTAATAATTGTTTGAACCCCACCAGGGATGGTGACTGTACCTGGTCCCTGGGCAGCCTGTTCCTACCCCTGACCACTCTGTCAGAAATTTTTTGTGATGTCCAATCTAAACCTCCTCTGGCACAGCTTGAAGCCATTTCCTCTTGTTCTATCCCTAGTGACTTGAGAGAAGAGACCAGTTCTCACCTCTACAACCTTCCTTCAGGTAGCTGTAAAGGAAAGACTAAAAGAGCTGGGGCTCTTTAGTTTGAAGAAGAGGAGGCTGAGAGGAGACCTCATCACTCTCTACAACTACCTGAAAGGATGTTGTGGAGAGGTTGGTGCTGGTCTCTTCTCACAAGCAATTAGTGATAGAACAAGAGGGAAGGGGTTAAAGTTACAACAGGGTAGGTTTAGACTAGATATTAGGGAGAATATTTTCACAGAAAGGATGGTCAAGCACTGGAATGGGCTTCCCAGGGAGGTGGTTGAGTCGCCATCCCTGGCTGTGTTTGAAGATCGTTTGGATGAGGTGTTGAGGAATGTGGTTTACGGGTGAACTTGTAAGGTGGGGTAGATGGTTGGACTCAGTAATCTCAGGGGTCTTTTCCAACCAGAGTGATTCTGTGATTCTGGTTCTGTTTGTGCCCTTTGTGCTTTCAAGCTGTAGGAACCAGCTCTGCATCCTTGTGTTGTAGCGGCTGGAGTTTGGGCTGTAAGAGGCACTAGAGGCATTTCTGGAGTTATCAACCAGACAGAAGATCTGATCCCACCTCAGTTGAGTTCTTCTGTGGTGCAATCTACACAAGCTAGTTCCACGTCACTGATGTTAAAGGTGTCCCTTTTCCCAGTGCTGTTGAGGCTGAGCCGGTTTTGTCACCAGTAGAAGCTGCTTTTCATGCATCACACTGAGACCAGACGCAGGGCCCCCACGTTCTGTCTTCTGCTTGGATGACAACACTTACCAAACCTCAGCTGATCATCTGAAGTATCACCATCTGCTACTTCCCTGCAAAGCTCAGATGAGATGGCCAGGCCTGGGGCTTTTTTGGGGTTTTGTTTTGAGCTGTATTTTTTAAAGTGTTAACATGCAGCATTGCCAGAGGTGTGATAACTGCCTGGAGGGAGTCTTGGTCCACCTTGGCTCCAAGCATCTCCTCTCCCTTCACCAGCAAAGTGAAGGTACCTCTGGTTACTCTCTGCATGGAGAGGCATGAGCAAATATCATCTTTCAACCCGACTTAACAGGAGGGAAGGGACTCCCAAGACTGAGAGTTGACAGAATTTTATGTAAGCAGGTGGCTGAGTTCAAGAGAGAGTCAAATTGGTGCCGTCACGCAGGGCGAAGCTCAGTGGGAGCACAACTGTGTTACAATACACTAGAGACAGACTCCACAACGTGGGGCTGGAGGAAAGTGTGTTATGTGAATGGCTCAAGGAAGGGGGTTTTATAAGCTAAGCTGCACCCCAAGGTATTTGTTTAATGTATGTGTGGCCAGCTGTTCCTGGACTGAGGAATTCTCCTTGCACGTGCAGCCAGGAGGAGATGAGGTGTGCAAAGCCCTTGAATTACTGAGAGGGTTTATAAGTCCTTCTCCAGAGACACAGGAGAACTGGTTTTAAATAGTGGGTTTAAAAGCATAAAAGCCTTCAGAGGGGAAATGCTGGCTTTGGCCCAGCTCATGGAGTCTGGTCTGCTAAGGGAGCAGTGTATGGACATCAACAGTGGCTGAATTTCTGTCCAAGGATGGGATGGGATGTTACTTTTTCCTTTATCCTGGGTGATTTGTCTTGGATGCCTCCAGCTTTCTTATCCTCAGAACGCAGAATTATGTCTGAAGAAAAGGAGGCTGAGGGGAGACGTCTCGCTGTCGCTACAACTGCCTGAAAGGAGGCTGTAGAGAGGTGGGGGGTTGTCTCTTCTCCCAAGTAAGAAGCAACAGGACAAGAGGTAATGACCTCAAGCTGCATCAGAGGAAGTTGAGGTTGAACATGAAGAGAAACTTCTTCCTGGAAAGAGTCATCAGCCCTTGGCAGAGGCTGCCCAGGGAGGGGTTGAATTGCCTTCCCTGGATGTGTTTCAAAGTCTTGGAGATCTGAAGCTTAGGGCCAGGGTTTAGAGGTGGTCTTGGGACAGTTGAGTTCGTGGTTGGACTGGATGATCTTGGAGGTTTTTTCCAACCTAAACAATTCTATACTTTTGTGATTCTCTTCTTCTTTGCCAAAGAAAAATGTAAGGAAAGAGGGAGAGAGACATGCTCACTATGTTTGCTGGGTTCCCAACAGGACACAGATGTCAAAGCAGGGGTTGGCTGCTCCATTTTTAAAACCTTTTAGCCTTGGGCACATGCTGGCACCGTGTTTTTGAGCAGATCTATAATTTTCCAGTGGATTCTTTTTCTGAAACATGTTTCCACATCCAAACTTTCTGCAAGGGCTTATTGATTTTGGTGCAGAGCTTTCCTGCTAAAGAGAAATGGAGCAACTGCTTTGTCTTCAATTAGGATTGTCTAGTTTGGCTTTGGAAATGAATTTTTGCCTTGCAAGGAGTGATTTTCTTTTTCTGCCATGCTCATTTAAAAAAAAAAATAACAAAGCAAAGGCTCCCTGCTGACGCTAAACGAGCCTCCCAGTCTCACTCACAGGAAATTTCCAGACGTGACATTTTGCAGCTAATCAAAGCTGAGCAGGCACAAGCAAGAAGCAAAATGTGTGGGATTTGCTGTGAATCAGGAGTTGCAGTCCTATGTAACTTAGCAGCTCATTGTTTCAGGCCTAAACTTTGATGCAAGGTGGAGCTAGGATCTCAGATCTGTCTTTGACAGGAGGATCCTGAGTTTTCAGGCAAATCCAGTCCTCCTGGAGGACTTTGAAAGCAATCTCAGTCAGTGCTATTTCTTCTCTTGGATTTTGTGGCCTCTCTTCTTCCTTTAAGCTGTAAAAGTACAATTGGTCAGTGTGGAAGACATCCCGTTGAGAAGGATGTTTGTGTCTAAAATTCAGGGGTACATTGAACCATTCCAGTTGAAAAAGAATCAACATCATCAAGTCCAACCATTAACCCTACTCTACCAAGTTCACCCCTAGAACAGATCTTCAAGTACCACATCTAAAGGATTTTTAAATGCATCCAGGGATGGTGACTAAACCCCCTCCCTGGGCAGCCAGTTCCACTGTGTCACATCAATGTGTCTTTGGGTGGCTGATCCAGAGTGTATTCTCATGGTGATAGAAGTCCTTCCAATCCTTCAGTGTTTCAGCTCCAGCATCTGACCAGGGGTTTGCTAATTATTCTTTACTATTAACTGCGTGGTAGTGTTGCTCTATGTATGTGTATCTCTTGGTCCAGTGATTCAGCCAGCTGCTGCCTCCTCCTGCCTTGTGTGTTTCTCGCTGGTCCTCTCTTCCTGGGCAGAGCACAGGGACATGGCATTCTGCTTAATGGAGGTGACATTGCTGGCCCCAGGCTCTTGGGTCACCTCCTCAATTAAATCATAACAAAGGCCAGTCCTGGAGTTGCTTCAGGTGGGTGCCTAAGTACACCGACCTCCGCATTTGAGGTTGCTGGTGGTTTGCTGAGGTCTCCCACTCATAATCTCATGGATTGATGTTCCAGCCATCAACCTGGCTTGGCTTTCCCTCATTAGGGACAGAAGGTCCACTAGGCACAAGCTCTGGCCCGTGAATGTCCCTGGAGTTTAATTCCCAGCTCTCAGGTGATGCCCAGACAAAGTTTGGGGTAACTTAGGCTGGAGTTCATCCCCAGCCAGCAACTGAGATGTAGCCCCCATGCTGATAGAAGTGTGGGTGTGAACTAGGATAGGGGAAACAAGTTTTGATCTGTTTTATTTGCTTGTCTCCAGATGTAGCCACCCAGCCCTTGTGAAAACACAGTGGCAGAAGGGTCTAGACCTTCCCTTCTGTCTGCCATGAAGTGTCTTCTCTCTACATGGTTACCTGAGACTTAACTCAGACTTGGCCAGAGGTCTGTTGCATGAGCACTTCAAATAAATCTTGTCCTACTGGGCTTCTCATTAAAGTACCTGTAATTACTTGAAAGAGCAGTGAAAGAAACCTCTGAAGCCTTATGAAGCCCAGGAGGTCATTGAATTACCCAGAAAACAGTTAATTGTTTTCTATGGAAAATGTTGTCCTTTTATCCAAAGACTTAAAAGACAGTTTTGAGGGTGTTTTGTTGACTTGTTTTCCTGTCAAAAATCAGATGTATGGAGGGAAATCTGGCTTCTCGCAAACGGTTCGTTCAAAATCCCTGGTCCCCATCCTTCTAACGCTTGATGGGAAATTTTCAATTAGCCTTGATCATTATCAACGTTTCCCAAATTAGGGAAACTGGGGCACAGAAGCGTAATCATTTGTTTATGGGCCTTCTGCATGTCAGAAAGCAGATTATGGCTGTCCCCTGGGCGATTCCTGATAGTCTGGCCTGTTGCACTGGGGCCTCTGGCTCTGATGAACTACCAAGCTCCATGCAGATTCGTTCTGAGTGTGGAGATGTCGTTTGCTTAAGACTAGGTTTAATTTTTTTGTTTTTCGAGTGGCAACCCTGAAACAGATCCATGAGTCTATAGGATCCTTGTGTGAGGGTCCTCTGGACATTGGAGGTTTAAAGGTTCCTCAAGGTCTGGCTGGTCTGGTCTCAAATCCAGGCAAGGCAAGAAGTATGGAGTGTGGTGGTTAGCTTCGTCTTCCCAGTCAGACTTTCCTGCTATGGTGTAGCACCTGAATATAGTTTGGTCTCCTAAGTTAAGATTTGAAGTTAGAAGAAAATACGTAGTTAGCCCTGCCAGCTCACTAGGTCAGACTGGGCACAGCAGCTCTCTGGCCACATTGCTCCAGTCTGGGTGGCACCAGCTTTTTAGCCACATCCTCGCAGCTCATAGGATCCTCACAACTGTCTTCTGACCTCAAATCACCCTCTCTTGCACTTGATGCCCTTCCATCCATAAAGCTGTACTTTGCTGTGAACTGTGGGATTGAAGGTTTCACCTTTAATGCTGCTAATATGGTTTTTGTGGTAGGTGGAAGTAGCTGTTCTCACAGATGAAATGGTTCTTCCTTGAGATCTCAAGGCTGGTTTTGTTCTCGTTCTCCAGTTTTTGGGGATTTCTTTGCGACAGGTGCCTCTCTTGGCCCTGCAGTTTGGTCAATAAGGAAGGAAGATCATCTCCTTGCATTTCAGTTGTTGTCTCACTTATTGCATATAATGCAATGATGGAGTTGTCCCATTTACACATCCACAACCAACTGCTGGTGAGGTCCCCTGCATGTTCCTGTTCACTTCACATCACTGATCTGTGTTAAAAAGTGCTCGTTGCTTTGGTCAGCATGGACCTACAAGTCTGCTGGGGCAACTCCCTCCAGCCAAAGATTAAAGCTCCTAATTCCATCAAACCTTCTCTCATTTCTCCATCTGACCATCTGTTCCTTGTCCACTGCTTTCCTGGCCATTCACAGGACAACTTCTGAGCCAGTGACTCTTCCCAAAGCAGCAGAAGATAACCCAGACCCTGTAACTCCTTTATGGCTCATGCAGAACTTTAGAGAAGCTTTGATTTAAACCATAACATTTGGCAGGAAATCAGGCCATAAAATACCCTAATCGCTCATAGAGTTTTAAACTAAACGTGTAATGAGATCTTTCTTTTCCTCCTCTTCTTCCCCTTTCCCCCACCTTCATGTTTTTTTCCTCCTTATTAATCCTTTTTTCTCATCATCCTTTTTCTTCATCCTTTTTTCCTAATCTTTTTTCCTTTTTCATACTTTGTTCTTCCTCCATCATTTTCCCCCTCTTCATTAGTTTTTTCACTTAAACTTTTTCTTTTCAACATTTTTCTCTTAATCTTTTTTCTCTTCATCCTTTGCCTCTTCTTCATCCTCTTCTCTGTCCACTCTTCATCCTTTTTCGTTTGAGTACAGGAGCAGAAGGGCTTTCTCTTAGCGAGTCAGGTGTGAAAAAGGAAAATGAAGGACAAACTGGCTTGCAGTTCCAGAGCTGAATTTAGCCTTGTTTAGAGCCTGCTCATGCTTTATTAATTGTGGTAGCGCTGCTACCCCTTGTAGGTGTTGAGCTGCCTCCGAATCTCTGGGGAACTTCATCTGTTTGTGTTTGCAAGGAGAGACATGGCAGGGCTGTTTGGACAGATCCTGAGATGCACTAATTAGAAGTTAAAGATCCACTTTCTGGCACAAGACGGGAATGCATTAGGGTGGGGAGCACTTCCCAATGCTTTGACTTCTGCCAGGCACACCCTACATTAAAGCCCATCGTGCTCCTTTGATCTGTGCCACCAAAATAAGTCCATGAGGATAACTAATTTAACTGGAATTATTGGAGAGAGACACTGCAGAAGATTAGGATTTCCAGAGCAGACTGTAATTGCTGGGTGATTTGGGTCTGATGCCTGTTTATCTATTCTATTCATCTCTCTCTGCATCTGTCCTTCTACTCGATCAGCTGTCCCTTAGCCATCAGTTAGTTACTGCTCCTGTCTTTTCTGCCTTCAGCGTCTCACCCTTCCTCACTGCTTGTTAGCTAGAACAGATGTAAGAAAATGGCATCCTGCACAGAAGGTAAATGTGGGCTCTAATGGGCCAGATTTTGATTATAGATGTTCTGGTGTAACTATGCAGAAGTAAGAGAAGTCGTCTGGGTTTAGAGGACCAGTAAAATTAGGTCCTCGTGTCTCATATACTTCCTTGTTTGTTTTAAACCTTCTCTACAGGATGTTGGCAGATGAGTGAGATCTCAGGGCTACATTTTAAGAGACCAAGATTGTGTTTGGATGCCCATTGTTGGGGAAGCACCTTCACTCCTCCAGCTGCTTCTTCCTGATCTGCTATTTAAATGCCCTTTATAGGATCTGCTAAAGGATTAAGAGCCAAGACAAGTCTAGGTTTTGCATAGTGCAATTGCTGTTGGTGTTCACTTTCCACCTGATGATCCATCAGTCAATCATCTACATGTCTAGAGAAGACTGGGGGGATCTTAGAACTGCCTTCCAATACTTAAAGGGAACTTACGGGAAGGCTAGAGAGGGACTTTCCCAAGGAGATGTAGTGATAGGACAAGGGGAAATGGTTTGAAACTGAGGGAGAGGAGGTTCAGACTAGATCTTAGGAAGAAGTTCTTCTGTGCAAGGGTGGAGAGAATCTGGAATCGATTGCCTGGAGAGGTTGTGGCTGCCCCTTCCCTGGAGGTGTTCAAGGCCAGGTTAGATGAGGCCTTGAGCAACTAGGTTGGGTTGAGAGGTGTCACTGCCCAAATGCTCAGAGGGCTGGAGCACCTCTCTTACAAGAGCAGGCTGAGATAATTGGGATTGTTCACTCTGAAGAGGAGAAGGCTCCAGGGGGACCTGAAAGGGGACTGTTAGAAGGTTGAGAAAGAATTGTTCACCAGGGCAGGGAATGATAGGAAAATGGGTCATGGTTTGAAACTAGAAAAGGGGAGATTCAGTCTGGACATGAGGGAAAAGTTCTTGAATCTGAGGGGGGATCACTGGAACAGGCTGCCTAGAGAGGTAGTGGAGGCCCCATCCCTGGAGCCATTCAAGGTCAGGCTGGATGGAGCCCAGGGCAGTCTGTGCTGATTAGAGATGTCCCTGCTTGTTGTAGACATGTTGATCTAGGTGATCTTTAGAGGTCCCTTCCAACCCTGTGATTCTGTGAAACACAAGGCACATCTGATGAATGAGGCAATATGTCTTCCTATTGGGTATCAAAAAAGTTCCCTCAAGTCAATCTAGGGGCAACACACTGTACAGGAGGAATAATTAAATGAAGCTAAGGAGGTATATTGATATCTCAGTGTCAACTGAAGAATATCAGGGACCCTGGGGACCTCTGGGCATCTTGCGCTTGAGTATTCTTTAAGCTTCCATGGATTTTTGTCCGCGTGTTGGAGGTATTGTTAACCCCCGAGGAAATTTAGTGCCCAGGATCAATGAACGTAACACACAGATGCCTAATAATAGAAAATGGGATTGATGTGTTGCTCGAGTAGAATCACCCCGGCAGTTAATTCTGCCGCCACAACAAGCATGTCGATAAGGTTCCCTGCTGATTCACGGAAGGATCTGGGGGGACAGCGTGGTATCTGGGAAGACAGAAGATGGGACCTTTGGAAGCTTTGTCCAGTCTCAACATACCACAGCTCCTGCTTAGAGCTGATCAAGTTGCCTGTGGGTTTCTTTCCAGGTATTAAAACATCTCACATGGATACTGCACTGCAGATCTCTTCTGCTTCCCTGCCAGACCCCAGCTGGTTGCTCTGAGCTGAGATTTGCCTCCTGGGTGTATCTAGCTCACCAAGGCAAGAAGCAGGAAAGACCAAGAATGTAGCTCATCTTTGGGTCCTGTGCTTTAGGGTCCCTTCTTCTCCATGCCACATGAGCAGGTGGTGGGGTTGGGACTGTGTTTGGTAATCTTGATTTAAAGATGCTGGTCCTCTGGGATGGCTCCAGCAGACACATGTCCCTCCACTTGTGTTGACTGAACTCCAAACACTTGGGCAGCATCATGGCTGGTACTGTACAGTCTTGTGCAGACATTCCCTTTGCCCATGTGCTTGTGTATAGCTGTCTTGTTTCCTCTCTGCCTTTTACTGGGAAGCTTCTCAGAATGCCAATGCTTGCGAGGATTTCACTTGCTCTGGGTCATTTACTCACAGGGCATCCCAGTTCAGGTCCAGAGCAGGAAGCTTTACCTTTAACTTTGAGCTACCAACCCATGCAGGAGCCTCAGATTTGGTGACTCAAAGCTAGAGGAGGGAGAACTGCAGGAGTTTTCCAGGTGCTGTTCCCTGGATCAGGAGATTTTGCTCTATGATATGGTTTGGGTTGGATGGGACCCTCAAAGCTCATACAGTCCAAACCCCACTGCAGTGAGCAGAGACATCTGCAACTAGATCAGGTTGCTCAAAGCTTTGTCCAGCCTGACGTAGGATGGTTCCAGAGATGGGACTTCTACCACCTCTCTGGTTAACCTCTGCTAGTGTTTCACCACCCTCATTGCAATAAATATCTTCCTTAGATCTGGATTTCACATGCCTGGACTCTTTGGTGTTCCTGGACTCTTTGGTGTTTGTTCAGTGATTGTCCTTGTTTTGAAGTTGATCCTTTTTTTTCCTTCCTTAAGCTTTGAGCTCATTGAGACAGTCAGCTGTTAGTTGCTAGGCTGCAGCAAGCCCCATTGTATGGGCACACAACGTGCTGATGGAGCTGGGCTGCATCTGAGAAATTTGGGTCCCCATCCAAATTTCAGATGCTCACAGACTTCAGGGCAGTCCTTCCCCATGATGGGAAGTGAATCTCTAATCTCCTTCTTTTCCTCAGCCCTTTCCAGACACAGAGATTTTGGGGTTGTGGATTAGACCCATCTCTGTGTCTCTAAATAACAATAAGGGGATTATCCTGCTTTG
>JAOXOE010000001.1:1216129-1235110 GCA_028565055.1 Phoeniculus purpureus
AGACTCTGTGGGACCCATATGTTGGGTAGATGGGTAATTTCTGCAGTTGGGCAAGGACCAGCAATCTGTCTCATGCTGAGGCTGCTTAGATGCCATCTCACCGGGTGCCCCAGATCCCGTCCTCCCATTAGTTTATTACAGATCTGAAAGAAATTGCTGATGGTTCCTACTGCACCGAGAAGGGGGAGAGATGAAGGGGGCTGTCTGTGCAAGTCTATTACATCTGGGCTTCTTTCCAGCATGAATGAAAATGGTCTGTATGTCCAGAGTTATCAACATATTCTGTTTTACTCCTGTCAATTAATCCAATCTGAATGAGAGACACTGCTGTTCTATGAATAATAGCCCTGAACGTGAGGTCTTATTTCTCATCTGCTTTGTGTGCTGGGCTCTGGTGGTGTTGGCCTGAGAATTGCTGTTGAGTTGAGATGGTTCAAACCCTCTTGATTGGAACAGGCTGCCCAGGGATGGAGTAGAGGCACCATCCCTTGAGAGCTTCAAAAAATGGGTAGACATGGTGTTTCAGGAGATGGTTTAGTGGATAGGGGTTGTAAGGTGGATGATTGGACTTGGTCTTGAAGGTCTTTTCCAACCTTCATGATGATTCTAATCTCTGATGCTGTTCTGTTTTATTCTCTCTGACCAAAGCACCAGAGCTTTGATGAAGTCGCTCACTCGTGAGAGCAGTGCTGTTATGGGTCTAGAAAAGCATGATAGCACCATCCAGCTTCAGCCACTGTCTCCCACCCTCTGACCCCATCTTGGCTCTTGGCATCTATTGCCCATTCCCCCATACAGTTTGTTTTTCCTTCCCACAGATGAAAGACAGAGAAGTAAAAGCACACGGAGCAGCATTGTTCATGGCTTATTGAACAATTAGTTTCAGCTCAGGGTCTAATCTTGCCACGTTTCTTTCCTCCCCTTTGTATGCTGTGCATGTCTTGGAAACTTGTTGGCTGCGAGGACTTGTGTGGTATCAAAGGATGGGCTCAGAACTTGGCTCGGAGGACTACTGTGCCTAGAGAAAGCAGGTGTGACCTGCTCTGGCTGCTCAGACAGGAGGGGGAATGGGGAATTTAGACAAAACTAAATTAAAAAGGCCACAAAACCTGATTGCATGGTAATACCTCCTGTGCAGGGTTGGTGTGTCCCTCTGGCATTCTTCTTCCCGAGGTGTTTCCATCAGCTGGCTGCGGTTTTAAACCTTTTAAACTCTTGTCAAGGCTCTGTGTGGCTGCTTTGGCTAGTGGGCTGTGGCAGGAGCTCAGGGATCTGCTGGTTTATGGCTCCCTGCAAAGCTGAAGGGGTGCCTGATGAGCATCAGCACATGATATTGCAGAGTAGAATGGTGCCGGCACCCATCTCCTGGCACCAGCGTGGGGCTGCACGTGCTCTTTGCTGTCTCCTGGATGAGTTTTACTGCTGCATGCCAAGACCTGGCATGGTTTGTGCATCTAGGGGAGGGAAGAGTTGTACCATCCCAGCCCCATTGCAAGTTTTGGGGCTAGTGGAGCAGCCTGATTTTGTGTGGGGTGACCCACAACCATGAGGATCATCACAGGGACAGGAGAGGAGGTCTGTGCCTCTGTTGTTGGCCAGTGGTTTGTTCAATTGGGCTCTGTTCCCATCTAACTCTAACCTGCTGTGTTTTGCGAACCCAGGGCTTGTGATACTGATATTTGCTTGGGATTTTCCCAAGGGTTGTAGCAATTCCTCACCTCTCCCTACACAGGTTTGCACATGGATAGATCAGACCTTCTCACACCCCTTCATCCAGAGGTTCAAAGGTTCCACACCCCTGTGCATCTGCAGCAGAGCATTTTATGTGTGATTTCCTCCCAGATTTGTGCTCCTGCCTTCTCGCTACTCGAGCTCAGCTCTCTCAGTACTGTTCACTCCTCCAGACGGAGGGTTCCTCTCACGTGACTGCCCCATTAGCTGCTCTAACTAAAGCCTCAGGCAAATAGTCATCGAGGATTTATTTTTATTAAAAAGAAAGAAAAAAAAAAGCGGGATTAAGTATTCTGATGAACAAGAATAACATTAGCAGCTGTGCCTGCTCAGCCAACATGATCCCATCCCTCATATCATAAGCTGATTGCCCCTATGGGTCACTAAGTTGCACAGCAGCCCCTCTCTGATGATGCTTTGCACGTTATTTTCATAGAGCACAAAGTGTCTGGAGAGGGCTGCAAGACCCAGGTGCACAAATCCCTTTTTTCAGGTGCTTTTGAGCATCAGTTTGAACACCTTAGAGCTGGGATCCAAGAGACCACCTACAGAGGTCCCACACACGTGGCCAGTTTCTTCTCTGTGCGGTGCAGAAGCATCTCCAGTCCTTCTGGTTCAACTCCCTGGAGGAGCTAATGGAGAGATGAGGGAACCTCAGTTCAGTCTTTGCTCAGTGGGGAAGAGGTCATCAAGGACTTTCTGCTTGTAGAATGTGAAGCTCTCTCCTAGGTGAGACCTATGAGGAGAGGTTGAGGGAGTTGGGATTGTTTAGCTTGAAGAAGATGAAGCTGAGAGGAGACTTTATTGCCCCTTACAGGTACCTGAAAGGAGGTTGTAGGGAGGCCAGTGTTGGCCATTTCTCCCAAGTAACTGCTGACAGAACAAGAGGAAATAGCCATAGCCTGCACGACAGGAAGTTCAGACTGGAAATTAAGAAGAGCAGTTTGGGTCGCTGTCATTGCAAGGTGTCTGATTATTAATTGAAGCAGAGGCAGCCTGGGGAGCAGATTCCTTCCTTTGCTTTCAGAGCACCCAGAGATGGGGCTGCTTCTTGCATGGGTTTTGTTCGCTTGGTCAGCAGTCCCTGAGCCCATGCTTTCCCTGAGAGCTGACAGCCAGTGTTGGTATCATTAATACAAAGGTTGGAATACAAACAGTCACCTTTAAATCCTGCTAATGCTAAACCCTGATCTGGCATCAGGCTGCTGACCAGCTTCTGCTTCACAGGGGCTTGCCAAGAGCTGTGGGATGCCCTTTGAAGATGGGGAAACAAGTGCCATAAAATTATGCAGCCTTATTAGTGGCAGTATTATGTTCTCTGCTAACATCTGAGACTCTTCTTCATCCTTCTCCCAACTCCTGTGCTTGAAAAAGTTGGCAGCTTTTAGGAACCCACGATCAGAGGCACCATTCAGCAGCTACAAACCATACCAGGGGATGCATCCTTGTACCCTATGTTCTTAGGAAGAAATTCCTCCCTGTGAGGGTGCTGAGGCACTGGAGCAGGTTGCCCAGTGAGGTTGTGACTTCTTCATCCCTGGAAGTGTTGAAGACTAGCCTGGATGGGGCTCTGGGCAGCCTGATTTAGTGAGAGGTGTCCTTGCCCATGGCAGAGGGTTAGAACTGGATGATCTTCAGGGTCCTTTCGGATCTCTCTACCCTTCAGGTACTGGAAGCTGTTCTGAGGTCCCCCTGGACCCTGCTCTTCTCCAAGCTGAACAGCTCCAACTCCCTCAGCCTGTCCCAAGAGCAGAGGGGCTCCAGCCCTCAGGGACATTGTCACAGGGATGAAGAGAAGAACAAGAAGTTGTGTTGGGTCTGTCACATTGAATTGCTGTGAATTTTCTTCCACCCATGCCTGTGTTTAACCCCTTTCCTTTCCTTGGGCGGCCTCCCCCTGCAAGTTTGGGGCCATCTGTGCCAAATCTGCCCCAGGCCAATTCCTGTACCAGTGCAGGAATAAACTGGGAGGGAAAAACAGGGCAGAAAAAGGCAAAAAAAGTCTCACTTCTGACACAGAAGATTAAATAATTAGCGAATGTGGCAGGGAAGATGATGAAAAACAAGTGTAGTGATTCATGTTTTATGTCTCCTACTGCACAGAACACTTTAAAGTGTCAGACAGCACGACAGTCACTCTTTAAAGCCAATTAAAGATTTATAATAAATAGAAGCTTTTTCCCCTCCACCCATAATCTCTCTCTCTCCGTGTGGTGGGGATGTAGTTCACTGTAAGGAGCCTGGTGCTGCTTTTGCTAGAAACCCACAAACAAATGGGTGCAGAGACCTGCTTTTCAGCAGCCTCTTTTACAGCAATTATTTCCCTTCCTTAAATTCAGCTCTGGTGGGGAAAGGAGCTTTAATAATATTGTGCTTTTATTCCTTTTTCATCGTGCTTTTCATTCAAAGAGATTACGGCAAATAACCTCGAGAGGTTGAGGAGACTTATTGGGTCTTAATGGCTGGGCAAGGTGATTTGGGACCTCGGAGATGGGCAGAGCGATATGTGAGCTGGGATCAGATTTTGGGACCCCTGTTGCCAGGGAATTCATTGGGAAAATGTAGGTTGCTCTAATCTTGGCAGGTGAAGGTGGGCTTGGAGACCACATGGAGGTCCAATTAAGTGAGGCAGAGAGACCTTATAGAGACCTTCTAATCCTCAAAAAGGGCCTGTAAGTAGGCTGGGGAAGAACTCGTCACAAGGGTAGGGAATGGTAGGGTGAAGGGTGAAGTTTGAAGCTGGAAAAGGGCAGACTGAGGCTGGACATGAGGAAAAATTTCTTGAATCTGAGGGTGGGGGGATCCCTGGAACAGGGTGCCTAGAGGGGTGATGGAGGCTCCATCGCAGGAGCCATTCAAGGTCAGACTGGATGGGGACTCTGGGCAATCTAGTCTGGTTAGTGTTGTCCCTGCTTGTACTAGGGGATTGGACTGGGTGACCTCTGGAGGTCCCTTCCAACCCAACGCATCTTATGATTCTATGCTTTTGGGGGCAGGAGAACAAAGGCTGTAGGATGCAAGAGATGATGTGGTGGAATCTAGCTTTTCATGCTGGTGGTTATTGACCTCTTGGACTGGTGGTGATACTGAACGGTGCTGCAGATTGGGAGCACTCTGTTGGAGACAGTGCTGTGGAAACTATGGTTGCTGTAGCTCTTTTTCCTTCACCTCTAAGTTCCTCCATGGGAACGCAAAGTGAAGCTGCCTGCACAGGATTCATTTCACAAAGCTCTTCTCTGGCTGCTTCACAGCTGGTTGCTGGTTTGCTTTTGGATTAGTGTGCTGCTTGACAAGAAGAAAGGGATTTCCCACCACTACACAGTCTAGGGTAAGATCAGTTTTATAGCTCTGAATGAAGAGATGCTGCTTTCCCCAAGCCCATGGAAGAAGCTCCACATGTGACTACTCTTTCAGCCACCATGGCCTCCTGAACCTCCTCTGTTTCCACTTACTCTGCCATCATCAGTGGTGGTATTGATGCACCTTCATCTCCCGCACCCAGACAGATCCTTCTAACCACTTGAAACTTTAGTCCAATTTAAAGAAAATAATAGAATCATTAAGGTTGGAAGAGACCTCCAAGGTCATCCAGTCCAACCATCAAACCAACCCCATCCTGCCCACTATACCCTGTCCCCCAGGGCCACATCTAGTCGGTTTTTTTTAACACCGTCAAGGGACAGCGACTCCACCCCCTCCCTGGGCAGCCTGTTCCAACCCCTGACCACTCCAACAGTGAAGAAATTTCTCCTAGGAAAATGAAAGGACAGTGGAATGGGAGGTCACTTTTGCTGTAGCTACCAGTCCCCCTTAGCTCCCCTTAGCTGAAATATCTCTGGGAACCCCATCAGACTGCAGGTGGTGACTCCCTGAGCAACCTCACTTCTGCCTGGGATGGGCACCTCAGATGCAGAAAAACAGCTTCTTTGTCAGATATTTCCTCAGCTTTCTTCGGGAGGGTGAGGAAATTATTCCACAGCCTTCCTGCCAGAGGGGAGCTGGTGTTTCCGCTGTTAGGCAAAGATCTCTTTAATTGGACAGGGTGAATATTCACCTCTTTAATAGCGACAGGGCCCTAATCCTTCCTTATGTGGCTGCAGTCCCCCTCCCGAATGCTTTTTAATGACCCGTTGTCTAGATCATTAATATCACAAGTGCTGACACTGGCAGGAAATGCGACAATCAAAGGGAGACCCTGAGAGGTCCGGGAGCAACAGCAGTTTCCATCTCCCTTTGTTGCGGAAAACACCGGTGCCCTGCAAAGCCACGTCGGCAGTAGTGAGTGGCCTGGGCTCCTGGGGTGGGCAAGGGGAGGGTTAACTCTGGCAAATTGCAGAAGCTCAATTAGTGCAATTAGGAGCTTGAAAACTAAAGCAGCTCTTCCTGAAGCCCTGTCTAGAGCTGTAGGCTCTGCCTGCAGGCTCAGCAGCACTCCCACACCGCCCCATTCCCTGGGGTTTGCAGCTTTTGTGGGCAACCTATGATCAAGTGGGAAAGTCAGATTCCAACTGTCTTTATTGCATCCTGGGCTGGAAGGAGGCTGTAGACATTTCTCCAGCATATTTGTGGAGGAAGAATCTGGTCCAGGGAGTCCCAACTACCAGATATTTCCTAAATGGATCAGAGGAAAATGGGAAAAATCCTTTTTTTCTCTTAGTTTTTGAGTGTTCTTTTGAGTTCCTTCCCAACAGTGTGTGAGTGATAAGCACCAGTCACATCCATCCATCCCCAGCTCTATTCTTTTTGCTGCGTGACAGCACCTGCCTTTGGATAAACCTCTGAAGGAGATGGGGGTAATAACAAATCTGCTTTGCTGTGACTAACTGTGCAGCTACCTGAAAGGAGGATGTAGAGAGGTGGGGGTTTGTCTCTTCTCCCAAGTCACTAGCGATAGAAAAAGAGGAAACGGCCTCAAGTTGTGCCGGGGGAAGGTTAGATTGGACATCAGAAAAAATCCCTTCCCCAACAGAGTGGTCAGGGGTTGGAACAGGCTGCCCAGGGAGGGGGTGGAGTCCCTGAGTGTATTCAAAAAACAAGTAGATCTGGCACTTTGAAGCAGGGTTTAGTGGTCAGGGTGGAGTCAGGTTTAAGGTTGGACTGGATGATGTTGGAGGTCTCTGCAACCTTAATGATTCTATGATTCTGTGACTGTGTGCCATAATAGTTGCTCTGCAGATCCTCTGCATTAAAGGGGTCTGTGGTGATCAGGAGCTGGATATGACCAACATGACATTTCCTGGCATTTGTAGGATTAAAACAGAAGGGTTTGTTCATGGTGGTGGTGACCTCTGGCTCTTCTCAGTCTATCTGTGCACAACCGTGCTCTGATTTTGTGTGTGGTCCAGGTAGCATGAATCACTGTAGAAAATCACTGACCCTAACGTCCTGGCTACTTATATCATAGAATCATCATGGCTAGAAAGGACTTTCAGGATCAAGTCCAGCCCTTATCCCAACAGGCCACAGGGAGAGGGCTCTGGGCTATCATACCTTGTTACACCCAAGGGAGAGAAGCTGCAGTGGGGTAAGAGCCCAGCAGTGCTCCTGGGATGGAGAAGAGACTTGTCTCTCGGGGCTAGTTGAGTGAGAGGTGTTTGAATGTAATGAAAAGATGAGGTTAATAACCTCCAAGTCCTGGTTGTCCTACAAGTATTAGCTTCATTTTTTCTGTCCTTCCCCATTTAGTTTGTACCAGGGTGGGTACCACTCACCGAGGTGCCCAGGATGCAGCACTGGGTTGGGTCAGAGCTGTCGTCTTCTGCCAGCAAGGCACAGAAATGCTGCTCCGAGGAAAAAACTTGTTTACTCTCAAGATTTTTTTTTCTTTCTGTCTTCCCCCCTCCCCCAGAAAAAAGTGATTAACTTCCCAGTCCCTTTGCTCTGCAGACAGAGTTTGTGCAGCTTTTATTACCTGAGCTGCTCTGGGAGAGGAAGTTCTGTACTGCCGGTGAACCACATGTCTCTCCACAACATCCCAAGCGTCCGCCCGTCTGTCCATCGCTCTCCTCCAGGCCGCTTTCTCGACAGGCTGCAGGAAGGCAGGCAGACTCCTCTTGCAAACCACGGAAGGTGCTTTTTCTTTACTCACCCCATCAGTCTTTGTCAGAGTCACAGGGCTGGTACCACTGTGGTGCACGTTAACGCAACCCTTTTTGTGGCCTGGTGTCCCACAATGCTGGATGAGATACCATCACCTCAATACAAGAAGGATATTGAGGAGATTCTATGTGATGGAGTGGGTCCAGAGAAGGGCAATGAAGGGCCTGAAGGACAGGCCTGATGAGGAACAGCTGAGAGAACTGAGGTTGTTCAGTCTGGAGACAAGGATGGTGAGGGGAGACCTTATTGCTCTTTACAGCTACCTGAAAGGAGGATGTAGAGAGACGGAGATCAGTCTGTTCTTCCAAGTCACTAGCGATAGAACAAGAGGAAATGGCCTCAAGTTGTACCAGAGGAGGTTTAGATTGGACATTAGGAAATAGTTTTTGCTTGACAAGAGTGGTCCGGGGTTGGAACAGGCTGCCCAGGTAGGGGGTAGAGTTACCATTCCTGGAGGTGTTCAAAAAAAGGTTAGATGTGGCCCTGGAGAACACGGTTTAGTGGGCAGGGTGGGGTTGGGTTGGCAGTTGGGCTGGATGATCTTGGAGATCTCTTTCGACCTTTAAGATTCTATAATTGCACCACTTTCCTCTCACAGCCCCTAGGGCCTTGAAGGAGCTACTCATATGATTGCAGTCCTGGAAGGTGTGAATCTCCAGGCTGGGGTTTTTCTTTTGCTTTGTAAAGTCATGGATGTTTCAAGGTGGAGTATGGTCCATAGAATGGGGCCATGACACTGCCCTGGAATAAATCAGTGCTCAGGCAGTTCTCCTGTCTAGGCTGCAGAAAACAGCGTGCACTGCCTGGATCATCTCTTCTGTCTTCAGCCTGTGCTTGTCCTTTCACACTTTGCATGAAAGTTAGATCCTTGAAAACCAGCACATGGGAATTCACATGAACCTACTCGTGGCACACAAAGTAATCCAGGGGACCTTCTCTCTGCGGAGTTCGATGGGCTGTTGAGCTGCAGCCTCTACCAACCATTTCTCAGGGCAGAAATATGTTAAGACATCTGCAATTAACTTCTACATAGAGGGAACATATGATGGCATGTTCTTTCCTACATGGAGCTGGAGGCAGTCCTGCATTTATCAGCATCTCCTGGGTTCTGGCAGGCTTCTCTGCCATGAAAGGCTCCAACTGTGTCTACTTTGCAGGTGCCATACAGTAACTGTCTGCAAGCACAGACTTCCCATCGAGGGCTGTTGTATGGCCAAGAAACCCAGATGTCCGCAGCGTATGCCCGCGGTGGCTGCCCATGGCAGGCACAACGAGACAGACCTGTGTGTGTGTGTGCAGGTTGCACACACAACTTATAGCTGTGCTGAGCATTGTGGGATGCTAAGGAGTGACCTAGATAAACCTGGAAAGCATATGTTCCTTTCGGGGGCTAAATGGGAATCTACAAGTCCTACTGGCTTGACTTCTAAGCTGGAATAAGAGTTGGAAGTCTTCAGAAATACCATTGTGGTTTCCTGTAGGGTCACAACCCTTTTGGACCCGTGCCAGGTGGAAGACCCCTTAACTAAGTAGCTCTGACTAAATACTCCCTTTCCCCCATCCCACAGTCTCTGGTTGTTCATCCCATGGAGAATACACACAGGTCCATCTGGACCAGCTGGTCTAGTGAGTCATGTCCCTGCTTGTTGTGGGGGGGTTGGACTAGATGAACTTTGGAGGTTCCTTTCAATGCTATGATACTAAGAGTCTATCTAGGACCCTGCTCCACCAACCATGAGTGGTGGGGTCTCATTGGCAGAGGTGTCTCTCACAAATGGTGCCTCCGGCAATAGGATGAAAGAAGAGAGTGGGCCATCCTGTGCAACTTGGTCTAGGGGATCCTGCTGTGGCAGGGGGATTGGACTAGATGATCTTTCTAGGTCCCTTCCAATACCTAATGATTCTGTGATCCCTTCAAAGAGCCTCTAGCGAAAAGAATCTGATCTTTGGGAGAAGTTGCTGTAAGTTTTTACCGTATGCCAGGACCCAACCACACGAACAGGAGCAGCTTTATGGGCCAGCAAAGACTATTTCTTGATTTATTTGCTTGATCTCCTGCGAGCCAGCCTATCTTTTCTACTTTTAACCTTCTCCCCCTTTTTACCAAGCCATGTTTAACCATAACCAATCAGTGGCAGCCTTTGAGAAGCCTGTCCTTGTCAGTGATTCAGTACAGAGCATTGTGGATACTGGCAGTGATGTTCAGACATGCTGGATGAGAGGAGTTCTGGGTGGTGTCCACTGGGCAAAGATTAAATTGTACTAATGGGAGGGCGTGAAGAGACCCTCGAGGGCATGTCCTGAATCCAGAGCTGAGCACCTGGCCTGAAATGCCTCCTATGAGGTACTGCTGGAGATGAGACTGATAGAGCCCTGAGCACCAGCCCTAATAATTACTAAATACTAAACCAAACTTCCTAGTCTCAATGCACTGGGTTTCCCCTTCTCAACCAATACATTTTCTCTGAGGTCCCCCTGTTAATTATTTTACTCCTGTCCTTCCCATCATCCCTCCCCTTTCTTTCATTTCCCTTTGTACCCCTGCAGTGTGTGGCCAACCCTACTCTGATGTCGATTCCTCTTGGTCTTCATTCATTCCTGTCTATTCTGTGATCCTGTGATTCTTCACTCCATCCCTCCCACATCCTTCTCTCAATCTGTTCAAGGCTCCATTCCCACTGCAGACACTATCTCAGCTCTGGAACAACACATGACACTCCTGGCAGTCGTTCTGAGCTTGGCTGCTGTCCCCAAGTTGTCTAAGGCACTTCTGAGAATGACGAGAAGCTGCTGTGTGCCTTCAAAGTCACAGCTAATTGCATTAGCTCCAACTCACGTAACTCCCGAAGATGACAGCTGCCAAAATTAGGAGCACGAGTGAGGTCTTAGAGAAGATGATGGGCTGGTGCGCTGGATTCAACAGAAAGGAAATCCTGGGTGTTGTCAAAAGCATTGGGAGTTAGTTCTTCTAGTTTTATTGAGATGGTTATTCCTTCACGTTCCGTCTCATGGTGAGCGCTTTGTCTAGTACCACCTCATGCTTGAGCTCAGTATTGCCTACCATCCGCTCCTAGAAGGGCTTCCTGGTGGAAGTTGTGGGAGTACCTGGTGTACCTGTGCGTAAATGCAGCCCCATAGAACTAAAAACACTATGGCAACTTGCGAGCTGCACGGCTTACAGAATCATTGCTGATGGTGGAGGTCTCCTCCAACTTTAAGTTCAGTTGCTTCATGGGCTGGATGATCTTTCGACGTCCCTTCCAATCCCTAATGATTCTATGACATTCCCAAACCTGCTTCACCTCATGCTGCAGACATATCTCACTGTTTCTCCTTCTCCCTGTTTTTCTCGTGGTCTTTGAAAGCAAATTGTACTTCCCAAAGTATCTCAAAACATTTGCATCAACCAAGGCAAGGTTGGATGGGGCTATGGGCAACCTGGTCTAGTGAGAGGTGTCCCTGCTCATGACAGAGGGGTTGGAACTAGATGATCTCTGAGGTTCCTTCCTGCATAAACCAGTCTGTGGTCAGAGGTATCTTGGTGTTTAATGCTGACTCAGGAGCCTCTGCTTCACTCATCTCTGTTCCAATTCATTTATATTTCTGAATTTGTAGAACTTAGGAGAAACAGGATGAAATTTATCCGCCTCCAACAAAAAAGCTGAGGTGGTTGGGACTGATGGAATTTCCCTCTCCCTGTTTCCTTGACACTGAAGTTATAGCCAGGGGCTTTTTTTTTGCCTTGCAGTCAGTCTCACAAGATCAGCCGCCACATTTTCCTCCAGTGATGGAGGATATTAACAATATCTGAGCTTCAGAACACAGCGTTCTCTGGGGAGGTCACGCCGTGAGGTTTACATGAGGTGGGACATTTTTCTTGAGGATCATTGATGATCTTCTGTCTCCTCTAACATGAGAGCAAACCAAGCATCCGCAGTGCAACAGGAGATCTAAACTCAGTTCTCACGGTGCTGAAATGAAGTCTGTGATCACCCAGTCCCTGGAGCTAGAGGGCAAAAATGTCACAGCGATCAGGAATAAGGAAGGATTTAATCTTCTGAGATCTCTCTTTCAGTTTATCTCCAAACCAGATACAGATTCACACCCAACTATCACAAAATCCCATGGCTTAATTTGGGCACAGAAGAGAGATGAATATTAAGAGGCAAGAATTAAATATAGCTCTTGGCCATCTGATTGCCTGGCTCTTATCTTCCCTTATCTTCCCTCTTTGCTCTCTTTGGAGGAGCCCAGAATTGAACTCATCGCTACTTGAGCTCTGACCCCATAGCAGGACCCAAGAGATCTATTGAGTCTTGTCCGCTTCCAGGTCATCTGAGCTCTTTGGGCCCTGCAAAGCTGGGTGATTGGTGGGAATGCATGTGAAGGGACGTGTGGCTCAGGTGATCACTCCTCGTTTTGCTTTGCCTTGTTTGGAGACTAGCACAAGAGAGCTTTCTCTGCAGAATGCAGCACTCTTGCAGGTGTTTGGGGTTGTTCGAGATTGCACTTTTCCTGTTGATTTCTGCCATGAGGCTGGACTCTGAAAGGTCGGTAAATCTGGCCAGACAGAGAAATTGTGAGATGGGTGCCATGTACTCCGTCCTGTAACCAGCAGGAGTAGGGAGGCGATGGTGCCCCTGGACTCTGCACTTGCGAGACTGCACCTTGAGTACTGGGTCCAGTTTTGGGCACCACAGTGTAAGAAGGACAGTGAGATGCTGGAGCGGGTCCAGAGGAAGGCAAGTGAGGCCAGTGAGAGATCTAACAAACAGGCCCTATGGAGAGTGGCTGAGGGAACTGGGTTTATTTAGTCTGGAGAAGAGAAGGCTGAGAGAAGACTTTTTTGCTCTCTACAGCTACCTTGAAGGAGGTTGTAGCAAGGCTGGTGTTGGTCTCTTCTCCCAAATTCCTAATGATATGACAAGGGGAAATGGCCTCAAGTTGTGTCAGGGCAGGCTTAGTTGGATCTTAGGATGAAGTTCTTTGCTGGGAGAGTGGTTGAGCACTGGAACAGGCTGCCCAGAGAGGTGGTGGAGTCCCCATGCCTAGAGGTGTTTAAAAACTGAGTAGCTCAAGCACTTGAGGCCATGGTTTAAGGGTTAGGGAGCTGTTGGGATAAGGGCCGGACTTGATGATCCTGGAGGTCCTTTCCAGCCATGATGATTCTATGAAAAGAGCTTGGAGGTCATTAATTGTTGCTGCATGCATAGCAGTTGCATCTGCTGAATGGTTGCAACTTCAACCCAGGGAAATTATGGTTGAGATATTCAAAGCCACCTGACAGATTTAAGAGAAATGTAGAAAACCACCACAAAACACAGAAGCAAGTCCTTCCTGCTAGTCTGAAGGAAAATGAGTTTAAATCCCCTAATCAGCTCTGAGATGAACCTCTAAGCAACACGTTTGAGGTCGCATGAGGAGCCTGTCACAAGGGGGATGCTAACCTAGATCTGTGGGGCTCCAGCCACACAACACCCTCTGTTCACTTGGCTTAGGGAACAGGTAATCCTTGCGAGCAGTTCTCAGGGACAGACCATAACCACCCTCCTGCCAGCAGCCTGCAGGACCACCCCCTCCATGGAGACCATCATCCACTTGGGGTGCAACTGAGTATAAAGAGAAAAGACCCCAAAAGACTAAACCTGTAGAAGTTGCTTGCAGACAATTTCCCTGCAGAAGGTAGGAGGAAAGGCAGTTGCTGTCCCATCTGAACTGTTTGTGCTGTTATCAAACCCTCTGCTGTTTTCCAGCCAGGCGGCTCAAGTTTGTGTTAATCTCCCTTCCATACATAAACCTTCCCAAATCCCTGGGTCCGCGATCACCCTTGTTACAGAAGGAAGGACTGAGGTGCAGATAACTTGGTGATATTTTCCAATAACCATCAGCGCAGTTGCTGCAGCGAGGTGCAAGTTGCTGATTATATTTGTGCAGAGAGGACCTTAGGTATAAATGGTCCAGCGGATCCAGTTGTGGAAACCAGGGTCTTGCTATGGACAGGGTTTTCACTCAGAGCAGGGGTCAGGGATGCTTGGAGAGAGGCGTTTTGAAGGTTACTCTCCATTCTCCTGATGACTAATGGCTGCAAACTGATACAGCAGATTCTTTCCAGCACGAAGCAGACTGAGGGATGTCAGTGGTGCTCTGGGGTGATGTGAGGGCACTTCATGCCAAGGGGTTCTCAGTCAGTGCCTACTGTACTGTCACATGAGGATAGAGCTGTTTAGCATCTCTATCAGTCACCGGGAGGCGAAGCTTGTGTGTGAGATGCTGCCACTGTCTCTTGGTCTGTGGGAAGGTCGCTTAGTGTAGTTTATTCTCCATCAGTTCCTCAGAGATATGAGGGAGGGTGTTTACTGTATCCTGTTTTCTCAAGGGTGCTCATGAATGTTTGAAGAGTGCCACGAGATCCTTTTGGATGGACTGAATCCTCCCAAGCTGGCACGGCCAAAGTGTAAACAAGGAGAACAGAAAGCGTGGTTTATAAGGGAGAGATTTTCAACACACGTTGAAGAAGGGGAGCTGTGATGTGGTTTTTGAGCCATGATGGGCAAATCTCAGAGGGTTCATTAAGTGTTCACAACTCGGCTCTTCTCTGGCAACCCACAAGCCTTGGGGATATTGGCCAGTGCACAGAGTGTGCCCCGTTTGCCTGTGAGATTTATAGGTCTCCCACTGAGCCAGATCTTGTCACATCTGAAAGAAAGTCTTGCTCATGTGCTCAGATGGCTCAACTTCTGGCTGAGACGGAGCTGTGAAGAAACTGTGAAAGGAAAAAGCAGGATAATGGATCAGTTTAGAAACAGTCCCATGAAGCAGAGGCAGCCTTGTGGGGAGGGAAAGCTCTGTTTGCTTTTCGGGTCAACTCTGATTTTACTTGTCACCGTCTGAGCTTGGGCAGCCTCTGTAAAGACATCACTGTCTTAGTTTGGATGTGACTTGTCACTGTCTTGTGCCTTCCAGTGCCATCTGGACCACATTTAGCTGAACACCTCCAGGGGTTTCAGGCGAGCTAGAGATTGGTTGGGCAAAGCTTCAGAGAAATCACATCTTGGTGTTTGATGAGCTGTGCTCAAAAAGGAAATCCCACAGCTTGCAAAACCCCAATACCTTTTGAGAGAGCCACAGCCCTGTTGTGCGGGCAAGCTGGCAGAGCTGCCTGGTATGTCTGGGATCTGCCCAGCCAACCTCTCTGAGCCTGTGGAGCTTCTCACATTGACAGAGGAGGAGGGACATTTAAAGAGGGACAGACCAAACAGATCTGAATGCTGCGGAGTGTGAGGTGTGAAGCCTGGACCAGGAGTGGATCAGGATTATGTGTCTTCTGTTTGGGTGAACTCAGATTTAGACTCGTGTGAACTGTGGAGGAGTCATAAGCAAAATGTAGAGCCTTGCCTGACTCCAAGAAGCTGCATCCAGGCTGGAGCAGATCTAGTGTTTACCTGACAGACCTAAATTCTGGGATTGACTCAATCATAAAATCAAGACTATACCTAAAGGTGTAGTGTAGATACAGGGTTTGCTTCCCGTCTCTAGTTTCTCAGTTCAGGGAAGACTGAAGCTTTGGAGATATCACGGGTTTGAATCTTCACCATCAACCCTCTGCCCTTGTGTTGCTTCTTTTTGAGTTTTCCTGCTTTGTAGCCGCTTCAGATACTGGAAGGTCACTATCAGGTCCCCTGAAGCCTTCTCTTCTCCAGGCTGAACAACCCCAGTTCCCTCAGCTTGTCCTCATAGCAGAGGTGCTTCAGTCCCCTGATCCATGGCCTCTTCTGAACCTGCTCCATCACCTCCATGTCCTTCCTGTACTGAGGGAGCCAGTCAGGATAGTGACTTGTCCCTAATTCCTTGTGTGCGTCCCTCACACAGCCTGTCTGTCTCTCCGTGCAGGACCTGCCATGTCTGCAGCCCTGTCTTTGGCGCGCCGACTGTGTTGGCTGCTGTCCAGAGACTTGCACCGGGTCCAGTACTGCTGGGACACACTGCCAGAAACAATCCTCAGATCTCTCTGGTCTTAAGTTAATTCAGTGCTCTTGGTGGATTAATTTCAGGGCTAAAGACAGATATGGAGAGCAGTAATTACCTCTCTCCCACACGTATCTGTTCCCTGAGACCGCCCATGATTTTTGCGTTGCAGAAGGTTTCTCGGTGGCTAAACTCCTGCCGTGCTGGCTACTGAACTTAAAAATAAAAGGAAAAAGAAAGAAAAAGAAGATTAAATCTAGAAAAAGTGGGGGAAAGGGAAGAGAAATGGAAAAAGTAAAGTAAGTTTTGGGGCACAACTGTACAGACAAGGAATGAATCAAAAACGTGTAGATGTGACCCTAGGAAACATGGTTCAGGGGAAATAGTGGTCTTGGATTGGTGGTTGAACTTGACGATCTGGAGATGTCTTCCAACCTTAATGATTCTATGATTCTATAAAAATGAACAGAGAACCTGCACTGGGACAATCACCTCATAGAAAACACCATAAAACCCCATTCCAGTTTCCTTGCTGGTGTACCCAGGACCATCTGAGCAAGCAGTTTAGATGTTTATTTGGAATAGCCACACGCAGTCTGAGCATCCCAGCGTAGGATTTGAAGTGTGGAGAGAAACTCAAGAAGGCTCGATGGTCTGAAACTACCCCAGGCTGGAGGGCACAAGGAAACTGCCAGCTCAGCTGTTTCTCCTTGAGCTTACCCTTGAGATAAACACCCTGCCTTGCTCTCCTGATTGCCCTGTGCTCTGCATTCCTCTGCTGGGGTATCAAGGTGACATGATTGAGTGGTGACCGGGCAGCGCCAGGTCAGTGGCTGGAATTGATGACCTTAAAGCTCTCTTGAACCAAAGAGATTCTGTGATGCTGTGAAATCTCCTGGTGCAGGGCCAGGTGGCCCCGCCGGCCTGACTCCAGGCTGCTTGGAGAGTGAGATGCTGTTGCAAGCGACTCTCCTTCCAGGCACACATGCAGGCGGCTGTTTTTAGAAGCAAACAGATGATGTGCTAATTAGAAACAGGGCACGAGCCATCCGGGTTGGTTTCAAGTGTCGTTCCTTTCATCAGGACTCTGGGTGTAAGGGAGCTCCTTGGCTGGGGAACAGAACGTCTCCCTTTGTTAGGAGGAACAAAAGTCCCACAGATCAAGCTGGGAAACGATCCCTGGGTCTGAAGGCAAATAAAGGCCATGTCAGTTTTATCAGCTCTGCGAGAGGAGGAGGAGAAAGCTGGAGTAAAGACTTTGGTGGGGATCATGTAACCCCATGGGTGCTGGGAGTACCAGGTTGCACTGCTGGACTTGGTTAACATCAGAGCAGGCAACCTTCTGCCCTTGGACCAGACATTTGGGTGTTTTCATTTTGTAGAACATGGTTTAGTGGTGGGGTTGGTGGTGATGGGTTAGTGGTTGAGCTTGATGACCTGAAGAGCCTTTTCCAACCTTCTTCTATTCTATAATCCACAGAACCCATCACGGATCATGTTAGTCTCTACCATTAGCGGATGGTGCTGTGGTGTTTATGTGAATGTGATGTTTGCCAGACTCATTATTCCGTCCCCAGAATGTCTGCTTTTCATCTCAGCTTTGGCTGTTGAATCACAGAATCACAGGATTACTGAGGCTGGAAAAGACCTCTAAGATCATCAAGCCCAGCCTAGGACATAACATGACCAAAATCAGCTAGACCAGGGCACTAAGGGCCACAGCCAGTCTGCCCTTAAACACTCCGGGGATGGGGACTCCACTACCGCCCTAGGAAGTCCATTCCAGTGTCTGATCACTCTGAGGAAGGGCTTCCTAACATCCAACCACCCCTGGCAGCTTCAGGCCCTGCCCTCTCATCCTGTTGCTAGTTGCCAGGGAGAAGACCCCAACCCCCACCTGACTACAGCTTCCCTTCAGGTAGTGATAGAGATGGGGAAGATCCCCCATGAGTCTCCTCCAGGCTAAACAACTGCAGCTCCCTCAGATTGAGTTTGACTGTTGAGGTTGACTCTGGCTTCCTGAGTCGTTGATGCTACCCAAAGGCAAACATAAAATAAGTCAGGGTGTTCAGACTTAGCCCAGATCTTAAGCCTGGATCCTGTTAGTAGCTCCAGGCTCACCTCTGCTTTGCTTGATGTGTTCTATGGGTCAACTGCATGTTTCCTTTCAAACCCATTATCCTGATTCCTGTCCTAGGGACTAAATCGTATCATGTAGGAATAGCCCATCTTGGGAATCCCTGCACATCACCAAAGGAGGAGAAAAGATTTGCATTAATTCCTGCAAGTTTCAGTTGTCCGTCAGCACAGGGAAGTGAAAAACTCTCAGTGGGCTTTGTCTACAGCCCTTCAAAGTCAGTGGGCATCTCCTGTTACTCTGGAAGGCTCCGAGCAATATGCAGAGTCACTTTCTTGAAGCAACACTGAGTGAGCTTCAGTTTGGTTCCTGAAAGCATCCTCTCCTCCCGCGAAAGCCAGCATCCACCTGAAAGCTCCCTTCTCCTCCTCCTGCAGTGTATTTCACTCTCTTTTTCATGTTGACCATGTGAGTCCTATTAAAGTCTCAGATTTCCCCCAGTGGTACCTGAAGGAGAGTTTCCAACTGCACAATTTTAAGCATTGTGGTTGATAAATTTATTGTTGGCAAACCTGACAGAGGGAAATGATGAGAAAGAAACTCAGCCCTTGTTCCCTAGGTCTTAGAATCATAGAATCTAGTTGGAAGGGACCTTTGGCATCTGAATGAGGAGAGGGTGGTGGTTCCCACAGGGCAGCTTTGGTGAAAAAGGGAAGTAGGACAAAAAGTAACTGGAGATCAGACAGGATTGTACTCCTTCCCAGTGCAAATTTACATAGAAACCTTGGATTTATCATGTTCTAGATTAAAAAGGCATATTGTATTTCCATTATGAGCTTAGGTAGATGTATCACAGAATCACAGAACATTGGGGGTTGGAAGGGACCTTGAAAGATCATCCAGTCCAGTCCCCCTGCCACAGCAGGATCACCTAGATCCAGTCGCACAGGAACATATCCAGGTGGGTTTTAAACTTCTCCAGAGAAGAATGCTCCACAACCCCCTGGGCAGCCCCTTCCAGTGCTCTGTCATCCTCACTGTGAAGAAGTTCCTTCTCAGATTGATGTGGAACCTCCTGTGTTCCAGCTCACACCCATTGCCCCTTGTCC
>JAOXOE010000001.1:1244608-1256330 GCA_028565055.1 Phoeniculus purpureus
GGATCACCTAGACCAAGTCACACAGGAACACATCCAGGTGGGTTTTAAACGTCTCCAGAGAAGGAGACTCCACAACATCCCTGGGCAGCCCCTTCCAGGGGTCTGTCACTCTCACTGTGAAGAAGTTCCTTCGTGATGACTGAGAGAAGGCAACACAGTTAATGAGAAGATAATCCCAAATATTTTATTGCGTAATCATAGAATATGTTGGGTTGGAAGGGACCTCCACAGGTCAAGTCCAATCCCCCCAACAACAAGCAGGGCCATGTCTAACTAGAACAGTCTGCGCAGAGCCCCAGCCAGCCTGACCTTGAATGGCTTCAGGGATGGTGCCTCCACCACCTGTCTAGGCAGCCTGTTCCAAGGATCCCTCACCCTCAGATTCAACAACTTTTTCCTCATGTCCAGCCTTAGTCTCCCCTTTTCCGGCTTCAAACCATAACCCCTTATCCTATTGTTCCCTGCCTTGGGAACAGTCTTTGGACAGGTCACTTTCAGGGATTAGAAGATCTCTAATGATGGCCCCATAGACTTTTTAAGTTCATACAACAGCATCCCAGGTCCCCTTTGGTATCCCAAGCACCTGGTAGGTCATGCAATCAAAATTCCAAGTCGGTCAACGGTGCTATGTGGGAGAGCAAAGTCAGTTTGTTCACTGAGACTGATGTCCAATCTTGTGGCTTGTGTCCGAATTCCTTCTGCTTTCCTGTTTTCATGTCACTGAAGGTGCTGCTCAGTAAGAATTTGCAGCTTTGGAAGGAACCAGTGGGCGCCTGGGCTTCATGGTCACACCAGTCATGGTGTGTCACTCAGCTGGTTTGCTTGGAAAGCAGAACAAGGTATCTTGCTGGCAGGCTGAGCAAGCAAGTCTCATTGTATATCTGGGCTCTGGGCAACCTAGTGACAGGTGTCCCTGGCCATGGCAGGGGGGTTGCACCTAAATAATCTTTGAAACTAAGTCATTCCGTGGTTCTGCATATAGGTCTGTTGGAGCTGAAGGGATATCTTCTTCGTGGTGAGAACTTGAGTTCTACTCTTTCATAGCTCCGTACAGTCAAACGTTCTTGTTAAATTCATGTTCACGACTAGTGTCCTGTTCTGCCCTGGCCAAACTACCTGAGCACATCTTGTGACACTTGGCAGGAGGTTGTTGGGAGATTGAGATACCTCTAATAGCTTTGGCTCTTCTCAGAAAGTTGTTCTCATTGGACTGCAGCACGTTTTCTTTGACTGCTATAGTGATGTGGTGGAAAAGCACAAATCCAGTGTGGCTCTGACCCTGTTGGAAGTTTCAGATGGAAATGGGAAACTTCCATCAATCGTCTCCTCAACATCATGATAAAAACTTCCCTGGTGAACTTCCTTCATGAAGACTGAGGCCTTTCATCCCCCACCCCTACTTTCTCTCATTCACTCACATAATCACAAAAATCACCAAAATTCTCTGGAAAACCATGTATTTGATCATCCTTGTCTTTGGAGACCCTCCTCACCCTTCCCCAGGGAACATCCCTTCAGCACTTTCTGTAGGTGCTCTGATCTGTGCGTCATTCTGCCCCAAGTCTGCTGCTTTAATTATACTCCTGAGATCCGTGTGTTAGCAAGGAGCTGTGCAAAGGCTCTCTGGAGACAGACACGGGGAACCCATTGGCATTCGCAGACGTTATTCCAGATAGGTGAAGGCTGCAAGAGGATTCACTGATAAATATTGTTCTTTATTTCTTCTAGCGAGAAAGGTTCTCGTCACGTTACTGGCCTCCACCTGTGCCTCTTCTTAGAGCATTCCCAGGGCTTTGTCACAAAGAGATTAGATGGTAGATTTGGCATTCTGAAGAAATTGTATGAAAACGAGATGCTTCTGATGAGCTTTGTGTTCAAAGCAGTGCATTCAGGGCAGGGAACGTGCGTCGGCTTAGACACTTTGCACAGTTATTACTTTTTATCAGCCGGAGTCACTTATCGCTTAAATGACTTCTTTTATCCTTCTCTGGGTTACTCCACTGCTGGCATTTTGCATGGCCTGTTGAGATACTGTCTCAGCGTTAGAAACGCAGCTGTTACAGCGGCGCTACTCTCACCTTGAATCACAGATTCAATAAGGTTGGGAGAGACCTACAGGATCATCAAGTCCAACCATCAACCCAACCCCTCTCTGCCCACTAAGCCCTGTTCTCCAGGGCCACATCTACACGTTTTTGAACACCTCCAGGGACAGCGACTCCAGCCCCTCCCTGGGCAGCCTGTTCCAACCCCTTAACACCCTGTCAGGGAAGGAATTTTATCCTAATGTCCAATCTAACCTCCCTGGCACAACTTGAGGCCGTTTCCTGTCGTTCTATCACTAGTGACTTGGGAGAAGAGACTGAACCCCACCTCTCTCCAACTTCCTTTGTGTAAAGAGCAATAAGGTCTCCCCTCAGCCTCCTTGGCTCCAGACTAAACAACCCCTTGAGGCCGAGGAGGCTTTTTGTGGGAAGCCCATCTGGGGAGGCATGGGTTGCCCTCTCCAGGGATGGCCTGTTTACAGAGCGAGCAAGGTATTTAATTATGTTTCTTGCACCCTGGTGGGTTGCTGGGAATTGTAATCAGAGAGGAGGCTTAGTCAAAAGCTTAGTACAGCCTGTGCAATGGAGTTTTGCCTGAGGGGAAGAGGAGACTTGAAAGGAGCAGCAGTGGTCAGGAAAACAAACATGCAACTGAACCTAATGAGAGTTGCCTCTTCCTGTGCTGGAGCTCCTGAAGAGACCTCGGTGATCCTTTGCAAGATCCATAAGACCTTATTCAGTTGTAGGGTCATTTCCTCTTCCGTTCTAACCAAGTTCCTAATGAATCAGAGATTAAAAACTTGACAGAGTGTATCTCCATCCTTATGAAGGGAGCTGTGTTGTTCTAAGGACACCTTCCATGCTGTGGTCTTATATCAGTCTCCTGGGCTCAGATCTTGTGGATCTTCTGTCCCTAAGAAAAGAAGTGGATGGTGATGAACTCTTGGCATTAGTGTGATGAGCTCGTGGTGCTGTGATCTGGTGGTTTTCCCTGTGTCCCATTCCCTGTGGAGCTTGTCTGGGTCTCCTTCAAAATGTGACCACCTGAAGACAGGCTGGAAAAACCTGTGTTGCTGAAAGATGTCCAGGGATGAGAGAGCAGACAATTGCTGTGCACTTCAGCAGGAGCTGCAAGGAGAAGGGGTTAACCCCATGCTCATGGCTTGGACAGGTGTACTTTGCTGCATAAAAAACTGGCTGCATAGCTGAGCTCCAACAGTGCTGGTGAATGGAGCTGAGTCCAGTTGATGACCATCGTAAGTGGTGTCCGCATGGCTCAGTATTGGAGGCTGTTCTCTCTAACGTTTTCATCACTGATGTGATGAGCACCCTCAGGCAGTTTGCAGCCAACACTAAGATGGGCAAGAGTGCTGAACTGCTTCAAGGTAGGGAGGCCCTGAATTGGTGGGCCAAGGCCAATGATATCAGGTTCAAGAAGGCCAAGTACAGGGTTCTGCACTCGAGTCACAACGACCCAATGTAATGTTATAGGTAGGGCTACAGCAGCTGGAGACTGTCTGATGGGAAAGGACCTGGGGGTGTTGGTGATATGAGCTGGCTGAAGATGACCCAGCATGTGCCCAGGTGGTCAGGAAGGTCAACAGCATCCTGATTGAGTCAGCACTGGTGCGCCCAGCAGGACCGGGGCAAGGATCATCCCTGTACTGGGCACTGGGGAGGCTCCACCTCAAATCCTGGGGTCAGGTTTGGGCCCCTCACTCACTGCCAGAAGGACATTTTTGAGCTGGAGTGAGTCCAGAAAAGGGCAACAGAGCTGCAGAGTGGTCTGGAGCACCAGTGCTCCGAAGCATGGATGAGGGAACTGGGGGAAAGATTTTAGCCTGGAGAAAAGGAGACTCAGGGGATACTTTCTTGCTCTCCACAACAACCTGAGATTCAAGAGGTTGTAGCAAGGTGGAGGTCAGACTCTTCTCCCCAGTAAGAAGTGATAGAACAAAATGAAAAGGCCTCAAATTGTTCCAGGAGAAGTTTAGGTTGGACATTAGGAAAAAATTCATTACTGAAAGGATTATCGGAGTGTGACCGAAGCTGCCCAGGGCAGCAGTTGGGTCCCCATGCCTGGAAGGATTGAAAAGTCGTGGAGATGTGGTGCTGAGGGACTTAGCTCACTGATGGACTTGGCAGTGCTGGGTTAACTTTTGGAATCAGTGACCTTAAAAGCCTTTTCCAACCTAAATGATTTAATGATTCTGTGATCTACTCTCAGCCTGCTTTGGGTGGGATGAGAATCCAGACAACCCAATAGCAGCCAGAGTGTGCTTCAGGCAGTGGGAAGAACACTCGGGGTGGCAGCACCATGGTGGTGATGAGCTGCAGAAAGGCAGGTGACGAGTTTCTTATTATTTACCCTGATTTGTCCTGAGCAACGGGAGTTTGGCTGGGTTTGGCCACCAGCATCGTGAACAGCTGCGGATGTCAGGGGGCTTTTTGCAAAGCAGGGCTCCCCAATGTGTCCTCTCTTTGTTCCACGTGGTTCGCAGCATAAATATGTAAGAACCAAAATGCTAACGAATTCCTCCCACTGACGTCCCTCCCTCCACATACGCACACACAAACAATTCACAACCCACACACAGACGTATTGCCTGGGATTTCTGTGAACCCAGAGCTGTCTAGGAGGGAGAATTCACTGCATCGTAATTCAGGTCCATGTCTGACAAGAACCTGGGTCCTAAGGACATGTGGTGTTGCCCTGTGCAAGCTTTGGGTCACAGAATCACAGAATTATTGAGGCTGGAAAAGACCTCTAAGATCATCCAGCCCACGACCTAACAATCACCACAGTCACCTAGACCACGGCACTAAGTGCCAGATCCAATCTCTTCTTAAACACTTCCAGGGATGACTACTCCACCACCTCCCTGGGCAATGCATTCCAGTGTCTGATCACCCTTTCCGTGAGGAGGTGCTTCCCAACATCCAGCCTGACCCTCTTCTGGCGCAGGTGTAGGTTTTGGGTTGGATGATCCATGTGCTGGATTGTGAGCAGAAGTAAAAACCCAAGAGTATCCCCTCAACCATTTATGTGAAACTGTTGGCCGCTGTTTCACAAGAGCTTGCATCTTGTGAAGACTAACATGGCAGAAGATGGTGGTTCTGCTGCTGAGCACTGATGGGTTATGAAGGGGTGGTGGCACTGGAGGGTATGTGCCTGGGTAGGCGGCATGAGAGGCCACCTATAGGTGAATTCTGTAGCTGAATTCTATAGGTGAACAGTTTTCTGCACTGGTCCACTCTTTGGTCTCCCTGTGGCCTGCAGATCACTGAACATTAGGGGTTGGAAGGGACCTTGAAAGATCATCTAGTCCAATCTCTCCGCCACAGCAGAGAGAGGCCACTGGTGGCCTTGAGACAGTTGGGTTAATGGTTGGGCTGGATGATCTTGCAGGTCTTTTCCAACCTAAACGATTCTGTAATTCTGTGCTAATTGGTTTCTGAAGGTTTAGTCAAGGAGAGTAGGGGCCATGATCTCTACTTTGTGAATAGAGACACACGTGGAGAAAGGATGTGATACTTCCCTGAAGACACTCAAAACCCACCTAGGCATGCTCCTGTGTGATCTTCTCTACGTGATCCTGCGTAGCAGAGTGCTCAGACTAGACGGCCGTCAGAGGTCTCGTCTAACCCCTACCATTCTGTGATTCCGTAAAGTCTATGCCTCACCAACCATGGAGGGTGATGGTTTCTCACCAAGAAATGCAGCTTCAGGGCTGTTTAGAGGCAGAGCATCCCTGTACCCTCAGCGAGCAGCTAAAGTTCATCGTGCTCACTACAGCAGCCTGGCTGCGATGTGCTGGGGAAGGGAGCAAAGTCAGCCCAGTAATTTCCTGTTATTGGAACTATTGCTTTTGCAATCCAGCATTTGGTTTTCATTTGGTGGCTCTGCTCAGTTCATTTCTGCTGGCGCTTCACTTCTGATCCAATTGAGTTATCGATGCAGGAGAGGAGAAGGAAGAAAACAAGATTGGTGTCAATTTTTTCCCTTCTTTTCTTCTTCCTCCCTCCCTCTCTCTCCACTTTCAAAGATCAAAAGGGGACAAAATAAAACTTTCTATATAATGAAACACAGGCAGAAGGGAAAAATAGCAGCTCACAAAATTGTTTTCAGTCTTCTTTTAAGGTTGCTGTTGGTATCTTTGATTTAGACTCCACAGCTTTAATCAGGGTGTTGGAGGCAACACAAAAATTACTCATCTAACCAAGTTTCCCACTCACTCTCCTTCTTTCTGTTTTTCTGTCTTTCCTTTTTTATTTTATTAATGTGGGTTTGAAAAAGGGTCTCAAAACACAGTGCTGGCTCAATTTTGTTTTCCCAGCTAATAACCCCAAGCAGGATCAGCCATTTTGCAGCTGACAGATCTGTTTCTAAACTAGATTGTATTTCATGCCAAATTCATCCGTCATGCATGGGGGAGAATAAATAAAAATAAAAGCAAAAAAGAGTAAGAATATAGTTCTTTCTTATGGGTTCATCACTTCCTATAGTAGCAGTGACCTGGTCTCATCCATGCCATGACAAACCCAAGACCAGCATGGCGTATCCAAGTCACTGCTACATCTCCCTGATGAGGAAAGGCTGAGGGAGCTGGGTCTCTTGAGCTGGGAAAAAAGGAGGCTGCGGGGTGACCTCATTCATGTTGATAAATATGTGAAGGGTGGGTGTCAGGAGGATGGAGCCAGGCTCTGCTCAGGGGCACCCAATGATAGTTCAAGGGGCAGTGTGTGTGAGCTGGGACAGAGGAGGTTCCACATCAATCTGAGAAGGAACTTCTTCCCGGTGAGGATGACAGAGCCCTGGAAGGGGCTGCCCAGGGTGGGTTGTGGAGTCTCCTTCTCTGGAGATGTTTAAAACCTGCCTGGGTATGTTCCTGTGTGACTGGATCTGGGTGGTCCTGCTGTGGAAGGGGTTTGGACTAGATGATCTTTGGAGGTCCCTTCCAATCCCTAACGTACTGTGATACTGTGTACCGTGTTCCTCACGCAGCACACAGAGCCCTGAGAGGAGGAGGTATAACGATACCAACAGCCTGTTTCCTTTAGACTTGTAAAGTGAAATGATGTTGAAGGGTCCAAAGTGAAACCTGGCCGATCTCCCTGATTATTTGGAGGGTGGCAGTGTAGACGTTTTCATGTGAAATGGTGAAAGCTGGTCGGTCCCAGTGGGGACTTTTCAGACCCCTGGCTATAAAGCTGCCCAGACTTAAGTGTCCCGCAGGGTTTGAGTGCGGCAGTTTATCTGCACGAGAGATTCGATCCAGATCACAAAAACATCAGTGGCTGTTTCAGCCAACTTAAACCAGGCACCGTTTTGTTTCCCAGAGATTAGAATCATTGCTAGAAGTTCCCTGCCTGTCAGTGATAGCCATTTTTGCTGATAGTGAGCCTTACGAGGATTAAATATCACTGTATCTAAGGAGTTATTAGGTGAAATGAAAATTACGCCTTTTTTTTTTGCGGTCACTATAAAAGTTGGCTCCGCCAGTCCTGGCCGGCAGAAGGACTCTCAGAAACAATCTGCTAGGTGTATGCCAGTTTTCGCAGCCTTCCATCCCACAGGGACGAGGAATTCAATAGTCCCCTACATTTTTAACGTGTTGCAGCTCTTTTTTTGTTGTTGGTGTTGTTTTACAAGAAAGAAGGGGAAAGACTAAAAACATTTAATTGCTCAGGCTTAGCAGAACAGGCAGCCCGTGTCCCAGCCAGGATAAAAATCTGTTTAAAAGACTCTTTCTAGCAGAGTAGTTTCCTTGTTTTTCCTTTTCTCAGTGTGTTTGTGTAAAAGCATTTGGACTGGCGTTTGCCTTTCCCGTTTGCTCTTGGTGCAGAGAAATCTCCATGTAGCAGTTGAACGGTGCAAACAGACAGCTAAGGGTACAAACAGCAGTTAAACAGTTACTGCTCTGGATCCCTTAACTGCCCTTTCTTTTCCTCCTTTGAAACTCACTGAGTGAACCTATCTCCAGCAGACATGAAATCATATGATTTGTATGTTTTGTAATAACTGAGCATGTGACTGATCCAGTTTAAAGAGGGTTCATGTCCAGTACACACATGCAGACCTCTTCCTCAGTTAACAGAACGCAGGCAAAGCCAGTTGGCAGAGCCTGCAGGAGCAATGTGACTTTTTGTTCTTGCATCACCCTGAGAACATAACCTCAAGTCAATTTTTCTGAAGCGCCGTTGCTACTGTTTTCTGGCTTATCTTCCCTCGTGCCAGATGCAGGCAGATTAATGAAGTTCAGCTTGTTGCGCTCGCTGAAATTTTTCTTCTGTGGAAAACAAGAGCATAAACATCTGAGGCCGTGCCCTTCGCCTGCTGAAGCCGAGGGTTTGAACAGTTGGGGTAACTGCAGAGAGCAGCAGTATTTGAAACCGCAACCTGTTGATTTGGAGTAGCCACAGCAGCTGGAATTCTTCCTTGCTTGCAGCTGCATATAGAGCCGGGAACAAAGGAAATTGAAAAGCCTTCACATTGCTTCAAAGGAGCAGAGAAGCATTTGTTGCTCAGAGCTGACCCTAAGAGAGAAAAGCCATCTGCGTGTCGCTAAACTTGAGCGCTTCTCCAGTGCGGTGCCCAACTATTGTGCTGTTACCTGACCTATATTTAAACCATCCCCAGTCCAGTCCAAGTTCCTGTTTCATTAGCCTCTGTTTATCCATATGTTCGGTCTTAGCTGCCTCGCTTTTTCCCTTGGTTAAGCTAAAGCTGCATTTACCCACAAGACTGAAATGAGTCATTTGATGTCCTGAGAAAACAAATATAATTTTCCTGTGGTGAGAAAGCAGCCGTGCTTTCATCTCGGCTTCTCTTGGCTTTCTGTGCTCGAGCCAGAGGAGACAGAAAACTCGAGAGCAAGCTTTGCTTAACCTTCTTTTCCTTGCTCGTAGCTGTAGTAAAACTCGAGCCTGTTTTCTAATAAACACTTGCCCAGAGTCTCATGACTGAACAAGTAAACTACATGACGGCACCCGTGGAGGAGTTCCCAGATTATTTTGAAAGCCGTTTGGGCTGTCACATGCTGGAAAATGTGTCTGGCATCATGCGGTGGGGTGAGATGGCAGCTCTGTGCTGAGTCAGGGATCGTGTTAGATAGCAGGACACTAGCCTGGCCAGCTCTCCAGCTCCAGCAATGAGCTCCAGCCTCTTCCCCATCTCACCAGGCACGCTGGCTGTGGAGCTCTGCCGGAGCTGGGCACTGTGCCAGTCTGCAGGGCCCCAGAGATGCAGGGATCTTGTCAGTTTGACCTTGCAGAGCCAGTGACTTGCAGCTGTCTGAGCTGAGAGAAGCTAAGCAAGAAAAGGGAGAAAGTGGTGTTTGAAAGGACCAGCCTTAGGTTTGAAATCAGGAGAAATGTGACCTCAAAGCAGCTGGTCAGGTCTCTTCAGTAGAGCTTATTTGAGATGTCTGTGCGACTGCACATATCACATGGTTCTTATTCGAGAGTAAACACAAAAATAAGTCAGAATTGTTCTTTTCCCAGGGTGCTGGCACAGCCATTGGAGAGCTGCCTCCATATTTTATGGCGAGGGCGGCCCGACTCTCTGGTGCTGAACCTGATGATGAGGAATACCAGGAATTTGAGGAGATGCTGGAACATGCAGAGACTGCACAAGTAAGAACAGTGCAAAACAATAGAATTAATAATGCACAAAACAACTTGATGGAGTAAATAACTACTCAGATGAAACGAGAATGGGGCAGAAATCAGTTGGTGTGAGGTCACCAGGGACTTCCCAGGGATGGAAAAAGATCCTCCACTGGGTTAGAGATACCTCTGGTGATGGGAGGACAAGAATGCAGCGTGTTGAAGTGTGTGCGCTTGTTGCCGCAAATGACTGCGTGTACTTAGACTTCAAAGCATGGCACAATAAAGGTAAGGGGAAAGTGGGGTAATAAACCGGTAATAGAGGAGGTGCTAGTCCATAATCATGGTTGTTACAGCTGTGCTTCAAGTCTCCCTGGGCCAGGAGATGATTTTCAATCAGCTCATCCCCTTCAGATGACATTTGCCTGCTTTGCCACTGACACCCTCAGGGGCCGGTGCATGATCCATTCATCAGCCGGAGGAAACATATTTTTCCTGATGTGAAAATGCAGCTGAGCTGCTCTGACTCCCTTTTTGTTGCCCTTCTCACTTATTTTCTTGATGGATTAAGTGCTGCTCGTGTGTCACAGCCCAGTTTGTGAGCGATGCTCTACATCAGTCAGCTGTGCCTGTAGTTTTTCATTCAAGTCAGGAGTTTGCATCCTGTTCACAAGGTATCGATACTCTTTTAGAACAAGTTAAAACATTTTTGTTTCCTCAAAACTTCTTGCCACTATATTCCTCTTCTGAATTTTTCCTTCTTAGCCTGTTTTGTCTGCCACTAAGTCAGAAAGGGTCATGAGACTGCTATTAAAAACCCAGCAGATGCTATTTACTGTGCCCTGCTGTCTTTAAACTGTTCTCCCAAGGTATTTTTTTGATATAAGTATAGACTTTTACTTTTTTTTTCCTCATTCTCATCAAAAAATGGATGAAGCTTTTCCATGAAACAAAGCGGTTTGTCTGGAAACACCAAGTGCAATCTAGTAATTCTAACAGTAAACCCTGTGTTTCCCAAGAGCCTCCCCCTGCTCGCGAGTTCCAAAGGGGTTTTCTGCTCTTCTAAATAGCAAGTTCTTCTATTTCTCTAAAGATGCAGTGGGGAAGAAAAAAATAACCTCCTTTGTTCCTCACTCTGTCATCAGTCTTTGCCTCGCAACGGTATAAAAGTCAAGTCGTGGTAAAGAAAAAACCCCAAATGAAACTGCGTGAGCCGAGCGCTGAAACGTTATCTGTGTTTACTGAACCTCTCCCAGCAAATTATACGCGTGTACTCTTGTGGGAGCAGCCAGAGCTGGTTCCAGAACTCACAGCAAGATTCTTGGGAAGAAAATGTTTGCTAGAGAGCGTTTTGTCAGGACAGGCCAAACTATCACTGTATCGCCCGCCCTCAGTTCCCCAAACGGCGCTGTGTAATTAATGCAGCAGAGTGAGGCTGTTATTCACCAGTGCTGGTGTTTTCTTGGCGGCTGAGTTTGGAGGGGAGCATGTTGTTCTGTGGATGGCCAGCCAGGGAAAAAATCCCGACCCACCTCGTTTTCAAACTGGTGGTTTGGTTCCCATAAAGCTTTTCGCGTGAGGCTTTGACGATGCGATTAAGCTGCGTCGCGCTCATAAAACTGACAATTCCGTTTTTTCCATTTGCTAATAGAACTTCCTTTGGGCTTTGGGCTTCGATCGTGTTTTTGCTAGATGTCTGCGGGAGACAGGCCAGCCTTTTCCTGTGACCCTGGCTAGATCTCCCAATCTTCAGCATCACTTATCGCTAGTGGCTCTGTAATTGCCGTTCGTGAGCAGTTAACGAAGTCTCTTTTTCAGTGGTGCGATGGTGATTTTGATTACCTACATCGACTTCTCCTGCTCTGCTGAGCTGAAGCCTTGTGCTTAAGAGAATATGAGAAGGAACTTCTTCATGATGAGGGTGGCAGAGCCCTGGAAGGGGCTGCCCAGGGCAGTTGTGGAGTCTCCTTCTGTGGAGACGTTTAACACCCGCCTGGATGTGTTCCTGTGTGACTGGATCTAGGGGATCCTGCTGTGGCAGGGGGATTGGACTGGATGATCTTTCGAGG
>JAOXOE010000001.1:1256430-1298401 GCA_028565055.1 Phoeniculus purpureus
TGATAAATATGTGAAGGGTGGGTGTCAGGAGGATGGAGCCAGGCTCTGCTCAGGGGCACCCAATGATAGGACAAGGGACAGCGGATGTAAGCTGGAACATAGGAGGAGTACCACATAAATCTGAGAAGGAACTTCTTCCTGGTGAGGGTGACAGAGCCCTGGCAGGGGCTGCCCAGGGCGGTTGTGGAGTCTGCTTCTCTGGAGATGTTTTAAACCCACCTGGACATGTTTCTGTGTGACTTGATCTAGGGGATCCTGCTGTGGCGGGGGGATTGGACTGGGTGATCTTTTGGGGTCCCTTTCCTAATGTTCTGTGATTCTGTTGAGCTGCACACTGAAAAGAGCCTGTGCTGAGTAATCCTTGTCCTGGATATCCTCTGAATTTCCAGCAGATAGAGGTGTAGGGACTTCCTGAGATGAAGGTTGTATCCCAAATAGCATTTGCTAAGGAGTATGGACCCATCCTCCTTCAAGTCATCTGATGTTTTGAAGTTTATTTTCACTTCATTCATATTTTTAGACTTTCTTGACATCCAGTCCTGCCCAGTCCTCTCATTTGATTCTACCCTACTTTAAAAGGTCTTCCCTTCTTCTGTCTTCAACCTGCTGCCTCCAAATGCTGCTCCCCAGTTGCCTGCTCCTCAGTACTGGGAAAGCACCAGCAATTTGCTCTCCCCCTTCTCCAGTCTGTGATTTTATAGCCACCTCATCTATTGTCTCTTCTCCAGGCTCGAAGCTGCTAGTCCGCTTATTATCTCCTTCTCTGAAGCCGTTTTGTACTTGGGCTTATTTTATGCCACCCTTTTGCATAAATATTGGGTACAGACCTGTTTGTGTTAGACCTTCCCTCACGCTGAGTGTGACAGATCGATTATGGATGGTAACAACCTGGAGCTTTCTGACGCGTGTTTTCCCCTGTAAGGGACAGGAATCACCCAGAGAGCTGTGAGCAGAAAGAAGGGGAGAAAATCAACAATAAGGATTTTGAGGAATCCTATCAAATATCCAAGCAAAAGATTCCTTTAGAGGGGAGAACAGTCTTCCTCGTGGGGTTGTTAGGAGTCTGGTCACGATCAAGTTGACGCCAAATAAGCAGAGAGGTAGGTCAATTCCTTCTTCTCTCTTAGGACCTGTCTTTTACTTTGGTTCACTTCTCAGGTAAATCTCTCAGTCTGGACAGGACAAGAGAAAACAGTGCTTGGAAAACCAGTGAGAAATTTCATAAGTGAGAGAAATCCCTCCAAGTTTGGTAGTAGATGGGAATCATGAGGGGAATCTGGGACATGATATCTAACCGCAGGCCCCCAAGGGGAATATATTTGTTAAACATCATAATTACCCTTCGGTGCTGAACTCTATACCCATTGAATGCACGGTGATGCACATTATCATTTCTGAAATGATGCTTTCATTTAGATAAGGCATGCAATTATACATCTTGATTAGGTCACTGTTCCCAGGAGCTCGGGGTTATTTATGATGAGTTGCCCCTTCTGGTAAATTATGTCGTGAGGTTGTGGATAGAGACATATTCCCTCCCTTTCCTCCCTCACCCCTTCCTGTTCCTTCATAGACCCTTTTGCTCCTCTTGTTCTCCTCTCGTTTCACACCTTTGTGCAGGCAAGATTAAAAAGCTGCTAATCAGAGAGAGAAATGCCAGGTGTGTAGTGGGGGTGTTGCCATGAGAAGCCAGACCTGGGAGGTCTGCTTTTCCCTGAGGAAAGATTTCTTCCCTGCAAATGTTGTCCAGGCCTGGCCCAAGCTGCCCAGGGCAGTGGTGGAGTCCCTATAGCTGGAGGGATCAAAAAGATGGAGAGGTGTGGTGCTGAGGGATGTGATTTAGCGGTGGACTTTGCAATGCTGTGTTTGCAGTTGGATTCAAATATCTTTAAGATCTTTTCCAATCTAAACGATTCCATGGTTCTATGATAAGATCTTTATCCTACCACATTACATAACAGCAGCAGATTTGCTGCACCCTGACGGTTCTTCTTCAATCTTCTCTTCCTAAACTTGGATCTACAAAAGCAAAAGGCACCTTCAGTTTCCAACATGGAGGTTCTCTTCAGATTCACTCCAGAAGCAGCTCAGAATATCAGCTTCCTCCTGCCACTTTGGTCCTGTTCCCATCACTTCTTTTCCCCAGGAGCTTTCACATCCCCTCTTCTTGCCTCAGTCAACACTTCACATGGTACCCAGTTAAGCAGCGCAACACTTGTCTTATGGAAACTGAGAGCATTTCAAGAACAGCTCAATGGAACTGTCTCCCAGGAGGAGTGAGGCGGGAAAGAGAGTCCTCAACGAGTTCTGTTGCCAACGTGGTTATTAGAGCACTGGGGAATCAACAGCTTACAGACTCACCTGGAAACCCTGTCTTCGGGGGTTCACCCATCACCCTCAGGAAGTGCCACTGCTGTGCGACTGGATCTAGGGGATCCTGCTGTGGCGGGGGGGTGATCTTTCTTCTTGGACTAGATCGTAGAATCATAGAATCATTAGAGGTCCCTTCCAATCCCCAATGTTCTGTGATTCGCCAGGCTCAGGAAATACAGAGCAGGACCTGTGATGTCCTGAGACAGAAGACACTGCCAGGGATAATCCTATGTGCAGGGAGGGAGATGGGGCTATGTTAGTGGTAGGATTCTCAAGAGGTTCTCTGTTGTTTAACCATTTCCATCTGCCATCTTGAAGAGATGCCTTGGGGCCAAAGTGGAGGTCTTACGAAAGACCCTGCCCAGATGACCCAAAGGATCTTTCCCATCTCCTCTGCATCTGCATCTACCATTCCATAATGGAATCATAAGCAGATTAATGTGACCTCCGTCACTTGGAGATCCCTGACCCCTTTTCTTCCTCTGTGCATCACAGCAGCTCATAATCACCTGTGTGGGGCATCAGAAAGATGGTTTTAGCTTGGTACATCTGGGCATCCCATTCTACCATCTCAAAAGTGGCGAGAGGAGAGGTGCTGCCATGTTAGTTGGGACGGAGTTTCCCATCTGCAAATATTTATGTGCAATAATTATCCCTTTTTGAGATTAAATGAGTTACCCACATGTGAAAGGCAAACTGTCTTATCTCTCTTTTTAAATAATATGTTTAGAAAGTTTGACCGAGCATGAAAGTTCATCTCTCAATACTGCAACTTGTAATCCAGTAAGAAATATTTACTGTGTTATAATTGGTATCATTAAGCTTAGGTGACATTATTAATATTCCTAATTAAACTGCTATAAACCTAGTTTACAGTTACATAAACACATCGGCTCCCGAATTGCCTGCCTACACGTTTTGGTATCGGGGGGGGGGGGAAGGCAGATAAAAGCAAATTCAAATGCAAATGACGTGAACATACTTTAATCAGAGGATCAGAGAAATCAGACACAGGGAAGGCTTATTAGGTCTGCTCCGTTCTCCAGAGGCGGGGGCGAGATTGTCTCCCCAAAGAGACTCCCAGGAGCTTTGGCCAGTCTAAACGCCTCAAGCAACAGGACTTCTCCTATGTCCCGGGAGAGACCTGCTCGCAGACTAGCAGAAATGCATCTCGATAGTCAGCCTAGATTTCCTTGCCGAGGCCGTCGTCAGGTGCTGCAAAAAAGTCTTGGGATCAAGCGGCAGCGAAGGAGAGAAGCGCGTTTGTAAGGCATCGCTAAAGCTGCGTGTAAACGCAGCAGGTCTGCAAAATCATCACTCTCCTCCCGGTTAGCTTTCTGGCAGGACTGGACCAGCCCTGGCACAGCCGCCAGTAACTGCCAGTATGCAGCAGCAGAGCGCTGGAGGAGGTTTAGTGCAGCTACTCATCCTTAAGTTCAACTGCTTGACCTAGTTTCTTTACAGCTGGAAAATCCATCTTCTGTCTAGAATTTCCCTGACTTCGGCTACTTCAGAAATATCATGAGGGCAGCATTTTCCCTGATCCGTCGGTATTTGGGTCCCATCTGGAGCCAGAAAGTGCAGGATCACGTGGAGCATTGGAATGAGGAACATCCTGAGAAGCCCGCTCACGCTCGCTACAACTTTTGTTCTCTCTCTTCCTATTTTCTACCAATGGTGCAATTGATTTGCTGTCAACTGAGTTGGAGACCTGTGACCAGGGGTGTACCCCAGGGGATCGGTACTGGGTCTGGTCTTGTTCAACGTATTCATTGATGGCCTGGATGAGGGGGCAGAGTTTATCCTCAGCAAGTGCTGATGACACAAAGCTGGGTGGAGTGGCTGACCCACCAGAGTCTGCTGCTGTCCTGCATGATCTGAACAGGCTGGAGAGCTGGGCAAAGAGCAACCTAGTGAGGTTCAACAAGAGCAAGTGTAGGGTCCTGTGCCTTGGGAGGAACAACTCCAGGCAGGTTGGGGATAGACCTGTTGTAGTACTTTTCAGTTTGGAGGGGAGAAGGTTACGAGGGGTCTTAATCACTGTCTGGAAATTCATGAGGGCTGGGTGTCAAGAAGAAAGAGACAATCTCTTTCCACTTGGGCCCTGGGATAGGACAAGGGGCAGTGGGTGTCAGTTGGAGCACAAGAAGTTCCACCTCAATATGAAAAAAAAACTTCTTGACTGTAGGGTGACAGAGCACTGGAAGGGGCTGCCCAGGGAGGGTGTGGAGTCTCCTTCTCTGCAGACTTTTAAGACCCGCCTGGATGTGTTTCTGTGTAACCTGTCTTAGGTTCTATGATCCTCCTTGAGCAGTGGGGTTGGACTTGACCCCTGGAGGTCCCTTCTAACCCCTAATGACCTGTGTGTATCTTGGAGTGCTAGTGGACAATAAGCTGTCCATGAGCCAACAGTGTGCCCTTACTGCCAGGAAGCCAATGATATTCTGGGGTGCATTAATGAGTGTGTGGCAAGTAGGTCTAGAGGGGCCATCCTCCCCCTCCACTCTGTCTTGGTGAGGCCAAATCTGGAATGTTGTGTCCAGTTCTAGAGAGGCAGGGAACTACTGGAGACAGTCCAGTGGAGGCCAGTCAGGATGTCTAGGGGACTGGAACGTCTCTCTTATGAGGACACGTTGAGACAACTGGGACTGTTCAGCCTTGAAGAGAAGAATGAGAGGAGACCTCATCCACACCTGTGAATACCAGAAGGGTGGGTGTAGGGAGGATGGTGCCAGACTGTTTCCAGTTGTGCGCAATGACAGGACAAGGAACACGGGGCACACGCTGGAATGTGAGAAGTTTCACTCAGAAATAAGGAAAAACTTCTTTACAGAGCAAGTCCCAGAGCCCTGGCACAGGCTGCCCAGAGAGGTTGTGGAGTCTCCTTCTCTGGAGATGTTCAAACCCCACCCAGATGCAGCCCTGTGCAATGTGCTTTGGGCAACCCTGTTTTGGTGGTGCTAGCGAGGGTTGGACTTGATAATCTCTTGAGGTTCCTTCTAACCATTTTGTGATTTTATCTGTTTCTCACTGAGTTGGATGGATGTGGGACCATCCAGGGCTGAGAGCAGAGGTGGAGCAGCCCCGTCATGATGGTGTGTTTCCGCTTGTTGCCACAAGCCTTGCTGGAGTATTTTGCCACCCTGAATTCTTCAACCCCAGTTGGCCTGTCTGAACTTCCTAGATGCATCTTGAAGTAATCCCCAAGCTGTCAGGAAACGAGTAACGTTTGTTTCGTGGGATGAAAAGCATCACTGTCCTGGGCAGCTAAATGTTGGTGCTAGTGGGATGCAGCTGCAGGGCTGTGACATGAGATCTCACCACACACTTGTATACTGCACCTCCACCCCTGCCCCCCTCCATGGCCACAGGCACCCACACATGGAAAACACCAAACTTTTGGCCAAAATCTACTTTTTGAAAATGTTAGTCCCCACCTGGGACCGTTGTTCGCACCAAACTCCTTCCTTTTCTTAACGTTCCACTAACAATGAACATGGGTGCCTGGTGACTATGTAGTAGAAGGTTTGCTAGCAACCCCAAAACTTAAGAAGCTGTCGGTCAGGGACTGAAAAAGCTTTTCTAGGAGCTCCATGAGCTTGCAAGATGGACCTTGAAATATCTTCTCAGGAAGACCATAGCTTTGTTCAACTTAGACTGTGGCACAGCCAGGCATGAAGTGGTTGGTGTTGTAAGAACAGGGTTGTATTTGTGTGATAATGTTTTCTTAAATACTGCAGGGTGTGAACAAGCTCCTAACATCCTATGTTCAAAGAAGTCTTTTGCATGGTGGGAGGTTTCTCTGTGTCTCTCTGGAGATTGGCAAGAGTTCAGATGCCTTCTGATAGAGCCTGACTGGAAAGTCATAAGCCTTTTAGGTGAGAAGTAGGGGAAACTCTCAATGCACAGGATGAACAATCACTCATAAGTTTCTGCCTTTATTAAACCCAAGGTAAATCATGTCCCACTCAATATTGAGGTGGGTTTTCATAGAATCATCAAAGCTGGAAAAGACCTTCAAGATCATCAAGTCCAACTGTTCCCCTACAATCCCCAACCCCTAAACCATCTCCTGAAACACCCTGTCTGCCTGTTGACGAACTCCAGGGATGGTGCTTCTACCCCCTCCCTGGGCAGCCTGTTCCAAGGCCTCCCCACTCTTTCTGGGAAGAAGTTTTTCCTAAGATCCAATCGGAACCTCTGCTGGCACAACCTGACCCCATTTCCTCTTGTCCCATCATTATTTACTAGAGAGAAGAGCCAAAACCCATCTCACTACAACCTCCTTTCCTTTTTAGCTTCTTTTCCTCAAGCTTCTGTGTCTCACATGGGCTGGGAAGTGTCACAGTAACTCAGGCACCAGTTTGTGTAACAGCTCTGATTCTTCTTCAAGTGGGGAGTGATGTGGGGAACGAAGAGCGTAAGAACTATCACGTTTCACAGCATCTCACGATGTGAGTGCAAGTCTGGGCACATCTCAGGGCTGCTCTTAGTTTCTTGGGGGGAACAGCGATTGTGGCCGTGCTGCAGAGAGTGATGAGAGAGCCTCTGACCTCCAAGCTCCTGAGGGCCTCCTGTGTCTAATCAGGGGACGCGTGAAAACGCCCAGGGTCATAGGAGCATCTCCTGACTCACATCTCCAGCGCTGGAGAACCAGCGGGGTTATGTTTTCATTACTGCCTGTGGCTCTGATGCTCTCAGCTCTTTGGAGGTTATGTCAAGGTCTTGGCTTTGAGATTTTGTTATTGTGACCTTTCACGGGCAAATACTTCAAGTGAAGTCTGGCAGGCAGAACGTGTCCAAGAAAATGCCATTTTGTGCCTGAGCTGCAAGAGAAACACAACTCTGGCCACGGCGACGAGGCTTTGGCTAACAAGCACCAGCGACTACGATAGGGTTTGGCAGCCAGCTCGCTTATCAGATTGATAGAAGAGGCTCCAAGCAATTGCATCTGGATTTGAATGGGTTTTACCCAGCCTGCTCGGCTGCTTGGGATGCACGTCAAGGGAGAGCAGAGAAGTTGTGAGGAGAATACCCAATTTGCCTCTGCGAGCACTGATTTTAGTTTAATGCAGCCTCCTCGCCCTTAAATCCAATTAAAGGCCTATATTATGTCAGTGGAAATTTATGCCAATCCTAATATAGTCTAATAAGCCTTAAAATAGCACTTTGCTAGTGAAAAGCCCTGTGGTTTAATTTGATTCTGAGCCTAATAACAGGCTTAATATGAGGGAATTGGCCCCTTTTTATTTTCTAGCGGGGCTCCACACACTTACTCTCTTTTTAGGAACGAGAAGTTTCTCCTGCAAAGCACGAGCAGGAGGTGGTTCCCCCAGCAGGTTGCCTCTTGTCCAGTTGCTTCATTTGCTGGCTGCAGGAATCCTCTCTAAAGGTGTCGCGGGTTGGGTTCTGTAACGCGGTGAAGACCAGTCTGCAATGGCTCTAGTTTCTTTTCTAGGTGCCTTTTCTAGGTTTTGATCACCTTGACCACCACTCAGTCCCACCACAGGGTAAGTCCTTCTCCTGTGGTTACAGTTACAAGCCAGCTCTTTGCAGATGCCTTTCACTGAGAGTTAGGGAAATGCAGCCGTTTCCATCCATCCACACACCGAAAACTTGATTTCCTTCCCCGCATTCTTTGTGTCTCAATTACTCCACCATCCTCTGCTCTGTGAAAGCTGCAGCCTCGTGTAGCTCACGCATGGATGGCCCACCTCTCTATGTCTACAGCACTAGCTGAGAGCTTCTCATGGCCCCTTCCTTTCTTGGGGTTCCCATCACTCACCCTCATTATCCTCTCCCTCTGTTCCAGCGTTGCAATGTCAGTGAGCAGCCCATGGTCTCCTCTTCCACTGTTCACTTGGAAGGTTTTCATTCTTGTTCGGAAATGTAAGATGTTTCCAAAAAAGTGGCTCTCAAAGAGTCACTTTATCATCCCACAGATTGTTCTCTGAACCTTCTTGACTCGCATAACTCTATAAACCCCTGAGTCTCCTTCTCTGGAGATGTTTAAAACCTGCCTCTGTATGTGTCTGTGTGACTGGATCTAGGGGATCCTGCTGTGGTGGGGGAATTGGACTGGATGATCTTTCAAGGTCCCTTCCAATCCCTGATATTCTATGGCACTGTGAAGTCCTTAAGGCTTGTTAGACCACAGTCTCCTGCTCCTCCAGTACCAGCACCTAACAGAATCACAGCATATCTCAAGTTGGAAGGGACTATAAGGATCATTGAGTCCAACTCCCTGCTCCTCACTCCTGAAACTGAACCATACGAGTTGTCGAGGTGCTTCTTGAACTCTGAACAGCTTGAGGAGACTTCCCTCCCTTCCATGGTCCTGTCAAGGTATAGATGGCAACAGTCCACTTTGGATTGGCAGTGGTCCTTCTTGAGATTCTTTGAAGAGGCTTCTTTGAGTGAGGATCTCATGTTCTCCAGAGGCCCCTTCCAGTTCCTCCCATTCTCTGATTCTCCATTAGATGAGGTGTGTGCAGACAGTACGTGGCCGTGCTGGTGGGATGTTCTGCCTGTACCCATGAACAAGGCTTATGGTGGGCAGCAGCCAGGGTCTTCAGGACCAACTGAGTAGAGGCATCCAAGCCCTCAAAGCCCATGTGCTCAGCCTGTAGTTGCTTTTTCCAAGATGCTAAACGCTTGGACGTGCTTCTTGCTGCCCAACCCATCTGCTACGACAGAGACTCGTGATGTGAATGGGGGAGAGCTCTGTCAGCTTGAGCCGTGTGCGCCGCTCGCTCGCCTTCACTCGCTGTCCTGAGCTGCTGCTCAGCTTTACTGCACACTGTTCCCCAGCTGCTGCTCTGCAGTCCGGAGATGCCTGAGTTTTGGCGGTGGGAGGAGTGATTTTGATAGAGCACTTCCTAAAAGGCGTCGAGATTAAAGCCTCGGCACCAGCATGAAAGGCCCCTTTGTACTTTGCGTGCTGTTAGTGTTATTTTTTGATTAAAACCAATAGTAAACAGAGCTCCTCGGAGCTGGGGGGGAAATAAAACCAAACCAAATAAAAAACCCTCTAAAACAGACGGATTCGACCTTTAAGTGAGAGAGATCATGTTTTTTGGGGGGGAGTACCTAATGGATTTAGGTGGCTAAGTCCTTCTGAGCCGCGCGGTCTGACACCCCAGCTGGCACAGCTCCGCTCTCTTGCCGAAATGAAGGCCATAAACCCTCCCCACCGGGTCCAGTTCATCCTTGGGTTACTCTCCTGGCATCAGACGGATTTACACTGGCAGGAAATTTGGCCCAGAGCCCCGACAAGCTTCGCGCTCCCAGGAGGCAGTTTGTGTCTCCAGGACTTCTTATTCTTTTGTAAGGGCTGGGGGGGGGAAAGGCGACTTCATGCTGCCACTTCTTTATCCTCTTCGCTCACCACCCCAGCCCGGTCCCCTCCCCGTCTACCTAGGGGCAGGCTGATGGGTTAAGGGAGCTTTGCTAATGCCCTAATCCTCACGTGTGCTCAGCTTCACAAAGCTGCCACTTTCTCGCCCCGGCCGCGTCGCGGATCCGTAATGTCCCGTGTCCAATCGATTGCCGTGCTCGCTCTGGCTGCCGGCTCGGAGCACTTTCTCCAGCAAGGGCCAGATTGCTCTGGCAAGCTCATCCATCCTTCAGGGATGAGGGCAGAAGGCAAAGGGGTGGGGGATGGATGCCTGAGACTGGGCATTTGGGATTGGGGGTGGGGAGGGGGAGCTGGCAGGCAGCAAGGAAAGGAGAGGTTGGGGTAGTGCAAGAGCGGTTGTGAGCTGGTGGAGGGGATGCAGTTGGCATCTTCTTCACCCCAGAGCCTAATGCTCTTGCCTGTTGATGGCAAATGCCAAGCCAGGTCTGAAGGAGCACGTGGTGTTTAACTGCTGCTCGTGTTATGACCCTTCCCAACTCATCCATCCCTTGAATTCATTCCAGCACCCCAAATCTTTGTGCTTCTTCAGTGGCCAAATACATGGAAAAATGAAATGAGTCTGCCACAGGGAGACTGTGTGAAGGAACTGGGTCTACACAAGACTGTCTCATACTTAAGTCTGATCACAGAGGCAACTAAATGCTGGACAGGAAAATGTGATTGGAATTTGTTTCATGCATAGTGAAGTGGGTCAGGGTTTTTATGGCTCCTTCTGTGCTCTGCTTGTTTATTAAGTCCAGAGTGCCTCAGTCACTCTGAGGACAAGGATACTACTCCAAATAAATTGCTTTGCAAACAGATGAAAGGTTTCTTGAGTTCCTCAGCTATTTCTGGCTTATAGGGGCAAGGTAGGACTATGGGAGAAGCAGCGGGGAAGAGGCTTTATTTCCAAGGCAGTTCACTGAAAGCCTCATGTGTGAGGGAAGTTCACTCTTATCCTCACGATGTTAAAGCTTTGTATCTCCTCCATCCCTCATTTGCTCGACTTCCCCTAAGACTCGTGAATGCATCCCCATAGCAAAAGGCTGAGCTGACCTCTGTGAAACACAGCAGTGTGAGAAGGTCGAAGGGAGACCTTCTTGCTGTCTACAGCTATCTCGAAGGAGGTTGTAGAGGGGTTGGTCTCTTCTCACAAGGAATGGACGTGTTCCTGTGCGACTTGGTGATCCTGCTCTGGCAGGGGGATTGGACTGGATGATCTTTTGAGGTCCCTTCCAATCCCTAATGTTCTGTAATTCTGTGAAGTGATAGGACAAGAGGAAATGGCTTCAAGTTGCCCCAGGGGGAGGTTTAGGTTGGCCATGAGGAGAAACTTCTCCCTGGAAAGGGTCATCGGGCCTTGGCAGAGGCTGCCCAAGGAAGGGGTTGAATCACCAACCCTGGCTGTGATTCAGAGTCATGGCGATCTGGAGCTCAGGGCCAGGGTTTAGTGGTGGCCTTGGGACAGCTGGGTTCATGGCTGGTCTCATGATTTTGAAGGTCTTTTCCAACCAAAACAATTCTGTGATCCTAGGATCCTGTGCCCCTGGACAACAGATACGTGAGGGGGTTACTCAGTGACCACTGGGAATTTCCCTGAGAACCAAATACTGCTTCATTGGCTCCTCCTGGGGCATTTTTTAGCAGACTGGCTGGAAGGGCAGATCTGGGACTCAGGCTGAGACTTGGTACAGATCTGGTCACGCTAAGCAGCCTAGAAACATTCCCTGGGCCACCAGCTTTTGTGCACTTGGGGCTGTGAATATTTAATTGTCATCTAGATGCAGAAATACACATTTAGGGGAACTCTGGGTCTAATTGGAACTTAGATTTCATTAGGTGAATAACAAGTTCCTAATTTCATAAGGATAGGGTGGCCCTTTAACCCAAACACGGTTTTAATTGTAATGTTCCGTCTGATAAAAATGGTTCCCCCATAGACTTTGTAGTAACTAACCCGTGGCATTTAGAAAATGAGGGGAACTAGGGTCTTAGCAAATAGTGTTTGCTAGCAGAGCTGTCCCACAGGTAGTAGTTGATTTCCCTTAAAGAAAAGGTGCTCTTTTCATTATTAGAGGAAAAAGCAGTTGGTTTGGGTTTGCGCTTACAGCACAGAGAAACATTTCTAGCTGATAGGAGGGAAGATATATGAAGTGATGGTTGTCTCCATAAACCTTTCATGGAATGATAAAGCAGCACTGAAACCCAGCAGCTATCTGGGGTCATCTGCTGTGAAGCCCCTCAGGCTCTGGAATCGTGAATCAGGTGTCAAAAGCAGCAGATATTAAAATTATTATAAATTTGAACTGGTTTTTTTTTTTACTCTTATGTTTTTCATGGTGTTTAGGGCTGAATTACTGTCTTTGTCCTTCAACTTGTTTTCTTCTTTCATTCTGTAACCTCTGAGCCAGTGGTTCCTGTGTTTGGTAGCACATATGAAATGGGTGGCTGTTTCGAGGCTGAGCCTCGTCATTCTGACGTAGGTCAGGTCGTGTTTTTAGGCTTGTCCTCCCCCACCTGAGGACTCAGAAGTTCCTTTTACGCAAATACGATCTTTCGAGGTCCTTTCCAATCCCTAATGATTCTATGAGTCTATCAAATAAGTTCACAATAGGTTTCTAAGTTAATTGTAGTATAGTTTTGGTTGGGAAAGACCCTTAAAATCATCGAGTCCAACCATGAACCCAACTGTCCCAAGGCCACCACTACACCCTGTCCCTGAGCTCCAGATCTCCACAACTGGGAAACACGTTCAGCCCCTTCCCTGGGCAGCTTCTGCCAAGGCCTGGTGACCCTTTCAGTGAAGAAGTTTCTCCTCATGTCCAACCTAAACTTCCCCTGGGGCAGCCTGAGGCCATTTCATCTTGTCCTATCACTTGTTCCTGGTGAGAAGAGACCAACCTCCACCTCTCTAGAACCTTCTTTCAGTACTTGCAGATAATTATATCACTTGAGTATCACTGTCTAGAGCTGGAGGTTTCTAAATAATCTCTAAGCTGCTGTGAAAATCTACCTGAGATTGGGAAGGTGGGCAGGCAACAGCACACTGCACAGTGCCTTGGACCAAGCCCAACTTGCTTGAAGGCTCCAGGTCAAACCTTGCTCTCGTGATCGTTTAGTTACCAGAGACAACCAGGTCTTGTTTCATCCTCCAGCACGTGTGCTGCTCACCAGCAACCCCTCTGGGTTAAAGTTTGAGGGGTCTCTGTATTTCCCTCAGTTGGGTAGCGCGCCATCTAATCCTAGTTGTGCTTCTCAGGAAGGGCAAAAGTAAAAGACAAGACAGTCAACCTCCTTCCTGCTCATTTGTTCTGCAGCCCAATTATCTAAAGGGGTGACAAGGAGAGAAATGAATTAACCACAGCTTTGCAATGTCAGTGTTATTTGTCTTGTGTAAGCTTTGCCCATCTCAGCTGTGGATCAGCAAAGTAGTGTCGTTAGTCTTCCCTTCCCCCTTTGGTGCTGGTTTCCCTCCCTCCCTCCCTCCCTCCTCCGTCTGCTCACTTCTTTTTCCCCTTTCCCCTTGTCCTCCCTTGTCCTCCCTTCCCCCTTCTCCCTTCTTAATGTCTATAAATATGTGAGGGGTGGGTGTCAGGAGGATGGAGCCAGGCTCTTCTCAGTGTCATCTAGTGATAGGACAAGGGGCAATGGGTGTGAGCTGGAACAGAGGAGGTTCCATATAGATATGAGAAGGAAATTCTTCATGGTGAGGGTGACGGAGCCCTGGAAGGGACTGCCCAGGGGGGTTGTGGAGTCTCCTTCTCTGGAGACGTTTAAGACCTGCCCGGATGTGTTCCTATGCGACTTGGTCTAGGTGATCCTGCTGTGGCAGGGGGATTGGACTGGATGATCTTTTCAAGGTCCCTTCCAATCCCTAATGATTCTGTGATTCTATGATTCTCCCTTCCCCCCTTCCTTTCCCTTCCATCTTTTTTTCTTTGGCTCCAAACCAGGAGGGTTTTCCAGACCCAGTGAGGGCTGGTGAGGAGAAGCCCTACAGGGAGTGAAGAAGGGCATCTCCCAACTCTCATCTTTCCCACCCTTAACCCTTGTGATAGTGACCCCCCTCTGTAGGGTTTATTTTCTCTCATCTCTAACTCACACAAAAAGTAGGTCCTGAGACTAGAAATGTCCTCTGCTACCTTTTTCCCCCGGCCCTGCCTTCTCCCCATCACAGTTTGCTGAGTCTATCCCCGCTGTCACCTGCTGCAGTAGAGACGTTCAGAATCAAAATATGGCATTTGCTGGCAGGAGGCCGGAAAGCAAAGGGACATGCAACTAGGATCCAACTAGCTGGCAAGAAGCCTACAAACACTTCAGATTTGAAGCACCGAGTCACAGAGTGAAGAGGCCAAAAAAAAAGCATCCTTGTATGGCGAGAGGGAAGCAGCACCTGCTCAGAACTACTGCAGCCAGTACATGGTGACACTGCAAAGCTGCCAGGGAACCAGGCACCGGGATGAGACATCCCTCTCAGGACATAAACCTGGCCAAATCTTGCACCGAGGCCTGGAGGATGATGTGTGCGTAACCCAGTGACAGATGATGGGAGAAGAAATTCGTTGACTTTGTGTTTGTCCTTGTGTGAGGGTTGCTGGCTTCCCTGGCTGGATTTTGGAGACTGTCTCCACTGTGTGAATTTCTCTTTCCAGTGACCACAGGCTGTGGAGAGACAAGGTCCTGCAAATATAGAATCATAGAATCATTAGGGATTGGAAGGGACCTCGAAAGATCATCCAGTCCAGTCCCCCTGCCACAGCAGGATCCCCTGGACCAAGTCGCACAGGAACGTGGCCAGGTGGGTTTATATCTTGATAAATAAACCAGGCTCCTTGTTCCAGACCTGATATTTGGGGTTGGTGGTTCTAGTTCTCTGGACAGGTCTGGAACAAGGAGCCTGGTTTATTTATCGACATATTTGCAGGACCTTGTTTCTGAAACAGTTTCTAGACAGTTGTTTCTAGACACCAACTGTCATAAGCACAGTTGTTTTACCTCTCTGAAGGTGAGGGGATAGAAAAGGAGTGACAATAAAAAAAGGGTGAAAAGCTGGAGAGGGACATTTTCCAAAGGACTCTGGTGCTAGGACAGGGGAGGAAGTGTTCAAGCTAAAAGAAGGAAGATTGAGATGAGATGTGAGGAAGAAATTCCTCCCTGTGAGGGTGCTACGGCATTGGAACAGGTTGCCCAGGGAGGCTGTGGCTGCTCCATCATCCCTGGCAGTGTTCAAGACCAGGTTGGATGGGGCTGTGGGCAACCTGGTCTGGTGAAGGGTGTTGCTGCTCATGGCAGGGGGTTGGAACTAGGTGGTGTCTGTCCCTTCCAACCTCAACCAGCCTGTGACTGTAAGGTGTTTCAGTGTTGTAGGCCAGCCCAGCTCAGCTGCCGGCTTCTGAGCTCTCCTGGAGCACTGGGGAGCTGCAGCAGTGTGGCTCACAGACTTGTCAACCAGCGGAAAATCTGTTTCAGGCTCTTTTGTTGTCCCAAGCGAACGCTGAATGACTTCTCTGAATTACTTCCAGTCAACATCTCTTCTATGAAAAGCTCACAGAAAGCTTATTATGTTCAAAATGCAGAAGATACGGATTCTCCCTTGCTAAACATCCGTTAGCGAGTGCATAAAGGCAGCTCTCAGGATCAGATTTCTATAGGGGTAGCTTTTTGCAGACATGCAGGTGAAGTTTGCTTTGTGTCTCGGAGGCAGCCGTCAAAGAAGTGAAAATAAATTCTTCTCACTATGGTCTGCTAGTCGACACCAGACGTGAGATGGACAGGACTGCAGGCAAACATGATCTGTTGTTGTTAAATGATTTGGAAGAGAAGGGGGGGGAAAAATCATTGTGGTTTTTAGCTCCACAACTTCAGGGTTAATTTTGAAGAGATCAGGTCTTTGCATGGGGAGAAGAATAGCTCTGTCCTCCCCGCTTCGACACGGTCTCTGTGCCGTGAGACTGCTGAGTGGGTATTTCAGTGGACTTCTATGTTTTAAACCATAGAATCATAGAATCATTAGGGATTGGAAGGGACCTCGAAAGATCATCTAGTCCAATCCCCCTGCCACAGCAGGATCCCCTAGACCAAGTCTAAATGTGATGCTGTCATTCATCTGTGACGTAAAAACATCGCAGCAGCACTTTCAAAGTAGACTGGTGTAGGGCTGATGCTCTGCAGTTTTACTGGGATGCTGGGGAGGGCTGCAGAGATGACCCCTCCCAGTCTACTTACAACATGACCCATTCACAAGCAGCAGTGGAAAGCTGCCCACAAACAGGTTTTCACTTTAGAAGGACCAAGACACTGCAGCTGGACTCCACAAAGGTGAGATTATTCACCTTTGCCTAGCTGCTAGAAATGCTTTGAAAATAACCAGTTAAGCCAATGGCACCAGTTTCTGAGGTCACAGCCTCCAGAAGGTAATTCAGATCTGAATTGCTCTGTCTTTATTCTGTTGACTGGTTGGGAAGCCTAAGATGACTTAATTCCCAGCTCAGCACCGCAGTAACTGTCTAAAGCTCAGTGGGGTGAAAGCAAACGGATAACCACTCCGGTTTTTCCCCACGAGATAAAAAAGTGACTTTGTTGTCCTGAATTAGGACCATTTCTTGCTAAAAGGGTGGTCAAATCTTAGAAAGAGGAGAAAAGGTGGAGTGTAGAGAAGTCTAGAGAAGTAAAAATTCATAATTTATGCAGTTTTTCAGGGTTTCTGATCAGAACCACAGAATCACAGAATCGTAGAACATTAAGGCTTGGAAGGGATCTTGAAAGATCATCCAGTCCAGTCCCCCCACCACAGCAGGATCCCCTAGATCCAGTCGCACAGGAACATGGCCCCGTGGGTTTTAAATGTCTCCAGAGAAGGAGACTCCACAACCCCCCTGGGCAGCCCCTTCCAGGGCTGTGTCACCCTGACCAAGAAGAAGTTCCATCTGAAGGCTGTGTCTTTGCTGTCTTTTGTAGACACATCTGGTCTCACCCTGTTCGTACTCCAAGCCAGATGGACATCACCGTGCTATAAACTGAAAGCCACTAAGTGCTAGGGGTTGCATTTTCATCACGCAGCCATCCATGCCCTTGCAAGCACCACAGCCACCAAATCACTCAGCAGGGACAAGGAAGGGATTCTTTGAGGTGTCTGATGAGATACCATAAATCAACCGGCGTGTTTCTGTGACTATTTCTTCATTCACCTGAGGCGACAAGCTCAGCGGAACCTACACTAAGGCTATCGAGATAACATCTGGGTAGGATGGCCCATAACCTCACGTGCTGTCGGTCTGTCGGCATTGGCAGGTTGATGGCAGCCACAGAACCAGCAGGGAAAGAAATGAGCGGTGATCCTGGCCAGGAACATTTGGTATCACCCATGCTCTTTGCCCGTGGGGATTTATCCGGAGCTGGTCTTACCTTCAGCAGTTCAAGTGATGCTGGCAAAGCATCCAAAATCTCAGCCTCACCTCCTGTGTTTTCCCAGTCTCCTGTCCTTTCGTCCTCCTTGGTGCTGGCAGAGCAGGTGTGCTCACTGCCATGTGGGCAGCAATTCCACGTCCAGGGGAATTAAAGGGATCTCTGAATATGGGTTGCTCCCTGGTGCCTGTAGCCTTGACTCCCCACTGTTCTGAGCCGGCCAGTACCATACCTTGGAGGCAAAGGATCAAAAAACATTGTTGCCCTTGTCATCGAGCTGTCAGCGGGGTCCTGGGTGCAGCTGGGCACACGGGCAGGATGCTATTGATTTACTCATTGCCGAGGGTTCATTATCTCCAGACCCCATTCAGATGGTAGTTTCCAGGTCCCGGGGGAAGGCAGTTCAGCACAGCAGATGACATGATGCCCTGGGCATGAGGTGGATGGCAGCGTCCCTGACGGTGCATCATACACAGCGGAGAGGGAGATCGAAGGGACAGGAGGCTGGACATGTGCAGGATCCCAGAGCATCGCCGATGGTTGGAATGGGAAAGCAAATGACTCCAAGTTTTCACTGCAAATGTGCTGGTGAGGGTTGAAGTTCCTTGCCCAAAGTAAATGCCTGGATCTATCATGGTCAGGATGATTTACTGTCCAACCACGCTCTTTTGAGAGAGGGAGGTTGTCCCATCCCAGCTTTTCAACTGCCACCACCTCCAGAGAGCAGGGCAGCCCAAGAGGGTCGGAGTAGATGAGCTGTCCAAGTCCCTTCCAACCCCTAACTTTCTGTATATCTATGAAGCCCTGTGGGCAGGACCATTATGGAGTAGCAGCTCTCCAGTTCATCTGCTGGATGCATGTGCCTCTGATGTCCCCAAAAATGCCCTTTCCCGAGCCTTTCCTGTTGGCTGGAGAAGGACCAAGCACTTGGGACCTGCTCTAGTTGAGCAGAAAGGGACCTCACCTCCATTGTTTAGATCTTCCCTTCCCTAGGCAAGGAGGACTGTGTTCAACACAGTTTATCTACTTGATGCATTTCTAAATACAGCTTCTCCTGTTGACCCACACATACCTTTGACGTGGATGTAGTAGACTGGATGTGAAGGTGTGGCTTTGCTTGAGTATTTTAGGCAGTGTAGACACCCTGGGAATATCTGTAAGAATTCCAGATGTTGAAGAAACTCCCAATTGCTGTCACATCTCCCCCCAGAATCAGGTGCGTTTTTTCAGTGGGTTATGTGACTCTCTGTGATTTCAGAGTTATTCCAGTCTGGATGTTCTCAGTCATGTGCTTGGTCACTTCAAACTGCTATCAGCTGGGTGTGAGCTTGCTGTGCAGGAGGGATTGTCCCTGTACGCGCTGAACTTTCTTGTCTTACCTGTTCCGACAGGAGGAAACTAGTCTGATTGTGCTGTTTGAAGTTACAAGTTACACACTTGGATTTTCAACTTGAATTATTTGTTATTATAAATAAATATACGTTACAAACCTGTATGGGGCACGTTAGCACAGTGAGTTCGTGCAGCTCAGAAGGCTCGACTGTGTCCTGGGGTGCATCAAGAGCAGTGTGGCCAGCAAAGCAAGAGAGGGGATTCTCCCCCTTTACTCTGCTCTGGTGAGACCTCACCTCAATTCCTGCATCCAGTTCTGGTGGCCCAAACATCAGAAGGACATGGAAATGTTGTAGTAAGTCCAAAAATCATCTAAGGGCTGCAGTGCTTCTGCTGTGAGGACAGGCTGAGGGAGCTGGACTTGTTCAGCCTAGGGAAGACTCTGAGGGGACCCTGGAGCTGCCTTCCAGTACCTGAACAGAAGCTACAGGAAGGTTGGAGAGGAACTTTTCCCGGGGGGATCTAGTGATAGGACAAGGGGAAATGGTTTGAAACTGAAGGAGAGGAGGTTTAGACTGGGTCTTAGGAAGAAGTTCTTCAGTGCAAGGGTGGAGAGACTCTGGAGTCGATTGCTCAGAGAGGTTGTGGTTGCCCCCTCCCTGGAGGTGTTGAAGGCCAGGTTGGGTAAGGCCTTGAGCAACCAAATCTGAGTAAGAGGTATATCACTGCCTATGGCAGGGGATTGGAGTAGATGCTCTCTAAGGTCCCTCCCAACCTAAACCGTTCAGTGATTTCATGATTCTGTGATTTCTAAGTAAATAACTCTGTCCTACGGTAATTCTGTGCGGAAACAGGTGCAAAAGGGTTTGCTTGGAGGCAGCAGCCTTGAGTGTGTTGCACGTTAGGGCAGCACTGTGCGAAGGAAATGCAGGAGTAGAGCCTCAAGGAGTTAAACAAGTACTTGTGGAGCTTAAGAACCTCCTGATGCTTCCTGGGAAAAATGGGGAAATATTCTATTTAGAGTCTGTACTGCTCACACATCAGATGCTTTCTCCAGTTCTCTCTCTCTCTCTCTGTAATTTATTTAATTTTAAAAAAATTATCATCAGGGGCAATTTGCATGAAAGGGATCTTTGTGTCTGCAGTGCCCATCTGCTGTGCAGCTCACCACCCCCCTGATGCTGTAGCCATCTGCTTTTGACATCACAGCCATCCTTACCCCAATGCCACGTGGGTCTGCAGCTGAAGGAGCCCATGACACTCTACTACCACCTTGCCTTGGTGTCCTCCTGCTATGTGAATGGATTCCTAGGCACTTTCCCCAGGGAAAAAGTGTTTTCACTACCTCACACAGTCTAGACGGGGATGAGCTGGTAGGGGATGGCAGCGTGGCCACATCTGAGGTGGCGTGTGGGAGGTGGTGGTGATGCTGCGTGGTGTGAAGTGGACTACCAGAGCCATGAGCCATTCTGAATGAGGATCTCTGGGTGTTATTAGCCTTTGTATCACACCTTGTGTGAAGGAGGAGCCCCGTTGTCTCTGCCGACTGGGAATCAAATGATAATAATTACGAGGCTGATGATAATCCTTCTGAAGCGGCGTTGGATTAGCTTCACTTGCATCTGCTCGGGGAGCTTCTAGTTATGTAGCAGTGTCTTGGCATCACTCATTCTCCAAATGAAACATGGGTCACCCTTCATAGCTCAGCCCACCTCTTACAGACAGGAAAACCAGCAAAGGGAACTGAAAGAATCTTTATGGGCGGACAAGACCTTCAAAATCGTAGAGTCCAACCATGAACCCAAATGTCCCAAGGCCTCTGCTAAACCCTGCCTCTGAGCTCCAGATCTCCGTGACTTTGAAGCACGTCCAGGGATGATGATTCAACCCCCTCCCTGGGCACCCTCTGCCAAGCCTGATGGCCCTTTCCAGGAAGAAATTTTTCCTCATGGCCAACCTCAACTTCCCCTGGCACAACCTTTCCATCACTCAGGAAGGAGAATGTCCACTAGAGCCCTCGCCCTGACTGATTTCCCTGCTCGGGGCTTAAATGCCGCATGAGTAAGCACAAGAGATCCACAAAAGTGTTCCAAAGAGCCCAGATGGTGATGGCTCAGTGAGGATAGGGCCACCTTCTGAAGCGCCAGCTCCCTTCTCACCGTGCGGTGGGTAACAGCACGAGCTGTCACAGTCGCTGCCCCCAGCAATTTGCTGTCATGGATTGAGAGAGATGCCTTCAGGTTAGGGCTGCGATGCGTCTGTGTTTCTGGACATGCATTTTAGTTTTCCAACCTGGAAACATAGTTCAGGTGGTTTTTGAGGTTTTCGTGTGTGGTTTTTCTGTGGTTTTTTAATCCTGCCTATAAATCTGCTGTGGGTTTCTCCCACTGCAGAGCACCTTTGGTCTGGCTGTCATCCACCCGGAACCTGCTCAGAAGTACCTTCACTCCGGAATTATTCCTCTGAAAACCAAGGTTACCTCAAGAATTATGAAGTAATTTCTGAATGAAGTTCAGAAGTAACTGAATGGCATCCTGGCTTGGATCAGCACTAGTGTGGCCAGCGGGACAGGGGACATTATTCTCCCCCTGTACTGGGAGGCCCCTCCTTGAGTACTGGAGGCAGTGCTGGTCCCGTCACTTCAAGAAAGATATTCAGGGGCTGGAGTGGGTCCAGAGGAGCAACGAGGCTGGGGAAGGGACTGGAGGGCAAGTCTGATGGAGAGAGGCTGAGGGAGCTGGGGGTGTTTAGCCTGGAGGAGACTCAGGGGGAACCTTCTCCCTCTCTCCAATTCCCTGAAGGGAGGTTGCAGTCAGGTGACTGGAAACTCTTAGTCCTTTTCAAGCATCTGTCAAATTGTTCTCTCATCTGGGACCCCTGTTCTCGTGAGCTGGGAAGCCTGCGCTGAATTCAGTGGGAGGTGAAAGCCAGCGGCACCTTTCTGGGTTCAAACGTGTTTATGGGCTAGAATAGTGGGCACATGGGTGCTTTGAAGGGTGAGGGGTTCCCTCCCCTCCTCGATCCCAAGGGAAGTGGGAAGTAAATCTTTTTCTTCCAAAATGTGGCTTCGAAGGTATCATGAGGGTGGAACAAATCCACAAGCCGCCAAATCATAGGATCAGGGAATCTTTCAGGTGGCAGACGACCCTGGAGATTCCCATCTCCTCTTTGGGCAAAGCAGGACCTCAGCGGCGGCACAGCAAACTGGAACGGCGGGCATGCCGATACTGGTGGGGAGCTGGCGGGATGCCAGGGGCTGCGTGTGAGGCTGAGGGGAACTGGTGCCATCTGTGAGCTGGGCAGACTGGGAGCAGCTGTTGGAAAGTCAGAGGGGATGGGTTTGTTTGCAGAGCTGGGCACAGGGGTGGGAGGGCAATGAGAACACTTGGGGAAGCACCCAACCTCCCATCCACCCCCGCCCCAGCCCAGGATGATGCTGTGTGGGGCTTTTCGGCGTGACCTAAGAGGTTTTTTCCCTCTGCCCCGTGAAAGAGGCACTGATGGAGCTATTGAAGTCTATTGAAAGCAGAGCACAAAAGCTTCTGCAGGATACAGACAAGCAGCAGCCTCACTCGTTGAGAGTACAGACTGGAGGGTTTGGGGATATTTCTGGCTGTATACTGGGATCCTGCTCTACCCACCCTGGTTAGAGACCAGTCCTTGTCCATACAGAGACAGCCCTAATATCATTTCTTTGGCTGACCCTATTAAATTGACTGTTAACCATCTTCATAGTGAGGGTGACAGAGCTCTGGAAGGGACTGCCCAGGGAGGTTGTGGAGTCTCCTTCTCTGGAGACGTTTAAAACCCACCTGGCCATGTTCATGTGCAACTGGATCTAGGGGATCCTGCTGTGGCTGGGGGGACTGGATTGGATGACCTTTTGAGGTCCCTTCCAATCCCTAATGTGATTCTGTGACATTAGATCAACTCTGTTTCAGAGCTCTCTTAAACAAGCAGTCGTGGAAGGCTCTTGGTTGGCCCTAATGCCTCCATCTATCGCTGGGCTCTAACGTTTGAAGCAGAAGGCATTTCAGTCACCCATTTCTTCTCCTTGGGAAGTCCCGAGACGTGAAGCTTCCCAGACTGCGGGCGTCACAGAGCATCATACGTTTGTTTTCCCCTGCTCTAGCAATCCAACGCGGTTTGCATTTGCGGTGGTTCAGAAGTTCGCTCGAGCAACAGTTGGTTGCTCCAAGCTCCTTGCAAAAGGGCCCTGGGTAAATTAACTGAAAAAACCCCCCCAACCCCAACACCCGACCCTGTTGTATGGCTGCAGGACATAACACTTAACAAGCCACATTTAATGCCCTTAATGTTCCTACAGTTTTGCGAGCGTGCGAGCACAAGCCTCCAGCACAGTCGTGTTTGCTGTTTCTTTGCCATATGTTCTGCGAGCGCTTAGAAGGAAAAGCCTGACCTCTCTGTCGGCTGCTTTCTGGATTCCTTTTAATTTGACCCAGCAGCAGGGATCAAAGCGCCGGGACGTAGCGTCGGGCTTAAAAATGTACCGAACCCCCCCCCATTTGTCCTTCAACGCGCTTTGTTATGCAGTTGGAAGAGCTCTGTGGAGAACGGCTGGGTGAAGGGCTGGCTCAGCAGATGTTGCCCACATCACGTTGACAGCCCTGCGCTGATGATCGGTGCCACTTTCAGATCTGAGAGCCAAGCGGTGCTCACCGCTCTCTTAAACGCTTGCAGACTGGGGAGAGTTTTAAGCGGTGGCCTGACATATGGAAACTAAAATTGTGTGGAACGCGCTCCAGCAGCAGAGTCACTGAGCAGAGCCTGCTGCTGAGGGCAAACACGGGCTGGGGGATCGCGTGGGTAGTTTACAAATCAACTGGAGAGAATGGAGGGGGCCCCTGCTGGCAGGAGATGTGGACAATGTCATGAAGCCACCTCTGCCGTGATGGGATTTATAGAATCATAGAATGGTGGGGGTTTGAAGGGGCCTCTGGAGATCACTGCACTGCTACAGCAGATCCCATAGGAGCATGTTCCGGATGGATTTTGAATGCCTCCAGAGCAGGAGACTCCACAACCTCTCTGGGCAGCCTGGAATAGGGCTCTGTTACCCTCATCATGAAAAAGTTTTTCCTTATGGAAAACTCCTGTGTTCCAGTTTGTGCCCATTGCCCCCTTGTCCAGTCACTGGGCACCACTGAGAAGAGCCTGGTCCAACCATCCTGACACTGAGCCTTTAGATATTTCTAAGCATTGATGAGCTCTGCCCTCAGTCTGCTTCTCTCTGGGCTGAACAGCCCCAGTTCTCTCAGCCTCTCCTCATCAAGAAGATGCTCCAGCCCCTTGATCATCTCAGTGCATCTACACTGGACTCTCTCCAGTAGCTCCCTGTTCCTCTTGAACTGGGGAGCCCAGAACTGGACACAGTATTCCAGATGTAGCCTCACCAGGGCAGAGTAGATGAGGAGGACAACCTGCCTCAACCAACTAGTCAAGACGCTTCTTCATGCATCCCAGGAGCCAACTAGCCTTACTGGCCACAAGCGCCCACTGCATGTGGTCAGTCTCTGGTCTACCAGCACCCCCAGGTCCTTTTTCCTAGAGCTACTCTCCAGCAGGTCAGTCCCCAACTTGTGCCGATCCATGAGGTTGTTGTTCCCCAGAAGCAGCTTGAAGTCATTGCAAACCCTTGGCTGTTGACTGGCTGCATCAGTTGTAAAGGTTGGAGAGCCAGGAGCATCAACAGATGCTTCAAGGAAACCACGAACATACTGGGTTCTGGTCAGGAGTGGGCAGCAGCGCAGTGCCTGGCAGGGGAACTGGGCAGACTGGGTGCTCTTGTGGAGAGGTTCTGCCTTCTAATTTGGCATTGGGACAGCAACCAGTGCAGTTCTTCACGGAGCAGTTAGGGGTGAATACGGTATCCCTAAAGCCTAATAGTTGTGATGATCTGTGTTCGCTGACATTGCCAAGAGCAGGGTTCAACCTGGATGCCAGCATGGCCAGGCATTTATCCACGGTCTGCTGCGTGCAGCAGTCCCTGGGTGCAATCTTCTATCATCTCCTGTCCTAGTGCCAGTGGGGTTTGCCCCGTGAGTCCCCTCTCTAGCCAGAGAGGTGGTCTCCAGAGCATCCCAGCCACGCTGCTGACAAGTGGGCTGAGCCGCTCGCTCGACACAGAGTTCATGCTGTGTATCACCAGACCTGTCAGCAGCCTGCAGGGGCATTTTGTGCATAATGAAGGAAGGTGGCAGACTGTCAAAGTTTCATCTGTGCTTTGCCGACTCCTCAGCCAGCTTCCAGAGAAGGTCTGGAGCATCTTCTGGGCTGTCGGCCATACGGGAGAGCTGGAAGGCTGCAGTCTGTTTCCTGGCATTGCCTCTGGCTGCTGGGTCTCCTCTGTCTCCTTCACTGAAACCAGGATGCTGCAGGCAGTTTGCAGGTTATCTCTGGTTGTAGGATGCTAAATATAATCTCTGGTCCTTGAGCGACCCTGTTGTTTAATTTTCAACACACTGGACAGTGGGGGGTTGTGGAGTCTCCTTCTCTGGAGACATTTAAAACCCGCCTGGACATGTTCCTGTGGGACTGGATCTAGGTGATCCTGCCATGACAGGGGGATTGGACTGGATGATCTTTGGAGGTCCCTTCTAACCCCTAGTGTTCTGTGGTTCTGTAACTTCAGCCTCAACCTGTCTGTGGTGGCTCAAGGTTAAGCCCCGGCCTGTTCCAAGACTTAACATCTAGCAAGAAGTATCCTCAGTAAGCAGAGTGGAGGCAGTCACCTCACCCAGGTTTGGTAGCAAGTGGGTGTGTAAGCATAGCCCAGCTATACCCTGTCATTCAGCAACAGCAGAAAGTCTGAAGGTCATTTTCCACTCTAGATGAGAGGTAACAGAGGAGTGAGGATTTGCAGATCCAAACTTGACCTATTGCTTATCAGTGTAGCCGTGCTCCTGCGCTCCCATGTACAGCACAAGTCCTGCCATGCCTGTCCTCAAATAAAGAATCATAGACTGGTTTAGGTTGGAAGGGAGCTCAGAGATCATCCAATTCCAACCCCCTGCCATGGGCAGGGACACCTTTCACCAGACCAGGTGGCCCAGAGCCCCATCCAACCTGATCTTGAACACTTCCAGGGATGACGGGGCAGCCACAGCCTCCCTGGGCAACCTGTTCCAGGGCCTCAGCACCCTCACAGGTAGGAATTTCTTCCTAAGGTCTCATCTCAGTCTCGTCTCTTTTAGAGAGGAGCACCTCTCCTCCTTGTCCCCCCTTGTAAAAAGTCTCTCTCCGACCTTCCTGGAGCCCTTTTAGGTACTGGAAGCTGCTCTAAGGTCTCCCTGGACTCTTCTCTTCTCCAGACTCCCTCAGCCTGTCAAAATGAGGGGGGAAAAAAAAGAAAAAAGAAAAACCAGTAACAACCCCCTGAGGAGATTTATGAGGCAGGAGGGCTGACAACAGAGCGCTTGATTCCAGAAACCACAAGCACGACCCCAGCCCTTATGTCTTTCACTGCGGAGGCGACAAACGCTGTGTGGCATCGAACTTCAAAGGCGGTCAGAGCAGACTTCTCCAGTCTGGGGCAAGGGGGTGTGAGACAGCATCTGGGGCCACATGGCGAGGAGGGACCTGTCGCCTGTGTGACAGATGCACTCACAGATGCTCAGTCATGGGACAGACGTGTCCCTCAGCAAGGGGCAGGGTGGCGGGAGGGGAGATGCAGACCCCTTGACTGCTGCCTCTCTCCCCAGAGCACCTGCCTATAGGTTCATCCTATATTTTGTGGGAATTTTTACCGTGGCCTTGAGTGAAGGAAGACCCCGATGCCTGCTCGTGATTGGAGCCTGTTTGGGGTGTTCCCATCTCCTGGTTGCGTTTTACCTAGTAGAGGATTCATGTCGTGTGCGCTGTGGTGTGACCTGATGTGCAGCACATGGGGACAACTGGGGAACGCTGGTGTGGAGATACATGTTCAGTCCTTGTGGCCCTGAGTGTGGAGAGACCCCAATGCCTGCTGTTGGTTGGAGCCCGTGTGGAGTGTTCTTGTCTTCTGGTTGGGTTTTATGTAATAGGAGATTAACTTTACGTGTGCCATGGTGTGACCTGGTGTGCAGCACCTGGAGACAGCTGAGGGATGCTGGTGTAGCTGGCTCAGGCCCCCCAGTTTCAGTCTTTGGGAAACAAAAGGATGAAATAAACGCCATAAATTTCCTCTTAGATGCAGATTTCACCTGCTGCTGCACTTTCTCTGCAGAGAGGAGCACGTGCTGCCTCCTGGGGTGTCCTGTGACCTGCTAATACCACCTTGGAGGTGTTAAACTGCATCTGCACTAGGTGCTAAAAGGTGTTTCATCGTGGAATAAAAGGAAACATCCAACCCAAAAGCTCTTATTTATTCTGCCTTGACAAAGTCTGTGCACTGTGCTTGGCTGGGCCATCTCTCTGGTTGCTTAGTGTTTCCTAGTCTTGTCATGCTGGAAACCATTGGAGCAGGAGGTGATGTTCACTATAAACTTGTATGAGGTATCATAGAATCGTAGACATGAGGGGAAATGTCTTCCTGAAAAGGGCCCTCAGGCCTTGGCAGAAGCTGCCTAGGGAAGCAGTTGAATCACCATCCCTGGACATGTTTCCAAGTCATGGAGATCTGGAGCTTAGGGACAGAGTTTAGCAGTGGCTGGGGACAGTTGGGTTAATGGTTGGACTCAAGCATCTTAAAGGTCTTTTCAAACCCGAACACTTCTGTGATTGTGGAATCAGGCACTTGGGGTTGTATTTTGGGCCATTTCCATGTCTCTGTCCACTCATGGACAGGCTACAGAAGACATGATCTGTGCTTTACCTGTGTGGGCAGTTTTGCCTTGGCGAGTCAATGTACTGTGGTGGACAGGAGAGGCTGGAGCGAGATAAAACCCGAGACGTTTACACACCTGTGCACCTGAAACTCCAGCTGGACTGAGTTCCTCGTTCTAGTCCCTACAAAAACACATAGTATGTGTGCACACGTGTGTGGCGTGCACACTCCATCCACCTGGGCATACAACAGCTCAGAAGCAGCTGGATGCTCTGCCTAGTTGTGTGTGTGTTGTGGTCCAGGCTGGGAATAAGCTTTATTCTCCCTGGGCAGTCTCTTGTGCCTTTGCCTTGTTTTGCCATTTAACTGAAAACCCAGTTGGAGCTGTGGGAACCTGACTGGAACGTTGATGCCCTGTGCCCCGCAGTCGCTTTGCCGCAGCGTTTGCGTTGTGTATTATCCAGCATTGTAGTGCTGTGACTGCTCCGAGCGCCTATCACAGAGTGAAAGCAGAGGGTGAGAGGCAGATTTTCTCGCTGGATTCTCCATGGTTATCTCCCAGGTGTGGGGAATATACTCACTGCATCCCTGAGTAGGTCTTCACGAGACTTCCCTGGCTGCAGATGGATTCCCTGCCTTCACAGAATCACAGAACATTAGGGAGCAAGGAACAGAGGTTGAACTGGTAGGAAGACTTTGAAAGGAGATCATTTCAGTTGAACATGATTTTCCTGGTTTCCTTCATTAGCCAGGGACTTTGATCCTTAAATGGGCTTCAAGGGGCTGATGGGGAGAGCAGAGCTCATTCAGGTTCTCCAACAGCTACCACAGGTAGGGGAGAGTGTGCACAAGGCTGAGCCTCCTCTTGGGCAGTTTTGTCTCGTACGGTGGAGGTTAGTTTTTTCTTAGCTGGTGGTCTTCTGCTCTAACTCCTCCAGCAGGGAAATCTTGCTTCTCACCTCCACTAGGACAGCAGCTTGCAGATCCCACCACACTGGCTTTGCATCCAGAAGCCCAGGCAGATGACAGTGTCCTGTGTGGGTTCCTTCCTGGCCACCACTCTCCAGTCCCATTCAGGGTTTCTCCAAGCCTGGGATGGTGTTGGAGCCCTGTGAAGAAAGGCTAGAGTCTCCAAGCCCAGTTTTACTGGAATCTCAACCATGTGAACATTGTGAACCAACCCTCCCATCCCTACCTGTTCCAAATCTCTCCCTGGAGCTCCAGGATGCTGTAGGATCCTCTATTCCAAGGAGGTGATTTGGGTTTTGCTGTGGTCTGAGGTTTAGGGTGTGTTTGAGCACAGGTAAAGTGGAGGCACCTTTGCAGACTGGCAGTTAAGAGCCAAAAGCCTATCCCCTCTGTCCTTCCACACTCTTGAACGCTGTGTGGAACCCTTGGAAGAGGCTTCTTGCACTTTGGTCAAGCATTGGTGGCTAAACCCCCTTCTGCTGGCCTTCAGCTTTGCTGTGCCTCAAGGACAGCTGCAATCTCTGGTCTGCACAGGGAAAGGGAGGTGTGACTTATTTACCACAACACAGTCTCTCCTCCCCTCCAACAAACCAAAAAGCCCCCAAATCACCACCCAACCAATAAATTGGCCTCCCACAGCAATGATGGCTGAGGGCGATGCACTGCTTGCAGGCAGAGGATGCTGAGAGGTTCCCTGCTTTAGCAGTGCAGAGTCCTCAGAAGCTCCCCCAGCAGTTGTGGGAGGAAGAGGAGGAGGCAAATACTTTCAAGACAAGAAAGTAACAGGCTGCCCAGGGAGGTGGTGGAGTTGCCATTCCTGGGGGTGTTCAAAAAACAAGTAGATGTGGCCCTGGGGGACAGGGTTTAGTGGGCAGGGTAGGGTTGAGTTGATGGTTGGACTGGATGGTCTTGTAGGTCTCTTCCAACCTTCTGTGATTCCAAGATGTGCTGGTGGATCCCAGTTAGCAGAGGTGTCTGGCACCTAGGAGTGGTTTCTGTGAATGAACCAAGGTGGTAGGGCTGCTGTCACGCACTCCAGATGAGGCAACGGCATCTCTCCCCCAAACTTGAGGATTTCTGCCCCACATCTGCCGGACTGTGAAAGTGGAGCCACTGCACGATGTGGCTGCTGCGGTCCCACCTCATTGTGGATTCCTGAGGAGGGTTTGGAGGGGGAGCAGGTGCACCCTGTGGAGGAGGTGGGACCGGCATTATCAGCCTGAGCATTAACTGTCAAATTAACATCCCACTGTGTAACGTAGGAGTCGGAAGTTTGCAGGAACCTCTAATTTCAAGGGCTGTGCATCTGCCCTGATCTCTCTTCCACCTCACGTTTCAGAGCCTAGCAGGAGCGCCTGGCGTTGCCTAAAATAGCCTGGATGGCTTTTCCCTCTCTTGCACCATGCAAAGCAGGAAGCAATGTGGGACAAACACGCAGAGCTGGCCCGGACATGGTTTCCCCAGAAGTCCTTATGTTAACACAGCGCGTTATCCGGATGGGGTGGGGGTGGCTCTCCCTCTTTTTGGCTGTTTCTGTGTGTTTTCTGATGGTCAGAGTTACCAGAAGCTGTTCAAAATCTGCTGTGTGCCGCACGCTGAGAGGCAGCTGCATGTCAGGAGTGAAGTGACACTTAGAGCCCAACCACCCTTTTCTCCAGGCGTCTTCATCTATGAAGTGCTGCGGGTCCTGTGGGATGATTAGGAGGTATTTATAGTTGAGGAGATGGATGGCTTAGTCCTTCCCCCTACGAATGATATCACAGCCTTAAACAGAGACAGCTAGAGGTCACATTTGATTACATAAAGACTGGATTTCAGCCGCAGCAGCTGGGAGCCACGTCCCTCCCTCCCTCAGAAATGACAAGTGCAGAAACATCCTGCCTGGACTTGGGTTCCAGAGGCAGCCAAGAGCAGAGCGACTCTGCGTCTGACACGGGGTAGGGTGCCAGTGGCTCTGTTATCCTTGGCAGGGAGAAGCAACTTGTTAGCGGCGGCAGCTCAGCCCAGCTGGCAGGGTTGAGAGGCTGCAGCAAACAGAGTGGCCCCAGCATTCATCTTCCCGACCCCTTCCAGCGAGCGCATGAGGATGTGTCTCATTCTGCACTGATTGCTCTCTCGTCCTATTAATTTGTGGCCATAGAAACTCTCGTTGCTGTTACAGAGTTAGGCGATGCAGAACAAAGCTGCTTATTAATACGTGCAGGAGCACTGGCTGATCTGGGACAGCTCCTATCACCACATGTGGGAAGGGATTCAGCTCCCACCGTGGTCCACTGGGCAAGGACTTGGTAATCCCCAAGGCTCAGGCATCCCCCACGCCTGGGAGTGTTGGGGTGATTAGGAAGATCTGAGGCAGAAATTCCTCCCTGTGAGGGTGCTGAGGCACTGGAACAGGTTGCTCAGGGAGGCTGTGGCTGCTCCATCCCTGCAAGTGTTGAAGCCCAGGTTGGATGGGGCTGTGGGCAACCTGGTCTGGTGAGAGGTGAGGAGATTGGCACTGGCTGATCTCTGAGGTCCTTTCCAACCTAATTCATTCCATGATTAATGGAGGTACATAGGTGTGTGAGGTGAACAGAGAAGAGCAGGTGGGTGCAAGGTATGAAGTCCACCCTGAGGACTGGCTGTGAGCTGTTGAGCCTAGTTCCCTTATTGCAGACAACACAGAGCTGAGCAGATGTGTCAGTAAACTTCTAGCTCGATGCTGCTCATGGGTACAGCTATCAGAACTGGCTGACAATCAGTGACCAACCCATAGCCAAGAAACCAAGACTGAGGGACCAGCTCGTGGTGGGACATGAGACCAGGAGCCACATGGATTGCAGTCACTGATGTCCTCTGGCTTTGCTCTATGGTTGAAGACAGAGGGAAGGCAGCAAAGGAGGTGAGGCTGCATCTAGGTGGAAAGAAGGGGTGGAGATGCCTCCAGCTAGGAAGGCAAAGGCAGGTGTGATGGCCTCTTGCTTATCACCTTGTGGTCCCTCTCCCTGTCTGTCTTTCTCCTTCTCAGCCCCTAACTTCTGCTGTCAGCATAATCGATGCTCAGCCAGGCCTGCCTTTCCAAGGCAGCATGACAAAGCTGCTTTCCCAAACTCCTTCCAGGTGAGCTGCAGCAGAATTTCCAGCAGCTCTGGTGTCTGTTAGCAAGGTCTGAGATAAAAAGGGAAGGTTGCAAGTCCTGCCCTCATGCCAGGGCTGAACAACGGTGGGGAAGGGACGTGAGCCGCAGCTCTTTTGTGTCTTACTGCCCTTGAGCTGCCCAATGGCAGCCATGAAATCTCACTGCCACTCCTGTCAGCCTGATGGACAGAGTAGCCTCTGTCACCTTCCTGAGCGTGTGAGGAGGCCAAGCAGAACAGAAATGAGTTGTACCCAGAGGGGAGAAGCAGCTTTGTGTCTGCGATACCTTCTGCAGCTGGGTGCTGGGTTTATCTCATGGGGTTATATCAGTGGTGTTGGACACAACCTCAGTTCTTTGGGTTACAGGGTTCAACAAATACAGAATCATAGAATGCCTTGGGTTGGAAGGGTCCTCCAAAGGTCATCTAGTCCAACACCCCTACAACAGATAGAGGCATCTTAACTAGAACAGATTGGACAGAGCCCCATCCAGCCTGACCTTGAATGGCTCCAGGGATGGGGCCTCCACCACCTCTCTGGGCAGCCTGCTCTGGGGATCCCTCACTCTCAGATTAGAGAACTTTTCCTACTGTCCAGCTTCAATCTGCCCTTTTCCAGCTTCAAACCATGAACATCCTATCGTTTCCTGCGCTACTGAACGGTTCTTCCCCAGCCTTCTGATCCATTTCAGGGATGGGAAGGTCACTCTAAGGTTCTGTATCAGGGATTTCATGTGGTATTAGCCCTGCAGATAAGCAACCAAGTGCACAGCTACTCCAGGCTCATCACCACCTTTCTAACAGTCACCACTGGGTTGTGAAGGCTGTACCTCAGCTTCTACATCATCATCAAATCTATCTGGAGCTCCTGCAGTGCATTCAACCAAAGTCTCTGAGATTTAGGAGAAGCAAACAAAACCCTCTTAGAACGAGACCAGATGTGGCGAGGTGGTCACGTGCCGCACATTTATGTAAATCCTACTGTCACCTGTAATAAGCCTCAGTAGTCTGAAGCATGAGGTTTTAATCACAGTGATGTCAGTGAGCTGGGGCTTACCATCTGTACAATTACTCAACCCTCCAGCAGCAATACCTGACCCATCAGAGACAGGGAGACATGCTGATGTTGCAGCCAAGGTTCAAGGCACCTGTGATTTTCAAGCTATCAGCCAGTTTGGGGTTCTCTCACAGAGTTGGTCCTCCATGTGTGGAAAAGTTTGTGTCATGTATCCCGATGGAAACCTGGATGGTCCTAGGGTCTCCCGCTTTATGTGTTAAAACAGAAACTGGTGCATTTGGGTTGGCCCTGAGGAGAAACTGTCTTCCTGGAAATGGCTCTCAGGCCGTGGCAGAGGCTGCCCAGGGAAGCAGTTGAATCATCGTCCCTGAACATGTTTCCCAGTTGTGGAGATCTGGAGCTCAGGGACAGAGTTTAGCAGTGGCTTTGGGACAGTTCGGTTCATGGTTGGACTTGATGATCTTGAAGGTCTTTTCCAACCTAAATGATTCTGTGATTCTATGAACACAGGAACCACTGCATGCAGAAGTCTCCAACTTGCCCACTTGACAGTTGGCATCATGTCACTGGAAAATGACTCTGTGGAGGCTGAGTCATTGGGATGCTTGACGTATTCAGTTAGCCATTTAGCCTGGAGAAGAGAAGGCTCCAGGGGGACCTTAGAGCAGTTTGTAGTACCTGAAGGGGCTACAAGAGATCTGGAGAGGGACTTTTTCCAAGGGACTCTGGAGACAGGACAAGAGGGATGGGTTTCAGCTAAAAGAAGGGAAACTGACATGAGATCTGAGGCAGAAATTCCTCCCTGTGGAGCTGCTGAGACCCTGGAACAGGTTGCCCAGGGGAGTCGTGGAGTCTCCTTCTCTGGGGACGTTTAAAACCCGCCTGGATGTGTTCCTGTGCAACTTGATCTAGGTGATCCTGCTGTGGCAGAGGGATTGGACTGGGTGATCTTTCGAGGTCCCTTCCAATCCCTAATATTCTGTGATTCTGTGATTCTTCATGGAGCTCTGTGGGCAATTTTCTAACCCAATAGGTCACACCAGAGCTCTCCCATCCCATCATCTCTATGGGGGTTCTTCAAATCCAGCCCACAGCAAACATTGGTGGTGATGAAAGCCCTGGGCTGAGGCTGAGTTAGTTGGCTGGACTCCTTTTTTTGAGTCAGCAGGTGGTTCCTCCCCTTCAAAAGTAGGTGCCTAGAGCTGATGGGACCAAACACCTTGAGGAGCTGCCTGTCTCCATTGCGCCTCATGGGAGCCTGGCGAAGGAGCGTTGTTAGCACTCATTTTGAGATGTGTGAAGTTAAAATGCCAACACATCTCCCTGGTGTCTGAGCTGAGGAGACATCCTTTGGAGGGTCGCCAGCCTGAGGGCCCTCCTAAGCAAACAGCTGTGGTGGCAGGAGGGGTTTCTGGCTCACAGAATCATAGAATCTTAGAAATCATGAAAATTGGAAGATCAAGATCATCTGGTCTAACCATCACCCCAACCCCACCTTGCCCACTAAACCCTGTTCCTTAGGGCCACATCTACATGTTCTCTGAACACCTCCAGGGACAGTGACTCCCCCAGCTCCCTGGGCAGCCTGTTCCAACCCCTGACCACTTTGTCAGGGAAGACATTTTTCCTGATGTCCAATCTAACCCTCCCCTGGCACAACTTGGGGCTGTTTCCTCTTGTCCTATCACTAGTGACCTGGGAGAAGAGACCGACCCCCACCTCTCTCCGACCTCCTCTCAGGTAGCTGTAAAGAGCAGTAAGGTCTCCCCTCAGCCTGCTTTTCAGTCGTGCACCACTAATCACTTGTCTTCCTGGGGACAAAACCAGCAGATAAATGGCCTTGCAGCAACCTGGCATGGATTGTCTCCTGGTCTCTGCAGACTGACAGATCCCCCCTCCAACCTTTTCTTGGGTTTTTTTTTCCCTTTTGCCAAGTCACAGCCTGTGTCTTGTAGGTCTGCTGATCCTCGTCTGTCTCTCATAAATATTCAGGGTGTGCTGCAGGAGCTTTGGGGCTGCAGCCTGTCACATAGCAGGGATCCTGCCTGTGCTGTGCACTGAGCATTACAGGAGTTTCCTTGACCCACCTCCCAGGGGGATGATGCTCCAGGTCTGAACATTTGTGTCCTTAATGTCAAACATTTCATCTGGACAAACCTTTGACGGATCAGGGCTGAGGTGGTTCACACTGGTGGTTGATTTCATGGCTTTGAAAACAAAAACCCTTGTGGTACAGAGACATGATGGGGCACCTTCTGTACCTGCTCTGAGATCCAACACCTACTGTCTGTGCAACACCATCAGTGCTTCTTCTCCTTCCTTGATCTGCCCCATCTGGTTCCTGTCCCTTGTGCTCCAGCGATGCCAAACTTGCCCCAGCTGTGCTGACCAGTCTCAGCTTTGCAGCTGGATGCTCCTCATTGGCAAAGTGGTTGGACACAAGACTGAACATTACTCATAGCAGTGGGACGTGTTCATGCCTAACTCAGACATGCTGTTCCAGGCTTTGTCTGTTTGGGGCTCTCATTTGGAGATTCCAGCTGCATCTGTTATTACCCCACAACTCTAAGCTCTTGCGATGCTGCAGCCAACTTTCTGCTTTGGATTGTATCTGCCAGGGGTTAAATAAGACACTTCTTCATCCTGTGATCCAAGCTGGGATTTGGACATACAGAGCAACACAAGTCTTAAGCTGCCTCATCCTACGTGTTCAGCCTCCTTGACCTCTACTCTTGACCTCAGCTGGGAGAAGAGAAGGCTCCAAGGGACCCTTTATAGTGGTTTCCAGTACCTGAAAGGGCTCCAGGGAAGCTGGAGAGGGACTTTTTTTTTTTTATGAGGGACTCTAGTGATAGGACAAGGGGGATGGGTTCAAGCTAAAAGAGGGGAGATTGCAATGAGATCTGAGGCAGAAATTCCTCCCTGTGAGGGTGCCAAGGCACTGGAACAGGTTGCCTAGGGAGGTTGTGGCTGTTCTATCCCTGAAAGTATTGAAAGATGATCTCTCAGGTCCCTTCTAACCTAAACCATTCTATGATTCTATGGGCTTAGGTGATTACCACAGTCTGCTTTCACCTTGTAGTGCATAAAGGTGATCAGATCCTTCTTGGGAAATAGGTGTTACCAGGCTCAGTTGTCAACCTAAGCCATTTTATGATTCTATGACTGTCTCACTTGAATCCTCCTCACTCAAATTCCTCCTCAAGTTGCTTATAAAATCGTGGGAAAAAGTCAGGAAAGAGCTTTTATAATATTTTTGTGCTCATATCTCACCCTAGGAGGGTGGCAGGTACTGCTGCTGGTGCCTCTTGGCTCTTGTTCCACCTCTGGGCAGCTACAGCCTCTTGCCAATTTATCATGAATTAAGCATCCCCACCCCTGCTCTCTCCTTCACCCTCCACTTGCCTTTCAGAGGAATGCACTGGCCTTGTGCCTTGGGGCTGCAATTTAACTGCAGCTCATGCTGCATCTGCAGAGAGATACTCACTGCTGTGAAATACAACATTGTCTCTTCTCCTCTGCATGGCCCTGGGCAGAGCAGCTCCAGCGCAACTTGCTGCCTCCCTGCAGGGTGCATGTCCTCCAGCTCTGTTGTGGAGCCATGGATGGGGCTGACCCCTTGTCATCTGCCTGTACAGAGAAGCACAGAGACCAGTCATCAATATGCTGCTGAGACAAGTCATCAATATGAGGTAGTTTGTGGGGCCGTTTCTAGGGGAAATAAGGGGTTCAGCACTCAGGATCTGTTTTGCTCCTGATGCTGGCAGGATCAGTCTGCTGTGATTCAATCTGGGTGAGAGCCTATGAAATGCTTAAGGAGCCCTTGCAAAGGGCCATCTGTCCTCAGCTACTGGCAGGATCAGTCTGCATCAGTCTGTGGGCAACCTGGTGTGGTGAGAATTGTTGCTGTCCATGGCAAGGGGTTGGCACTGGATGATGTCTGAGCTCCCTTCCAACCTAAACCGTTGTATGATTCTACAAGGCTGGGAGTTCAGGGTAAACTAGTCTTGTTCCTGTTGTTTTGGGTAGGCTGAGAAGGTCTGCTCATTCCTGACATGTATCATCTGTGCCTGCAGTATTTAGTGTTCATCACCCCCTCCAACCCCCCTGCAGGTTACCTGGGAGAGAGATTTATTCTGCCTGGTTTATCATCTGTAACTCTCCGTGGTTGACTCCACTTTGCATTTTAACGTGAAACAAGTGTTTTATAATAACTGCAGAGATTAAACTCTGACGGGCTCTCAGACCATTAAACGGAAGGAAATATAACAATAAATTAACCCTATTAATGAAGCTGTACTACAAGCTCTGAATTTGTTAGGTAAATTGTACAGTTATTAACACCGAACCCAACACGATGTGATTCATCACCAGGGAGGTTTGGGAGGTGCAAAGTGAGGATGGATTCCTGCAGTGCTCCTCCATCCTTGTGTCTGGCTGGGGGGATGCAGGTTTTTTCCGTATGGTAGTCAACCTTACATTACCCTTGAGTACTGGGGGCAGTTTTGGGCACCTCAATACAAGAAAGACATTGAGGAGCTGGAGAGGGTCCAGAGAAAGGCAACAAGGTTGGGGAAGGGTCTGCAGAACAAGTTTTGTGAGGAGTAGCCACACCTGCAGGGAAGCACAGTCATCGTGCCCCATGGTGTGTGAGGAAAGGCGGGCGTAGAAGTGTGTCCAGAAGCTCAAGAGAGGTGATTCTGCCCTTCTGCTCTGCCCTGGTGAGACCTCACCTGGAGTCTTGCATCCAGCTCTGGAGCCCCCAACAAAAGAAGGATGTGGACCTGCTGGAGCGATCCCAGAGGGCATGAAAATGATCAGAGGGCTGGAGCACCTCCACTATGAGGCAGGCTGAGAGTGGGATTGCTCAGCCTGGAGAAGACTCTGGGGGAACCTTACAGCGGCCTTCCAATCCCTGAAAGAGACCTTACAGTGAGATCTTATAGTGACCTTCCAATCCCTGAAAGAGATCAGGATGCTGGGGAAGAACTGTTCAGTAGGGCAGGGAATGATAGGACATTCATTGTTTGAAGCTGGAAAAGGGGAGATTGAGACTGAACACGAGGAAAAAGTTCTTGAAGCTGAGGGTGGGGGATCCCTGGAACAGGCTGCCTGCAGAGGTGGTGGAGGCCCCATCCCTGAAGCTATTCAAGGTCAGGCTGGATGGGGCTCTGGGCAGTCTGTTCTAGTTAGAAATGTCCCTGCTTGTTGTAGGGGGCTTGAACTAGATGGCCTTTGGAGGTGCCTTACAACCCTATGATTCCAGAGATCTCTGATCCTTCCTTTTGCTGTGGCACTAAAGAACAGTAGGGTCCATGCCTGGAGCAATAGGATTTAGCATGGTGTCCAAGGGGGTGCAGCTTGTAGGTACCTGCTCATGAGTGCTCTGTCTCCCTGGCAGTGCAGGTGGCTGCTAATTCGAACAGTATTCCCTCTTTGAATGAAGCCAGCAGGGGTTAGGAACAGGGATTTGTCATTTCTGGGAGGTGGCTTTGGGTCCCTGCCAGCTCAGCGGGGTTGGGAGCAGAAACTCTCATCCAAAGCAGCAGCTGCAGACCCAGTCCCAGCCAGAACCTCCCCTGTGCATCGGGATACTCATAATAAACAGTGGAAAAGAAGCTTGGGAGAAACCTGAGAAGTTGTCTGGTCCTTCCCCATGATCAGCTCTGCCTGTATCCCCCTGACTGATGCTTCTCTAGGCTGTTCATCGAAGTGTTAGGCTCCTCAAGCAAGCTGGCCTGTGGCTCCTTTATCCTTGTGCCTAGGAAGTTTATTCAGTGTCTAAAGCCAGTTTCCTACTGCTATCTCCAGATTACTCACACCAGGCATAAGGAAAGGTTTATTCGCTTCCTTCTTTCCCCTTCACATTTGAAGATGATTACTCTGCTTCCCCTCCATCTTCTTCAAACAGCCCCAGCATGTGGTGAGCACTACCTCACCAAAGGGCTTGCACGTGTCATCCTACCAGCTCTGTGATGAACTGTACTCAAGCTCTGGATTTAGTCCTCCAGAGTAACTCTGGACTTGGTGCTCTGAAAAATCAGGCATAGCATTCCCAGAAGTGGCTTAGTCCTACCTGTCTTTATGGGAAGGATTCCTTTTCTTACCACCAGCATCCAGTGGTATTCTACAGCATCCAGGAGTCTGTAGAGAGGAGGGGGTTGGTCTCTTCTCACAAGGAACAAGTGATACAACAAGAGGAAATAGCCTCAAGTTGCTCCAGGAGAAGCTGAGGTTGGCCCTGAGGAGAAACTTCTTCCTGGAAAGGGCCCTCAGGTCTTGGCAGAGGTTGCCCAGGGAGGGGGTTGAATGGCCATCCCTGGATGTGTTTCACATGGAGCTTAGCATTTAGTGGTGGCCTTGGGACAGTTGGGTTCATAGTTGAACTGGATGGTCTTGAAGGTGCTGTCTAACCTGAATGACTCGATGATTCTCTGATTTCCCTACATCCTTGGGTGATTTTGCTTTGAATATTTCTGATGTCCAAGCTTTTGCTGGACTTATCAGCAAGTGTTTCCATCACTGTCCTTTCCAAGATATATTTAAACTGCTCTTCCTACATCCTTCTGCATCAGGGCTTCTACTTGTGTGTAAGTGGTAGATGTCTCTGCATTTAAATCATGATGTTTTTTCCTGGCTCTGACAGCTGGGAAGTGCTAGGTGCCTTCAGCTTTATAATTACCTCTGTCTGTCTTGTCTCGGTGCTCACAAACACGCACACACGTGCAGATGTGTGCTGAGCTGGAGAGGAAGCAGTGAATGTCTGCAACAGCTGGATCCAGTATGTGACAAGTCAGGAGGAACTGGCTTTCTTTAAACATCTTTTATGTGCATCTCAGAGCCGCTCGTCCCAGCGGCAGCATCACAAGAACGAATAACCACGGAAATCCTCAGTCTGTTTGGGGAAAATGGAAGTTTGTGAGACATTGGGTCTGTCTGCATGAACTTATCTTCTGCCTGGGGATCTTGTAACGTGGCAGTTCCCTGGGGTTTGGGCTGATGGGACGTGTATGAGGAGGATGTCTTCAGGTTGGAGGGTTTTCCAGCATGGAGAAGGCTCAGTGGAGACTTTTTTGTGGCTTTCCAGGCCTTAAAGGGGACCTATAAGAACGATGAGGACAGTTTTTAGCAGGGGCTGTGGCTATAGGACAAAGGCTGATGGTTATAAACTAAAAGAGAAGTGATTCAGACTAGATTTAAGGAAGAAATTCTTTACACTGAGGGTGGTGAGCCCTTGTCCCAGCTCAGAGAGGTAGTGGAGGTCCCATCTCTGGAAACATCCCAGGTCAGGTTGAACCTTGGGGCTCTGGGCAACCTGCTCACTGCAAGGGGTGTTGGACTAGACGAGCTTGAAAGTTCCCTTCAACCCAAACCATTGTGATTCTGAGAGGCGAAACTTTACAGCAGGCAAAGGCAGAACAGCTCTGGAGATGGCTGGGACGTGGGGATGACTCAGAAGCATCTTGCTTGGAGGGACAGCTTGCCCCTGTCCCTTGCCCCACTGTATCCTTTACACTCCCTAGTTCCTGATTTTGAACCAAAACTGTCCAAAGAGCCTTCTGTCACAAAGACACTTCAATCTTCCAGCTTCAGGCAAGCGTCCAGCATGGAGATGTCTTGTGGCCAGACAGACTTGACCTCAGTCTGTCTGATGAGGCACAAGCCCGGGGAGGGAGCAGTGACATTTTGTGAATGAAACCATTTGCCATCAACCTGTGATCTCAGGGAAGAGCCGCGGTGGAGCAGGGCTTGGAGAGGCCTCAGCTCGTCAGTGTGTTTCCCTTTTAATGTGTTTGTTCTCCAATGTGTGTTGACACAGTAAATACACGTGTTTGTACAAACATCCCAGCAGAGGGGGGCTTTGAAAGCCCCTTGCAGGGGGTGGGACATGTGCACAGCAGATGTTGGGAGGCGACCTGCTGCCTGGTACGCGCTGCTTTTGCCAGCAATGCTGGAAATGGTCCCCATTGGGAGGACCTTGATGAGACAGAATGAGACAGAGGATGCTTTCACTGGGATTTTTGGGGCTGCTGCAGAAAGACATGGGAGCCCAGTCTGGTCAGGCACAGACAGGTGCCCCTTACCCCTTGCCAAGTGTTGCATTGGGGTTCCAATGGTGAGAATGGCATTGACAGGTGTGGGGAGAGAGGTCCCCAAGAGGAAATGAACAGAGCTCTCTTGAGTAAAGCACTTGTATGTAGATGAAGCAGAGACACGGGAAGTGATGGATAGACCCAGTGTTTCTTCAGAGGTGATGCCAAAGGTCCCTTCTAACCAAGCACAGTACAGAAGCTGGTGTTGAACATGGTGGCAATTAGCTTGGCCATTCTTCCAGGTTCCTTCACAGAATCACAGAACATCAAGGATTGGAAGGGACCTCAAAAGATCATCTAGTCCAATCCCCCCCTGCCAGATCAATATGGAAGTCATGAATCCATGGGATGCTCCAGCTTGGACAAGGCATGTAGGCATGGACAGTGGTTGCAAATTCTCATCCCTGCATTAATGAGAAGCTCAGTGAGCTCGTACCTGTGAGCTGCCAGTGGCCCGTATTCTGCTCACCTAAAGGAATAGACAGCTCTGTGTCTGCAGCTCTTCCAGCTCTGCAGGTGTTGGTTCATAATTGTGTAATATCCTGAGGTAAAGAGAGACCAAAGTGCAGTTCTCCAACCCTCCTCTTGCATTATGACATGTTGAGCAAACAAATTCTGGCCTCAAAATTCCTCATGTCTGCTATCAACCACCCCCACACCTTTCCCCACATGGGCAGCAAGGAAAGGGTGGATGGCAGTCTCTCAGGCTATAATTTGTCTCACCCAATGCTGGTCATGAGCACTGAATTGAAATGAGTTGCCATTTACAGGTAATGGAGAGAGACTGGCATCTCCAGAAAAGCAATTCACTCCATCTGCCTCAGACACCTACTTAGGATGGCATGAATCGCCCTGTGGTGAAACCTGTCTCTTCCCATTGACTAGGGGGGGAACCTGCCTGACTCATTAGGCGAGATGTCTAATTTTCAGGAAGACCACGTTAAGCAAGATGAATCCCGTGTTTAGTGTATGCCTGGAGGGCACGCAGGTAACTGGTGACAGCGAGACATCTCCAGAGCCAGACGGAGCCAGGCGGCTCAGTCCTCATCTCTTTTGGTTTTGAGTTGGTTTAGTTTGTTCCTCCCCAGTCTTTGCACTGGAAATACCCTGCTCTGAGCAGTGTTGTTAGAAGTGGCACCTTGTTTTGTCAAGGGAGTAGATGGGAACATGAGACAGGAAGGGGTTTTTGCCATAGTGCCTCACCCTCAGCACAATTCCTTCCCTGTGCAGCTCAGACTTTCCCATGGCAGGAGATCAGGCTGCTCCCATTTCACAGAGGAGACACTCGAGGCACTCAACAGGATGAGAAGCAGCAAAAGGCACTTGCAGAACTGGCAGAGGACTGGGAAGAATCATAGAATCATTAATGTCATCTAGAGATAGGACAAGGGGCAACGGGTGTGAGCTGGAACAGAGGAGGTTCCACAGCAATATGAGAAGGAACTTCTTCCCAGTGAGGGTGACAGAGCACTGGAACAGGCTGCCCAGGGAGGTTGTGGAGTCTCC
>JAOXOE010000001.1:1307292-1360604 GCA_028565055.1 Phoeniculus purpureus
TCAGTTCTTGGTGGCAAGTGGAAACACAAGGTTTCAAGTGAACTCAAAGTGTCCTATTCTGACATCTTCTGGAAGATGTTATCTGCTGGAAGATAACATTGCAGGGATTTTTAGCCTCCTTGGTTTCCCAGTCTTACAGGTTGAATGAGGCCCTGGGCAACCTGCTCTGGTGAGCGAGGTCTCTGCCCATGGCAAGGGGCTGGAACTGGATCTCTGAGGTCCTTTCCAATCTAAGCCATGCTGTGATATCCCATCTTCCTGCTGTCTCTTTGCCTCTGCCCATGCTGATAGGTCTCTCCCTGGGGGAGTTTCATTCTCAATGAGCCAGGCAGTGCCTGTAAAAGCCTGAAGCCAAAAATTTGGATGCAAAATCTGCTGGCTAGAGTGTTAACACCACCTCTTTATTTGACGAAACGCCTGCTTGATGCAGGCATCAACTCTTAGCGATGCTGCTGCTGTCAGCATGAAGTTTCCTATGACACATCTGCATGTCAGTGCTCTGAGTGCCCTTCTTCATTTTCTGCTGATGGAGGGCAAAGCACAATTTTTCAGTCTCAAAGAGTTTTTATTTTAGGTTGCAGGGTTGAGCAAAGTGTTCATGAGCAGTGAGACCACGTGCACTCAGCTCCTCAAAACAAGATTGGAGTGAGGTGGGTCTGGTCTCTGCTCTCAAATAACAAGCAGCAGGATGAGAGACAACAGCCGGGAGTTGCACCAGGGGAGGTTAAGGTTGGGCATGAGGAACAATTTCTTTCCCGAAATGCTTGCCAAGGCTGCCCAGGGCAGTGGTGGAGTCCCCATATCTGGAGGGGTTGCAAAGTTGTGGAGATGAGAGGTGAGGGACAGGGGTTAGTGGGGACCTAGCAGTGCTGGGGTAGCCGTTGGACTTGATGATCTTAAAGGTTTTTTTCAACCAAAGCAATTCTGTGGGAGGAAGGAGGAGGAACAGCAGGCTCAGGACTCTGTGTCTTTCACTGAACATTGTAGCCTAGTCTTTGGTGGGAACTGGACAGCACAGGCCTCATCCCCATGCCATAGGTGAGTGCCAGCAATCTGTTAATAGATCTCCTGGCAGGGCTTGTTGCTGAATGCTGATCTCTTGGCAGGTCATTACCTTGAAAAACGAGCTCTGCAGAGCCTGCCTTGTGTTGTTACAAACTAATGATTTGCATTGATTAGTACGTGGCTCGTGAGTGTCTAATTTATCAATCAGGGAGTGCCAGGGGAGTGAGCGTGAACGGGGTTTTCAAAAGTGATGTCATCTGTCAATTGTCTCATGGACACGAGAGCTACATGCACCTCACATGCTCTCCATGGTGAGCTAAAGAAGGGACATGGTCATCTCCTTATTTTTCCCGCTGTTTCCAGCTCTAGCTGATTCATTTTGGGCTGTGTCCTGCATTCCAGGTACAGCCTGGCTGGCCACACTTCGAGCTGTAATTATTATTTTTATGTGCTGGGAGTAACAGTCATAAACCCACTGTATAGGTGTCATCCAAGCCTGGAATGAAAGGCTTGTCTTACTTCTGTCTAATTTAGTTTGTAAATCATAGGATCACGGAATGGCTCAGGTTGGAAGGGACCTCCAAGATCACCCAGTGCCAACCCCATGCTATGGGCAGCGACGCCTCTCACCAGACCAGGGTGCCTAGAGCCCTATCCAACCTGACCTTGAACACTTTCAGAGATGGAGCAGCCACAAAGTCCCTGAGCAACCTGTTCCAGTGCCTCAGCACCCTCACAAGGAGAAATGTCTTTCTGAGATCTAATCTAAATCTCCCTTCTTTTAGCTTGAAAATGTAAGCAATGCTGGCTTGCGGGAATTACAGAATTGTTTTGATTGAAAAGACCTTTAAGATCATCAAATCCAACTGTTAATCCAGCACTACCAGGTCACTGCTAAACCATGTCCCTCAGCACCACATTCATATGTCTTTTAAACACCTCCAAGGTTGGTGACTCCACCAGGACTAGAGCAGCCTATTCCAATGTTTGATAACATTTCCAGTGAAGTTTTTCTGTATATCCTATCTAATCCTCCACTGGTGCTTCCTGAGGAGCTTCTAGGTCATAGAATTGTAGAATTATAGAATCATTAGGGAGTGGAAGGGACCACAAAAGATCATCTAGTCCAAAGCAGAATGTTCATTTTAGCATATCCCAGACCATTTACACCCACCATGAAATAAAAACACATACCATGAACCAAACCCAGATGGCCATCAACATCTTACCTGCCCTTTCTGCTGGCCCTGCTGAAGCAAGTGGAATCTTCCTCTGCCTCAGTGTGCAGCACTTGCCCTGTGAGGGAGATCTCCAGCAGTTGGGCATGTCTCTGACCTAATTTTGTAGCCTGGCTGGATTACACAAGAGGTCAGTGGGTGACTCCTCTGCAGGGATTAGCCCCTGTGCTCCTGCCCAGTACAGCCACCCCCAGCTTCCTGCCAGAGCCTAGCCGAGGGTGTGCGAGGGGAAGATTATGGTGCAGATTATAGGGATTAGCCATCAGTATTCTAGGGAAGCTGTTTTCTTCAGACCCCTCTGTCTGTTGTTTGGAAGAAAGGCCCAGGGAACTGTATGGATGGAGAAGAAGGAGGTTGCTATGCCTGTAGGTACCCCTCCAGGATCCCACTCTACATATGGCCGAAGGTCCTTCAAGATCTGTGTCTGGATGAGCTGGCATCATCCGTGGAAACACCACCCTAAAACATTGTACAGGAGAAGAGAGGGAGCTTTAAGCTGCTATTAGGTGTGAGAAAGAGATAGCTCACCCCTTGCTTTTTCAGTTAGTGTTTCCAAAGGCCTTTTGTGTCAGGAGGTAGATAGGGCTATTTAAATGCTATCTTTTATTAGGAATTGATTTGCTGTTAATAGGCTTTAGGCAAATTAGAACAGATTATTGAACTGGAAAACACATGCCAAAGCAAAGGGAAATAGGAGGAACATGGAGCATTACCTGCCCCTTCCCCATCTTTGCTGAGATCTACAGATCATGTCACCCAAATCAATTGAAAAGCAGAAGTAGATGATCATCAGAATGGCTTGACATTAGATCATGTGCTGTCTGCTGTGTCTTTGCCCCCTCTCTGTGCCAGGGACAGCAGCCAGCAGTCCCAGAGTCTGCTGGGGAACATTAGGATCATAAAACCGGGAGGAACTGATATTGGAAAAGCAATGAAGTATTAGAGGCCCCTGTGCAGTCATAAGGCTGGGGCTGGGTACTGCTCAGAGAAGCCTGGATTGATGAGCTGGGCTCCAGGGCTCCTTGGATCTCCTAGCAATGAAGTTTTCTGATCCTTAATCTGATAGTGAGAAATAATGTTGGTGATTTCAGTGAGAAGCCCTGGAAGAAGGAGAAGCATGGAGGACAAAGGAAGGAGTCTTGGGATATGAGGAGAGCAGAGATTGTCCTGCCAGGTCTGCCATTCCCTGCCCCAAAATGTTTCTTCTTTCAGAGGCAGTGCCCAGTCCTTTTTGGTCCTTGAGGAGGCATGAAGGATGGATTCTGAGACCTTTGGTTTTGACATCCCTGACTTGCAATCTTCTGTGCAGCCACTTAATCACCTCCCCTTGGGAACTGGGGTAATTTCATGGCCAAAATAAACCACCAGCATGACTTGAGCAGGAGCCGGTACAGCTGGAAGTGTTGGGACTGGTGATGATGAATTTCACTTTAACTCCATCAGCCTGGGGGCTGCTGATGCTGCACAAAAGCAGAGTGTCAGGGAGGGATGGGTAGACTGAACAAGCCATGGTTCATCAGTTCCTCTTCCACTTAGTTATTCATTTAATTATTTGTAATGACTTATCCAACCAGCATCTGCTTTTGCTGGCTGCCTGGCTGGCCATCACAGTCCTGCTCCTGACCACCCTGTCAGGAGGCCTGGATGGGTTTCACATGCTTCAGATGAAGGACTTAATGGAGAGGGTCTCATTTTGACTCTGGTGGGCCAGGAATGATGGTCTGGGGAGGAGGTGGTGGGTTTAGAAGAGCAGGAAAGGGCTGAGCTCAGTTGGCACAGAGGAAATGATCTGTCCTTTTGTTGCCAGTGAGCAGTCCAAGCTGTAGAGAGAGTAAAATAGAGGTGAGGTGTTAAGAGGAGTCCTCATAGTGCTTCTGAAGTTAGTCCACAGACAATTTTGAAGACAGTTAGTTGCCTGTGCTGAATTTGCTGTGGTTCGTACAGCAGAGTGGTCTTAAAGGGCTTGAACTGGATTTTTCTTGGATAAAATGGAAGCGGTTGCTGTTAACACTGATCCAGTCCATGGGATCAGGCTTTGGCGTGTCTGAAGTAAAACCCTTGAAATGCATCTGGTACTCATGCTGGACTTTAGCAGATGCAGTGTCCCGTTACAGATAGCTCCTTTTACATGATGCTGTTTGCTAATGTAGATGTACAGTTTGGGAGAGGCTTTCCCAGCTCTGCTGCTTGCTCAGTCCATCTCTTTGTCACCTCACTTCCCCATCTGCATGGTAGCGTTTTCCAAAAGAGACCAGCCCCAAACATCTCAGCAAAGCAATAGCATGCTAACAGAAGACATGGTCCGCTCAGACCATGGCACAAGGTCAATGCTCCAGTCCAGGAGACAGGTTTTTATCTTCCTCTGGTTGGCTTAAAGATGTATTTACTTTGTGCCATGATCATGGTTTATCTTCCAGCAATGGGACTATGTTCTTGCTGGCACCATTTCCTTCCTCCAATCCCACTGCTTTTTCTTCCATGGAATCACAGACTGGCTCAGGTTGGAAGGGGTCCCTTCCCTTACAGATCATCTACTCCAACCTCCATGCCATGGGCTGCCCCTCAAACAGACTTGTTTGCTCAAGGTCTTATCCAGCCTGGCCTTGAACACCTCCAGGGAGGGGGCAGCCACAGCCTCTCCGGTCAGTTGATTACAGAGTTTCTCCATCCTTGTGCACTTCTTCCTAAGATCTAGTCTAAATCTCCTCTCCTTCAGTTTCAAACTATCTCCCCTTCTCCAATTGCTATATACCCTTGGGAATAGTCCCTCTCCATCTGTCTTTGACCCTTTTGAGGCCAAACCCATGATTTAGAGGGGTTCACTGTGTCACACTCTTTGATAACCGTATGTTCCCAGTCTCTAAAACCCATGTGATGAGGCATTTCCCACCAGCTTGCTTGGGAAGATGTGCTCAAGCAGCACCTGCCTGCAGACCCCACAGCAGCTGTGGAGTTCCATATAACGCTGAAAAGTGCCAGCTAAGTGAATGGAAGGTATCTTTTACCTTTCTTCATCTCCCAGACCCATGGGGTGATTGCCACGATGCCCATAGGTCTGGCCACAGCCAGGTTTGAAGCTTGTGAAAGCCCAGAGCCTGTGTCTTTAAAGATTAATAGTGTTGTTTGCTCATTAAGGAGATCGTTTTGAAGTCAGCGCTAGCCAGAACATTCGAGTGCAAGCATCTGTTTGCTACTGGGAGAGGATATTTATTGTGTGATACTTCAATGGATGTAAATAAACAGCCAGACCTAGATAATGTTCAGACAAACAAACAAACAGCTGCCAGAATAGTTCCCCTGGTAGTTGACCTTCGGGAAGCATCATGCTGATGTTTTAATAGCAGCCGGCTTTGCAGAGTGAAGCCCAGTGAATTGAGCCTACTGGGAAGGAGGATTAATGTGCAGCCTCTGGTCCCTGGGAGCTCTGCAGATGTTTATTGGGTTAAAGGAGGGCAGGGGAGCTTGGAGCGATAAGCAGAGCATCTCATGGTCCAAGGAACATGTGTGGGCATTAGGAGTAGGTATTCCTTTGGTGGAGGTGATGAACGTGTTTGTGAAGGGGTGTGTACTCAACTGGTGATGGTGGTTGTAGTGACCTGAGGATTTTGACGCTTGTAGGTGATCCTCAAGCCCTTTCCATCACTCTTTGCTCCTCTTCATCTTGCCTTGTAGAGGTACTCATGGTTTATGGGCAGTTTCAAGGAGAAATTCCTACTGGACTGACAATCAGGCTCTAATCCCACAGCCTAATAAGATAATCTAATGATCTTATTATTAGAAGCCTAATAAAAACATGTGTGTCAGTCAGAAAAAGACTGTCTATCCTAACTTCATGTGGGACTTGTGGTTGATGCTGGCAAAGAAGAGCAACAACAGAGCAAATTGCTGGTGTGTGTTTCCAGTTCCCTGAAATTGGAAACTTGGAGATTTCCAAACAGGGGTTTGGTCTATGTCCCTGACTTTAGTGGTGATAACTTGCAGGCTTTGATGGGAATTTTCTCAGTGCCCCTTCACAGGCTCTTTGGATTTTAGGTGGTTGGTTGTTTTTTTTTTTTTTTAATAGAATCATGGGGTCATTAAGGTTGGAAAGGACCTCTAAGATAATCAAGTCCAGCCTTCAACCCAACACCTCTATGACCACTAGACCATGTCCCAAAGTGCCACGTCTGTTCACTATGTGAACACTTCCAGGGATGGGAGCTCCACACCTCCCTGGGCAGCCTGTTCCAATGTTTAACTAGTCTTTCACTAAAGAAAATTTTCCTTATATCCAATCTGAACTTCCTTGGTGCGGACTGTGGCCTCTTGTCCCGCCAGCAGTTATATGGGAGAAGAGGCCAGCACCAGCCTCCCTACAAACTCCTTTCAGGTAGCTGCGGTAAAGGGCAAGTTCCTAACCTGAATTCCCTGGTGAGTGTCTTGGAGCCACAAACACTTCTCTCTGTAAGAGGAATTGCTGTTGTGTTGCTTGATGCTCAGGACTGGGAGGAATGTTAAGGGAAGGTGGAGACTTCCTGGGCTCTGTGCCTGGGGTTGAACATAAGAAATTCAGAGCTGAAGGGACAGCTTGATCTAAGGAGTAGACTTACGGGTGCAAGCTAGATAATCACCTCTTTACTGGAGCAGCTCTGTGTATGGTGAGTGAATCTACCTGACTTTGTGACCTTCCTAATTTTCTTTTTACTTAGCTACTGGCTTTAATGAGAGACTTTCCTGCTCTTGTGTTTGTTGGGTTGTGGGTGCATCAGCGCACGTGTGTATGTGTTTGCACATGTTCAGTGCAATGAGCCCTGTTCCCTCCCTCCCTTTCTGTAAAATAATGATTTTGCAGGCAATTAGGCTGGCAGTAGCTGTTAAATCAGTTCCGAGTGTCTCTGTTCTCTTGGTGTGAAACCTCTGCAATCTTTTACCCGCACCAAAAGCAGTGAGGAGATCCCAGGGGGGTGGTTGTGCCTCCTGTCTGCACGGTTTGTTAACTCTAGCCAACTCTTTCTCCAGCCTGCCTCTGCCATCTCAACTTTTTCTCCTCTACTGGGGCCTGGCAAAGGCTGAGGACAGTGGCTGAGCCCTGAGGTGGTAATAGCCTGCTTACATATCTAGTGGCCTACAGAGCTGACCCTGACAATGCTGAAAAATCAAGGTCAAAGCAGTAAAGACATAAGGTTTGGTTAACACTCTGCTGAGCAGAGAGAACCACGATCTTCTGCAGCCCTCTGACAGGGATCAGCAGCCACAGGGGACCAGGGAAGGGAACAGAGCTGAAATAATAGACAAAGCTCAGTGACTGCTCACTGAGAGTGAGAACTTGCAGAAAAATCTCCAAGGGAAGTAGGAAAAGCTCCTGCTGACGGAGTGTTAGAACTGCCCAGGGCAAAGCCCCAGCAGGGAGACTCAACCTGCAGCCCTTTCTGTGTGTCCTTTTCTCCTGACTGTCCTAAGGGGAATGATTCATCCTAAGCCTGCTGGCCTCTTTGCCCTTGACCCCATGGGTGGATCATGTCAGTATTGCTTTCAAGAAGAGAGATCCTGAGGAGCTCGAGTCACTCATTAGGGACCATGGACATGAGTGAGTCCTTACCTCCTCCTCCTAGGTGGTCAGAGCCAGTGGGAAGCATGGGTGCTGAGTGCTGGGCTTGAAGTGCTAGGTGACAAACTAAGTGCAAAGCCTCTGGTGTCCTTTGACCAACCAGACAGCCAGAGCTTGCATGTGCTTCTGCTTCTGTGGAGGTTGGTGGGTGGCACATGGGATCTGAGGATCCCTGAACAAACTCCACACCTTCTGCTGTCACAGGTAGCCCCTCTAACTCCTCTCAGCCTCATTTCTCCTGTCTTTTACGGGGGAATAACATTTATAACATGTTGTTATGCAGCAGGTGGAGAGATTGAGGAAGGCGCGAAAACCAGTTTATCACTTGGCGCCCTTTGCTCATACAGGTTTTACAGACCCTTTCTCATTCCCTCCCTTTGCCTTTCTAATACAGAAGATGATTCAGGCTCAGTCTCTTGGCTGAAATGTTGATACAGAAGGAACAAGCTGATGGACTGTGCCAGGGAACAGGTCTGGATACCAGAAGTTCTCCACAGCTTGTTATTTCCCTTGGGTAGGAGGGGTACTCAGCTATCAAAATACACAAGTGCGAACCAGGGACTGGGAGCCTTTGGTCTGCCTTTAGATCAAGAAGCTATGGAGATCATGACGTGGAACACAAAGCAGATCTGCTACAGCTTTGTTTCTTGTAAGGAAGGGTACTGTGATGTTTGTGTTACTGCAGGATACAAGATTTTCTGAAACACACTGCAAACAGAGCAGGGAGGTAAGGAATGAGACTACATCTCTGGAAATTATGGCCATAGGGTTTTGCTAAAGATCCAGAAGAACCCAGTGCTCCTGAGGATAGCTAGATTATCCTCAGTTGTGATTCACAGGACCAAGAATCCTGTTCAGGTGGAAGAGATTTCTGAGATCTGAGATCATTCTGTTCCAACGCCCTGCCGTGGGCAGCGACACCTCTCACCAGACCATGTTACCCAGACCCCCATCTAGCCTGACCTTGAACACTTCCAGGGATGGAGCAGCCACAACCTCCCTGAGCAACCTGTTCCAGTGTCTCGGCATCCTCACAGGGAGGAATTTCTGCCTCAGATCTGATCTCAAACTCCCCTTTTTTAGCTTGAACCCATCCTCTTTATCCTGGAACTAGATCATGCTATTGAAAGGGATTACAGACCTTCTCCAGCTGCTTTTGAGCCCAGTCTCTGTAAAGTGGTTTTAGACAGGTAAAGAAAACTCTGCTGTTTTGTGCATTTTCTTCTGTACCACCAGGCTGCTGTTAGGGATTGCCTGGAACGGTACATCTGGTTCCTTCCCATCGTTCCAGTTATTGATGGTCCTCAGTGACACCCTGTTATGAGTTGTGTCTGGAATCATAAAGTGCCATATTTGTGCAGGACTGATTTCAATACCTGATATATGTAATCAACAAAAGAAACAGTCTGCATTGTACCGTACACTCCGCAATAATGCGTTGCCCTGTGGAATATTAGCAATAAGAATTGTCTGAGTGGTTTCTGAGTGAGTCAGTCCTGCAGGCTCCTGTGCTTTATTATCTTGTGCTCAGCATCACCACAAATTCTGCCCTTTGGTACATCTGTCCAGGCAATGACAGTTACACCGTGATAGGGATGGATAAAAGCGAGTGGGTTCTCAATTGTTCTTCTATAGTGTTCCTATGGTGCTGAGATCAGCAGAAGTTCAAGTGAAGAGGCAGGGAAAAGTTCACTCTGAGGTGACAGTGCTTGTTATCCAAAAGACCTGGAGCGCAGTGTACTTCTCCAGTCATTATTCTACAGTGTCCATGGAGGGAGGGAAAATACTGCATCCGGTTCCAATATCTCCAGTGTAGAAGTGTTGGGACAAGTACAGAGGAGGCAACAAAGATGATCCAAGGGCTGGAGCACCTCTGTGAGGATTGGCTGAGGGAGCTAGGGTTGTTCAGCCTAGGGAAGAGAAGACGTCAAAGCTGCCTTCCAATACCTGAATGGAAACTACAGAAAGGCTGGAGAGGAACTTTTCCCCAGGGATAGGACAAGGGGAAATGGTTGGAAACTGAAGGAAAGGTTTAGACTGGATCTGACAAAGAAGTTCTTCAGTGCGAGGGTGGAGAGACTGTGGAATTGATTGTCCAGAGAGGTTGTGGCTGCCCCTTCCCTGGAGGTGCTCAAGGCTAGGCTATATGAGAGCTTGAGCAGCCAAGTCTACCTGAAAGGCATTGCTTGCCCATGGGAGGGGATTGGAGTAGATGATCTCTAAGGTCCATTCCAACCTGAGTCCATAGTTGTATGATTCTATGACTCATGTTATTTCCTTGCTTTTGCTCTGCAGATCCGTGTAGATGGCACCACCAAGAACACACTGGAGTACGAGATCGTGCAAGTGGTGGATACTGGCCCCATATTACGGGATATGGTCTTCTCAATGGATCATGAACACCTCTACCTCATGTCTGAGAAGCAGGTAAGAAATATTGTTAGTCCATGATGTTTTGAAAATTGGCTTGGTCATGGTATGGACATCAGTATTGCACACTGAGCTCTGATAGTGAGGCCTGCTCTGTTGTTGATCCCGTGAGTTTTTCTTGCTCAGAAACCATTTCATTTCTACATTGATGTATTATTGAGGGCCGTGGACAGAGAACTAAGGGGAGCAGAAACCACCCCCAGCATTGCTTTATCCAGTACATGTCCTTCTGGTGACATGACAAGGAGTTGCTGCTGCATCTGCTAAGTACCACATTGCTCTCCACCCCTACTCAAAACTGTGGCTACATCTGCCACAGACATGGCTAAGTGTAAAGCTGAATCACTTGGCTCCAACCGAGTATTTGGAGAAGCTGGAGCCTCTTTGAGACACTCTCATCAAGAATGTAGGATGCTGCCTGCCAGGGTTCAGGCCAAGTTTAGCTTGATGTTCCTGTTGTTATTTGTGGTGGTGTTGAAAATATGAACAGCCAGATTCCAGAGAAGGACCAATCTGGGTGGAGGTCTGGCTACTGTCAGTAGTCCTTGGCCTGAGGAAGTTTTCTTCTGCTGGTAAGAGGAGGAGGAACTAGTTTTGCATGAAGAAGTTCAGTGTATGCAGTTGGTCTTATGGACATTGAGGGTACCTTGAGTGATTGGTTGGTTTCTGCATGCTCATGAGGATTATTAGATCCACATTAAAAAGGGAGCAGTAAGGGGTTGTGGTAGGATGATGGCAGTTGTCCTGCATCTTCTGAAATTTCTAGCCTTTAGCTAAGCTAAGAGGAGTTTTCTCCTGGCCCATAAGGCAGATATACATATAGGGTTTGGATGGAGGTGTTTGTTCGGGTTGCTGTGGTCCAGGAGCTGTCCTCCCCATACAAAGTTGAGGAAGTATAGTTTCCAGTCTATGATTGTCTTTTCTGATACTTTAACTATTTTATTTTGAAATGTTTTGTGCCTCCACAAAACCCTTTCCCTAAAATGTCAATATTTGTACCTAAAATTTGGAGTGGGGAGGAGAGCAGCTCTGTACATTCATCATTGTTAAAAACACTGTGAGATGATCATAGGACATGATTGGAGATCTGGGATTGCTTTTTCATCTGCTTCATGCTAGGCAAGTATGAGGTGTCTCCTCAAATGCTGAAGTAAAAACAGTTCCAGCCACCTGGAAGGTGGCTTCCCCCCTCCAGTGGGAAGCTGGAGGCAGGTGATGCTTGCAAGCTCCTATGGGATTTGGTCAAGACATCATTCTTTTTTCTCATCCTTTTTACTCTGTAGATCCTTTCTTCTGTCTGTGAGTAGAGTGGGGCTCCTGCATAGTCAAAGCCTTTGAGCATGAGATTATGACAAAAGTAATTCCATTGATTTCAGATTTGCTCAGTCTCCTTTTTGTGCAACAAGTAATCTCCTGTATCACCACTGTCTTTGTACAGTCCTTCAGATTTACAGAAACAAGAAACAGATTTACAAAAACAAGACATAGCTGTTGTGGGTTGGTTGGTCGCATAACACCTAGGAGTTTTCTACTCTGTAGGAAAGGGCAATGAGACAGCACTGTTCATTCACTCAGTTCCTTAAAAAATGAAATCTGGAGCAAGAGGAGCAATTTGCTTTTCCTTCAGAAACTTGCCAGAAGGTGTTCTTGCTGGTTTGTTGACTACCTGCACTTCCCTGACTGTTACAACATGAGCAGATTCATTTTGTGGTTGGCTATTCTGAAGCATGAGGATAGCAGGTTTTCTTAAGACCACAGGTTGTTGATGGAGCCCTGCAGAGAACTCAGGAGCTCTGAGTCCCCTGTGATTTATTCAGTCATCTCCTCCTACTCATCTTTGAAGCCCAAGGGTGTCTGTATGAGAGAGGTTAGTGAAAAGGGCACAGGCTGTTATTATTTAAAATCAGATCCAATTTTGTGAAACACTCAACACAACAGAAGCTTTTGCCCATTGCTGATTTTATCTGCAACGTAGGAAGTTGTGTGAGTGACAGCGCTGCTGTCACGGCGATACAGTCACTATCTGTGTGCCCGTGATATAACACACTTCAAGTGCTTGAATGAATTAACATTTGTAGGGTCTTGGTGGATGAATGTGGGGGCAAGGGTTTGCCTTTGCTGGAGGCAGGACTCTGAATGGCATGGAGGAGTGTGGACTGGTCTCAGAAACCATATAGCACATGACTCTACAAGTCATGTCATACAGTGCTTTTGATAAATGAGTGAAGGTCTGACTTATCAGAGGTTTTCACTGTCTGCAGAAATCCCCTGGTATTGTGAGGTCTATGGAGATGAGGGAACAGAAGGTGATGGCTTGACCTGACCTTTTCAAAGCAGACAAGCAGCAGGACTAGTTCTATCCCTAGGGAAAGAGGAGGTTTCTCCTTCTGTTTGGTGAGCTCAACCCTGGCTGTGCCTTGGAGATAAGAGTGGTTCTGTCGAGTGTGTAGATGCTTCATGAAAAGTGGTATTGCCAGACTTGGCTCCATTGCTCACCAATCCTCAACAGGAATGGAAACCCCAATGGCTAACCCAGTTTCTCCAGCTTTTCCCAGTCCTGTCGTGGCTCTAGCAGTCCCAGCAGGTATTCCTCTTGCCATGCCGCAATGAGTTACTTAGATAAGAAAGGCATCCTTGGCCCTGAAATACTTTCAGAGAGCTGTCACTATAGATCTGTCTACAAGAAGAGGCTTTTTGTGCTATTAAAAAAGTACATCCCTGGCCTTTTTATGGTCAACATCTGCATGGGAGCACTTTTCTCTGCACTGGAGAGTCCTTGGGTTGCGCATGGGGTTTTCATTTGGAACCGAACTTCCTGGGCTCAAAATAGAATGAGGAACTTGTCCCTGTGGCACATGTACCTGTATCAAGATGTTTCCTGGGGGCCACAGGGATGTCAGCGTGTTGGATGCTTGGGCTGTTTCTTTGTCCTTCTTTGTTTCTGGTGTGCAGCTAGTGAGGAGCCCTTTACCTCACACACTGGTCTAAGGGGATGAGGAGCAGATGGGAAATACTGCAGGAGGAGGTCTGCAGTGCCTCTGCGTCTCCTCTGTTCCTCATCACACAAGCATGTGCATCCTCAGGTCCTTCTTCCTCCCCAACCCTTTCTGTGAATCTCTTTCTCCTCCCAAACAAGAAGCCTGAGCCTACAAGTTCCATGGAGCTCTATGCAGGGATTGAGATGCTTTTCTTTCAACCCTTTCCTCACTGTTCCTGCCTCTGTTTCTGATCCCACCCCTCTCTGTGCCTCTGTCCTCTCATTTATGGACTTGCAGTTGCTTTCTTGTCACTTCTTCAGTCCTAGCACCCCTGTCCCCTTGCTCTTTCCTCTTCCATCTGCCACCATGCTGCTGGCTGACCATGCCTCCTTGTCTCCTTCATGCTTAACCATTGATATGTCCAGCTCTACACTAGATCTTCCTAAGGTCCAGTCTAAATCTCCTGTCCTTCAGTTTCAAACAATTTCCTCTTGTACGATTGCTTGTCAAAAGTCCCTCTCCAGTGTTCCTGTGGGTTCCCTTCAAGTACCAGAAGGCAGCTCAAAGGTCTTCTGGGAGTCTTCTCTTCCCCAGGCTGAACAACCCCATCACCCTCAGCCTGTCCTCATAGCAAAGGTGCTGCAGCTCTTGGATCCTCTTTGTGGTCTCCTCTGGGCTTGCTCCAACAGTTCCATGTCCTAGAGTTGGGCCACCACAACTGGATGCAGCTCAGGGAGGACATGACTAACCCTATGTTTGACTCAGGGATGGGGATTTGCTGTCCCTGTATGTGCAGGCAGGTGAGTCAGCTTCACGTTCCAGTGGAAAGTTGAACTTCTTCCCCGTGAACTAGAAAGTCATCCATGATCTGAGAATAAATTACATCTGTGCACTGCTCTCATTCCCCAAAACCGTGACAGTATGTCGAAGGTGAGGCCAGTCAGGTCATGCATAGCAGACACAGATAGATATTTGGGGAGGGGGTTGTCTCTTTTAAATGCTGCCAATGAAATATCAAATAAATATGTCCTTCAGCTACGGCATGGCAGAAACCACATTTGGTAAAAATTAAACAACACTACTGCAAATCATGTTGACAGGGGTCTTTCTGGCCTTTTGGGGCCTGTTTCTCATTAAAGTGGGGAAGGTTTATACCTTTTTCTCTGCTGAGGTTTATTCTTCTTCCATTTGCAGCTCAATCCCTGTCTGAATTACTGTGTGCAAATCAGCTGCAATGGAAGAAGTGGTGACTGGCTAGTTTACTTCAGATTTCATGACCACCGATTAAAATCTTGTCTGCTGCTTATGTTATCATATCAATTAGTTAAAGCAAGCATTAATAACTCTACTTAATTACAGCTTAATTCCTTCAAACGTGGTCTTTGCACAAGATTTCAATTAGCATTAACTCCTGTATTTGGAGTGGCTGTTTCCAGGGGATTGTCAGTTGGAGGCTGTCCCCAGAAACACTGGCTCAAGATCACAAGTTGGGTTGTTTTTTTAATAGCTCACAAGGTTTTTTCCCTTTTAATTTGCATTTGTTTGTTTGTGAGCCACCAGGTTGGGTATAGACTCTGGTTTTCATCATTGGTCTCAAATATAAACGACGGTAAATGGAAAGCTGAGATGGTCTAATAAACATGACTTTTTGATCTGGAGATATAAAAGCAGCAGAGACATCTACAGACTGCTGTTTCTGACACTGCTGCTGCAGGTATCTATCAAACTCAGCTGTCTTTCAGGCTCTTAGAGCATTGACTGTCTTCCTGTAGAAGGGGCTGTTGTGGATAGTGTGAATGAGGACCAGTGTGGGCATATCTGCTCTCTGGAGAAGGTCGGGTCTTTTGCAGGACTCCACTGTCCAACTTTTGAAAGCCAGGAATGAGGAGTGTTGACAGTGTAGTCTCTTTCTTGAGTCATTTGGCTGCTCCTAGACCAGGCTGACCTCCCACATAAGATCAAGGTCATCAGAGCTTCTGTGGGGCCCAAGACAGGAGTTGAAGGGCAACAATGTGCCATGTTCATGTTGCTCTAATTCCTTCAAAGAGAGGGACTCCAAACTGCCCGTTTTGTTGCCCTGCTCTTGGGCAGCCCGGCACAAATCAGGTAGGGAAGGACCTGTTGGATCATATCCAGATGGTAGCCACAAAAACACTCAGAGGTCTGGACCACCTCTCTTATGAAGACAGGCTTTGAGAGTTTGGGTTGCTCAGCCTGAACAGGAGAGGACTCCAGGGGGACCTTATATGACCTTCCAGTACCTGAAAGGGGACTGTCAGAAGGCTGGGGAAGAACTGGTCACAAGGGCAGGGAATGATTAGACAAAGGGTCATGGTTTGAAGCTAGAAAAGGGCAGATTGAAGCTGGACAGAAGGAAAAAGTTCTTGAATATGAGGGTGGGGGATCCCTGGAACAGGGTGCCTAGAGAGGTGGTGGAGGCCCCATCCCTGGAGCCGTTCAAGGTCAGGCTGGATGAGGCTCTGGGCAGTCTGTTCTACTTAGGGATGTCCCTGCTTCTTGTAGGGGGGTTGGACTAGATGACCTTTAGAGGTTTCTTCCAATCCAGTGCATTATACGAATCTGTGATTCTCTCTGTTCCTAGAGCTCAGCTGGTCTCTCTTGAGCAATGATTGTCACCCTAGCTGGCAGCAGCAGCAACTTTTGTTCTCTTTGACTGTTCTTTCCTGCCCCTAAAATACCACTCATTACCCTCAGCAGTATCAGAGGCTGAACTTGGCTCTTCCTTCCATTTGCTTTCACCTAATTAAGGGCCTCTTAAATAAGGTCAAATGCCCTGTGAGAAATTACTTCATGGGTAGAAAACCCTGCATGGATGCTCAGCTAAGGATGGCAAAGACACTGTGCGAGTGCCTGTGTTTCTCAGCCAAGAATGACAAAAGCGATTTGGCCCACTGGCAAAACTGCAGCGCACTGTGCTGCTGACTCCTTTGAAATAATTCTTTATCAGCAAAAGCCATATTATTGCAAAAAAGTAATGATTTAGCTTGATTTTAACTCATTTGATGTTGCCACATGGGTATCCTAGGAGAGAGCAGCTGTGGGATAATTAAGGGGGTAGGGAGTCCCTTAACCTCCTTCTGGGTTGTGTGTTCCAGTGGGGCTGTAAATAACTCAGAAAGCTGGGGTGAGCAGGTGAGGAACCACATAAGGTCTTGGAGGTGTCCCAAATGAGCCATTTATGGCAGGGGAAGAAATTCCACTAGGGGCTCTCTCTATCCCATGAGATGCCCGGGCATCTGGAATTTTATCTCCCACTGTCCCTCGGCATTGGGCTTTTCACACTTGAATTAAGCTCTTTTTATGCTTTGGAAATCCTTTGGAAATGCTTTGGTAAGCCAGCTGGATGCTGTATTCAAGTGGCCCGTTTTACCCTAAAAGAACTCTGCTGGGTGTACTAGAAAGGACTGGTTGGTTGTGGTCCAGGTTTTGGGACGCTTAGACTCATACCCTGCTTTGAGAACAGAGTCCTTGTACAGATGTTGGGAAGCCACAATAAATCCCTGTGTCCTGAAGATACAAAAGGACCCTCTTCTGGAGCTCTCTGCAATTCCTGCTGCTGGCTGTGGAAAATTCAGGTTTCCTCCTGACACCTGAGACTGATGCACATGCCCTGAAGAGAACTGGAAGGCTTTTCTGGGTCCCCAGGTTCAGAGATACTTTTGCAATGGATAGACCATCAGGTCTAATCTAAGCTCTGTTGCAAGGGTGGGAGAAGGAGAAGCTTCATGAGGGAGTAACCATTCTCATTTTTGTAGCCATTCTGTAGAAGACGCTAAATTACAGCTTTCTTGATGCCACCTAGAGGAACATTGACAAGCCCAGGTTGGGTGGAGAGGACTAGCTGGCAGCAGTTTGTCACTCTTTCACTGGAGGGAAGGATTTAATAGAGAACACAGATTGGGATCCCTTTGCTTCATGCTTGGTCTTGCTTCCCAGTGCCAGAGCGTTGCCTGTTCCAAGTCCTGCCCCATCCCAAAGAAATGACTTTGCTGTGAGTACACTGCGTTAATCACTGGGATCCAGCTGGAGGGGTGAGCACCAGCTGCTCAGGTACTTGGAGTTCATGTATCTCAGCCATGGACAGGCTAAACGCTGCTTGATGGCATAGCATGAATTCCTAACTGCCCCCTTGGATGGAGCACTAGAGGCTGATGAGTTGAGGGGCTGAGTGACACGTCCTTGCTCATGCCACGTGCCTGTGACAGAGTGAGGCATCTGAGATGAGTCTCCCAATCACAGGAGAATCACAGAATGTTGGAATGAACCTCTAGAGATCATCTAGTCTAACGCGCCCCAGCCAGAGTAGGATCACCTAGATCAGGTTACACAGGAACATCAAGGCTGGTTTTGAAAGTCTGCAGAGCAGGAGACTCCACAACCTCTCTGGGCAGCCTATGCCCAGGCTCTGTCACCCTCACTGTAAAAAGTTTTTCCTTATGTGTAGATGGAACCTCCTCTATTCCAGCTTGTACCTATTGCCCCTTGTCCTATTGCTGGATGTCACTGAGCAGAGCCTGGGGCCATCCTCCTGACACTCACCGTTTCCTTATTTATAAGCTTTCATGGGGTCACCCGTCAGTCTCCTCTTCTCCAGCTGAAGAGACCCAGCACCTTCAGCCTTTTCTCACAAGGGAGATGCTCCACTTGCTTTGTCATCGTTGTGGCTCTGTGCTGGATTCTTTCCAGCGGCTCTTTTGTTCTTCTTGAACTCAGGGGCCCAGAACTGGACCCAAGATTCCAGATGGATGGCCATATAAATGTCCATATAAATACATTAACACAAGGTAGTGCCTGCTGCAGTCTTTCTCAGTAAAAGACCTGTGTTCAGTCAAAGTGGTGACATGTTTATGCCTGAACTCTGCAGTTGTGCCCTCTTCTACATTCCCAGTGTTTGAGGGTAGAGCTACAGCTTTCACACTGCCATCTGTAGAGCTGCATTTGGCTTGAACTTGAGCAGAGCCTAATGTTGGCATTCATCTCTTCACTTGCCAGAGTGAGCCCCATGCCAGGACGCTTCCTCCATGCCAGGCTGCTCAAAGAAGCAGCACAGGATCTAGATGGTGCACAGAGGCTTTCCAAGGTGCTGCCCATGTACCAGATGGTGTAATTAATCTTTCAAACTCTTCATCTTAAGTCCATCTGTGTGATGGACATAGTGGTAAGAAGTTGCCCAGAGTCTGAAGGATGAGACCTGATCACCTGAAGGATGAGATGGGTCATTCAGTCTAACCAGGTCTCCCTTTTCCTGTCCCCTGTGGTTTTGAGTGGGAGCATTGGTCCTTCTGGGCAACCTGGTCTGGTAAGAGGTGCCCCTGCCCATGGTAGGGGTTGGAACTCGGTGGTATTTGAGGTCCCTTTCAACCTAAACCATTCTATGGTTCTAATTCACAGGGCTGTGCTTTCACAGAGCTTGGACAGAGGACAAAACCTGTGTAAGACTGGAGGAAAGAGTCAGCAATGCCCATAACTGCAAAAAAAACATTTGTAGAGTCATTCCCTGGGTGAGAAGCGTCAGGAGCTATTGATCCTCGGGAGCGGGTGGGAAGCCATGCAGACGTGTCCCCTGGGGCACAGTGCTGCCTGGCACATGGTGTGCGGGTCATCTGGCTCTATTGATTGCGGTGCTGTTCCTCTGTGGTGTGGCCTCTCTGAGTCAAACACAGACTGTTTACTAGAGCCACCACGCTGTTTGGGGAAAAGGAGGAGGATCTGTGGAGTTAAATGCATCCATTCTCTTGTTTTAAGCAAAAAATTTCCCCTCCTGTATCTTCGAATCCCACTGGGCTGGTAGGCTGTGGTTTCAGCTGGGAATAGGTCAGAGTATTAAGGGCAGCTCAAGGAATTTAGCTGGAAATCTGCAAATCTCCATCCTCCCTTCCCCCAGCCCTTGACCCTGTAATAGATCCAGAAGATGGGAAGAAGAAAGGGGAAACCTAAGAAGCTGGTGATTACATGTGAAGCCTGGCAGATCGGTAATCCTGGACTCCATTAAACATCTGTCTCCTCCAATCTCACTGACAGCCAGGTCTCTTCCTCTGCACTGCTTTGCACAAGATCTTATAATTGCAGCTCTCTTGAAAGCTCCAGTTGTTAATCATCCCCTTTGCCCTGGTATTCTGCTCCAGCCCAGCCTGGGCACCAGGGTGGGAGGATTTGGGAAAGACAGAGACCCTGGTTCAGAGGCACTTCTGTACTTCTTATGTTTAAGCTTTTAAATCTCACAGACACTCAAGTGCTTTCCTGGATTGGTGCCTAGTGGCTGTCAGAGACCATTCCCTTAATTTTTGCACATAAATGGCCTTCAAAAGTTGTTTCTGCTGCAAACTCATGTATCTTACTAGTTTCTCTGAATCACAGAATTATTGAATTACTAAAGTTGGAAGAGACCTGCAAGATCATCCAGTCCAACCATCAACGCAACCCCATGCTGCCCACTAAACCCTGTCCCCCACGGCCACGTATATGCATTTTTTTAATCCCTTCAGGGACAGTGACTCTAGCCCCTCCCTGGGCAGCCTGTTCCAATCCTTGACTGCTCTGTCAGAGAAGAATTTTTTCCTGAAAGCAGGTATTCACCCTCTTGGGGCTTTTCCTTACACCGTCAGTGCATAGAGCTATCATTTTCTACTGCCTTGTGTGTTTTTCATGTGGTACCTCTGAGCTCCTGAGGATGCTACTCATTAGTGCGGATTAATAGGCATTTCAGTGTGAGGCTCAGGGAGAACTTTTTGAAGTGCTCCAGAATTTGCTAGGTCTTCTATGCTCATGACTCTGAGTCTTTCTTGCTGTAAGCCCCTGCTAAATGTCTTTCATCACTTTGTATTACCTGATGCAGTCATTACCATCGTAGATGTGTGCAGTAGGGACGGCAAAATGAAATCCAGAACTTGCCCTTGAAAGGCGAACTGGCTTTTACGTTCTTTTCTATTAAAAAAATAAATTAAAGTCATACTGCGACTATAAATTTTTTTTTCTGTCTTTTTACAGGGTTTACTAATCTTTTTCCAGGTTTTTTTTTTTGTTTGTTTTTCCAGTCTGTGATTGGAAACAACAGTATTCGACTACCCTGAAAATCCTTTACTCATTTCCTAACGTGATGGAAATGATGAGAATCCATCAGGGCTAATATAGTTTATCTTAGTTTGGGTGTTTCTTCCTTTAAAAATATGTTTTGAATCAGCAAACTGAGTATTTGGTCACTACTGTGTTGTATAGGGTTGTGTGGTGTACCCAGGTGGCCAAGAGGGCCAATGGCATCTTGGCTTGTATTAGAAATAGTGTGACCAGCAGGAGTAGGGAGGTTATTGGACCCCTGTATTCAGCACTGGTGAGGCCACATCTTGAGTATTGTGTCCAGTTTTGGGCACCTCAATGCAAGAGAGATGTGGAGGTGCTGGAGCAGTTACAGAGGAGGGTACCTAAGCTGGTGACAGGCCTAGAGAATAAACCTTGTGAGGAAAGACTGAAAGAGCTGGGGCTCTTTAGTTTGAAGAAGAGGAGCCTGAGAGGAGATGTCATCACTCTCTACAACTACCTGAAGGGAGACATTGTGGAGAGGTTGGTGCTGGTCTGTTCTCACAAGCAATTAGTGATAGAACAAGAGAGAATGGGTTCGAGTTACAACAGGGTATGTTTAGACTAGATATTAGGAAGAATTTTTTCAAAGAAATGGTGGTAAGGCACTGGAATGGGCTTTCCAGGGAGGTGGTTGAGTCGCCATCGCCATCCCTGGCTGTGTTTGAAGATTGTTTGGATGAGGTGTTTAGGAATGAACTTGTAAAGTAGGGTAGATGGTTGGACTCGATGATCTCAGAGGCCTTTTCCAACCAAAGTGATTCTGTGATTCTGTGGTTTTGTTTGTAGTGTGGGCTTGGCCTGCTCAGGCACTTGTGTAGATGGGCAGTGTAGCCCAGGCAGGCACGCACTGCTGTTACTACATTCTCTAACAGCCAAGCACACTCCTGTGGTTGAATCTATATGATAAAAGTAGCAAGTACAGAGTTTTGGGGTGCTTAGGAAGATTGGAGGGGACAGTTGCCCCAGGGGAAGTTTAGGTTGGCTATGAGGAAATATTTCTTCCTGGAAAGGGCCCCCAGGCCTTGGCAGAGTCTGCCCAGGGAGGGGGTTGAATGGCCATCCCTGGACGTGTTTCACAGTCATGGAGCTTAGGGACAGAGTTTAGCAGTGGCCTTGGGACAATTAGGTTAATTATTGGACTTGATGATCTTGAAGGTCTTCTCAAACCCAAATGATTCTATGGCTCCCTTTGCTTTAATTCACCTAATGAATTCAGTTATTTTCCTCAGATGTAAATACCTGCTTATGGGTCTTTCCTCTGAGAGTTTGGATCCATGGATGCCTGTATGAGGTATTTATGAACTTGTAAAAACCCTTTGGGTTTCTCGAGGATGATAGTGTTTGCACAAGCTCCCTACCCCCATTATGTCATTTGAGAAACTCTCTCTAGAAGGAACTTTGCAACCACTTTTGAAGTTCACATGTCCATAGTATCTGCCCCAAAGAGCAAAGATTAGGCCATGTATTTCCTCCAAGCATCACACCAGGAGGGTCTTTTGATGGAGTATCAGCTCCGGGCTGGTTTGCATAATTAATGTGGGATACACAGAGCACAAAGCAGGCAAACACTGGCCTTGAATCCATCAGGTCAAAGTTTCCCTTTTTCCTAGCAGCTCTCTAGCTTTGGCTGCCCAGAGAGGTTTTGGGTTCCCTTTCTGTGGAGACTTTCAAAACTTGCCTGGGCACGTTCCTGTGTGACCTAATCTAGGTAGGCCTGCTCTGGCAGGGAGTTGGACTAGATGGTCTCTAGAGGTCCCTTCCATCCTCTAACTTTCTGTGATTCTATGATTCTATGAAATGGAATAAACCAGGAAACAGTCTCTGCACCGTGTGTGTCCATAGGGCTCAGATCTCTCACTCTCCTTAGTGAGAATTGCTTCATTGAGACCCTTTAGGGAATAAACCCAACCCATTCTTGGAAATGGCTTGAGAGACTGCCCAACCCATGCAAAATACCATGAACAGTGTAACAGTGTGGACTGTCAGGTCTCTGCAACACCTCTGTAGCTGTAGGAGGATCCATGAAAGCCTCTTCTGAACCACTGGTCATCCCAAAGCCATTAACCCTGGCAAGGGAAGCCTGTGTTAATGTTTTATAGAGAGTTTTCAGGGCCAGCAGTTAGAAGGATCCTTTTTTTTGCTTTCTCATGAGATAAACCCACCTACCAGTTGCTGAATGGAGAAAAGGTACCTAACTCCCTGATTGCTATTTTTTCATTCCCTACAATCCCTTCTGGAATCGCTGTTGACATTTAGGCAAAGCTCTTCAGGCAACTGCTACAGCAAACACTGAGTGCTCTGAGCTTCCCCATGTGCTCGGTCTGTGCTACAACCATCTCCCAGTGAAATAAGGGACAGGACGTCTTTCACCCACAGGATGAAGCATCTGAATGAGCCAAGAGAGATTTGAGAACCCTTTTGCCTCCAAAACAGATGGGGAAATGTTTTTCTTTTCCTTCTGAAGGGAGCTGCGTGCTCTGTTTTTCATGAACAGCCCTTCCAGGCTCTCCTTTTCTTGAAACCCTCCTACAGCCATCACATCTATTGAGCTGAGCTCATGGCACATTTCTGAGGATCTTGTAGGTTATAGAATCATAGGGTTGGAAGAGGTCTCCAAAGGTCATCTAGTGCAACCTCTCTACAGCAAACAAGGACATCTCTAACTAGAACAGATTGCCCAGAGCCCCCCATCCAGCCTGACCTTTGATGGCTCCAGGTATGGGGGTATGGGGCCCTCCAGCACCTCTCTAGGCAGCCTGTTCCAGGGATCCCCCACCCTCAGATTCAAGAAATTTTTCTTCATGTCCATCCTCAATCTGCCCTTTTCTAGCTTCAAATCATGACCGCTCATTCTGTTGTTCCCTGCCCTTATGAGCAGTCTTCCCCAGCCTTCTGACAGCCCTTTTCAAGGATCTGCAGGTTGCTTATCAGCTTATGGCTTATCAGTCCCTACCCTTGAGCATCATTGTTGTGGCCCCCAATGACAGCAGTGGAACAAAAAGGCACTTAGCCACTGGGTCAGACCCAGAAACCAGTGCAGAAGGCAACTCTTCATGCTCTCTGTGTAAAGGAAACCCTTCTCCTTCTAAGACACCGAGAAAGGGCTTTGGGTTCATGTACTGTAATCATCTCCAAAATTTCCTTTTCTTTGCTGCTTCCCTCATTTTTTTCCTCTCTCTGTCTGTCCAGAGCATTATCTATCCCCGAGACTTTCACCTCAGGCCATTAACTGGCAGGTTGGTCATTATGAACTGCTCGGCAGTGACTGATTGTGAGGATCTCCTGTGCTTCAGAAAATGTGGAACTGATTGTCTGGGTGACCCCATTTGACCTGGGGAATTCAGCGTTTAACCTGGCTTTAGACATAATAAACTCCAGTAATTAGCAGAGAAATTCAGCGCTGATGTGGCTAATTGATTGGAAATGCCAGTCCCCAACAAGAAGGGAAGCAGTGCTGAGGGAAGCCCCCTGACAGGCTGTGGTGTGGGCTGTGAGGGGTCATTGGGATGCCTTCAGGAGGCAGGAAAATGTAGGGCAGGAATGTGAATGAAGCATGGTGGAGCTTTGCTTTTCTTTCCAGCTGAGAATGCTGCAGGTTTGCTTTTCTTTCCAGCTAATGGACTTGGTGGACATGCCATGTATCACTAATTACTGATCCCTGTACTCAGCACTTTCCCAAGGTTGATCTGGCACCTTTGGGAAAATCCATGTAATCTCAGCACAGTCCATCTTAACCATGTGCTTGCAGAGAGAATAAAAACACCTTCTGTGATCCTCATCAATAAAAAATCCAGCAGCTTGTGCCTCACTGAGGAGGCAAGTGGGAGAACATCATCTTTTTCAGGTTTTGGGTCAGTGAGACCCTGTCTCCCGCGTCACTATGGCTCTGTCTTGCCTATCGCTTCCCAGGTCTTGCATCTGTGCTTCTCGACTGATGACAGCTGGAAAAAAGAGACCTTTTAAGATCAATTTCTCATTCGGGTTAGTGCTTAAAGCTGGCAGGATCTCAGGACCTCTTGTGTGCACATCTTGGCATCTGGGATGTGAGACCAGGCATGGCCTAGGGGTGGAGGAGGGATTAGCTTCATCTGCCGTTGCTGCTTTTTTAAATCACAGAATCATAAAGATTGGAAAAGACCTTCAAGATCGTCAAGTCCAACTATCCACCCTACAACCCCAAACCACTAAACCATCTCCTGAAATACCATGTCTGTACATTTTTTTGAACCCCTCCAGGGATGGTGCCTCCACCCTCTCCCTGGACAGCCTATAGTCATGGATTTGCTTGCTCCTGCAAGCCGTGAACTGGTAACCACATGGGCTTTGCCACTACTGGGGAGCATGACTGCACACTGAAGGTAGATTGTCTCATCCATTAGATTGGTGTGACAGCACTTGGTGCATCCTCACTGTGGAGCTGGCAAGCTGTGCCCAAGACAGTCTTGGATGTGGTTCAGGGATGACCATGGCCAAGCAGTTTGGTTACAGCTGCTCCCTTTGCAGGTTAAGAGAGTTTAATGATGTGTACAGCTGCTTTTCTGCACTCATTGGCCTTAGAGCCAGAGAGTAATGCAAGGTACATTAAATTCACCAGTGCAGGTAAAACTTTCGGACTGGTACAAACACGGAGTTAACATGATTTGGGTGGGTGGATTCAAGGTTTCCACAGCTGCTCCATGGGATAGGAGCTCCTGCAAGCTGTCAGCTTAAGTATTGAGTGAGTTTAGCTTGTACTCCTATAAGGGAGGTGGTGGAATTGCTGACCCTGGAGGGGGTAAAAAAACATACAGATGCGGCCCTGTGGGACACGATCTAGTGGGCAGAGTGGGGTTGGGTTGACAATTGGACTGAATGATCTTGTACGCTCTTCCAGCCTTAGTGGTTCTGATTCTATGATTTGAAATGTTTGAAATATTAAGAGCTGATGTCTATCTTATAAAGAGGGAGCAGAGGAGAGGAGTAGGTATGTGTTTGGGATAAGACCACACAGCCCACTGCAGCAGACTTGCTGTGTGCAGTGCAGTCACTGAGCTGGCAGCATCCTCTGATTAAGGCTGTCTATGGATGTATGGGTGTCCCTGTGGGTGTCTGTCCGTCTTCTGCTTATTAGACAGCTCAAGCGTGTGCCTGACTACATGTTTACATGGTGCAGCCATAAGTCTCGGTGTGGTAAAAGGTCAAGGGTGGGTTTATGTTTAAAAGAAGGGTAATCGGAGGGCTGGAGCACCTCTGCTCTGAGGACAGACTGATGGAGTTGGGTCTGTTCAGCTTGGAGAGGGCTCTGGGGGTACCTTAGAACAGCTTCTGGTACCTGAAGAGACTCCAGGAAAGCTGGAGAGGAACTTTTTACAAGGTGACAGGACAGGGGGGATGGGTTCAGTCTAAAAGATTTAAGATGAGATCTGAGGCAGAAATTTCTCTCTGCAAGAGTGCTGAGGCACTGGAACAGGCTGCCCAGGGAGGTTGTGGCTGCTCCATCCCTGGAAGTGTTGAAGGCCAAGTTGGATGGGGCTCTGGGCACCCTGGTCTGGTGAGAGGTGTCTGTGCCTAGACTGTGATTCTGTGAAGGTACCTGGAGTTCACCCACCAAGCTCCTTTAGGACTGGTTCACTTGAGGTGCAGCACTTCCTCCCAGGAAAGCAAAGCTCCGAACGGCAACCCAGAGCTTCAGAGACACTTTTGTATCCCGGATCAATAAATTAAAAAGGGAAAAAGAAATATAGTGACAACACCATATGCACGGAAGCATCCTGCAGAGATTGTGGAGTCTCAAAACAAACATTAGATGTGTAAACAGTGCCTCAGCGTTCCTTCGTGAGGGTAACTGCAGATACATTTACTGCCTTCCCATCATTTGTTTTTCATTAATTTCCACAGCTAAACAGATAAAAGTGCTTGCAGCAAACACCATAGGGTCTCCCTGCTCCCACACAAGCTGAACGTCCCCCACCCTGTTCTCTCTTCTAGACTTTTGAATTGACAATCTACCAACTACTAATTGTGGCACCAAAAATCAAGGCAGTGATTTTTGGTGACTCCTTGCCCCAGAGCTCGGGCAGCTCGGGAACTGAACTAGATGATCTTTCGAGGTCACTTCCAATCCCTAATGTTCTGTGATTCTGTGTTTGTATTTGATGTGTGTGTCTCTTTCTTTCCTTCTTCACCCAATTTTTTTAGAAGGAAGGAGGATTCACACTTGATAAACTGCTGCAGTTTTGAATCATTTTTTCTTAAAGCAGAGGGACTATCTGTAGGTTTTATCATTGACAGTTTTGCCCTAGGGTCCTAGCAAAATAATGAGCTTCTGTACTGGGCAGATGAAATTTTCTTGTTCACCTGGGTCAGTTCCTTGGAAAAAACCCATTCATTTCAATGTGGGAACTTTATTTTGTTTGCTTTTTCTGCTTTTTCTTTTTTCTTCCATCCAATATAATTATTTTTTTTCATTTCTCCAAATGGAAAGTCACCCCAAATTTAGTGCTCCATTTGTAGGAATAAAAAGAAATCATATTTGTTCTGGCTCTGTGATTTGCTCTTAGCCTGGGATGCTCCTCTCTTGCTAGCCACATGAAACATAGACCTGATGTAGTTATTTATTGGCTCCTTACTGGTCCCATAGAAGATTTCATGAAAGGCAACAGCACTTTGCTGAATAACTGCCCTCGCTTTTGAGTCCAGCAGGGAGCAGGTACTGGGGGAGTGAGTTGCCTTAGTGGCAGGAGCCTCAATGCCTCTTTTCCTCATCATGCAAGAGGTTTGTTGAAAGTCTGACCAGGAGAGGCTGAGGGAGCTTGGGGGTTGTTTTGCCTGGAGGAGACTCAGAGGGAACCTTCTCCCTCTCTACAATTCCCTGAATGGAAGGTGTAGTCAGGTGGGGTGTTGGGCTCTTCTCCCAGGCAATCAGCCCCAGGAGAAGAGGGCAGGGCCTGAAGCTGCCAGGGGAGGGTTAGGTTTCATGTTAGGAAGCCCTTCCTCATGGAAAGAGTGATCAGACCTTGGAATGGACTGCCCAGGGCAGTGTCGGAGTCCCCATCCCAGGAGGTGTTTAAGGACAGACTGGCTGTGGCCCTTAGTGCCCTGTTCTGGTTGATTGTGGTGATGTTAGGTCCTGATCTGGTCTGGATGAGCTCAGAGGGCTTTTCCAGCCTCAATAATTCTGTGATTCTGTAAGATTATTTCACTTGAAGGGTGATGCATGAGTTCATCATATAACAACAACCCCAAGCTTAGCCACCAGTGTGCCCTCATGGCCAAGAAGACCAACGGCATCCAGGGGTGGATTAGAAGGGGTGTGGTTAGTAGGTTGAGAGAGGTTCTCCTCCACCTCTACTCTGCCCTGGTGAGATGGCATCTGGAATATTGTTCAAGGACACAGAGCTGCTTGAAAGAGTCCAGTGCAGAGGCATAGGGGTGATGAATGGAGTGTCTATCTCCCTTGTGAGAAAAGGCTGAATGAGCTGGGTCTCTTCAGCTGAAGAAGAGAAGACCCTTCTTCTCCATTAATAGGGTGACTCCATTAATGGTTATAAATATGGAAAGGGCGAGTGTCAGGAGGATGGAGCCAGGTTCTACTCAGTGGCATCTAATGATAGGACGAGGGGCAGTGGGTTTGAGCTGGAACAAAGGAGGTTCTGTGTAAACACAGGATAAAACTTTTTACAGTGAGGTGACAGAGCCCTGGAACAGGCTGCCAGGTAGGGTTGTGGAATCTCCTGCTCTGGAGACTTTCAAAACAAGTGTTCTTGTGCACCCTGATCTAGGTAATCCTGGTCTGGCACGGGGGTTGGACAACATGATCTTTCAGGGTCCCTTCCAACCCCTAACATTCTATGATTATGTGATTCTGTGACATATGGGACACACAGAAAACCTGCACTTAATGCACAGATGTTCATCTGCTGTAATGTCCATGCCAGGGCATGGGGCAAAAAACATGTAGATGTGGCCCTAGGGAATAGGGTTCAGTGGGCAGTGAGTTTATAGTTGGACTTGAAGGTCTTAGAGATCTCTTCCAACCTTAATGACTCTGTGAGTGTATGATTCTAAGTAGTGTCTGTTTCACACAGATATGACTTGAGCCTGGTGCTGTAACCCCTCAGTGTGCTCAAAATCTTGCAAAGTTGCTGACATCTCTGGATGCTCCAATATAGACTTTTACACTTAGAGATACAGAAAAGTGTAGAAATCACCTTCTGTGCCTGGGGAGCACATCTGGGGTCGAGTCAGCATGTGTTTGGCAGAGCATGATGCCATTACACTAATGCATCTGCAGATGCAGTGGCAGGCTGGTGAGGGGCTATTTGGATAATGGAGTGGCTTGGCTAATAAAATTAGCCTCCCATTCACAGCCTGAGCAGGGAGGAGGGGAACTGTCCCTTTCATTCTTTACAAGCACCTCCTGATGTCTTATTTCCCCATGACAGCCCAGGAAGGGAAACAGGAAAGGGGAAAGCCTTAAAGCAGGGTGGAAATGTGCTTACTGCACTAATTCTATCCTAGTGAATGAGAGGGGAGAAACCAAACCACTGGGTCATGATGCTTTCACCTGCCTGAGACGTGTGATCAGGAGTCCTGAGCCACTGTCATGCTTCACAAACCAGCCTTCCCTCACCGGGGACAAGGTTGGAAATGCATTTGTCACTTGAGCTCCAGACAGCAGGCGACGCTGATTTAATTAACCCAGTGAGCCCTGCTGGCCTTGTCTGTGAGAGCTCAGGACATCACAATGTGCTGGTGAGTGCAGGCAGGGTGTGGAGTGAGAGGGGAGGAGGGCAAAGACACGTGCCATCAGAAGCCATCTCAAAGCACTTTGCCTCTTGCAGCCAAAAGCCCTTTATGATGAGTCTTGATGTGATTTACATTTACTTCAAGGCATCTGCATAATGGACTATAATGTGTCAGAAATGCAGTCCCGAGCTTCTGAAAGCTTTTGGGGACTTGCAATTCCCACAGAGCTTGAAATGTCCCTTTTGCTGCTGTCAGGGGTGATTCCAGACTCCAGAGTGTGTGCTCATGGACTAAAAGGCCAGAAATCCACCTCCCAACCTCTCTGACCTGTCAGCTGTATTTATGAAGTGCCCATCATTGTGGTGTCTGGACTTGCCCTTTTATTCCACCTTTGCTATGGATTTATTGGGACTTTGGGCTTGTTACTTAGACACCTTCCTCCAGGCAGAAGGCTTTTCATCTCTAGAAGAGTAAAAGGCAGATGAGTATTGCTTTGTTGTCACTCAGGGGATGACCAGGAGTTGTGGTGAGCTGGACTGTCTCTGCCTGGCTGGGTGGACAGGTTTACTGTGAGGCAGATCAGCCCTACTTGTGGAAAGTCACCTTGGCCAAGGACCTGTGAAATTTTAATGCTCCCCACCAAATATTGACTCTCTGAGGGCGTCTGAGTAAGGCTTTTGTGGGGAAGTCAATATTTGTCTGACGTTTCAGTGGATAGTGTTGCTTTTCTCTGGACTTCCATTGGACTCTGCTGGCCTCTCCCAAACTCATCGCAGGTATCAGAGGCAAGATAAAACTGAGCAATTAGGAGGAAGCATTCCCTCTGCAGGGGCGTTGGATGTTGGCTGCTTCTCCCTGCCTTAATGAGACTTTCTGCTGGGTGCACCCCTCTCAGCAGAATGTCTGAGCTCCAGATCTGAGCTCAGGTGTGATCACAGTCAGCACAGAACTATCCCTTTTCATTTGGCTTTTCGTGACTCAACTAAGGGAAAGCTGCGCAACAGAAAGAGACCTGGGGGTGTAAATTGGTTATTCGCTAAACACAAGCCAGCAGTGAGCTCAGGTGGCCAGGAAGGCCAATGGCATCCTTACTTGCATCAGTACTAATGTGGCCAGCAGGACTAGGGAAGGGATTGTACCCCTGTACTACACTGATGAGGCCACACCTCAAGTACTGAGGGCAGTTTGGGCACCTCAGTAAAACAAAGACATTGAGGGGCTGGAGTGGGTTCAGAGAAGGATAACAAGGTTGGGGAAAGGTCTAGAGAACAAACCTTGTGAGGAGCAGCTGAGGAAGCTGAGGCTGGTTAGTCTAGAGAAAAGGAGGTTTCTCACTGTCTGCAACTGCCTAAACTTGAGGAGAGTGGAGAGAGGTGGGGGTCGGTCTTTTCTCCCAAGGAACAAGTGATAGAACAAGAGGAAATGGCTTCAAGTTGTGCCAGGGGAGGTTTAGATTAGACATTAGGAAAAGTTTCTTCCCTGACAGAGTGGTCAGGGGTTGGAAAAGGCTGCCCAGGGAGGGGGTGGAGACACCGTCCCTGGAGGTGTTCAAAAAACGAGTCGATCTGGTCCTAGGGAACAGGGTTTAGTGGGCAGGGTGGGTTTGGGTGCGTTTTAGTTGATGGTTGGACTGGATGGTCTTTGAGATCTTTTCCAATCTTATTGATTCTATGATTCTATGAAGTACCTGAAAGGGTTGATTCCGTGAATGCAAACACACCAGCAACTTTGCATGATGAGTGTCGTTCTTCCCACTGGAGATTATGGCAGAACAGTCTCATTGCTTCATCACAGTCTGGCTTGACTAGGTCCAGTCTGTCCTGTAGGCGAAGAATCTTCAAGTTAGATTTTAGGTGTGGCTGTAGCCATGCGTTGTTAATAGAAGACACACTGGTAGATGATTTGCTGTACTTGAGCTACCCAGTGACATCCTGCGTTTAAGACTCTTCTGCCCCTGTGCTGTGACAGTTCTGCCATCTTGAGCAATTTAGCACCTGTCCTCTACAGGTCTGAGATGTAGAGTCCCAAAAGTTAACATACTACCTTCCAGATTGCAAAAAACACTGCTGTGGGATATTTTGCCTGTTTGCCATCCATTCGGGACTCAAGTCTAAATTGGCTGTGGGTCCTAAAAGAGAATAAGCCCATAAACAACATGGCACTAATAGGCTGAACAATTAAAGCACTTGTTTCTGATAGAAGCTGAAGTTCATTATATTTCCATTTGCAAGGCAAGCCAGTCACTTTTCAAACAAAGTGATTAAAAGAGCTAATTTGTATTTTCTGTTTGTGCTTGTAGGAGTTAGAAAATAAGACCAGGTGCACCAGGAGAGGTGCCTTTCATTTCAGTGGCAGATTGGGCGTCTGATAACTGTAGGAGTCTGGACTGAAAATAAATGCAAAGGAACTGGTTTTTTTTCAGGAGTAACAGACACAGGGCTTGCGGGTCCATCCGCATCACTGTTCGAACTTTATTCAGATCAGGAATAAATTTCTGGAACAAATGTTCCCAGTTTGTCTCTACTTTTCTTCTCATCTCACAGTGGCAAAAGTATTTTCAAACAGTATAAATTTTAGGAAGAAATTCCTCCCTGTGAGGGTGCTGAGGCTCTGGAACAGGTTGCTCAAAGAGGTTGTGGCTGTTCCATCCCTGAAAGTGTTGAAGGCCAGAGGGGATGGAGCTCCGGGCAACTTGGTCTGGTGAGAGGAGTCCCTGCCCATGGCAGGGGCTTTGAGTGTAGATGATATTTAAGGTCACTTCCAACCCAGACCATTCTATGATTCTATACCAGCAGATAAGCTCCAGGACCACAGCTAATGCTAATATACTTTCAGTCCAGGGCACAAGGCCTCTTGAAATCTATGTCTGCTGGGTCTCCAGCTCCTTTGTTTCTACAGATCTGCTCCTGCTTCACCTTGCCACTTGCATATGTGCATGTGGTCTTACACTCCTCACCCTCTGTTCTTAGCCCAGTGCTAACAGATGGTTGATATCATGTTTGGGATGTGCTTGTTGAACATATCTCGTGGATCTCTTGCTAATCTCATGTTGCCTAGATGGTTGGTACCTTCACATCCACTAGAAGTTGACTAGATGTTGTTTGTACTAGATCTTAGGAAGAAGTTTTTCAGTCTAAGGGTAGAGAGACTCTAGAATCAATTGCCTGAAGAGGTTGTGGCTGCCCCCTCCCTGGAGGTGTTCAAGGCCAGGTTGAGGCATTGAGCAGCCAAGTCTGGTTGAGAGGTGTTGCTACCCGTGGCAGAGGGTTGAAATATGTGATCTCTGAGGTCACTTCCAACCTGACCCAGTCTATGATTCTGTGATTCAATCATCTTCACATCAATTAATGGTATCACAAAGCTGTGAGATGCCTGAAACTCATCCATACCTGGGATTCAGATTTGTTGTGGTGGTCACCTCAGCAGTGCATACTCAAGCAGAACAGAACAGGACTGCCCGGTCTGACAGTGAGTCTGTCCAATATTTATCATGCCAAGAAAGAGAGTGAGTGATGCTTGTACGAGCAGTGTAGTATTTAAAAGGTGTCTGCACTTAACTGGAGGTCATGGTGCATACTCTCCTTGAGTGGTGGCATCATTTCATAAAAAAGCTTTTTCATTAATTAAAACCCCAATAACCTTGCGTCGTGCTCAGGGTTTGGTGTAGAAGCTTCATTTTTCTGATCAATACATATTACCATATTTCCTAGAAAGAAGCTTGCGCCTACCCCTTCTCAATTAGCAGATAAAAGTAGTTGTGTGCAGTTGAAAGCATTTGATGCCTCTACTATCCATTATCTGGATCAGAGTTGCAATTTTCCTCTTCTTGTGCACTTTTGTCCAGATTGCTTACCTAAAGGAACATAAAACATTGTTTGGAATCACTTAAATGACATTTCAAGAAATGCCAGGAGCTGTTCTGCACAGCCTTTCTTTATTTTTAAGATTGAGCGAAGGGGGATAAAGTAATGAAAAAGCCCTAACCCATGAATAAGGAGCATCGGCGCTGAGATTTCTATGTGGTCTCTGTGTGATTCCCGCACAAATCACTAACAGCCACGCATGGCCCCTTGCAGCAGGGTCTGGCATTTGTATTTATGTAGCACCCTGAGCCACTGATTTTGATGAGCTTTCCAGGCAGGAACACGGTTATTAATTTATCCACAATATTAATGGAATTGGGCAGGAGGGGGGAAATGTTTTATCTCAAAACCCTTCCAACTTTCAACACTCTGGGAGGCCTTTAGACATCGCAGGCACTCAGTATCCAGGGGCAAAGCCCTGCAGGTGGACTCACACACCAGCAAAACTTCCTTCTGTCCTCCCGCTGGGCTGGAATTAATATTCTTGTTTCAATCCCTTTGTACTGGCAACCTAAAAATTAATTGCCTGTGCACATGAGAGGTGAATGACCAGATGCCCAGGAAAGCACAACAGAATTATTGAGTGATTCTGCTTTAATTAAGTGCGTCAGAGAGCTGGGATTGGTGGGGCCCTTTGCTGGGTGCCAGTAGCATCACCAAGAGGACGTGAAGGGATGAACTGCTGCTGAGGGATGATGGAAGGTACTCAGTGATTCTAGATGGCTATTTTAATGCTGGCTTCCTTTGAGAAAGATGGAGCAGTAGCCAATAACCATAAAACTACTGGGGCAAAGCTGCAAACACACCAGGGGCATCCCTCAAGCACTCAGCTCTCTGAGAAGGTAGATCTTTTATCAATGAGAGAGGAGCACAACAGGCCAGCAGCTGCGAACTCTGTGCCAAAAGGGCAGCAGCAGGCACTGCTTTCAACCTCTGCCTAAAGCTGTCACTGTCTAATCCACCCCAGAGGGACAAAGTTGGAGAAGTCATAGAATGGTTTAGGTTGGAAGGGAGCTCAGAGATCATCCAGTGCCAACTCCGTTCGATGGGCAGCGACACCTCTCACTAGACCAGGTTGCCCAGAGCCTCATCCAGCCTGGCCTTGTAAACTTCCAGGGATGATGGAGCAGCCACAACCTTCCTAGGCAACCTGTTCCAGTGCTTCAGCACCCTCACAGAGAGGAATTTCTGCCTCAGATTCTAAGATTCTGGAACATTATCCACATGCATCTTCTCAAAGTATGTAGTTCACATCCTCTTAAGAGGGGGCAGCTCTCCAATGAATGACCAGAACTGGATTCTGAGAAGTCATAAAACATCACCCTATTCTGTTCTGGCCACACAAGTGCTCCCAGTCTGTCTGTAAAATAGGTGAACAAGAGACCACACAGCTTCCAGGGACGCAGATCCCAGGCTATGAGATGATCCACATGATCCAGATGATCTGGCTCAGATATCAAGCAAGATGACTACAGCTCATTCTCTACCAATTAAATCTTGCAATGGCATTGTAGCACTCACTTTTGTCTCTCCAAATATCCAAACCCACATCACTGCTGTAGAAAATGTGACTGGGGATCCCAGAGGCAAAAATGCTGATGAAGAACTGTAGAGGAATTAGAAAAATTGGTGATCCTTGGCAAAGTCCTTCAAGGACATTTGTGGGGCTATTCCTTAGAGTCCATCAATCACATACACATGCAATGGATTTGTGGAAGTACTCCCTGGATCGACTGAAGTGTGGAAGCTCCTTCGTTTGGTTCCTATGGAAAAATTGCAGAAGAGATAGGACAATCCTCAAAAAATTTTCAGTCATCTCCTGGGCTATTTCCATTCTCAATTTCTTATTTTCTGTCTGCATCTATATGCAGATATAAAGCAGACCATTCTGTAATTGTCTGCTTCTCATTCTCATGAGATCTAGAGAACAGGCCCTATGAGAAGTGGCTGAGGGGAACTGGGGTTATTTAGTCTAGAGAAGAGGGGGCTGAAAGGAGTCCTTATTGTTCTCCATAACTACCTCAAAGGAGATTGTAGCAAGGCTGGTGCTGGTCTCTTCTCCCAAATTACTAATGATAGGATGAGGAGAAATGGCCTCAAGTTGCATCAGAGGAGGTTTAGATTGGATCTCAGGAAGAAACTCTTCACTGAGAGAGTAGTTGGGCGGGCACTGGAACAGGCTGCCCAGAGAGGTGGTGGAGTCCCTATCTCTGGAGGTATTTAAAAACCAAGTATCTAGAGCACTTGGAGGCCATGGTCTAGGGGTTAAGGAGATGTTGGGATGAGGGCTGGACTTGATGATCTTGGAGGGCCTTTCCAGCCATAAAGATTCTTTGATTCTCTTCTAACCTTCTTGGGCAGTGTCACTGCACATGATTTAGGAGCTCTTGTTCACCTGCGACATGTCTATGCTCTCCACCATAGTTAAGTCTCTGTTATTGTGATAGAAAATACATGGTATATTATATCTAAAAGCCCAGTGACTATTATAGTGCTGAATTTCAGGACAGCCAGTAAAATATCTGCTATTAGGAAAGGGCTTGCAAAGAACTAACTGTGCTGCTAGAGAACCTCCACTGATCCTTAGATGTCAGGGGATAATCTGTTGAACCGTGGAGTTGTACTTCAGTTTGTAAAGTTGTTCTGTGTAGTATGAAGGTAAATTTAATGTGGAGCCCCAGATCAAGTGCTAAGATTTAGAAATGGTGTAGGACAGACCTCAAATTTGATTATTCGCTGAAGAACAAGGTATCTGCATGTATCAACATGATTGAAAGCTCAAAGGTCAAGTCTTGGCAGAGGTACAACGAAAAGGCTGGGCACAACCTGTGAATGGAATAACGAAGATCTGCAAGAGAGCAGTAGAGATGAAAAAGAGCTTAAAACTGATGGAGATTTTGGCACATTCATTGCAGTGTTGGTACTGGTTGATGTGGGACCACTGGAAGCCTTTGGGCTGTGCTAGGATTAGAAAATTACTCCTAATTAGAAAATTAGTAGAAAATTAAGAGCATCTAGAGATCTTCAGTAAAGCTGAATGTGTAGAGACCTTGCAGGACAGCCCTAATCATAACGTAGAACCACTGGCTGCAGCACCCCAGGGCGGTGGTCCAAGTCTAACACAGTATCGCAGTGCCTGAAGGTATAGAAGTGATCATCTGGCAAAGATCAGCTCCAGCCTAGTTAAGCAGAAAGCAGACAGCCATCTGTAGCATCTAAAGCAAACCCTACCTCTCCCTTTCTTTTTTGATTTTAACGTGTCCACCAAGATGCTGGATTTCTGCACCGCCTCTTTTGTTTTTACAGCGTTCTGCTTCTTTCTGTGGGTCACATAAACTCGCAGCCTGTTCGTAAGAAAAAAACAGACGATCGCAGCGTGGTCTGTTTTATATCTGCGTATAGACGCAGACACACAGTGTTTCTCTCTCAGCATGCAGAGTGAATAAATTCTGCAGTGATTTTTCATTGTTGCCTTTATGAGCTTCAAAGAAAAAAACAAAATTAAAGAAAAACCCAACTAACTCCAAAGCTAATAAATAATGCCTTCTAGTGAAATTGCTGGTTACTACTCTGTGCTGGATCTGAGCTGGCCCAGTCAGCACATGGGCTCCTGGATGTCTTCCCATATAGTTTCTTGTTATTTCTGTATGTTATTCAGGGAATCCATAGCATCACAGAACACTAGGGGTTGGAAGTGACCTTGAAAGATCATCTAGTCCAATCCACCTGCCACAGCAGGATCCCCTAGATGCAGTCTCACAGGAACATGTCCGGGCAGGTTTTAAATGTCTCCAGAGAAGGAGACTCCACAACCCCCCTGGGCAGTCCCTTCCAGGGCTCTGTCACCCTCACCGTGAAGAAGTTCCTTCTCATATTTATGTGGAACCTCCTATGTTCATAGATTTACTCAGGGAATCAATGACGTCTGCCAGTGTATAGTACATATGTGGGAGAGTATGTTTACTTGAAGGAATGGGATAAAAGTGGAATTATTTCTTTCTGTCTGTATGTACTTTGTGCATATGTGTAATGTTGGAGATTCCACCCTCTGTTTGACATGTGCAGGCTCCCTTTCATAAAGCCATAAACTGAGCAAGTTTGGGTTGTTCATCCTGGAGAAGAGGAGGCTCCCAGGTGACCCTCTAGCAGCTTTCCAATAGCTGAAGTGGGCTACAAGAAAGCTGGGAGAGGGCTTTTGACAGTGGTGGTAGTGAGAGGACAAGGGGAAAAGGTTCCAGACTTGAAGAAGAGAGACTGAGATTGGACATGAGGAACAATTTTTTTCCTGTGAGGGTGGTGAGATGCTGGAACAGGTTGCCCAAGGACGTTGTGGCTGCTCCAACCTTAAACGACCAGTTGCAATATCCTGGCAAGTTCCTGCCTGATGCTCGGACTTGGTCATGGAACTGGTCCCACAGTCCTCAGTGGGATAACTCATAGGTGCAGTATTTACAAATCAGTGCAGGAGATGCAGTGCAAATCCAAATACATTAGCAGCCAGGGTGCTGGTGTAGGCTCTAACATACAGGGTTTTGCTGTTAACCCCTAAGGAATATAGTCTCTCTTTTTTCTGTTTGTTATTCTGGTCTCCTGGAGATCAATGAATTTCATCTCCACTGCCTTGAAGCTCCTTTCTCCCTGCATTTTTTGCCACATTTGTCCATTTAGACTTGGACCACAATGTCTTTTACTACTCATCTGCAGCAGGGCACAACACAGTGTGATTCTTCTCTCGGCGGGGGACTTCTTGCCGTATAAATAAAATAGCATAGATAAACAATTGCTTTGCACTGGGCTTGTTCAGCGGCTGATGCTGAAACTAAACAACCCACAGATTCACACAGAAGCTCATGTAAAACAGTGAGAGCAGTGCTTGAGCTCTTCCCTTGCTAATTCCAGCAGATGGTTTGCATTGGTAGAGACAGACTAAAACCCGAGAAAGGAGCCTGGGATATGACATCCCTGCAAGATCAATTCTTGGGGAGATGAGATTATATTTAGGGGATACAAAAATGAGGAGAAAAGCCAGGGCTGTGGGTCACTTGCTCTAGATCATTGCTGCCAGTTGCTCAAGCATGCTCTATATGATTATCAGTTCCAAGTCTGCCCGGATCTGTATTTCCCTTAATGTGCCACAGCGGCTTCTACTGACCTCTTTCACGCTGCCTATTACCTCAGCTCTGCTTCCCCTCCTTTCTGATCGAATTACTAAAGCACACAGTGGAGTCTCTTGGCTCAACAAAATTTAATGACAGTGACAACAGAGGAGGATAATAAAGATAAATCAGCTGCTCCCAGGAAGGAAAGATGAAGTAACAGCAGAGTGAGTTAGAAGGCTTTACCATGAAGTGACCCTCGCGAATGTCATGGTTCTCATCATTCCTTTCATCTCAATGTCTGCATTTCTTCTGCTTTTTGGGGATCTTGACACTGAAGAATGGAGAGGAGAGGGGCCCGAGGCAGTAGAGCTTTCTGCCCTGGGTATGCACATGCTGGGGCTCTTGATCATCACTCCACCTCTTCAGTGTCTTCTCCTGAAGGCTGCAGATTGAGAATAGACCAGATGCTTTTTGCTGGGCAGACTGTAAAGAACACTCAGCTGTGGGGTTTTCATCTCAACTGTAGCCCTGTATGCTAATGCGATCCACACAGTGAGCAGAAGGAAATGGTGTTTGTAAAGGAGCCCCTTCATTCTCTATGCCTGGGTATGCCAAGCCATATTAACCCAGCCTTTTCTGGTCAGGTGTTCCCCTGGAAGCCAATCGATGTGGGTTCATGTCTCTGTTTAGCAAGGTAATCATGCTTGGAGGAGAACTGTGAGAGGTTGAGGCTCATGGTCTAGCCTTGTCTGCCAGCTAAGGTTAAATGAAGGATTTCAGTGAAGGACATTCAGAGTGTGATGGTCACAGAGGTCATTTCATCTCCCAGGTATGATGGGAGAGAAGAAGTAGAAATCAAAGTGGATCTGATCTTCACACCTCACCTAGACCTCCTTCCAGGGGAAACCAGCTTCTGGGACTGCCATAACTGTACCCACCACGTCTACCTCCCTTCCAGAGACAAGCAGGGACATAACCTGGAATGACTGTGCCTGTTAGATTCTTTTCTGAGTTTGACCATGTTCCCAATTGCAAAGCATTGACTGTTTAATGATGACTCTGAAAAAAAAACCCCGTTCTTCTAATTCCAATCACATTCCTTGCCTCTCCCTTCCCACCAGTTTGTTAAAGTGTGAAATGTTTGCTGCACTGATCTAAAGAGCTGAGCATGAAACAGTGAGCAGTAGCTGAGACCTCCTGCAAGCTCAATAAACTTAATGGACAACCCCAAGAACTTTAACTGGGAAGATTTAGTTCCCAAAAGAAGAAGGAAACAAACACCCGGAGCAGCTTTGTCTGCCTGTTGTCCCTCATTTTGCCAGAAACAGCTGTTCCTGCTGGGATTAGCTCAGAGATTTGTACTGAGCAGAGGCTGACTCACAAAATCAGGAGATCATTACATCTCAGTGCAGGCTCCAACTGCTCCAGGCTGCACAGGGAGAGAGAAAATTAACTGGAGTAGGCTCCCAATCGGCACAACTTCTGTGCATGACAGACGAGCAGGAGAAGGAAGCACCTCTGCTCAGCAGGACAAGTGCTGCAGCTCTCAGGATGGAGCTCCAGCCTGGCTACTGAGAAGACAGAGTTGGCTTGTTATACTGGTAGTCTTGCTCTAGTGCCTTCCCTCAATGGAGCCTGTTTGTTCAGGATTCATGTAATGCTCAGGACTATTCATTATTTTACTAGACTTTAGTAACCCAGAAAATTCCACATCCCTCCAGACACCGAACACAGAATTGCTGGTGTAGGGAATAAACTACCTCCCTGTCTTAGTGAGGAATGTGACAGGGTCTTCACTCTCTCATGCATTTCCCTTCTAAGGGTAATCTCTGGGCTAGGTTAGGGTCATTGGCTTTGCTGCTGAAATGGGTGATCTGCATTGGGAAGTTATTTTGGGCTAATTTTAAGAGCTGGTGAAACCTTGCATGAGCAGAAAGACACAGCATGAACTGAGCAGTCTCCATCCTCAGCTGGTTGTTGCCATAACTAAGGAAAGAGCAACCCTCTACCCAACTGGACAATTTAATATGATCTAGATTATCAAAGGCATTTTAGCAACAGAGCAGTTACTGGTTTAGCAACAATCTCTGGGGCTAACGACTTCTTTTCTAACTATGAGGAAAGCTCTGGAGGGAAGGAGAGGAGAAAGAGAGGTTAAAAGGTTGCTCAGACAGTCTTTCACAGTAAGGCTGTGTTTGTAACGGAGAGGCTCCTTGCTACTCTCCCTGTACAGAGGATACAGCCTGTGGTTGGAATCAGTTCTGCAGACTGTTCCTGTAAGTTCTGGGTAGCCCACAGGGCTTCACCAGACAGGCTGTCACCCCCAGTTTAATGCTGACGTGAACTCAGGGTCACCTTTCTCTGTGTTTCTGTCTTCTAGGCTAGGACTTCCTCCCCACTTCATCCTTGTAACATAATAAGCAATGACCCAAAATGACCAGTAAGCCCATTCCTCCATGGGTGAGCCATCACTGCCTGAAAAAGAGCAGTCCGCAATTTCATCAGTTCCTGATGGCTGCTGCTAAGTCTTTTTTTTTCCATTTTGTTCTTTTTTCTTCAGTTTTTATTTTTCTGTACTACTCATCAATTAACTCACTGGTTTCATGGCCTGGTGACAAAACCACAGAGCACCAAAGACCATAAGAAATCCCCAGTGGCAATGAGACCTGAACTTGCTGCATCAGGGTTTAGGTAGCTCTGTCTGAGGGTGGTGTTTCTAGGCCAACCAAACCAGCCTTGTGCCTTTTAAGTGTGTCCACAGTGCCTGCAGCTGAGATTGCAGATGGGTTACACGCCATCACCTCCAAGGAGACTTGTTCCCAGCAGCAACATGATGGGTACAGCCAGCTGAGGGTCACAGAGCCCAGGTGAGATGGCAGGAGCAGGTTCAGCAGGGTGCAAAGATGTTGCACCTTTGTACAATTAATGCTTCTGAATCATAGCATGATAGGATGGTCAGGGTTGGAAGGGACCTGAAATATCATCCAGTTTCAGCCTCCCTGCAGAGGCAGGGACAACCTTAACTAGATCAGGTTACTCAGGGCCCCAGCAAACCTGGCCTTCAACAATTCCAGGGATGGGGCAGCCACAACTTCCTTGAGCGGCCTGTTCCAGCATCTCAGCACCCTCACAGGAAAAAAAATCATTCCTCATGTCCAACCTCAGTCTCTCTTCTTCAAGTCTGGAACCTTTTCCCCTTGTCCTCTCACTACCACCCCCGTCAAAAGTCAAAAGCCCTCTCCCAGCTTTCTTGTAGCCCACTTCAGGTATTGGAAAGCTGCTAGAGGGTCACCTGGGAGCCTCCTCTTCTCCAGGCTGAACAACCCAACTTGCTCAGCCTGCCCTCAGAGGGGAGGTGCTCCAGCCCTCTGATAATTTGAGTTTCTCTCCTCTGGACCCCTTCCAGGAGCTCTGTGTCCTTCTTGTGGGAGATTATGTTGAGTCCGTAGACCCTTTGACTGAGGCAGAAGAGTTTGACCTTCACCAGATTAAAGTGTACCGTTGAGAACAAGGGAGTCAGAGATATCCGGGGATGTAACAACTTTAAGGAACAAGTTAGCTGCGCTAGGAGGAACTTGGCATAGAGATAGAACGTATGTAGCTGAACGCCAATGACCGCTTGTTTGTATGTGTGCTGTACCAATGAAATAAGGACACGTGTGTGTTGAAAGGGCATAAAACGAGCAAGCTGAAGAGAATAAGGGAGAGAACTGCTTGCACATCAGCTTGGACACTGTATCTCTTTGTATGTCTCAACAACAACACTTCTAATGTTGGGGACTCCAGAACTGGACACAAGACTCCATGTGGGATCTCACCAGTGCAGAGTAAAGGGGGAGACTCACCTCCCTCAGCTGACTGTCACTGCTTCTTTTGATGCAGCCCAGGACACGATTTGCTCTCTGGGGTGCCAGTGCACGCTGATGGCTCCTGTCCAACTTCTGCTCCACCCCTACCCCAAGTCCTTCTCCTCAGGGCTGTCCTCAATCCTTTCTCCTCCCAATCTGTATTCGTGCATGAGATTGCCTTGACCCCGGTGCAGGACCTTGCCCTTGCCCTTGTTGAACTTCATGCAGTCCAGTATAACTTCCTGTATTGGCCAATGACCTGGAGTTGTGTTTTACTACTCATCCTGACTGGTTCTGCCTAGAGGGAATGGTGTGTGCACGCTGGTATGTACATACTGGCACCATCTCTTTCTTCTCCAGCAGGGAAACAGATGAAAGTCCATGTTTCCCCCATGTTAGGTCAGCAAGTGTTATTTTGAGCTTCTTCCAGAGCTAATTCATTACTTGTCATCTTGCAGAGCAGGAACAGTGTCGGGCTTTGCCATGTGCCATATTGATCCCTTGACTTGATTAGCCAGGGTAACCGCTACCCCTGCTTTGCTAATCTAATTAGAGCAAGATAAATACTCTGCACTGGGGCCTGCAGTCACGTTCTAAGAGTAATCAGGGAGTGAGACTGATTAAAACCAGAAGGCTTCAGGAATAATTTATGGACTACTTGACACTGCTGGCAGGTTGGGGTATTTTGGAGGGCTCCATGCGGTCTCTGACTTGAAATTTCCTCTTTGGCAGGTTCCACGTCCAAATTCCTCCTCATCCCTCAGTATGGTAGCTTGAGGTTTGAAGGGGTCTAATCTCTGGTGTGAGAAAAATTCATGGGGGGTCAGGACATCTAGTTTCACAGCCCACCAGCAGTGGGACACAGTGCCAGAAAGGCAGGCAAGACACTTCATTTAAGACCTTCGGAGAATCACCAAATGGTGCAGTTTGTTAAGACCATAGAGCAGCAGGTACATGAGGACTTTGCTCTTGTTTAGAAGTCTGTAAGCAAGCAAATCATTTATAGAGATGTAGGAGAACTCCAGTTTGTCCTGATTTCAGTCCAGATCTCGGTGTTTCCAGAGAAGTGGATACTCTGGATTGCTAGGTATAACTGGACTAGGGAAGGCCATACTGTTTGTTCGTGTCACATGCATGAATTGATTAGCTCATCCCCACTTTGAGGTGTGGAGCACAATTACCATTGTAAAGAAAGAAGAAAAGTGGTGGCATGGCCAGCTAAGAGGAGAGTGTGCTGTGGACGTGCTGACCTCCTGGGTGTAAGCTTAGTCCCAGTCACAGAATCATGGAATCACAGAATAGTAGGGACCTCTGAAGGTCAGCTAGTCTAACCAACGTGCTAGAGCAGGATCACCTAGAGAAGCTGACCTGAGGGACTTTTCCCAAAAGGATCTAGTGATAGGACAAGGTTTTAAACTGGTGGAGAGGAGATTCAGACTAGATCTTAGGAAGAAGTTCTTCTGTGAGATGAAGAAAGGTGCAGCGAGCGTTGAGTTGGGTCAAAGCCTGTCTCCCCTGACTGCAGTCTCACTATGCTTGGAATGACATGAATGTTCTTCCAGGGAACAGGGAACAGGGGCAGGGGGTCACTGATGGCTGCAGCAGCTATTTATTCCAATCTCTTTCTTTTGCATATGAGTTTTCCCAGGCGAGAGCATGGCGTGTTCAGCCGGGGAAGGCAAGGGCAAGTTCAGCAGCCGGGTGTAATTGCATTTTCCTCCACCATTGCCCCCAGGGCTGAGGCAAGGCCTTTCTGCGCCTGCCTCTCCTTTCACAATGCATCGTAGAGAATCGGTGTAAAATCCAGTTAAAAGGCCACTCTCGGGTCTCAGCTGTTGCAGTGTAAATTGACGATGAATTCTCCGTCTCCCCTGTACACCTGATGGGTTTTGTCACCCAGCCCCATATGGCTGGGTTGCCTTTCTCCTCCTGGCTTGGTCGTCAGTCCCTCATCACAGCCCTGCTAGGTGCTCGTGAGCTCTTTCTGCATGAGACTGTGCTTCAGGCTCCGTGTTTTACAGCAGTATCGTTACAGAATGGTATCTCTTCCCACACGTGTAACAGGCAGCCCAAGATTGATGGGGTGTTGGAATGGGTAATCACAAATCCAGCTGCCCCGAGGTAGCTGGGAACAGAGATGGCGCAGGGCAGAGGGGAAAGGGTCGTGGGGCCTCGGGGAGCTTTGTAGGGCACATTCATCATGCTCTTGGCAGAGAGATGCAATTTATAGGGATGGAGTATAAATCCTATTCCAGTTGCACAAGAGTCTGTGCAGGCAGCTGAGCACCTGGAGCTGCTGTGAGGTTGGAAGCTGGAGCCTGACATGGTGCTGCCATTTGTGATCATCCTGCTGGTTCTCTGGCTTTTCCCCTTGACTTTTATTGCTCTGCCTCTTCCCCTTCACCTTTTCGTGACCCTATCTTCTGCCTAACTAAAAGGCAGACTCTCTCCCAGGCTTGCGCCGTGCTGCTGGCGTTGTTGAGGGGGTGCAGGTGAGCAGGAAGGGGGTTGCCCTGTGCTCTGCTCTCTGTATGACACCTCTACTGGAGTTGCAGAATCCCCTGGAAATCCTCTGCCGCTTTCTCACCAAGCTATTCACCTGGAGCAGGTTCTGCTCTAGAGATTGCTCTCAAAAGAGTTTAGAGTTGCCTAGATGTTGCAGCTAGCAGTGACCAACAGATACCATGGAAATCATAGAATCAGTAACGTTGGAAGAGACCTTGGAGATCATCAAGTCTGATCATCAACCCTATCCCACCCTGCCCACTAAATCCTGTTCCCTAGGGCCACATCTACTCATTTTTTGAATCCCTCCAGCGATGGTGACTCCACCCCTTCCCTGGGCAGCCTGTTCCAACCCCTGACCATTCTGTTAGGGCAGAAACCTTTTGTGATGTCCAAATCATAAAATCACAGAATGGTTACAGTTGGAAGGGACCTTAAATTTCCAACCTCTCTCACTAGAACAGGTTGCTCAAAGTCCAGTTTACCTGGCTTCATAGAATTATTTCATTCTGCTCATCCCTAGATCATAGAGGGCACCTCTTATCTCTTTGCCTGTCCCAGGAACAACCCTTTCATGCCATCAACCATGGGAGTAGGTGCACGCATGCAACCTTCCTCTACAGGTCCACCTACACTTGGCCTCACATACAGGAGGATGTTATCCCATTGCCCAACCCCAGGGGTTGTCACTGTGCTTGTGTCCTAAACACATGGGGTCTTGTGGGCTGGTGGTTGTATATGCACAGATATCCACCCTGCCCTGCCTCACATACCCGACAGGCATTTGTGTATCACCACACACTGGTGTGGTTTTAACACAGCAGTTGATTTCAGGGATGCTCAAACCGTGTTGGTTTAAGTTATGGCTGTTGCAAAGTGGGGTACACCTATCCAGGACTGGATTTACTGGGAATGAGGATTCAGTCGTACTAGTTCTTGCTGGGTTACATACTGTACCTCCATACACTTTGCAACAGACAATCTACAGTGCATATCTTCCCTTATAGCAGCTTTCAGTCCCTGAATGGGCTCCAGGGAAGCTGAAGAGGGACTTTTTCCAAGGGACTCTAATGCTAGGGCAAGGGGGATGGGTTCAAGCTAAAAGAAGGGAGATTGAGATGAGATCTGAGGCAGAAATTCTCCCTCTGAGGGTGCTGAGGCACTGGAACAGGTTGCCCAGGGAGCTTGTGGCTGGGGCTCTGAGCACCCTGATCTGGTGAGAGGTGTCCCTGCCCATGGCAGGGGATTGGAACTGGATGCTCTCTGAGGTCCCTTCCAGCCTAAACCATTCTGTGATTCTGTATAAGTTTTCTGCCTAACATCTCATGGGAAGACTTGTCTACTTTTTCATAATCCTGAAAAAAACTCTCTTGGCTTTATGTCTTGGAACATGGAATAGTTATTTCTGCGTTATTTTGGCCCCATCATTCTACAGTTCTCTGGATTGCAGCCATCCTTTGTGCCCCTTAGTTTCCACTTGCAACTTCCAACTGCTGTTTGGTGAAAGTCTGCAGACAGGGCTCCTAAGAACTTGGAATGAGCCTTGGAAATTAAATAATAAATAAAGACACTCCTCCCTTCCCCACACATGCTACGTGTTGCCTCAGCAAACATTGAATAAATCAGCGAGCTGTATGGTAATAAATCTTTCATGAGATTAGGACCATCTGAACTTCGGCGGTTGTGTGGGGAATGTATAAATTTCACAGGCAGATATAGCACGAGGAGGAAAAAAAATCTTTAGATTAGTTATTAACTTTGGAAACACTTGATGAGTTTTGATTCATTAAGTGTTTCACAGTCTTGTTAATTTAATAAGTAGTGATGAGGCTGTAATGTAAGACAACAATCAGTAATTTGGAAGGGGGGGGAAATAATAAAGTAGTCATTACACAGCAGAATGTTTAATCAAAGAATGTGGAAACTTACAGTTTCACATTAATTTGAAAAGGTTGGAGATTTAAAATTAATATTAGCTCTGACACAGGGAAACTTCCTCGACAAGCAGATAGGGCTTATATAATTGCTTGGAACAGAATTAAAACGCCTGTAATTCTCATGGCTTCACCTCTTTAAGTGGATCCCCAGGCTCCATAGATGGAATAGAAATATAGTAAAAGCCAGATGCAGTCCTTCAAGTCCCCAAGAAAAGCTCAACTCTGGAATTGTGGCTGCACTCAGCAGATCTCAGGCTTTGGTTGTTCTTGTGGTGTCCCATGGTTGAATGGAAAATGCTCCCAGGAAGCTGAGACATACTAGGCAAGACTCAACTAACCTAACGTCTACCACAGAGAGGTGTCCATCTCTCATGTCACCTGTAACTCTGCTGGCAGCTGATGGAGAGATAGATCTGTCTCACTTAGGTGCCTATACTAGGATTTGACTGATCCTCCCATAGAAGATCCTTTGTGTCTGCTGTCCAAGGAGGAATCCAGGCAGGTTGCTCACGTGACCCAACTTGCTTACTTGCTTGTCCCTCACCAGAAGGGTTGTCCAGGTCTGACCCAGGGTTGCCCCATCCCCGGAGGGATTCAAAAGCCATGGAGATGTGGTGCTGAGGGACATGGTTTGGCAGTGACTTGGAAGGTTGGGTTTATGGTTGGATCAAATGATCTTAAAGGTCTCTTCCAACCAAAACAGTTCTATGTAGCCATCAACATTTCATCCAGTAGATTTTACCCACAACTGCATGTCCATGTCTGCACCTGTAAGTGTTCCATTGCAGCATGGAGAAGAGGGATAGGTGGACGTTGCTGCATCTGGAATATTGTGTCCAGTTCTGGGCCCCTGAGTTCAAGAAGAACACAAAACTACTGGAGAGAGTCCAATGTAGAGCAACCAGGATGATGAAGGAAGCAGAACACCTCCCTTATGAGGAAATGCTGAGGGAACTGGGTCTCTTAAGCTTGGAGAAGAGGAGACTGAGGGGTGACCTCATTCATGTTGATAAATATGTGAAGGGTGGATGTCAGGAGGATGGAGCCAGGCTCTGCTCAATGTCATCTAGTGATAGGACAAGGAACAATAGGTGTAAGCTGGAACAGAGGAGATTCTATGTCAATATGAGAAGGAATTCTTCACAGTGAAGGTGACAGAGCACTGGAAGGGGCTGGCCGGGGAGGGGGTTGTAGAGTCGTCTTCTCTGGAGACATTTAAAACCTGCCTGGATGTGTTCCTGTGTGACTTGGTCTAGGGGGTCCTGCTGTGGCAGGGGGACTGGACTAGATGATCTTTTGAGGTCCCTTCCAATCCCTAATATTCTGTGATTCTGTTAAGACAACAAAACCAAGTCACTGCATAAGTATTTCTGAAGGAAGGGCAGCTGCCTGTGTTCATCCTAGAGCTGCTGATGCTTCACACCTTCCTGAATAAGCCCCATAATTCTGTGACTGATCATTTCTCCTTATCCTAGTGGGGTGCAGCCCACCCATGACTCTTCATTTGTTGCAGTTGTATGGAGGACAGGGAAATGCTCTCCAGCTAAGGAGAGTGGGAATCACAGTCTGACAAGCAGCAGGAACAGATGAATGTGATCTCATTTGTGCTGTCTGGACTCACCTTAGGTAACCAAGACAGATCTGTCCAGCAACAGTTTGTCACTCCTTTAACTGGCCTCTCCAGGCTTTCTCCCAGCCAAGGACAGGGAGAGCAGGACGAAGTTGCCTCAGAAAGCTAAGCTGCTGGGAAAGCCAACTTGTTATTGAGGTTGGAGAACACCATTAGCAGGCTGACAACGTGGACTAATTAGATGGATTTCAGGTCTGTGTGGGCTGAGCGTTCGCTTTGCTGCTGCTGCTCATGTCCCTTGGGTCTCCCAAATGTGGAAAAGAGCTACCTTGGACAAATCAAGAGCAGAAACCCTGTCCAGTTTGCAAAGCAATTTCATTCTGCTTCCAGCATGCAAATCATCAGCTCTAGTCCCTGGATGGAAAGGGACTTTTCCCTCTGAGGAAACTACCTTTTCCTTCTCTTCCTGGGAAGCAATGAAGATCCTCATTGTATTCTGCAAACAGAAAATCCCAGTCAGAACAAAATTGTTCCACGTGAATGAGCCTGTTAGGCAGTTTGCAAGGGAGCAGTGTATGTTTGTGTGGATTTCAACCACTTTGGAGAACAACCACCTTCTAAGAATAATTTCATGCATCTCAGATGCGAATTTTATCTTGAAAATTACTGGTTACGGGGTTGCTGTCCTTCCCCTCTCTAACATGTATCTACTCATCACTTGTCCTTTCTTGCAGGAGACTAAAATGAAATTATGGTGGGTTTTTTTTCTTTACAAATCACTTGCACTATGCTCATTGTTCACGTTAATATTATTTTAATAAGGAGAGGGGAAAAAAAACCCAACAGAAATAGCTGCCTTTCAGTTTGATCCCTGACTCTTTTTATGTTTACTCCTTTAATGAGAACTGGCAGAATAATAACAAAATATTTGTCTACTCTCAGCCTTTCCCCTCACTTCTACCCTTGCGTAGTTGCACCCTTCTCACAGACCTTGGCACTGTTTCCTGTGCTCATGCTACACTTTTGCTTTGCATGCTTGATCCAGCTTTTATTGGTTGTACCCTTGGATTGACAGGTCATATTTTGAAATAATCCACCTTCTTCCCAGTAAAGTTCTCACTAAGACTTTCTGATGGTTATTTTTATGATGTACTTTTGTGGCACCAGGAGATGAATGACGATAAGGAAGCAAAGGACCTAATATTTATAAGATTATCGCAAGCTACCTCATATCCTCAGGTGGTTTATATGTTCGGCAAAGAGACTTATTTTGGGGATGAGTAGCAGTTTCCTAATATATCTGTGTGGATGGATGGATCATTTGTAAGTTCTACTGATTTTCACATGAAAAGGAAAAGTAGATTTTCCAACAAGAACGGAATGTTTGATTTTGATGGCGTTGCCTTGATGTAGCAATGTACTTTGATCTTCTTGTGACAACTGTATTAACTTCATGAAATGTTGAGATAAACTGGAGGGCAGGTGGTGTTCAGTGCTGACCTGCGGCTTCACTGGCTGCTCTGGTCCTGCCAGCTCTTCCAGATAATGTACCAGTGGATAAGGAGGAAAAAGGAGGTCACTTTGGAGAGGGATGAGATGAATCACAATAGAATTTGCCCTTTTTCTTTGTCTAAAGTCATGAGATCTTCTACGACGACTGAGTGGGAATGAAAGGACTGGCTTTGAAGAGGAAACCAGAGGTAGCAAAAAGGTACAAAAGCTTGTAATGATCCTGTCATGATCATGGAAGGAGGTAAAAAGGTTGATATGGATGAGGAGAGATGAAACTGAAGTGTGTTTGATCAGAAGACTGGCACAGAAGGAGACCTGGAGGGGACAGGAGTTTGGGTGTCTGTGTGCTTGGACACGTTTGGGCTGTTGGCATCTGTGTGCAGACACCTGGTTAAGCATCAAACTGCTGCAACAGTCATTTTGAGGTATGAATTGATAATTTCACTTTTTTGTGCCTTTCTATTTTACTTGGAAAAAAAAAATACCCCACAGTAAATCCAGAAACAAAAACTTCAACCACTGAGTTTTCTCTCATCTGAAACCGAATTACTGGAGCCTTGTCTGTGTAGCCAGATGGTCAGATCTAGGCTGGGAAAGCCCTAGATTTGAAGCACATTAAAAGACAGAAAGGAAGAAGGGTCTTGCACTGTTCAACAATGCTGCACTGGCCACCTCCAAGCTTGGAGGACTATTTTGTATGTTCTCTTTGAACCTTTTTGAAAAATTATGAGAGTTCTGATTTAGACAGAAAAGTTTAAAATAGCTTTAAACCCCTCTATTACAGTAGTGCAAAACACTTTTCCCATTTCTCCCTCTCCATAAATTCATCGTTGTAAATCTGTTGGTAAAAATGAATGGTGGGTGTGCGTGGACAGATAGAATCATAGAGTCATTAGGTCTGGAAGAGACCTCCAAGGTCATCCAGTCCAACCGTCAACCCAGCACTACCCTGCCCACTAAACCCTATTCCCTAGGGTCACATCAGCATGTTTTTTTTTTAACCCCTCCAGAGACAGTGACTCCACTTCTTCCATGGGCAGCTTGTTCCAACCCCTGACCACTCTGTCAGTGAGAAAATTTTTTCCCAGTGTCACTGACTTCATTGCTCATCTTTGGACCCGCTCCAGCATCTCGATGTCCTTGCATTGAGGTGCCCAAAACTGACCCCAGTACTTGAGATGAACCCTCACTAGTGCTAAGTGTGGGTGTTTTCAGTAGCAGGTATCAGATCATATCAGAGGGTGAAGCTGAGACTTCCTGGTTGTTTCGGAAAGCTGAAGTGCTCAATCCAGAACCTATGTTAACCTCTTTTGACATCGTGTTTGAAATAGGGGTGAGTACTGTCCTCACTACTATCTGGTTGAAAACTCACTCTTTTAGCCAAACTGATTGGGCCTATGACTGGGTTTTATTACCAGCATGAGGGCCCAATTTCCAACTACCAGACTGAGTTACTTTAATCAAGGAGAGGTTATGGTGTTGTCTTGAGGTGTGTATCTGTAGAAAACATTTGAGAAAGGAGAAGGAGCTCTGAACTTCTCAGCAAAAAGGTTGAGGAATCACAGAATGATATAATGGCCAGGGTTGGAAAGGACCTTAAAGATCATCTAGTGCCAACCCCTCTGCAGAGGCAAGGACACCTTCACTAGATCAGGTTACTTGGGGCCCTGGCCAGCATGGCCTTCAGAACTTCCAGGGTTGGGGCACGAAAGAGTCCTCAGGTAAGGAATGATAACTTTAAGTGGTGGGAAGTATCCCAGGTCATGTCTTTGCTGACTGCAGTGGTCACTTAGTCTGTATCGTGAGTCAAGGTATCCCCACATAATAGTGAAAGTAGGTACAAGGATGGAAAGGGGAGTGCTGGAAGCACTTTCGTGTGTCCGAGTGATAGATGTACAGGGAAGTCTTGCATCTTGTCTAATGGCAGGTTGCTCCAACCTCAGATTGCAACACATGAAGTACTGGGCATAGCCAAGAGCTATAAAGATTGGGAACTTCCACATCCAGCATTTCCCTCCCACCTCCCCAGGGTTAGTGGCCCGTTTTTGATGTCAGGCTGTCTGAGTATAGGAGCAGGGCTGCTCTATCTCACACATCGTAGAATCATCAAGGTTGGAAAAGACCTTCAAGATCATCAAGTCCAGCTGTCTGCCCTACAACCCCAAACCACTAAACCATCACAGAACAAGTTATTTGACCCTTGTTGAAACAGCCATGAGCTGTTGAGGATGGTGGACAAGGACATTCTCAGTGCACAGCTCTTGGCCATGCCATGGGGTAATGGGATGCTGCGATGATGAGTCAGTGAGTAGCAGCAGTGCTGCTGATTGGGGCGGCTGTTCCTGAGAGTATTTGCAAAGCAGACGCTGGCCTGGAATTAACTCCATCTGCTTCTGAAGCGGGGAGTGTACAATGCCAGGGATTTCACACTGAGCTGAGCAGTTCTGGTTCCCTTTCCAGCAGGTTCCCTTTCCACAAGTTGTGGTGCAGGACAGCTGTCCCAGAGGGAGCAGTCTGCTCTGTGCTGGACAGACGCATGGACCTGTCCAGCTTGGCAGATGATTTTCTTGAACAGACCCTGCAGGAATTTCTCAAATCCCTCTGTAGACCCAAACCCTATTTGATACACCAACTGTGATAGCTTTAAGGGGACAGAGCCTGCTGCTCTTCTGCCCTGCCGGACTCTGGCTGCCTTTACAACCAGCAGAGAATGCATAGAATCGTAGACCGGTTTAGATTGGAAGGAACATTAAAGATTATCTAGTTCCGATTCCCCTGTCACAGGCACCTCCTACTAGAACAGATTGCTCAAAGCCCCATCCAGCCTGACCTTGAACACAGGGATGGAGCATCCACAGCTTCTCTGGGCAACTTGTTCAGTGCCTGAGCACCGTCACAGGGAGGAATTTCTTCATAGTATCTAATCTAAATCTCCCCTCTTTCAGTTTGAAACTGTTACTCCTCATCCTGTCACTAAAAACTCCAAGATATAAAGTCCTTCCCCGTCTTTCCTGTGGCCCCTTTTGAGTACTGAAAGACCACAACAAGGTCTCGCTGGAGCCTTCTCTTCCTCAGGCTGAGCAGCCCCAGCTGTCTCTTCAAACACCTTCGATGTATAGGTGTGCTGAATATACATTTCATGGCTGTCTCTCTCCATTAACTGTACAGAGGGGTTCAAGGTCTGGTGTTCCTGGGTAACGGGTCACCTGAACGGGTCATATTAGGATGGATATTATGTTTGTAACTGTGGCTTGGGCACCATAGTTCTTGGGCTGGTTTCTTACAGTTGCTCTACCACCCTCTTAAGATGGTGCAGGGATGCTGTAGACCAAAAGAGGGACTTGGATCATGATTTGTAAGATGCCATAATGATATTATTTTAGTAAATTAAGTACCATCCATGGCATATCTGGTGCTATCTGTGACTAAACTTCTCTCTGTGCCTTGGTGCCATTTACCAAAGTGTATGAAACTATTGCATTTCTGATTTGTCTTCATCTTGGTATCAGTATGTTGCCTGGAGCCACAGCCTTTACCTTAAGTAGCACTGTGGTGGGCTTCAGGAAGAGGCATGGAAGGTGTCTGTAAGGAGTAAGGCTGAAATGTTGGTAGTTGGTGGCATCAGCAGATTAACAGAGACGTGTTCCCCACACCCATGCCAGGTCTCATCAGACAGAGAGAGTGGCAATGAAACTGCTCAACCTGCCTCACTGCAGCAGTCTTAGGTCTGCTGATGTTGTACCTATGGAAGGAGTTTAATTGTGCTGTTGCTGGACAAGCCCATCATAGAATCACAGAACGATTCAGGCTGGAAAAGCCCTCTGAGCATCACCAGGTGCACATTGGCCAGACCAGGGCACTAAGGGCCACAGCCAGTCTGTCCTTCAACACCTCCAGGGATGGGGACTCCACCAC
>JAOXOE010000001.1:1360704-1379661 GCA_028565055.1 Phoeniculus purpureus
GCACTAAGGGCCACAGCCAGTCTGTCCTTCAACACCTCCAGGGATGGGGACTCCACCACTGCCCTGGGCAGTCCATTTAGGATCTGATCATCCTTTCTGTGAAGAAAGGCTTCCTAATATTCAACCTAACCCTCTCCTGGCGCAGCTTCGGGTCCTGGCCTCTCGTCCTGTTGCTAGTTGCCTGGGAGACCATGCTAAAATGCAACACAGCACATGATTACAGTTAATAATAGTTAAGCAAAACTGAAGAAATAACCTTTGTACCACAGGAAAGGGGAAGGGAGGGAGTTTTCTGTGTCTGCAAGTCAGCTAATGTGTTTAGAGAAAATGAGTTAAATGGAGGCATCATCCTGTGGTAGATCTAATCATCAGTTAATAGGTCTGGGAATGACAGGTGTGCACTGAGAAATGAAAACACTCTGGATAGTCAAGTCTGACCCCAGACTGTGCCTCATTTATTCAGTTTTGAGTCGATCTAATAAAATGTGGCAGTTTGATCCATGCTGTTCTGTTAATGTTTTATCATAAAATCAGAGAACGGTTTGGGTTGGAAGGGACCTCAGAGATTAGTTAGTTCCAACCCCCTGCTATGGACAGGGACACCTCTCACCAGATCAGGTTGCCCAGAGCCCCTATCAATAATGCAGGCACAGTTTGCATGTTTGAGGGAACTTGGGTCTGTTCATTTTGTCTTGCAACCATGGTGAGAAAAGGTGGTCCTGCTGTGGCGGGGGGATTGGACAAGATGATCTTTCGAGATCCCTTCCAATCCCTAATGTTCTGTGACTTCCAGGGATGGAGCACTCATAACCTCCCCAGGCAACCTGTTCACTACCCTCAGAGAAAGGAAATTCTTTGTCTTTTATACACAGATACAGAAATAGAGAAGCAAAAGACAGGTTGGAACTGGTTGGTGAGCTCTTCATTGAGGTGAGAGCTGGACATACATTGCCTGAGTTTGCATGGGATGTCTGGTAGCCTGGGCTAGGAAAGTTAGTACCTGTTTCTAACTATGAAGTATTGATCCTACAGTCACTTCAGAAAAAGATGACACTGAGGAGGTCGGAGTTGAGATGGAGGTGAGGTAACCTCTATTGCTAGGACAGGATGATCACTCATCTGCTCTGATCACATTGCATCTTCTCCTAAAAGGGGATTTGCGTCACCATTCTTACATAATTGACATTCGTAACTTCATCTTTTACCCATTTCTTCCTTTTCCCTTCCCTCCTCGCTGTTACTTTGCTCAGAACATTTTTGGGAAGGAGTGAGGTAGTGAGTGAAGGCTCAGCACGTTCCGCACGTGCAGAGCTTCCAGGCTGCTGCTCTTGCCACCCTCATCCTGGAGATTAGATGCAAGACAGATCTTCCCTTCTGTGTCTTGTTTGACAAAATTAATGTGCAGCCACATCAATTCTTTTCCCTCCAGGCAGTGGAAATGTCACCGCGTCTCTGCTGGTGACATCTTTACACAGATACTTATCAGGCAGCATTTGAGGGGACTCTGTCCTGTTAAGAAATGATCTCAAGTTGCACCAGGGGAAGTTTAGGTTGGACATTAAGGAAAGGGTCTTCATGGAAGGGGTCGTCAGGCCTTGGAAACAGCTGCCCAGAGATCTCCAAAGTCATGGAGATCTGGAGCTTAGGGACAGGGTTCAGCAGTGGCCTTGGGATAGTTTGGTTCATGGTTGTACTTGATGATCTTGAAGGTATTTTCCAGACTAAATTATTATATGATTCTGTAATCCCTATGTCCCTGTTTCCTCCCACATTGAACCACATTGGGATCTGAAGGACACCGCACACACACACAGAGCACAGTGTGGAACGCAGAGCAGTACCTATGCTGTGTGTAATGAACATTGTTATTAGAAAATCAGTCTGATGTAGAGTTCATGCCTTGATCTAGGTAAGAAATAGGGCATGAACGCATGACACAGGGTGTGTCCTCATGACACACGCAGTACAGAAGCTCCACAAAGCATGCAGCACACACAGTATTGCACGGTATGGTCAAATGCAACACAAGCATCACTGTGTGCCACCAGGAATCACAAAGACATTGGGCACCTTACCACAGAATCATAGAATGTGTTGGGCTGGAAGGGACCTGTAAAGGTCATCTAGTGCAACCCCCTACAGGGAGCACCTTGTTTCTATGTGTCATTATTAGCATGTGAACCCCATTACAGATGTTCCCCAGATCCATGCCAAATCCTACCTTCAACCACCTGCATTCACGCATGACTGAATATCACAGAATCACAGACTCAATAAGGTTGGAAGAGACCTCCAAGATCATCACATCCAACTGCAGCAATGCAGCTTGTCCTAAATTTGACCCTTGTTTGTATACAGACGGACGTGCCCTGTGCTTCGTGACGTGATAGGAGACCCATCACACATCTACATCAAACACCCCTAGTGCGTGTCTCACACACTCATCCATACATGCTGAAAGCTATATCCATAACACATTTTTATGGCAGACACACGAACAGATGCCCAGTACATATGGATCTGTATCACAAGCACAACACACGTACGGCATGGGCACGTCAGGCTGGGCATAAGGAAGACTCTGGCTCTTTTCCCCTCACTGCAGAGGAGGTGCCTCCTCGGCATCAGCTTGGTTCTCTTTATTAGTTTTTCTGGGACAGGCCATGCATTACAGATGTCGGAGCACGTTGTATGGCACGTGCCTTGCCTTCTCTTAAATAATTGCCCCTATAAAAATAATTTGTCTTGGAGGTGGTTTTTTAGGCAGAAACAGTGATTGTAAGCCTGAAGGGGAACGCATAAAAATAAATCATATGGCAAATGGTGAATCATGCATTGCAATACGCTGGAAGTTGGAGGGTTCATTTTAATAGTATGGGACTGTGTGCGGATGACAGTGCTTCCAGTGTGGCCAGAAATGCCTGACTTGTGCAAAGAATCCTGTTATCTTGCTTGTCTCTTATGATACCCCGTTCCTTTCCTGTAAGCATAAGAGAACTGGCTTCCTCTGTTTGTGCCCAATATTCATTTGAAAAGTCTCTAATCTCAGACCATGGTGGTGAACTTGGGCTCCCAACTCCTTCTCTTTTGGGGCTGTTTAGTTTGAGGAAGAGGAGGCTAAGGGGAGACTTCATTTCTCTCTAGAACTATCTGAAAGGACATTGTGGAGATGTTGGTGCTGGACTTTTCTCACAGGTAGTTAGCGACAGAACCAGAGAGAATGCTTTTAAGCTCCAACAGGGGAGGTTTAGGTTGGACATCAGGAAAAGATTCTTCACGAAAAGAGTGATCAGGCACTGGAATGGGCTACCGAGGTTGGTGGTTGAGCCACTATCTCTGGATGAGTTTAAAAGATGGGGGATCTGATTTAGGGATGAACTTGTAGGGTAGGGTTGGTGGTTGAACTTGATGATCCCAAGGATCTTTTACAACCTGAATGATTCTATAATTCTGTGATTCTCCTCACCCCTTCCTTTAGGGAAATTCTTACAAAGAGAGACTAATGGAGCTGGGTTGATCTTCCTGGAGAAGAGGAGACTCAAGGGGAACCTTACCACTCTCTATAACTACTTGAAGGGAAGTTGTAGACTGATGTCTGATCTAAACTTGATGTCTGATCTAAACCTTCCCTGGCACAACTCTTATTTGTTTAGTTGCTATCAAATGATCTCAAATACTAGAGTAGCTAAAGAAGTAAAATACAATTTTAAACTGAGGTAAAAGGTAGCATAATGCTCTGGTTGAATTGTACTGGTTTAATTCAAATTAATATAATTCTCTTGTATTGATAAACCCAGAATATTACAACATAGCTTCTCCTGGGGACACAGAAGGTGGGCTGACCAAATTTTTGGCATGGGTGGTACATTCTGAACTCAAATACATAAACTTCTGCCCCATGTTGCATAAGCTCAAGAGATGAAAGTCTTATTTCTACCATATTACAGGAGGTTTGCCCTAGTACGAGCGTGGGGTTTGCTTTTGCAAAGAGCATTTGCAGTCCTTCCTGCTTTATATCTTGTCACCAACACCTAGAGCATGTCAGCGTTTTGGAGTTGGCTGTAACACATGCCTTGGGGAATAATCACAAGGAGACAGCTAAAGCAGGGATCTATATATAACTCCAACGAAGGAACACATGAGCTGTAACTTGTCAGGTATTTGCACTAATGAAGGTTGATCTCTAAGAAGTCAGTACCACAGAGGTCTGCAGACCAAATGCTCTGATACATAGTCCAGAGCTGAGAGTTTTAACTCTAGAGTCCATCTCTTTGTGTCCCTTTGTGGCACAGATGTGTTGGGTGAAGTTCTCCGCAGTCCCTCACTGCTGTGGATCTGCAGTTGTCCCAGTCCAGAGCTTGACTGCACTTGACTAATGATTTGCTGGCATAGATATGGCCAGTTCTCCACATGGGATGTTCATTCTAGTTTTGTGGTTGCTTTAGATATAGGACACACAGGCTCACAGAACATTAGGGATTGCAAGGGTCCTCGAAAGATTATCCAGTCTAATCCCCTTGCCACAGCAAGATCTCGTAGATCAAATCACACAGGAACATGGCCAGGTGGGTTTTAAACATATCCAGAGAAGGAGACTCCACAACCCCCCCAGGCAGTCCATTCCACTGCTCTGTCACCCTCATTGGAAGAAGTTCCTTCCAATATTGATATGAAACCTCCTGTGTTCCAGCTCACACCCATTGCCCTTCTTATCATTAGATACCACTGAACAGAGCCTGGCTCCATCCTCCTGACTCTCACCCTTCACATATTTATCAACATTAATGAGGTCACCCCTCAGTTTCCTTTTTTCCAAGCTCAAGAGGCCCAGCTCCCTCAGCCTTTCCTCATCAAGGAGATGCTCCACTCCATCATCTCTGTGGCTCTGCACTGAACCCTCTCAAGCATCTCTGTGTCCCTCTTGAACTGAGGGGCCCAGAACTGGATCCCTTTCTGATCCACCCCAGGATGCCATTTGCCTTCTTGGCCACCAGGGCCCATTCCTGGCTCCTGGCCTTTCTTCTGGCCACCAGAACCCCTAAGTCCCTTTCTCCTGCACTGCTTGCCAACAGATCAATTGTATTAGAAACTGGATCCCACTAGCATGAATGGACTTGTTTCTCCTAGAGATCATTAAGGGATAGGGTTTTTTGAGGAAAGGGCTGTTTAATAATCATTGAGCTCTGGAAATCAACAATAGGTAGAACACAATTAAGAATCCCGCATTTCCCACAGGAGAAGTCTTCAGTTGTACTTCACACATCAAAAATACCTGACAAGCTCAAAAATACAACCGCCCCTCTACTGCCAGTGATTCATGGGACATAGTTTGAGGGTGACCTGGCAGTGCTGGGTAGAAGGTTGGACTTGATGACCATAAAGGTCTCTTCCAGCCAAAGGGATTCTGTGATTCCCTGTCATGGCCCAGTTTCCCAGTGTGCTGAGCAACCGTAGTGGAAAAGAGAAAATCAAGTAAATTGTTAATTTGCGTCCTTGGACCTCACTACCAGTGGCCTCCACACTGAGCTGCCGATCCTCAGGCCTTGCTGTTACGGTCTTGATCTGTTTACCCTCATCTAATGCTCCTCTTTCATCTTCATGCCACTGTTTCTGGCCTGAGCAATCCACCAAGCTTTGTCCTCTTGAGTTCTCGGTTGGGATCAGCTGCACAGAAATAGATCCAGGAGATGCTGCTTTCCAAATATCTTTTCTAAGGAGCATGTTGTAAGAGCCCATTCCTGGTCTTTCCAGCTGGCTTTGAGCAGTTCCTTTCATTTGTTTACTCATTTCTCTAAGTTAAGCCCTTTCTTGCTGGTCTGACGGCAGATTAATTTATCGGTTTTGTGGATTTAGGGTTTTTTTGTTTTTCAAGCAGATGAGGCATTTTCTGGCTAAATGCTGGAGAACTTTTTACTTGGTAGTTAGTGTAATTGCCTTTACAGCCACGTTACGCATCACGGTAGTAGCATACTATGGAGATCATCAGTGCTGAGTACCTCATACACCACGGGCAGGGAATCAGTTAGACACGTAATAAATTGACCAATGCATAAGACTGGTGGGGTTCCTGCTGAGTTTGCCTCTGTGCTGAGACAGAGCAGTTCGTGCCACCAGTGGGATCTATGCCTGACATGGAACTATGTAAAAGAGCAGGATCAGGATTATGAACCATAACGTGTTCTCCATTTCATAGACCCATAGAATGTGTTGGATTGGAAGGGACTTCCAAAGGCCATCTAGTCCAGCCCCCCTACAAAAAGCAGGGACATCTCTAACCAGAACAGATTGTCCAGAGCCCCAACCAGCCTGACCTTGAATGGCTCCAGCGATGGGGCGTCCACCACCTCTCTGGGCAGTCTGTTCCAGTGATCCCCCACCCTCAGATTCAAGAACTTTTTCTTCCTGTCCAGCCTAAATCTACACTTTTCCAGCTTAAAACCATGTATCTTTGTCCTGCCATTCCCTGCCCTTGTGAACAGTCTTCCTCAGCCTTCTGACAGCCTCTTTCAGGGATTAGAAGGTCACTCTAAGGTCCATCTTCTCGTCTTCAGTCTGAACAACCCCAACTCGCTCAGCCTCTCAACGTAAGACAGGGGCACCACCTCTCTGAGTATTTTTGTGGCCTTCTCTGGACTTGCTCCAACATGTTCACATCCTTCTTGTGTTGGGAGCTCCAGAACTGGATGCAGGACTCCAGGTGAGGTCTCAGCAGAGCAGAGCAGAAGGGCAGAATCCTCACTCTTGGTCTGCTGGCCACACTTCTGATGCAGCCCAGGATGCGGTTGGCCTTCTGGGAAGCGATTGCATTTTGGTGGTTCATGTCCAGCTTTTCTTGCACAGGACTGCTCTCCAGCTTGTCTCCCCCAGCCTGTACTAATACCTCTGGTTGTCTGCATTTAACGGAGTCATTTCATATATGGTCCTTGGCACACGCGCATTTGTTTTCTGGATTTAGTTACTTAATCAGCAGACACGGATCAGGTGGATGATGAGTTAAGGACTAGGTATCAAAATGAGCAAATCCATGTCAATTAATTAAAAGCAGACCCAGGACTTTCTCTGGCAAATGGCTCTCCTTCACTTAGCTGAATTCAAACTCAAGACTCTGCCAACTTATTTATGCAAAGTTGTGTGACTATCTGGGCAGCATTTGGCCTCTTAGGAAAATTACATGTGTTCATACTTGCTTTTCCAGAAGCCTTCCAAAGCTTCCATTCATTCCAAAGTTACATCCAGATCAACATGCTGAATAGATAAGGTTCTACCAAGCAGCTGGACTCCAGGAGTGTTGCTTATTGTCCTCTGCTGCTGACCCTGCTGTCGCCACCGAGTATGTGGAAATGTGGTTATTTTCCATTCAGATGCAAGTGGGAGAGCGTTCAGGAGGATATTCATCTACAAAACATGCAGGCTCCTGTGTTATGTTGCCTGCCTACAGTCTCCGTTCTCCATCTGCCGCACAGCCTCCCATTATGCAAATGAAGGGAGCTCGCTTAACGTTTGTTTCTTAATTTAATAAATGTAATTTAATAAATCTCAATTCAATACATTTCCAGTGAATGGAAGGACAGCTCACTGCATAAAATAGCATCAGCTGTCAGACAGGCCGTTTGCTCGCGAGGATCGCAGACTGCTTGAGGGATTGTTTTTTAAGACGACAGGCATTGCTTTGCCAAATCAGATCTGTAGCCCAGCCATGCCTGTGTCTTGCTTTTGGCTGTGGCCAGAAGGAAAAATTGACTGACCTGTCATGAGAATGAAGTCAGGGTAAGGATGAGATGGCCATAGTGTTGTGAAACCCAGAGGGATTTCTGTGCAGTGTGACATTAGATGTGGTTTTCTGGTTGGGACCATGGTGTAAAGTCTTGTTGATCTCCCCTCTCTGTCCCTATGGAACAGATTTTGTTGCAGTTATTTTTCCCCTGCTTGTCAGTGAAAGCAGAAGTGAGTGGGCTTTGCATTCATCCACTTCTGCAGAATTCATTTCCCAGAGCATCCCACCAGGGTTTGAATGTGCAGCACACCAGAGAAAGGTGTTTGAAAGGAGCTTCTTTTTGGACATAAGACAGCTAAGCCTCATCACCCTCTGCCAGGTTGTAATCACCTAATCTCATAGAATCATGGAAAGATTTGGGTTGGAAGGGACCTTGGAGATCATCTGGTTCCAGGTCCCTCTCACTAGACCAGATTTCCCAGAGCCCCATCCAGCCTGGCCTTGAATACTTCCATGGATGGAGCAGCCATAACTTCCCTGAGCAACCTGTTCCAGTGACTCAGCACCCTTACAGGGAGGAATTTCTGCCTCAGATCTCATCTAAATCACCCGTCTTTTAGCTTAAACCCATCTCCCTTTTCCTAGCACTGGAGTCCCTTGTAAAAAGTTTTCCTGGAGCTCCTTCAGGTACTGAAGCCTTCTGTTCTCCAAACTGAACAGCACCAAATCCCTCAGCCTATCCCTAGAGGGCCTCCAGCCCTCTGGTAATTCTTGTGGCCTCCATCAGACTCATTCCAACAGTTCCATGTCCTTCTTGTACTAAGGACTCAGAAATGGATGCAGGACTCCAGGTGAGATCTCACTAGGACACAGTAGAGGAGGAGGATCACCAGTCATAATCTGCTGGTGACACTTTGTCTGGTCTCCTGCAAAAAACCCATAAAACGTAGAATAGACCAGGGACTTCCCTGAATTAACTCCTCTTTGAAACAGCAAAGAGTACAAATAACTCAGGTCTTTCTAATGACAGCAGTGTATCCTCACCAAGGTGACACATCTGGGCTAGGAAACACCTGCCTGAGCACTGAAGGCCAGCACAGTCTTTGCCTTGACATCTAGCACATGGCTAGATATATAGATATATTTAAATATATATATATTCTATATTTGTATATATTGTATTCATATAAATAGAACTTATATAAAAATAGATGTATCAATATATAATATTTATTTATAGAAAATATATGCATTAATATAAAAACATAACATATAAATGTATTTTATATACAAATATAATGATTCCCTAACCAGTGACTAAGAGAAATCCCTCAGCTGAAGCAGGAAATCAAAAGGGAAACTGAACTACTGAAACTTAGTCAAAAACAAACAGGGAAGAAGCAATTGGTTGGACTCTCATTACTCAGTGCTGTAACCGTTGCTGCAGTGGTGACTGTTCTGACCTGCCCACATCCAGCAAGGATGATAACCTCATTTAGGAAGCTGGAGGAGCTTCTGAATCAAACATTTTTTTCTTTTTTCTTTTTGCTTTGTTTTTTAGTATTTTGCATCAATATCATTAAAAAAATCCCAGCAACAAACAATCACTCTGCCTTCGTAATGAATCTTGGGATTGAACATTCAGCCTCTTAAAAATATGGAATCATCAAATCATCGTGGCTGGAAAGAACCTCCAGGATGGTCAAGCCCAGCCCTCATCCCAACAGCTCCCTAATCCCTCAAGTGCTCTAGCTACTTGGTTTTTAAGCACCTCCAGGGACGGTGACTCCACCAGCTCCCTGGGCAGCCTGTTCCAGTGCCAAACCACTCTCTCAGTGAAGAGTTTCTTCCTGAGATCCAGTCTGAACCTCCCCTGTCACAACTTGAGGCCGTTTCTTCTCGTGCTATGTATGTGCTGAGAAGGCGGTTGCCTGGTGATGAGTTACATATGCAAGGAACCGGCACAGCCATGAGGGGAGGCCGGGAGGGCGGTCTCTGGAGAGACCGACAAAGGCTTGCGGGCTTGGTCACAGCCACAGTTGTACTACTTTTACATCATTCAGATGTTTTTGTGACAGCATTCATCTGCCTATTAACAGCAACATTTTATTTTTCCAACAAAAATTAGCTGTCATTGTTTGGGGGAGACAATGAGTCCAATTTTGTAGCAGTTTATTACTCTTTTGCCTTGAGTTTTCCAGTAAGAAAAAAGTATGTGGTTCTGCATGTGTAAGTTTGTAAAAAAAAAAAGGAAATTAGATGGTTTTTGCTATCTACCAAAAGCAACAGAACCCATCTTTTCCTTTTCAGAAGCCAAACCAAAGTGGTGGGGTTTTTTTTTCTAAATAAATCTCACTCTTTGTATGGAAAAATTATTTTTCTACTTGAAACCGTGGAAAAAGTGTCACAGTTTGTCCCTGGCACTTGGACATGAGTGTTGCTAGTCATTCTGCTGGAGCAAAGATGCTTAGAGAGGGTTGTGGAGTCTCCTTCTCTGGAGATGTTTAAAACCCACCTGGATATGTTCCTGTGTGACTTGGTCTAGGTGATCCTGCTCTGGCAGGGGGATTGTCCTAGATGATCTTTCGAGGTCCCTTCCAATCCCTAATGTTCTGTGACTCTGTGATTCTATGGTGACCTGGCAGTGCTGGGTGAAGGTTGGACTTGATGATCTTAAAGGTGTCTTCCAAACAAAGAAATTCTGGGAGTTTGTCTGTGAGAGCCCAGAGTAAATTGAGCTGTTGTTGTGAGTGATGTAACCACAGGTAGGATATATGAAGCACAGAGTTGTCCTACACCTTCCAGAGGTACCTTGAGTCTGTACTGCGAATCACAAAATTGTTTTGGTTGGGAGAGACCTTTAAGGTCATCAAGTCCAACTGTTAACCCAGGAGTGCCAAATCACTGCCAAACTATGTCGTTCAGCACTGCATCTCCACAGCTCTTCAATCCCTCCAGGGATGGGGATTCCACCATTGCCCTGGGTAGTCTGTTTCTAACCCTTTCCATGAAGAAATTTTTCTTTATGTCAAAATGAAACCTTCTTGAGGGCAACTTGAGGACATTTACTCTCATCCTATTACTTGTTTCTTGGAAGAAGAAACTGGTCTCCACTTCTCTCCAAACTCCTTTTGAGTAGATGACAGCGAGAAAGTCTCCCCTGAGCTTCCTTTTCTCCAGTTCACTTTCCAGTTCCTTCAGCTGCTCCTCAGAGCACTGGTTGCCCTTCTCTGGACCCATTCCAGCCCCTCAATGTCCTTCTGGCAGTGAGTGAGGAGCTCAGAACTGACCCCAGGATTTGAGCTGTGGCTTCACCCCTGCTGAGTGAAGGAGATGTCCGAGATACTACCTTGGAACACAACCACCACCTTGTGTATGCCACAAAGGCAACTCTTTGATAAAATGGAGCTTTGCCCCTGCTCCTGCTCCTGCTGTGGGCCCTGTATCATGAATGTCTCTGCAAACCTCATTCTCACCTGTTTTATTGGTGCAGTCATAGCTAGAGGTACCTTCCTGGGCCATATCAGAAAGATAATTTGATGTCTCCCCCATCTTGTTCAGGGGGGTGAGAGATGGTGTTCAAAGCAACCAAGGGAAGTGACTTCTCGTTCCACCTACCCACCCAGGTGGCCACCTTCCTTTCCTGTCCTAAAACACTGAGCAAAAGACCCATTAATCTCTTCCCTTGAGAAATATTTGGGACATTAGAAAGATAAGAGAGAAAACTGGTCTCATTCCTGCATTTGAGTGTGTGGGAGGAGTTTTTCAGAGCTCAGGTTTCTGGTCCAAAGCTCTTTTCAACCATCTAACAAACCCGTTACCTATTTCCGGCAGATAGAGACCGTAAAACTTTGAAGGTAAAGAGGTGCCTGGCTAATATTAGCAGAAATGGCACTGAGCTTAGAAATCCACTCTGGTCCTCTGGAAACCAGACCATGGCAGTAGGCACCATCTGTGAAAGAGCAGCATTATCCTCCCGAATGCTGTAAAGTCTCAGAAAAACCCTCCTTCTGTATCAGGCTAAAGTATCGTAAGAGGACACAGCAGGGCTGCGGGTGGGTGGAAAGCGCTGAGACTTCCAACAGCTGGCAGTGCTGTTCCCACCCACAACAGATAAAGGGCAGAACGGTTGTGTTTGAACAAACACTGGTCCTACTGGGACCATCACATGTTGGTCCTGAGGTCCTGCTGATCCCCAGTGGGGTCTTACTGACACAGGATTGAGTTTTCCTTGTCCTCCTGGATCCTGGTTCACTGAGAGAGTGTGCACAGATTTCTGCTCCAAATGGAGACACAGCTGTAGAGCAGCAGAGAACTAAAGTTGGCCTGAGGTTATGATAATCCAGGTTCTGGAAACTACATCCAGCAAGGGATCAGCTGTGTGTCATGGATGCAGAATGAGTAGGGGAAGTCACAGCATGAATAGATGCAGTGTGAGGGGGAAGTTATCACCTCTAATAACTCCTGAGGATTTAGCACTGGAAGAAACTGCCAGAGCTCCAGCAAGGAGCTGTTATCACCTCTAGTGGGAAGGCCTGGCTCATTGCTTGCCGACCCGGTATCTCTGGCAGCATCTCCTCCTATTCATCTGGGTGCTCATAATGTATCAGGGAGATAAAAGAAGTATCTTTGCAGTAAATGTGTCTGTTGACTGCCAAGGAAGCTCTTTTCTCCTTCACTCTCAATGGACTTTGTTTCCTCCATCAGAGTCTGGCTGGCTGACTCACTCAGGTTTGGATGTAGCTACTGGGTTCAGGATGGAGGAGGGTGGCTGGAGGAAGTCACTGAGCTTTATACTTTTCCCTAAGCCACCATCTCTCACTTAGCTCATTTTAAAACGGCTCTATAAATTTCTCCCAGCTCTTTCCCCTGATGGGCAGTCAAGGGTAGGGGTTACTCTTTACTTGCAAAGGCTGCTCAGGGATACCCTGCCTGATGTATCCACCAGAGAGAAATGAGAGCAAGGAAGAACCACTTTGATGTGTAAGGATGTGCCTGTTACTGTGCGCTTCTGGAGACAATGTTTTACCTGTCTCTCACACTTGGTCTTGTGAGACTTGGTCTAGGTTGGCAAGTGAAGATGCTGAAAGTCCCTAGCACAAGCCCTAGGCTGTTATACGTCACCAAAAGTTACAAAATTCAGGCTTTTCTTCGAAATGGACTTCTTTTTCAGGAGAGGAATCAGAAATCCCCTCAGTAATAGCACAGAGGTAGATGCTTAAAGGGCTCAGCCCCATGTCCCATGTGGTGTTGAATAGGGTCCAGGGAAGGGATTTGGAGCTGACAAGAGCCGAGTGTAACGCTTGTTTCTACTTCAGGTAGTCTGTGTGATCATGGTTTTTATTTACTGTGGGCTGGATCTCTCTGATCATTTCAGCTTTTTCTATGTCTCTGTCTCTTTGTGGATGTCGTGGTTTAACCCCAGCTGGCATCTCAGCCCCACACAGCCACTTGCTTGTTCCCCCACCACATGGGATGGGGGAGAGGATCAGAAGTGAAAACATGAGAAAACCTGTGGGCTGAGATAAAAACAGTTTAATAGATAAAGCAGAAGCTGTTCATATAAGCAAAACAAAGCAGGGGATTCACTCCCGACTTCCCATGCCAGGCAGGTGTTCTGCATCTCCAGGAGAGCTGGGATCCGTCACATGGAATGGTCACTTGGGAAGACAAATATCATCACTCTGAACATCACCCCTTTCCATCTTCTTCTCACAGATTTAAAGGCTAAGCATGACATCATAGTATATGGAATATCCATTTGGTTAGTGGGATCTGCTATCCTGGCTGTGTCCCCTCCCAACAACTTGAGCACCTCCAGTCTGCTCACTGGTGGATTAGAGTGATGAGCAGAAAACCCCTTGACTGTGTGTGAGCCTCTCAGCAGGAACTAAAACATCCCAGTGTGATCAACACTGCTCCCAGTACAAATCCTAAACAGCCCCATACCAGCTCCTGGGAAGACAGTTAACTCTACCACAGCCCAAACCAGCACAGTTGATCTGGACATGAAGGTGCCTAAATACCAGTCAGATTGGGCTTGATATGACTGTGGTGGCTTCTCCAAGAGTGCCTGAAGTTTGGCATTAGGCAGGCCTTGGATTCCTTCTGGAAAAAGGTGTATCCATCATGGTACAGAAGTTGGGTCCCTTTAGGATCTGGCACTGGTGCTGAGTGCTGACCATCAGCACCCAACTGTAGTTGAGACTTGCTGTTGGTGTCTTGCCCCTACACCTTGATATACACATATTTGCAAGGGATAGAAGGTCTTGCAGATGGCTCTTGTGTCCTGAAGGTTATTTTGATGGCAGTAGTTGTTTAAAGGGGAAATTTAGGTTGGACCTTAGGAAGCTCTTCCTCATGGAAAGGATGATCAGACACTGGAAGGGACTGCCCAGGGCAGTGGTGGAGTCCCCATCCCTGGAGGTGTTGAAGGACAGACTGGCTGTGGCCCTTCATGCCCTGGTCTGGCTGTTGTGGTGCTGTTAGGTCATGGGCTGGATTTATTGAGCTCAGAGAGCTCCATCATTCTGGGATTCTGTGATTTCGGACCCATCATCTGTTGGGATGAGTTAGGACTCTGCAGTGAGTAGCAGTGAGCTGCTTGGCTGTTTTGCAGTGGAAGATGCCAGCTTAGACCAGTAATTACTTCTCCCCTGCTTCTCACTTGGTCAGCTCCCTCTCACCACTGTGACAGAGCTGGGGAAAACAGAGAGTGGAAGGACTTACCCAGGCCAGCAGCAGTTTTGATGGTCTGAACCCTGAGAAATCCTGTTTCCTGCATGAGCGCTGATACAGCAGAGGAGGTATCTTGTGTCTGTCTTTGAATGCTTGAAGATCTCTTCCCTACTCACTATAAGACAAAGCGGGGACATGCCCAACCTTCACCTTGCATGCCACCACTATCTGCAATCTTCTCCCTCCTCTGACTTTGGGAGTGTTTTGAAAAACACTGGGGCTCATGACAAGCCCTCTGGTCCAATGGTGGGAAGAAGAATTGGGGCACTGTGTCTCTTCCCAGCCCCCTTCCTCACTACTGTCCTAAACATAAAAAATGAAGAGCTCTTGTCAGGAGGTCACTGGTAAATCAAGTTTCAACCAAGGCTATTTGTTTAGAAGTGACTCTGGTTCCATTCATCTCCCTTTTACACCCTCAGTAACCCCAGAGATAATGACATTGATGGATATTGTCCAGCAAATGCCCAGAGGGACCCAATAGGAAAATGAGTCATTATCCTTCCATCCCTCCCTCCACTTCCAGGTGCAACCTTCTGCCTCTGTCTCTGAGGGTCCCCAGTGATTTATTGATATGGCAATCTGATTTGGGTAATTAAAATTGATTTCCAACTAGAGCTTTGTAAATACACTGATCCATAACGAACTTGGGTCATGTTCTGGGGGGCAGGGATGGGAAGGGGGAACAAGGGAATGGGGATGCCAGGAAGAACTTAAACGTGTTTGACTTCTACTCTTGAGTCAGGGTCTACACAAACTACAAGTTAATGCAAATAGACAAGACAGGGGGACCAGGGAAGGTTCAGGCTGGATGTTTGGAAGAATTTCTTTACTTAAAGGGTCATTGGAACAGTCTGATGGTGGAGTTGCCATAGAATCATAGAATGATTTAGGTTGGAAGGACCTCAGAGATCATCCAGCTCCAACCCCCTGCCATAGACAGAGACATCTCTCACCAGACCGGGTTACCCAGGGCTTCATCCCTGGAACAATTTATATGAACTGTGGAACTGGTGCTTAGAGAGATGGTTTAGGGGTGACCTGGCAGTGCTGGGTCCATGGTTGGTGTTGATGATCTTTAAACTCTCTTCCAACCGAAGAGATTCTGTGATTCTTTGAATGATGTGGGTGACACCACAGTGCTGGTGGAGGAGAGTGGCAGGGTGAGATTATGATGGCAAGCAGCTGGCAGTCTGGAGTGGTCTATGAGCTGCAGGGCATCCAACAAAAGCCTTTTGTGGTGCCTGGGAATGGTGCTGATCCCTGACCCCAGCCCCCATTGTTGTTGGACAGCAGTGGGATCACATGGAACCTGAATTCCAGTGTTATCGGCTCCCGCAGCTCCAAGGGCAGCCAAGAAAAGCAGCTGGAGCTGGGAGCAAAATGTCACTTGCTGCTGAGATACGATGTGGAAAAGAAACAGAAGGAGCAACTGGCTTCTTGGGAGAGCTTCAGGGACTGTGCTATGAATCTTTCCACTCATGTCTTCTCCTTAGCCTGTTTTTGATGTAAATCCTCAGAAATTAGTCTGTTGGCTGCAGATGGGGGGCTGGAAGCAGTGTCTGCCTGCTGGAGGGCTCTGTACCTGCTGCCAGCACCCATCTGCCCACTCCTCCATGCACCCATCTCTTCCAAGACCTCGATGAACCAATTTCTCTCCAAACTTCCCCTTTTTCCCTGTGAGGAAAGGGTCTCCTTTCCTCTCTCCCTGTGGCAAGAGTAGGAAATGTGGTGAGGCTGGCACCATGTACCTGCACCAAAAGTCCTGTTTTGAACATGGCAGCATGATCCATGCAATCATGGAATGGCCTGGAATGAAAGGGCCTCTGAAGGTCATGTAGTCCAACCCTGCTGCAGTGAGCAGGGACATCCTCCAGAGGCTAAAGCTTGGCCCTGGGAGGGAGGCATCTGTGCTTCTTCTGGCACTGATTTGGGGGAGAAAAGCACTTTTTCCTTCCTACTTGTGCCTCAGTTCATGGAAATGAAATTTAGTCCTTCCTTCCATGAGCAGCCTTGGGGATAGCAGATCACGTCCAGTTGAACCTTTTTCTGGGGGAGGAACATCTCCCTGGGGTTCTCTTGTGATCAGGACTCATAAACAGCTTTTGTTGGAGATTTGCACATCATGAAAGGCTGTGAGCTCTCTGAAATCTGAGCAGAAAAGATCTCCAAGCCTGAACCCCTCCACCTCCTTCTTCCCCAGGCCAAGCACTTAAATAACTCACTTTTGAGGTTGAGAAGGAACACGGCAAGGCAGCCCACACACTGGCTGTTTTCTGCTTCTGAGCCATCTTCTCGAAGCCGGGCTCTTTTACAGCACGACTCCTTCCATTAGCCCATAATCTCACTGTACAACCTCACCGATTGCTTTTGGGAAATCTAAGTGCATAACATCTATTACATTTCCCTTGCCTACCTTGGCAGTAATACCGTAGCTTCAAAGAACTCCGACGAGTTAGTTAAGCAAAAGACTTCCCGCTTGTAAATCCGTGCTGGCTGTCTCCTCTAATCCAATTACGCTTTACAAGGTGCTCCCTCTGTAAATCCTCAAAAATTGTTTCTGATATTTTTACTCACAATTTGTGTTAAGCTACTTGCTGTATAATTGCTTGTCTAATCGCACGCTCCTCCTTCTGAGGAACAGTGTTACGTTTGATGGTTTCACAGAGTTCTTGTGTTGTCTGACAACTGCTCGGACATTAGTTCTTAAGGCTTTGTCCCGTTGAGAGTTCGTTGCCTCTGAAGTGGGTGGAGTTCAGCTAACTGCTCCCAGTCCGCACCGATGCCATAGACTACCAGAGAGCGTAGACTGGCTTAGGTTGGAAGGGACCTCAGCAATCATCTAGTTCCAATGCCCCTGCCGTGGGCAGGGGCACCTCTCAACAGACCATCCAACCTGGCCTTGAACACTTTCAGGGCTGGCTTTGGTTGCTGTCAATGTCCATTTCTCATCACAACCCTCTTTTTGATTAAGAAAAAGTGAGACATGAACAAGTTGTACAACTCCGACCCATAGTAGTAGTCTTGCTTCTAGGATAGAATCACAGAATGTGTTGGGTTGGAAGAAAGCTCCAAAGGCCATCTAGTCCAAGCTCCCTACACAAGCAGGGACACCCCTAACTAGAGCAGACTGCCCAGAGCCCCATCCAGCCTGACCTTGAATGGCTCCAGGGATGGGGCCTGCACCACCTCTCTGGGCAGCCTGTTCCAGGGATCCCCCACCCTCAGATTAAAGAACTTTTCTCTTCAGGCTGAACAACCCCAATTCTCTCTGTCTGTCCTCGTAAGAGATGTGCTCCAGCCCTCTGATCATTTTTGTGGTCTCCTCTGGACTCACTGCAACAGGTCCTCATCCTCCTTGTGTTGGGAGTTCTGGAACTGGATGCAAGACTCCAGGTGAGGTCTCACCAGGGAGTAGAAGGACAGAATCTCTTCTCTCGGTCTGCTGGCCACATTTCTTTTCACAGAATCACAGGTTTGTAAGGGTTTGGAAGGGACCTCAAAAGATCATCTAATCCAACCTCTGAGACTGCCCAGGATGCGGTTGGTGTTGTGGGCAGCAATTGCACATTGGTGGCTTATGTCCAGCTTTTCATAAGGGAGACATGTGCCTTAGTTGAATTATGGAGAGGTTTGGAGAAAGGATATGGGGCTTTGTACTGAAGATCTTACTGTCTAAGAGGAGGAAAAGGAACAAAGAATTGGGTCTCTCACACTGCAGAATGTGAGGGTCTTGCCACCAAAGCCTGGGATGTTTTCATCTTCAGCAGGTCCAAGCCATAGTATTATGCCCTGGGAAGGTGGGTGCGAGTTTAGAGACCACTAACAGGCCAGCAAGGAGTATCAGAGGAGACAGTAGTGTTGGCAGAGGTTTATTTGCTTCTCCCTTTTTCTGTTTTCCAAGACAGCAGCAATTTCCCATGCAAATGTCTCCCTCTCTGACGGTGGGATCAGCTGAGAATATTTTCACACAGTGCTGGCAGGGACTTCTGTTGAGATGTCGCATCGTCACATCACCGAGACTTAGTGAATAATCCGCGATGCACAATCTAGCAACACGACGGTTTGGAGCCAGAGGAAAGAAAGTGGCACCTCGCAGCCAGGCAACAAAAGGGATGGAATTTAACTGGGGAGCAGCATATGCTTTTGAACCTTAAATAGACTGATCTTCTGAAATGAAGAGGAAGAGTGGTGCTTCCTCATGCTGGAATCCTTCCTAGCCAAATATCACATTTGCAATCTTCAGCCTTTCCTTAAAGTTTAGCCCAACCTCCAAAAAAGTAAGAGCAGAGCAGCTTCTCCAGCAAATACCTCCTCTTGAGACCTAAGGTTTTAACCACTGGAAAGGATTAAACAGCTCCCCAAAACAGCCTTTGTGCTGGGTAAAACAAGTGTAGGATAGTTGAAGCCATCGTGAGGTTTTTATGGTGATTTTGGGTTTTTTCTTAGGTTTTGTAGTACTTTGGGGTTATTTTTTTGTGGGGTTTTCTGATGATTTGGGATTTTGG